>OX451736.1:919441342-920641342 GCA_948472305.1 Vicia faba | reverse complement strand
CTAACCTTTCTTTTAGGCATTGTCTCAGCATAATCAATATTTTCTTACGGCCGAGATATCCTAAAAGTCCAATCTCAATGAGTATAGTATCGAGTATCAACCAATTTTTAGCTTTCCACCGAAACCGGCTATCTCACTACTTCCTAATGGCCCAGTTGTTCAATTAAGGTTCTAAGGTCAGTTAGTTCTTCATGACGCTGCTCAGCAGCCCCGTATTCTCCTTAATTCAACACAAGGGATACTGGTACCAACAAATGCGTCACACTAACGTAGCCATTGCTTCAATCATATCGGTCTACGCCGTATAGTTTCCACAATCTATTGCTACTTACCTAAAAGGTGCCCCAGATCCGGGTAGGGGATCTAAACAAGCCCAAACAAGGAACCATAATGTAAAGCAAGCAAGTCAAACAAGAAAAGCAAGTAAAGGTGATCTAGCCCTAAGGTAACCCCACTTTTAAGGAAGTCCCCAGCAGATTCGCCAGTTTTGTAATATGGTGGGAGAACTGACTTGGTGTTTTGCGTTTGTTCACAATTGTTGCGGATAGCAAGAGTCGCCACCGACTTTTCTTTTATCCAAAAGGAAAGGCTGAAAAGAACAAGAAATACCTTTCTAGATTTATGTCTTGAGTTCAGGGGGTAGGTTATGAAAAGGGAAGATATTAACACCCTTTTCATCCGTAGTTATCTACGGGCTCTTAGTTGCTTTCTAGATCACTTGCTTTTGTTTGAAAATATGCTTTGTGATGTGGGTTTGAAAATATTTTGAAAACGTCTTTGTAATGATTCTCGTCTCTATAAGAATGCGTACAAAGTGTTGGTTTTGAAAATATTTCAAAGAGGTGTTTGTGGAAGATGTTTTTGAAAGTGATTTTGAAAAGTTCCTTTGTAATGATTCTCATCTCTATAAGAATGTGTACAAAGAGCTTTGTCTTTTGAAAATGTTTCAATGGAAAGTGTTGGTGTGAAAATGATTTTTTTTGTGAGCAGGCGAGCGACTATGAGCATCCTACCTACTCAAAAGGTCTAATGTTCTTTTCCTCCACCTTTAGATGTTGCTATCTCACCATTTATTTGGTAAGAAGCCCCATCATTAGATGTGAAGGGACGGGTGTGGGTCGTTTGTATAGTCATAAATAACAATGTTGTGAGATGTCTTAGCATTTCTTTTGAGGAACTAAGATCATTTGTAAGGCAACATTCGAAGCCTCATCGAGGGACTATGATCTTTTGATTGTTTTTGCTAAAACGTCTCTGTTGTACCCCAAAATTTGCCCTCTCATTTGTCAAGTATTTGCTAACAAGATCACTGATGCATCAATTTACGCTTGAAATTGGCACAAGGGCAAAATGGTCAATTGCATACTGGAAAGTCAAACTTTGACTTTTTGGTCAATATTAAGTTTCAAATATCACAATTCATCAAGACATTCAAAAATATCAAGCTTGATCATCAAGAAGTTAAGAAAGTCATAAGTCAACTTGAAAAGTCAAGATTTCCAAGACTTAGAAATTTTCTAAGTGTTTTTATACATGATAGTTTCATCACTTCATGCCATTCTTTCACCAAGATGCAAGACGGTTCAAGGGAAACTTTCAACATGAAAGTTGTAGATCTCCATGATATCTACAACATATCTTTACACAACTTCTCCTAAATATGCTTGGATCTCAAGTTATAAATTCATGAAGTCATGACATTTTCATTTAACACTTAGTGAAATTTTCAACAGATTTTGTGCAGGATTTTATCCCAACTTCTTGGCATTTTTTCACATAGTTCCAAGATGATTTTGTCAAAATGGCAAACATGAAAGTTATAGAGGGTGTTTCAAGCTTTCCAAAACATCCAAGAGCATGAATTTATCATATTTGAGCTAGAAGATACAAGGATCTGAAGTTGAGCATCCATTCTTGAATTACAAGCCATTTTTGTTGAAGAACACATAATCCAATTGGCATGATGTGCTGCATAATATTACTTTTCAGGCCTTGTGACTTGCAAATCTCTACATAATTTAATATTTACACAAGAGCTTGAGCTATTACCCAAGTGTTTGAGCCATTGTCCAAAAGATCTTTCCATTTATGGCATAAAGGCACCATGGCTATTCTTGAAAAGCAAGCTTTTTGTACAAAGTTTGTCTTGAGCCCATACCTTGCTTGTTGATGATTATACTCCGCCATAAATCATGGGAAGTATCTCCTCTATACCAGCAACTTTGGTACTTCATCTTGGAACCATGGAGTACTTGACATAGTTTGATTTTTGTAATCCAACCAAACCATAACATGCTGTCTTGCAAACTTAGTCAGCTCATATGCACAAGCCTCTTGCCTATAAATAGAAGAAGCATTTGCAAGACAAAGAGGTTGGAAAAAAAGGTGAGAACAAGTTAGAAAAAAGAGAAAGAAAACCAGAAGTCTTGTTGTAAACTAACCATCAAAAGCCATAACAGTCTACAAAACTTCCACTATTGAGTTTTAAAGTCCAAACCTTTGAACCTCTCATACCTTGAAAATTCTGTTCAACCATCTAAACACTCCACATACATCATATAGAAATTGTTCAAACACAAGAAAAACTTCTGTAACATCACTATCATCACTTCCCAAGTTCAACAACAGCCCATACAGCAGCTCAAACTCAAAGCACAAATTTCAGTTTCAAGGTAAATTTTCTTGGCTTTAAACTCTTCATTTCAATCATCATCATTTGGTTCATTTTTTAGGCTAAAATTTAGTAACCTTTGAAGAAAAGGTTGGTAAAAAATCATGAACAACTTCCAAGATTGAGTGAGAAATTTTCCATGAAATAGTATCATGAACAGGTAGGTGTAAGGCAACTGTTTTTCAAAATCATACAACGTGCAATCGATTGCACAACCATGCAAATCGATTGCACGGGGTTCCAATAGCCAAATTTCCAAATTTCCAAATTTTTTGAGTGTGCAATCGATTGCACAACCATGCAAATCGATTGCACAGGGTTCCAGTAGCCAAATTTCCAAATTTTTTGACTGTGCAATCGATTGTACAACCATGCAAATCGATTGCACTGGAAGTCAATAGCCAATGTTTTGAAAAATT
Source organism: Vicia faba (assembly GCA_948472305.1). Classification (NCBI taxonomy): domain Eukaryota; kingdom Viridiplantae; phylum Streptophyta; class Magnoliopsida; order Fabales; family Fabaceae; genus Vicia; species Vicia faba. The sequence goes on along the minus strand of OX451736.1, from coordinate 920,638,252 downwards.
GAAGCATGCAATCGATTGCACTAACATGCAAATCGATTGCACACAAATAAAAATTAATTTTTTGCTTTGAAAGAACTTGAATAAAGGTTTGGACAATATAAAAATGTTTCTTTTGGTCATTGAGCATCTATATCTTAAGTTCAAGGTACATATTATCATTATACCTTAAAATTTGCTAAGGACTTGAACCAAAGACTTAATCCAAAGAGGCTTTTAGCTTGATAAATAATTTTTGCTTTCTTTATCAATCATGATTTGTCTTCATCAAAACAAGAGTGCATTCGAGAAGCTTGAGTTTACGGCATGTGTTGACACATAATGATCCAAAATGTTTTCTTTTCCTTTCATTACTTTTATGTGCTTCATATATTTTCTTCATGGCTATTTGTTGTACCCCAAAATTTTCCCTCTCATTTTTATCAAGATTTTCCTCACAAGACTTCTTGGACTCAAGACTAGATTAGGGTTTGCTCAGCTCAAGACATCTCCTTGCACTGATGAACTGAAATTAGGGTTTGAGTTTGCACAAGGATTTTTTGACTTCCAATTCCTCATGTGAATTTCATACTTCATGTTGGACTCCTAAGATTGCTCATACCAAGTTTCAAGCCTTGGATCAAATTTTTGCCCAGTCAATTGAACAATTGACCTAAAAATCAGTTGTATTGGGGAAAAAGTCAATTGTGGCCAATTTACAGTCAAACCTCATAATTTTTTATCCACATAAACATTATAGACTCATATGAACCATTTGATCAAGTTTGGAGCACAACTCCTCAAGAAATTTGATCAGATCATCAAAAAGGCAAAATGGTCATTTTTAGGGTTTTGACTGCAGAAGGATAATTTCTGATTTTTAACCTAGCCAATGGCAAATTGGGTTCAATCATGGTTTAAAGGACTCAATGGCATCATCTTGACCTAATCATAAGGTTCAAAAGATCTCAAATGCATTGGATTGACATATGAATTTTCCAATCAACTGATCAAAAATCAACTGTACACTGAAAAGTCAAACTTTGACTTTTTGGTCAAAATCAAGTGCCAAGGGTCATTTTTCATCAAGATATGTCAAAAAATGAAACTTTTTCACCAAGAAACCTAATTTTGAAAATTAGGGTTTAAGTTTGAAAATTTCATAACTTAGAAATTTTCTAAGTTATGAAAATTTCTTATTTTTCCCCAACTTTTCCCAACTTTTTCACCATGATGCAATTGAATTCAAAGAAAACTTCCAACATTAAAGTTGTTTCCTCCACAAAATATACAACTTTTATTCACAAAGTTTTCCAAAAAGATGCTTGGATATCAAGTTATGATTTTGTGAATAGGGGTCCATGAAACTTTTAACTTAGTGAAATTTTGCCCTAGTTTAGGCAGATTTTTAACCTAACTTCATGGAAACTTTTCACCTAGTTCCAAGTGGAATCTCAAAAGGCATTTCAAAGATGGATTGTAGAGAATGTTAAAAGCTTTCCAAAATGTCCAAGAACTCTCCAAGATCATTTATGGTTAGGGATAATCGAAGAAAATAAAATGGCCATTTCTCACTTTTGTCCATGGCAATTTTCACATTGATACAAATTGCAAATTAGTTTGGATGATGCTTGTACTTGTTTTACAGGTCTTAAACCTTTCCACACTACTTAATTTAATGCAAATAAATTGGACAAAGGCTTGATTCTGAGCTTTAGAGCATTATATAAGGGTTTAATCCAAAAATGGCAAAAATGTTACAATGCTACTTTGATAAAGTTAGCTTTTAGCAATTTTGTTTATCTTGAGCATTGGACCCAATCTCTTGCAGCAAAAAAAGTCCATGAATATCAGGAAATTGGTACCAACTATGTGCAGGCCTCAAGCTAGCAAGTACATCCTTTGACTTTGTCACTTCAACTTTTGCTTCAAAAGCAAGTAATTTGCAAAAGTCCACATAACTTGGAAATATGATAAGAGCAAGTCTTGGACTCATTTCAAACAACTTCAGCATATTGTACCAAGCCAAAAAACACGAATTGCCAAGCTTCCAAACACCCAAAACACAAAAACACCAACTTCTTCCCAAAACAGGGCCACCTCTGCAAATCACAAGCCAAAACATATTGCCTCGTGCGTTTTGTCTTGAATAACTTCAGACACATTCCCTACAACCCACCTGAACTATCCAAGCCATTGTTCAACAACTGTAACTTCATTTTCAAGCTTCACCATTTTCAACTTCTGAGTTTGCAGGTTGAGTTTTACAAGGAGATTCAAGCCATTTCAAAGCAAGCTGAGCATTGGGAAAGGTTGAGGGAACATCAAGCAAGCTCAAAAGAACTTCAGGCCTCATTCAAAGTTTCTACATTGCCATATTTGAACTTGACTGAACAAGGTAATTTCCAACTTTCTATCTCCTTATTTAGACATCCTTAGGCTTAGGTTTGTGAAGCAAAAATGTAGTCTTTAATGTGCTTGAGTTGTACATATGCATAGCTTCCATTTATATTGACTGAGCTAGGAGTATTTGATAGTTGAACTTGCTGAAAATTTTAGGTCAGAAATTAGGGGTGACAAAATTCTCTCTGATCTCTGAGAGTTAGGTCAAGTTTTTTATATCAATGGAATCGTGATTAAAAATGCTACAAGTTTCATGTTGCAAGATTTTGTTTTTAAGCACGTATGCAGGAGTTACAGTTTGAACAAGGGCGCACGCATTTTTTTTGTCTGAAGGACAGGGATGAAGTGAACATTGGGCTTGGGCTTGCTGTTTCTGCTTTTGACACCCTCCATTTTGTTATTTGCACCCCCTTGGCCCATTTCTTTTATTTTTCATATTTTCTTGTATATTTCACATTTCTGACTTTTATTTATTTATTCCTAAACATTAAAAATCATAAAAATATTTTCTTGATTTTTGCATTTTTATTTTATTATTTTTATTATTTTTTTGGGCATAAAATTAGTTATTAGGTGAATATACTTTTATTTTCTTAAATAAAAACTTGTAAATAATACAAAAATATTATATATTTTTATTTTTATTATTTATACACTTAAATTAATATTTTCATACAATATTTAATTTTTTAACATTTTTGTATATATTTTTATTTATTTTCTTGTACATAAATGAATAAATAAATAATATAAAGCATAATTTCTTTAAAACCAAAATTAGGGTTTTCACCCTTTCCAAAAATAATTATTTTTATTTTCTTATTTTTAAGACATAAATAAACTTAGTTTTTCATGCATAAAACAATATAAAAAAATATTTTGCATATTTACATTTATTTGCATATTTAAATATTTGCCCATTTATTTATTTGTACAATAAATTCAATATGGTTGTAATAGCTTTAGGGTTTTATTTTGAGCAATGTCCCCCTATTCAAAACTTGTATCCCCCTCCCCATAATATTATTGTAATAGTCTAGCTTTACTTTACACATTTTATCGCTTTCATATACCATGATAGTAAGATTAGGGTTTTGAATGAAAAGACCAAAATCAAACAAATAGCATGACTAAATACAACACAAAAATGCATGAAAATGACAACACCTTGCACACAAGCACCCCTAGGGTTTCATCCACTTTGTTGCCTTAAAACATGGCCATGGTATGCATGCTAGGTATCTTGGCAAAATCAATCAAAACAAAAAGATCATAGTCCCTCGATGACACTATCTTGGTTGCCTAAACAAAAAGATATAGTCCCTCAAAAACTTGCTAAGATACTTGGCAATATTGTTATCATGGTCATACGATGACCCACGCCCATCCCGTTTAACATCCAAAGATAGGTTTGTTTACCAAATACAATGGTAAAACAACAATGTCAAAGGAATAAAAATGTGTAGGAAAGACTTTTGAGTAGGGTAGACAACTCCTAGTTACTTGATCTCTTGCAAACCATCCTTGCTATTTTCAAACTATCACACGCATTTCAAAACATTTCCAAACAAACTTTCAAACATTGAAACACTTTTCAAAAGATAAAACACCTTTGTATACATTCAAACAAGAATCATTACAAAGGTTGCCTAAACGATGGCCTCTTTTTAAAATACTTTCAAAAACACACACAAAAGCACCATTTCAAACAATTGAAAAGCAAAAGCAAGTGATCTAAAACAAGTAACTAAGAGCCCATGGAAAACCATGGATGAAAAGGGTGCTAGCACCTTCCCTTTTCATAATCTACCCCCCGAACCCAAAAACAATCTCAAAGGTCTTTCCTGTGCTTTTTTACCTTTCCTTTTGGATAAAATAAAAGTCTGTGGCGACTCTTGCTAAACCCAAACATTTGCGAACACAAACGCAAAACCTCAAGTCAGTTCTCCCACCGCATCACTGAACTGGCGACTCTGCTGGGGACATAATCTAAAAGTGGGGTTACCTTAGGGTTTTAGATCACCTTTACATGCTTATATTGCTTGACTTGTATGCTTTACACTTTGGTTCTATTTTTTGGGTTTGAATCCTCTACCCGGATTTGGGAAACATTCATAGGTAAATAGCAATACATTGTGGAAACTGTGCAGGGTATACCGACATGGGCTAAGCAATAGCTATATTAGTGCAACATATTTGTGGGTACCAGTAGCCTTTGATTCAATCAAAGAGAATACGGGGCCGCTGAGTGATGTCATGAAGCACTAATGGACTTTTAGAACCTTTACTTGACTAACTTGGCCTTTTAGGATGTAGTGAGATGACCGACTTTGGTGCAGTCCGAAGTTGGTAGATACTCGATACTACACTCACTGAGGGTTGTTTTCTTGGAATATTTCGGTCGCCAGAAAAGTGGATAAACTGAGACAATGAACACAAAATAATCTAGTGATATTGAGCTCCTTAGAACCCGATTACTATTTCTAGGACAGGTTGAGCCAACTAAACTTCAAGAGGGTACTTACCTATGAAACCCCATGCAAGCCTGAAACTAGGAACTTGTGTGATTTGTTTGTACATATATACTTGTGCATAACATCATGGACATCATGAAGCATAATATGCATCCACTAACCACTTCAAGGATTTGGATTTTCATCTTTGTTCCTGTTTTATAGGTAATGGATTCACTTCGCTGGAAAACAATTCAAGTTAACCTTGTAAGAATTCCTCCTCTACTCAAGGAGCTAACTTCAAGGATTCCTGAGAATTCTCCATTCACCTAGAGGCAGGGTCGTCTTCTCAACTTAGTCAACACCAACACTGAGGAAGACATGGTGAAAGTTCTCTTCCAGTTCTTTGACCCCCTACACCACTGCTTCACATTTCCTGACTACCAGCTTGTGCCTACTTTGGAGGAATTTTCTCAACTCTTAAGGATTCCTATTCTCCATCAACTACCTTTCAAAGGTACAGAAAGAGATCCAAATCCTGAAGATGTTGCTCAAGCCCTGCACTTGCAACCATCTGGTGTCACAAGTCATTGGGAAACCAGAAGTGGTGTCAAGGGTTTCTTGGCAAAGTTCCTGTTTGAGAAAGCTCAAGAATGCTGGAATTCTCTAGATCTGCAAGCTTTTGAGGAGATTGTAGCTCTTCTCATCTATGGGTTGGTCTTGTTCCCAAACCCTGACCAGCTTATAGATGTGAATGCTGTCAAAATCTTCATGGCTCGCAACCCGGTGCCTACGTTGCTTGGGGATATCCTCCACTCTTTTCACACTCGAACAATGAGGAAAAGAGGTGTTCTCATGTGTTGCACTCCTCTACTGGAAAGATGGTTTATTTCCCATCTTCCCCAATCAGTTTTGAAGAATGAGCAAGGTCTGAGGTGGTCACAACGGTTGATAACCCTTACACATTCAGATATCTATTGGTGTTCTCGATCAAAAGAGAATGTTATCATCATTGACTGTTGTGGGGAATTACCTAATGTCCCTCTACTTGGGATTAGGGGAGGCATTACCTACAACCCCTGCTTGGCTCTGAGACAGTTTGGGTATGCTCGAAGGGATGGCCCACATGACATGCTGATTCCATACTTGGTTTTTGACTTCGACAACGACGATCAAGGACTTCGACAAAGGTTTATCCGAGCTTGGAGGATGCCCAACAAGGTAGACAATAAGACCTTAGGACACAAGAATTCCATCCCCCTTGAGCCTTACTTCAAGTGGGTACGAACCCGCGCCCAAAGTCTTATGATGCCTTACCCCTACATTCTCCCTGTGATCAAAGAGCCTGTTATGGAAGGAGAGGTTCCATACACCCTCCTACATCCTAACATGCCAACATCACTCAAAGATTTACAAAGGAGTTGGATACAGCTCAAGGGAGAGCGCGACACTTTTGAAGCCTAATTCTACGTAAGCGAGAAGAAGGTTTTGGAACTTACTCGTCAACTTCACGAAGATCAAACTCTCAACACCTACATTGCACCAAAGAGGATGCGCGACATCTTTTTACCTTAGAATTTTGTATTATTTTACCCATGGAGCATTGATGTACTAACAAATTCTATCTTATTAATATGACGTGTGTTCCTTTTTTGTTTAAAACAAATTTGAATTTATGAATCCTTGAATGCATTACATGAATACATATCATTCATCATATGCATAAACAGGTCTTCACACCAGGTTTCCTCATCTCTCTACTGTTTATTTCAGCAAGATGGATATTGAGCAGACGGTCAAAGACTTACAAGTGCAGAATTCACAGTTTCAACAACTACTTCTGAACTTGGCCAAGGGGCAGGAGGAGCTCAAGAACTTACTAGAGAAGGAAAAAGAGAAAAAGAAAAAGAAGAGAGTTGGTGTGGCTACCTTGGGCAGAAGATTTGAAGGTTAAGCCAGAAGGGTCCTGGATTTCCCCTCAACATCTGATGAAGGGGTAGGAAAAGGAAAGGGAGCTGCAGTGCAATCTGATTCTGAGGAAGAAGAAGAAGAGGATGAAGAATATTCTGAACAGCAGTACCCTCCTGTAGATGACAAATACAAGAACTTGGAAGAACGTCTGGCAGCTATGGAGGTACAGAGAGTGCCTGGGCTGGACTTTGAAGATTTAGGGCTGGTCTCTGGAATTATGATCCCTCCTAAATTCAAAGTACCTCATTTTGCTAAGTATGATGGGTTGTCTTGTCCCAAGATGCACCTACGATCTTATGTCAGGAAAATCCAACCACATTCTTCTGACAAAAACCTATGGGTCCATTTCTTCCAGGACAATCTTTCAGGAACGCAGCTGGATTGGTTTTACCAGTTGGAGAGGTCTGATGTGCATAATTGGGAAGATATGGCGGTCGCCTTCTACAGACAGTATCAATATAATACAGACTTAGCACCAACCCGTACTCAATTACAGAGTATAGGCATGGTCTCAAATGAAGGCTTCAAAGAGTATGCCCAGAAATGGAGAGACTTGGCGGGACGAGTACAACCACCTTTATCTGAGAGGGAGCTTGTGGATATGTTCTTGGGGACTCTGTCAGGTCCTTTCTTTAATCACCTGATTGGAAGTTCGTCTACAGGGTTCACTGAGCTAATTCTAACTGGTGAGAGAGTTGAAGCCGACATAAAAAGCTGGAAAATTCAAAAGGATGCATCTGGTTCCGCTGCCATCAAAAAGACTTTTCCAGCAAAGAAGGAAGTATCAGCTATCTACTCTAAAAGAGGTCAAGGAAGAGTTGAGCACCGACCAGTGGTGGGGGCCGTAATGATTCAAAAGTCTGCAGCTGATCAGCCCAGAAACCATCAACCAAGAACCAACCAAGCAAGGTGTGATCGGTGGAAATAGAACTGACTGTTTTGAAATGCTGGTTCGCGAAATGTCGCGGTAAGCAAGAGTCGCCACCGTCTTTTATGTTCTCCAACAAGGAAAGGACAAAAGCATAGCAAAATTCCTTTTCGAGATGTTTCTCGGTTCGGGAGGTAGATTATAGAAAGGGAAGGTGTTAGCACCCTTTCTATCTGTGGTTATCCACGGGCTCTTAGGTACTTGCTCACTATGTTTTCAAAAATATTTTGCTTTTCTTGTGTTCGTGGGTTTTGAAAAAGTTTGTTTTGAAAACTTTGCTTTAACTCTTGTATCTGTCCTCAAGAGTGTATGAAGTGTTTGTTTGAAAACTTTTGTCAGAAAGGTGTAAGTGCGAAAAGTTGTTTTTTTTTGTTTTGAAAGAGCAAGTACCTGAGAACCTCTACCTACTCAAAAGAAATTAAGCTGTGTAAATGTCCTTTAGACAGTACTATCCCACTATTGAGAAGTAGGTAGCACCGTCGTTGGAGTTTCGGGTCAATTCGATTATAGGCACATGTGGTCACCAAAGCAATGGTAGGACGCCTTAGCGGTAACCCTAATGTCCTAGATCCTTTTTATCCGAGGCAACCGTTTCAAGGCAACTTGGATCTTTAGACAAGAGGGCGACCTCTAAAACACCCTATACTCAATGACCACGTCGAGGCAACCAAGTGAGACGTACCCTAGGAGTGGCATGTGCGAGTGTGTCAGGATTCAATTAAATTATCTTCGCACATGTCATGGTGAGCTACGGGTTGATTTTATTTTGAGAACAAGTCTTGTCATGCATAGCAGTTAATAGTTGTGGAAAGTAAATTGCGGAAAGTAAAACTACGCTATTACAAGGCGTCGGGTATTTACATCGCCAAAAACAACCCTTGAAAAGTAAATGCGGAAAATAAAGAAAGCGATAAAAAGGGTCCTAATTATCTATTACATCCTCGGAGCAATTACATAAATAATGATCAAAAATATTATGCGCGAATAGAAATTGAATCGGAGAAGTCCTTAGGGTTTTGACCCTTTGTGAGAAAGAAATAAATTTGATTATTAAGTTAAATTAAACCTAATTAACTAATTAATTAATTAAGAGAAAAAAAGTATTTTTTAGTTTTTTATGTTTTTAATGAAAATAAAATAAAATAAAGAAGATGATTAAAATTGTCAAAACCCTAATTCTATGTTAATTTTATTTATTGTGAAAAAGTCAAAATTAAACTTAATTAAACTAAATTAATCATATTAGTATTTATTTACAAAATAATAAACTAATTAAGGGTGAAATTAATTTAAATAATAATAATAATAATAATAAAATATTGTTTTCTGAATTTATTATGAAAATAATTAATTATGTTAGTTAAATAAATATAATAATAATAATTAGTAAAAGAATTAAATAAATAAATAGAAAATATAAAGAGAAAAAGGAAAAGAACCCAGGGGGGTGTTGGCCAGCTTTGGAGGTTTGTTAGCAATTTTGGCCCATTAATCTCTCAAGCCTGTTTGACTTCTGGGATCGTCCAGGGCGTTGGTTAACTGAGAGTATGGTAGTCATTCATCTTTGGCCTTCAGATCTGCTTTGCAAGCCACCTGGCGCTTGGATGTTTGATATGCATGGTGGGTACCCTTTTGGAAAGCTACACAAGAACATATTAAGAAAAATAGCTTAATCGTTTGGGTGGACCTGGGATTCGAACCCAGGTCCCAATGATTTCAGGCCAGCACATCATCCACTACGCCATCTTCACGCGTTTGTTATTATGATAATAAGCAAATATTATATTGGACAATTAATACATATGTTGTAAACAACATAAAAACGCGCGCTTATTTGAATTATCCAACCATACGCTTACACGTCCTTCGTCTTCCTCGTTTGTACCTGCAAAAGGACATTAGATAGCGGGGGTTTTTAACCCCCACAAACTACAATGACCAAAAATAGCGAATAGAGCTGTGATGAATATAAATATTTCGCGATGGTCCCTGTGTGTTCGTCTGGTCTCAACGAGTTCAACCATATGCCTTAAAGGTTCTAATTTTTCCTGGAATGCAAAGCCCCAAATTCACAGTTTATGAACCCTAGAATTCGTCCATGGTAACTTGTGATTCTGTACACCATAATTCAATTAACTTATGCCATTAGCTTCATATGGATTCAAGCAATACAAAACAAACAATAAATCATGTTAAATATGCATGAAATAAGCAATACGATTCTGAAAAAAAGTGGTAAACTGTTAAACTGTTCTTGATGATTCTTGTAGCTTTAAGGCCTGGCTTTGATTGCTACACGTTCCTCACACTCCCTGCAATGTGTTAGAATCCACAAAAGCCTTTGAATCGTGCTAGAATATGGAAATCAGTTTTGCAATTTTCTTGGATTTTTTCAATGTGGTTATGGCTTTTTCTGCAGAGATTTCACGTGCGCATGATTAGGGTTGGCTTGCATATTTATAGAGGAATAGAATTAGGTCAGAATCTTGAGAAAAAATCCATGGAATGATGATTTGAATATTTGATTGGAAATCATATATTTTTGAATCTTCATGATTGGAAAAAGTTGCCAAATTTGGAGATATTGCATCTTTGACTTGGTGCACGAAATTTCCAGCCTTTTTAGGTCATTCTTGCTTCACAAAAAGATTGAAAAATCAAATCTTTGTATTTCCTACAATTTAAATTAATTAAATGAATTAATATTGATTAAAAATCCAATTAATTAATAAAAAATAAGAAAATAATTCAATTAAGCTTGATGGGTCGTGCATAGGCCTTGGATAAAGTTTCAAGAAGAAATTTGAGGCCCATTAGCAAAAACAAGGTGTTTTGAGCAAAGTTGACTTTTGCAAATTCACAAAAATTTCCCAACTTCTCCAATGCATATCTTGCTCAATTTTGATCATATGAACATGTTCTTGGACATTTTGGAAAGGTCTTGAAGTCCTCTAACCAATGCCTTTGGTCCCATGTCATTTGGATTTACCAATCTCAAGTTATGGCCTTTGACTTAAAGTGCATTTTTGTTGACTTTTGAATTTGACCTATAATGTAGAAATTGATAACTTTTTGTGAGAGCACTTCTTGGATTTTGAATGTGAAGATGGATTGTAGGAAATGTCATCCCCTTCAAAATGAGCATTGGATGGGATTTTTTTGATGAACCATGAAAAAGTTATGCCCTGGTCAAGATACAGTTGACTTTTCTACTGTCCAAAAATAGTAACTTCTTGCACCTTGACGATTTTTGAGCCATTCTTGAGGAATCATGATCAAGACTTGATCAAATGATGATTGTGTACTCAAAATAAGATGTTGACCAAAAATTTTGACCTTTGACTGTAAAATGACCATTTTACCCCTGCAGTTGACTGTGGATCAAATAGAGCTTTTGACTGTGCAAATTGACACTGTGAGTCTTGAAACTTGGCATGTAGGTGCTTAAGGATGCATATAGGCCTATGAGACTTGATTGAACCATTGAAAACCTCAAATTCCTTGAAAGAAACAAAACCCTAATTTCAGCTGGCTTAGGAGGTGGTCTGACTGTGCAATCCTTGAGCAAATCTTGAACAATTTGAGGATCATATCTTGAGGAATACGGGAGGGCAAATTTTGGGGTACAACAGTTGCCCCTGTTCAATCTTCTTAAACCTGAAGATGTAGATTGGATTGCGCGCCTTTCGTGATCCGAAGGTGGAAGATGATTGAACACTAGAGTGCCCAGAAATTTGCACTCGCATGGTGTAGTATCCGCAATGTGATGTCGTGAATGGGCTTACAGATGCCATTTGGAGAGATGGTGGATAGGAGGATGGGCTTATAGATTCCATCTGGAGATGCGACAGAATCTTGTCGGGGATAGGCTTATAGATCCCATCTGGAAATGTAATGGATATTTGTGGAGATGGGCTTAAAGATGCCATCCAGGGGCGTCGATCGCGTAAGAGATTCCTTAACGAGAACTTGCATACCTGTGTAGTGTTGCTTCATGATGGTCGAGTAGATATTTGTCCTGTCTGGTTTCAGGTATTACTCTATGACCTAAGAAAGAAAGATAGCTTCCTGGCTTGCTACAGGTATTGGTCTTCAATCTCTTCAATGTAGATAACTTTCCTGGCTAGTTACAGGTATAGATCTATAATCAATCGCTCACAGATATTTCCTGGCTAGATACAGGTATTGATCCGGAACTAAAAAAAAGGTTGGTCGAGATAGCTTTCCTGGCTGGATACAGGTGTAGATCTCTGACCTGAGAAAGAAAGATAATTTCCTGGCCTGTTACAGGTGTTGATCTTCAAACTCTTCATGTAGATAACTTTCCTGGCTAGATACAGGTATCGAATCTACAATCAATCGTCCACAGATTTTTCCTGGCTAGATACAGGTATCGAATCTACAATCAATCGTCCACAGATTTTTCCTGGCTAGATACAGGTGTCGATCTAGAACTCAAAAAAGGTTGGTCGAGATAGCTTTCCTGGCTGGATACAGGTGTAGATCTCTGACCTGAGAAAGAACAATGATTTCCTGGCTAGATACAGGTATTGATCTTCAATATCTTCATGTAGATAACTTTCCTGGCTAGATACAGGTGTAGAATCTACAATCAATCGCTCACAGATATTTCCTGGCTAGATACAGGTGTTGATCCGGAACATAAAAAAGGGTTGGTCGAGATAGCTTTCCTGGCTGGATACAGGTGTAGATCTCTGACCTGAGAAAGAATGATGATTTTCATGGCTAGATACAGGTATTGATCTTTAATCTCTTCATGTAGATAACTTTCCTGGCTAGATACAAGTGTAGAATCTACAATCAATCGCTCACAGATATTTCCTGGCTAGATACAAGTGTTGATCCGGAACTTAAAAAAGGGTTGGTCGAGATAGCTTTCCTGGATGGATACAGGTTTAGATCTCTGACCTGAGAAAGAATGATGATTTCCTGGCTAGATACAGGTATTGATCTTCAATCTCTTCATGTAGATAACTTTCCTGGCTAGTTACAGGTATCGAATCTACAATCAGTCGTTCACAGATATTTCCTGGCTAGATACAGGTGTTAATCTGGAACTTAAGAAAGGTTGATGGCAATCATCCTTTGACTTGACTTTTTCCTGAAAAGGCAAAACATTAGTTGAATGCAATGTCATGATGTATGAAATGCATAATGTCATGATGTTCTAAAAAATAAATGAGATCGTGTCGTATGCACTTTATCATGTATGTAAATAGGGGATATGAAATGTGAAATGTTTATGAATGTATTTTCGTCTGGGAAAATAAATCCTTGACGAATGCCGGGAGCTTGTTAAACCCTGGACTGATGTTGAAGAGTAGAGTTCTTTATTTTCGTTGGGGATGATGGATGAAGATGATTGCAAGAATAAACCGGTAGGAGAAGATGACTCCGTTGGGGAATAAACCTGATGGAGAGATTACTCAGCGGGGAAATACTCTGTGGGAAGAGATGCTTTGTTGAGATTTGAACAATAAACTCTGCTGGGGATTCCGTTGATAAGCTCTGTTGGGGAATTTGATGAACTCCGCTGGGGATAGGAAGAACTTCGCTGAGGACGATCTTTCCGTTGCAATTTGCTGAGGATAACCCAGTTAGACTCTGGTGGGGATAACCTCTTGAATATGGATGGGGAGATGCATTTGTACTCTGCAGGGGACAAGCTTCCAGAATCTACTGGGGAGATGATTCAACTCTCCTGGGGAAACTTTTGGACTGCGCTGGGAAATGGCTCCACTGGGGGTATTTGTATTCCGCCGGGGAACATTCTTATATTTCTGTAGAGGAATATTAAGAACGCCGGGGATGCTTGCTAGGGAACATCTGTATACTCCGCTGGAGAATATTAAGATCTTCTGGGGATATCGAACTTCTTTTCAGGGCTGACAGTAGACTAACTCTGCTCGGGGGAGAGTATTGCTGACTTGCTGGGGATACTGTGCCTTTTTAGGGCTGATGGGAGACCAACTCTGTTTAGGGAGAGTATTGCTGAATCTTGTCTTACTCTGCGGGGAGTGAAGGTATCTTGGTCATATTCTTTAGTTGAACTTACCTTGGTACCTCGGTAGACAGAGCAACTAGACTACTTAGACAATTCTTATTGCCCCTGTTTCTGATATCACCTGTAATTAGTCCTTTGTTTCGCATGCAAGTATTTATGAGTTAGCAATTAATGTCAAATTCATATATCAAAATTGAACATTGGACGTTCTTTGCAAAACCAAACAGATAAAGGAAAAACAATTTGTAATTTGTCTGAAAAAGTAAACTTGTATTGATTTGGAAGTTTGCCTGTAAATAGGCGTTTTGTATACAAGAGGCTGACGTCCTAGTAAGAGAACGCCGCCGAACAAAATGGAGTTTATACAATTTTGTGAAAAGGAAAACAAAACAGCTATGTGAAAAATCCCACTGGGTTCCAACTCTACTATCGCCTTTATGTCTTCAAGCATCGCATCACTTTGCTGCTTAGTTGGAGATGAAGCTGATTGATTGGTGCCGCCCGAGCCTGATAGTTGATACCGAAGTCTGGATGCAGGGTGATCCAATGAGACATAGTATTACGCTTTAATCCCTAACTTTTTCCTGGACCGCCCTTTCGGGTTTTCAGTCCACCAGGATACCCATTTTTGACCAAGCCGCCTTTTCAGGTTTTCGACTTGCCGGGTGTACAGATTTTTTTTCATTTCATCCCTTATTTTTGCCCGAACCCTTTTGGTTCGCCGGGAAGCCCTTATTTTTACCTAGGCCAGTCAACCTAGCGGGTCTTTAATCATGCGTAGTATCTTTTTACTATGTCTGCATTGGCGGGGTGAGGAAGGTCGTCACCATCCATGGTGGTTAGAATCATTGCACCTCCTGAGAAGATGTTCTTAACCACGAATGGCCCTTCGTACGTGGGGGTCCATTTGCCCCTGGGATCACCTTGAGGGAGAATGATGCGCTTGATTACCAGGTCCCCAACTTGATACTCTTGTCGTCTGACTTTCTTATTAAATGCCTTGATCATCCGTTTTTGGTACATCTGACCATGACAAATAGCAGTGAGTCTCTTTTCGTCGATTAGGTTTAATTGATCAAGCTGAGTCTGGATCCAGTCTTCTTCACTCAAACCTGCATCCTTCATTATCCGGAGAGAGGGTATCTGAACTTCAATGGGTAGGACTGCCTCCATGCCATAGACCAAGGAAAAGGGTGTTGCCCCTGTTGACGTCTGTGCTGAGGTACGGTACCCATGAAGAGCAAATGGTAACATCTCGTGCCAATCTTTATAGGTCACTGTCATCTTCTGCACAATCTTCTTGATGTTCTTATTAGCCGCTTCTACAGCCCCATTCATCTTCGGCCGGTAAGGAGAAGAGTTATGATGCTGTATCTTGAATTGCTCGTAGAGCTCAGTGATCATCTTGTTGTTAAGATTGGTACCATTGTCCGTAATGATCCTCTCTGGTACACCGTATCAACAGATCAGGTTATGCCGAATGAACCGTGCCACGACATTCTTGGTTACAGTGGCAAAGGAAGCTGCTTCAACCCACTTCGTAAAGTAATCAATCGCTACCAAGATGAAACGGTGCCCGTTGGATACCGTAGGTCTGATCTCGCCGATCATATCAATGCCCCACATTGCAAAAGGCCAAGGTGCTGTCAAGACGTTCAGAGGAACTGGAGGAACGTGCACCTTATCAGCATAGATATGGCACTTGTGACATGTCCGAGAATGTTGATAACAATCGGCTTCCATTGTGGACCAGTAGTATCCCGCCCGAAGGATTTTCTTTGCCATGGTATGTCCACTGGAATGAGTTCCGAAGGTACCTTCATGCAGCTCTGCCATGATCCTTTCTGCTTCAGTCTTATCCACACAACGCAGTAAGGTTGAATCATGGTTTCGTTTGTAGAGAATGTCATTGCTGAGGAAGAACTTTGCCGCGAACCTTCTCAGAAACTTCTTGTCATTAACGGATGCATCCTCGGGGTATTCTTGAGCTTCAAGATACCTCTTTACTTCATGATACCACGGCTTTTCTGTTACCTCTTCGGTCTCAAGATCACAGCAATGTGCAGGTTCGTCCAATTTCCAAATAATGATCCGGGGAGCCTCGTTGTCCCATTTGACTTTGAACATAGAAGACATCGTAGCTAGCGCGTCCGCCAACAGATTCTCTTCTCTTGGGAAATGTTCAAAGGTTATCTCCTCGAAATGGGGAATCAACGTCAACACATACTCCTTGTAAGGAATAAGATTTGGGTGTTTCGTATCCCACTCTCCTTTGATCTGGCTGATCACAAGAGCGGAATCTCCGAAGACACTCAGAAACTTGATCCTTAGGTCAATGGCAGCTCGGAGACCCATGATGCATGCTTCATACTCCGCCATGTTGTTGGTGCAGTTGAAACATAATCTGGCGGTAAGTGGAGTATGAGTGCCTTTAGGAGATATGATCACAGCGCCAATGCCGTTACCCAAAGCATTTGAAGCTTCGTCAAAGTGCATAGACCATCGGGATCCTTCCTCAGGTCCTTCATCCGGTCCAGGTACTTCATAATCAGTCACTACCATGATATTCTCGTCTGGAATTTCAAAGTTCATCGATTGGTAGTCATCCACTGCCTGATGTGCCAAATGGTCTGCCAACACACTTCCCTTGATTGCTTTTTGAGTCGTGTACTGGATGTCGTATTCTGTCAAGATCATCTGCCATCTTACTATTCTTCCGGACAAGGCAGGATTTTCGAATATGTACTTGATTGGATCCATTTTTGAAATCAACAGAGTAGTGTGAGTCAACATATACTGCCTCAGCCGGCGAGCAGCCCATACCAAAGCGCAGCAAGTTTTCTCGAGTAGTGAGTATCGGGTCTCACAGTCGGTAAACTTTTTGCTAAGGTAATAAATGGCGTGCTCTTTTCGGCCAGACTCGTCATGCTGCCCCAGCACACACCCCATTGAGCTGTCAAGTACTGTCAAGTATAAGATTAGAGGTCTCCCTGCAACCGGTGGCATAAGGATGGGTGGCTCTTGGAGATACTCTTTGATTCTTTAGAAGGCGGCCTGACATTCATCGTTCCAACGTACTACTTGATCTTTCTTCAGTAGCTTGAAGATTGGTTCACAGGTAGCAGTTAAGTGCGAGATGAATCGGGCAATGTAGTTCAGACGTCCTAGAAAGCCCCTGACCTCTTTCTCTATTTTGGGAACTGGCATCTCTTGTATGGCCTTCACTTTGGCAGGGTCCACTTGAATACCTTTGTCGCTTACGACGAAACATAGCAATTTTCTAGACCTTACCCCGAAGGTGCACTTGTTTGGGTTTAACCTCAGCTTGTACAACTTCAATCGGTCAAATAGCTTCTGTAGATGGTCAAGGTGTTCCTCCTCAGTTTGGGACCTTGCAATCACATCGTCGACGTATACTTCAATCTCATGATGGATCATGTCATGAAATAAAGAAACCATGGCACGTTGGTAGGTTGCCCCAGCATTTTTCAACCCAAAAGGCATGACCTTGTAGCAAAAGGTGCCCCACTGAGTAACAAAAGTGGTCTTCTCCATGTCTTCAGGAGCCATCTTGATCTGATTATAACCGGAGAATCCGTCCATGAAGGAGAATACCTTATGCTGAGCAGTATTGTCAACCAGAACGTCGATATGAGGCAGAGGGAAGTCATCCTTGGGGCTCGCCCTGTTCAAATCCCTGTAATCAACGCACATTCTGACCTTACCATCTTTCTTCGGCACAGGAACCACATTGGCAACCCACTGAGGGTAAGAAGTCACTGCTAGAAAACCGGCGTCAAATTGTTTCATAACCTCAGCTTTGATTTTCTCGGACATCTCTGGACGCATACGGTGAACCCTCTGTTTTACCGGAGGGCATTCTTCCTTGGTAGGCAAGTGATGAACCACAATGTCGGTATCCAACCCAGGCATATCTTCGTAAGACCAGGCAAAGATTTCCACATAGTCATGCAGCATCTGAATCAACCGTTGTTTCACACTAGACTCCAGATTTGCACCGATCTTGACTTCCTTTCTGTCTGTCTCAGTACCCAGATTTACCATTTCCACTGGCTCTTCATGTGGCTGAATGGCCCTCTCTTCCCGGAGTAGCAGTCTTGCAAGCTCACCAGGCACTTCGCAATCATCTTCACCTTCGTCTTCGGCTAAGTTGATCGGATTTTCGAAGTCATAACTGGCAGTAGTAGAGTCGTTACCAGTGAGATCCAGAGTGGATTGGGACCTGGATATGTGAGTGTGTGTAAATATAGCTGTTTTGCAATATATAATAAAGAAAGACAAGGAGCGCAAGATTTGAAATGCAAAAAACGTCCAATGCTTTTATTGATGATATATGAAAATGACACACAAAAGACCTCACAAATGAAGCCACGGTGCCCCGGGTAAGACACCGGGCCATAAAGTTTCACAATATTGTTTGTTACAAATTCAAAACAAAGGAGTTCATTACTGAGTGACAAAAGTAATAGGTATGAAGTCTTTCGCAGTCCAGTTGTTCGGTCCACCGTCGGTCGTTGGGTAGATCCAACTGTCGAATTCAGATTCCTCCATGTCGTCTTCAATAGCATTTACTCCCGAGTTGCTGATGAACACAGGAGGTCTTCCAATCCTTGCACGACGAACAACCCTATGAGCTTCTGCAGTGAAACCCAAACCAAACTTGTCAGTCTTCTGAGTGAAATCAGGAAGTCGTCCCCAGTTTGCACACTCACCCTTCTCAACAACAGCCCGGATATCCTTTAAGGAAGCCATCTTCAAAGGAGGATCTTCAATCACAGTCTCTGTTGATGCCAGTGTCTGAGGGACCTCTTCAAAGTGTTGAAATGGGGTCTCAATGAACTCCCCATCCATCTCTATGTACCGGAACGAGTTGAGGTGGCTGACCATATACTCTTCCTCCCCCTAAACTGTCACAATCTTCCCTTTGATCGGGTATTTCATCTTCTGGTGTAGTGTGGAGGTCACATCTCCAGCCTTATGGATCCAAGGACGACCCAACAGACAAGAATAATACGGTCGGATGTTCATCACATAGAATGTAGAGTCAAAGACCTGAGAACCAATCCTGATTGGAATATCAACCTCACCATGCACCATCCTTTTGGACCCGTCAAAGGCCCGGACAACAATGTTACTTGGCTTTAGCTCCAAACCCTCGCAATCCAACCTGTCTAGAGCTTTCTTGGGTAAGACGTTCAATGAGGACCCAGTGTCAACCAACACATGTGCAAGAGTAGTGCCCCTGCATTCAATGGAGACATGCAGGGCATCGTTATGGTTCTTCCCTTTGGCAGTCATATCAGCGTCGGAGAAACCCAAACCATTATCAGCCATTAAGTTAGCCACACAATCGATAAACTTATCGGCATATGTCTCTTGTGGCACGTGGGCCATCTTCAGGAAAGTAATCAGGGCCTTGGCATGGGCCTCTGAACACAACAACAGTGATAGCATAGAAATTTTAGATGGGGTGTGCCCCAGCTGCTCCACTACATTAAAATCACTCTTCTTGATAATCTTCAGAATCTCTTCCATCTCCTGCTTGAAAGCTTCAACAGTGATTGTCTTTGGTGCCTCCGTCTGGGCAGGCATATCAGTAGTGATCCCTTTGCCCCGAGCGTCAGAGGACTCGGCAGCAGGGGTAGAACTAAGAACTTGGTCAGGAGGAGAAATAGGCGCACTTGCAGGTGTGATGACAATAGGTCTCTGGATGGCTGGTGGCGCAATATCTGGTGAGAACAGTCTGCCACTGCGGGTGACTTTAGCAGGCCCGATGATGTTGCTGACGCCGGTACTAGTATCAAACTTTTATTAACTCCAAGAACATAAACATCTGCCCCATAGTGCCAAGGGACAGCTTTGTCGGATGTATAGGGGATGGGCCCCGGAACAGTGATGATTATGGGTGCAATCTTCTGAGCAGGCATGATTTTGACAGGCTTCTTTGAGGGAGCCTTGGGAGAATTATTGAAAATGGTGACAACAGACACTTCTTCAGTAGGGGTAGCAGGAACAGCAATCTTTTCGAACAAGATCTCTTTATTATCCATCAGGTTTTGGATACCTGCCTTCAAAGAAGGACAACCAGCAGGTGAAATAGAACATAGACGGCAACCTTTGCTACATCTCGGAAATAAACCGGCTAGCAACAGGTTCCTCTTGACGGTCAACAACGGAGTAACAATATCATCCACAGAGGCTACATACAGGTCTTCCTCAACAGCATTCACTCCATGCTTGGGCATGGGAGCAGTCACAACATTGGGCCTTTCGGGTGCCTCGAACTCTATCTCTTTAGCATCAATAAGGTCCTGAACCTTATTCTTCAGAGCCCAACAATCATCCGTAGTATGCCCCGGGCTATCAGAGTGATAAGCGCAGCGGGAGTTGGGGTTATACTTTGGTGACGTTGTGTTTAAGATCTTCGGAGCTTCTTTTAGAGTCACCAGATTGGTCGTCAGTAGTTGCGGTAATATCTGGGACAAGGTCATACTGAGTCGAGTAAACTGCCTTCTGGGTCTCTCACCCCTTTGCTGATTATGATGCTGAGGAGCAGCAGCAGGCTTTGAAATTACCACTGCGTTGACAGCTTGGCGGCGTTCCAGTTTATTCTGTCTCCTTGAACCATAGACAACACTAGATTCCTTCTTGAAGGGCTTCTTTTTAGTGCTCGAGGAGGCACCTTTCTGTATCTTCCCAGACTTGATACCAGCTTCTATTCTCTCACCAGTCAAGATCAGATCTGTAAACCCAGCAGAAGAATTTCCAATCAGATGGTTGAAGAATGGACCAGACAGGGTCCCCAAGAACATATCCATAAGTTCACGGTCCGTCAGAGGTGGCTGCACCCTACCAGCCAGGTCTCTCCACTTTTGAGCATACTCCTTAAATCCTTCACCTGTTCCTAGTGACATACCCTGGAGTTAGGTACGCGTAGGAGCGAGGTTGGAATTATACTGATATTGCTTATAAAATGCCGTAGCCAAATCCTCCCAGTTACGAATACTGGCTCCATCCAGCTGATAGAACCATTCGAGTTGAGTCCCTGAAAGACTATCCTGGAAGAAATGGATCCATAAATTCTTGTCAGTTGTGTAAGGCTGGATCTTCCTTACATACGACCGGAGGTGCAGCTTTGGGCGGGAAGCTCCGTCATACTTTGCAAATGCAGGTGCCTTGAATTTATGGGGAATCACCACCCCAGAGGATAAGCCTAAGTCTCCAAAGTCCAACCCGAGCACCTGTTGAATCTCCATAGCACTTAGGTGGTCTTCCAACTGTTTGTACCTATCCTCAGCAGGAGGGTACTGTTCATCATTGTAATCCGTCTCGTTGTCGGAGACTACGGGACTAGGAACCCTTCTCTATTAGGGATTGTCCTTCCCTACAGAGGAAGTGGTCAGATCAACCTCATTTTGTAATCCATTCCCAAATCTGCGTCCAGTGTTGAACAATACAGTCCTCTTCTTCTTCTTCCTCAGAATCAGAGTCTTCAACTCCTGTTGACCCTGGGCTAGGCTCCTAACCAACTCCTGGAACTGGGCATTCTGGGCCTGGAGGGCCTTGATAGCTTGTTCAGTGGAAGGTTCAGAAGTCATGATGATTGCTGAAATAAACAGCGAAGAAGATAAGTGACCTGTAAAAAAGGGTACCTGTGATGCATATGATGACATGAAATGCGTATGATTTATGTTTTCAAAGACAATCGGGATTTAACTTTGTAGACAAAAAGGAAACACACTTTATTAGATTCAAACTTTAAATTGTTCAACAAACTACCCTTAGGCGTTACATAAATGAAAATACTGAAAAGTAAATAAAAACTGTAAAAGAAACATCCAAGGCCCATCAATGCTCCCATGGCCTCTTCTTCTCAGTACGGATATAGTCATTCATGATCCGCTCGTTCTCCAATTTCTTGGTCAGCTTCTGGATCTTCTGTTCCTGCTCATGGAACCTTTCCCGATAAGAATCCCATTCTTCCTGCAGTTACGCCTAAGACCTCTTTAGTGTATCAATATCAGTGGGTATCTGAGGATGAAGAACAGTTGGAGGAACCCCGTCTCTATCAGGAACTTCAAGAGTAATAGGCCTGACAGCTTCGTATGGCATACCTAACTTCTGAGCACGGATGCAGACCCATTTGTAGTAGGATTCCATAGGAAGAGAAGTCTTTGGTCCCAACTCATGTGGGTCAGCTTTGTGAATTCTGTCCCAAGCCCTGATGAATCTACAGCGTAGCTCGTCACTATCTACCTGAAACTCAAAACTGATGTGAGGTACCAGCATCTCATGAGGCCCTGCTCTTCTGGCTCTTCCAAACTGACGGATAGCTAAACATGGGTTATAGGAGACTCCTCCCTGGGTTCCGATCAAAGGAACATTAGGATACTCTCCGCAACGATCAATAACAGCCACCTCATCTAAACCTCTGAGAGTCCAAATGATGTCATTATCAGTGAGAGACATTATCCTATGAGCCCAACCTCTTCCTTCTTTGTTCTTCAGCACGAACTTAGGGAGGTGCGAAATAAACCACCTCACCAATAAAGGAGCACAACACCACAAAGTTCCCCGTCTTCGGGCAGTACGAGCATAGAGCTGTTGCAGGATATCACCCAAGAGCGTGGGTACGGGATTCCGAGAGACGAAGATCCTTATGGCGTTGACATTAACAAAGGTATCAGGATTTGGAAACAATACCAGACCATAGATTAAGAGAGCCAGGATGTCTTCGTACGCCCTGAAGTCTAAGTCATTCCAGAAACTATTAGCTTTGCCAATCAGAAACTTAGCCAAAAAGCCCTTAACTCCACTTCTAGTCTCCCAGTTAGCCACTACCTCATCTTTGGTCAAGGGAAGGGCTGCAGTAATCTCCTCAGGCCTAAGAGTCTTTTCCCAACCAGTGAATGGAATCTGCTCCAAAACAGGGATACCAAGCAAATCAGAGAATTCTTCCAGGGTAGGGACCAGCTGGAAGTCTTGGAAGGTGAAGCAATGGTATAACGGATCATAAAACTGGGTCAGGACACTCATCAGCTATTGGTCCCACTTTGAAGTGACTAAACCGAGAAGAGAACCATGCCTCTTGATGAAGGAAGTAGTGTTTGGAATCCTATCAACCAATTCTTTAAGCAGATCACGTGGGTGAACAAAGTTGAGCCGGATAGTATTCCTTCGCATAGGCATCATGATGTCCTACCAAACAGAGCAAAGATGAAACCCTCTTGTCTTTGAAATGGGTTAGTCCTTATGCAGGATGCATGCAATGTTATGATGGTATGATGTTATGATAAAGGCACACCCCAAGTATTCACAAAAGGCAAACATGATAAGGCACACAAGTCACACAAGACAGCCCTTAGATTTTAGGCCAGCATGAAGTTTAGGTACTACCCTCTTTCAGTTTCAGTTGGTTAAGACCTGTCCTAAAAATAGTAACCGGGTTCTAGAGGATCTCAATATCACTGACTACCCTCAATCGGTCATAACTCCAACTTCACAATCTTTTCTTGCGGCCGAAACCATCACGAGAGTTTAGCCTCAATGAGTGTAGCATACTGCTACTGTTCTATGGCCAAGTTGGTCAATTTAAGGTTCTAAGGTCAGTTGGTGCTTAACGACTCCTCAGAAGACCCATATTCTCCTCGTTCCAACATAAGGGATATCGGTACAGACCAAGGTGTCACACCAACGTAGCTACTGCTTCACCCGTGTCGGTCTACGCCAGACAGGTCCCTCACAACTTATTGCTACCTAAAGGACATTCCCCAGATCCGGGTTAGGATCTATGAAACTCCGATGCAAGCCCACAAATATAAATCATACAAAGCATGCAATTGAAAACATAGAATGATCTAATCTTAAGGTACACCTCACTTATATGTTTCCCCAGCAGAGTCGCCAGTTCCGTGATCGGTGGAAATAGAACTAACTGTTTTGAAATGCTGGTTCGCGAAATGTCGCGGTAAGCAAGAGTCGCCACCGTCTTTTATGTTCTCCAACAAGGAAAGGACAAAAGCACAGCAAAATTCCTTTTCGAGAAGTTTCTCGGTTCGGGAGGTAGATTATAGAAAGGGAAGGTGTTAGCACCCTTTCTATCCGTGGTTATCCACAGGCTCTTAGGTACTTGCTCACTATGTTTTCAAAAATGTTTTGCTTTTCTTGTGTTCGTGGGTTTTGAAAAAGTTTGTTTTGAAAACTTTTCTTTAACTCTTGTATCTGTCCTCAAGAGTGTATGAAGTGTTTGTTTGAAAACTTTTGTCAGAAAGGTGTAAGTACGAAAAATTGTTTTTTTTTGTTTTGAAAGAACAAGTACCTGAGAACCTCTACCTACTCAAAAGAAATTAAGCTGTGTAAATGTTCTTTAGACAGTACTATCCCACTATTGAGAAGTAGGTAGCACCGTCGTTGGAGTTTCGGGTCAATTCGATTATAGGGACATGTGGTCACCAAAGCAATGGTAGGACGCCTTAGCGGTAACCCTAATGTCCTAGATCCTTTTTATCCGAGGCAACCGTTTCGAGGCAACTTGGATCTTTAGACAAGAGGGCGACCTCTAAAACACCCTATACTCAATGACCACGTCGAGGCAACCAAGTGAGGCGTACCCTAGGAGTGGCATGTGCGAGTGTGTCAGGATTCAATTAAATTATCTTTGCACATGTCATGGTGAGCTACGGGTTGATTTTATTTTGAGAACAAGTCTTGTCATGCATAGCAGTTAATAGTTGTGGAAAGTAAATTGCGGAAAGTAAAACTACGCTATTACAAGGCGTCGGGTATTTACATCGCCAAAAACAACCCTTGAAAAATAAATGCAGAAAATAAAGAAAGCGATAAAAGGGGTCCTAATTATCTATTACATCCTCGGAGCAATTACATAAATAATGATCAAAAATATTATGCGCGAATAGAAATTGAATCGGAGAAGTCCTTAGGGTTTTGACCCTTTGTGAGAAAGAAAGAAATTTGATTATTAAGTTAAATTAAACCTAATTAACTAATTAATTAATTAAGAGAAAAAAGTATTTTTTAGTTTTTTATGTTTTTAATGAAAATAAAATAAAATAAAGAAGATGATTAAAATTGTCAAAACCCTAATTCTATGTTAATTTTATTTATTGTGAAAAAGTCAAAATTAAACTTAATTAAACTAAATTAGTCATATTAGTATTTATTTACAAAATAATAAACTAATTAAGGGTGAAATTAATTTAAATAATAATAATAATAAAATATTGTTTTCTGAATTTATTATGAAAATAATTAATTATGTTAGTTAAATAAATATAATAATAATAATTAGTAAAATAATTAAATAAATAAATAGAAAATATAAAGATAAAAAGGAAAAGAACCCAGGGGGGTGTTGGCCACCTTTGGAGGTTTGTTAGCAATTCTGGCCCATTAATCTCTCAAGCCTGTTTGACTTTTGGGATCGTCCAGGGCGTTGGTTGACTGGGAGTATGGTAGTCATTCATCTTTGGCCTTCAGATCTGCTTTGCAAGCCACCTGGCGCTTGGATGTTTGATATGCATGGTGGGTACCCTTTTGGAAAGCTACACAAGAACATATTAAGAAAAATAGCATAAGCGTTTGGGTGGACCTGGGATTCGAACCCAGGTCCCAATGATTTCAAGCCAGCACATCATCCACTACGCCATCTGCACGCGTTTGTTATTATGATAATAAGCAAATATTATATTGGACAATTAATACATATGCTGTAAACAACATAAAAACGTGCGCTTCTTTGAATTATCCAACCATACGCTTACACGTCCTTCGTCTTCCTCGTTTGTACCTGCAAAAGGACATTAGATAGCGGGGGTTTTTAACCCCCACAAACTACAATGACCAAAAATAGCGAATAGAGCTGTGATGAATATAAATATTTCGCGATGGTCCCTGTGTGTTCGTTTCGTCTCAACGAGTTCAACCATATGCCTTAAAGGTTCTAATTTTTCCTGGACTGCAAAGCCCCAAATTCACAGTTTATAAACCCTAGAATTCGTCCATGGTAACTTGTGATTCTGTACACCATAATTCAATTAACTTATGCCATTAGCTTCATATGGATTCAAGCAATACAAAACAAACAATAAATCATGTTAAATGTGCATGAAATAAGCAATACGATTCTGAAAAAAAGTGGTAAATCGTTAAACTGTTCTTGATGTTTCTTGTAGCTTTAAGGCCTGACTTTGATTGCTACACGTTCCTCACACTCCCTGCAATGTGTTAGAATCCACAAAAGCCTTTGAATCGTGCTAGAATATGGAAATCAGTTTTGCAATTTTCTTGGATTTTTTCAACGTGGTTATGGCTTTTTCTGCAGAGATTTCACGTGTGCATGATTAGGGTTGGTTTGCATATTTATAGAGGAATAGAATTAGGTCAGAATCTTGAGAAAAAAATCCATGGAATGATGATTTGAATATTTGATTGGAAATCATATATTTTTGAATCTTCATGATTGGAAAAAGTTTCCAAATTTGGAGATATTGCATCTTTGACTTGGTGCACGAAATTTCCAGCCTTTTTAGGTCATTCTTGCTTCACAAAAAGATTGAAAAATCAAATCTTTGTATTTCCTACAATTTAAATTAATTAAATGAATTAATATTGATTAAAAATCCAATTAATTAATAAAAAATAAGAAAATAATTCAATTAAGCTTGATGGGTCGTGCATAGGCCTTGGATAAAGTTTCAAGAAGAAATTTGAGGCCCATTAGCAAAAACAAGGTGTTTTGAGCAAAGTTGACTTTTGCAAATTCACAAAAATTTCCCAACTTCTCCAATGCATATCTTGCTCAATTTTGATCATATGAACATGTTCTTTGACATTTTGGAAAGGTATTGAAGTCCTCTAACCAATGCCTTTGGTCCCATGTCATTTGGATTTACCAATCTCAAGTTATGGCCTTTGACTTAAAATGCATTTTTGTTGACTTTTGAATTTGACCTATAATGTAGAAATTGATAACTTTTTGTGAGAGCACTTCTTGGATTTGGAATGTGAAGATGGATTGTAGGAAATGTCATCCCCTTCAAAATGAGCATTGGATGGGATTTTTCTGATGAACCATGAAAAAGTTATGCCCTGGTCAAGATACATTTGACTTTTCTACTGTCCAAAAATAGTAACTTCTTGCACCTTGATGATTTTTGAGCCATTCTTGAGGAATCATGATCAAGACTTGATCAAATGATGATTGTGTACTCAAAATAAGATGTTGACCAAAAATTCTGACCTTTGACTGTAAAATGACCATTTTACCCCTGTAGTTGACTGTGGATCAAATAGAGCCTTTAATTGTGCAAATTGACACCGTGAGTCTTGAAACTTGGCATGTAGGTGCTTGAGGATGCATATAGGCCTATGAGACTTGATTGAACCATTGAAAACCTCAAATTCCTTGAAAGAAACAAAACCCTAATTTCAGCTGGCTTAGGAGGTGGTCTGACTGTGTAATCCTTGAGCAAATCTTGAACAATTTGAGGATCATATCTTGAGGGATATGGGAGGGCAAATTTTGGGGTACAACACAAGGGTGGAAAGGCCTGCACGGTAATTCACCCGGATAAACATGACTCCTGCTCAGGTTCTACCCCATCTCTTGAAGTTAAACCTTGCAAGTTTGAAAGAAGCCCCGAAGAATCCGAATACATCTTCTCCGTTCTACCATGCGAATGCCAAGTGTGCTTATCATTCAGATAGCCTGGGGCACAACACCAACAATTGTTGGGACCTAAAAAATAAGATTCAGGATTTGATAGATGCTAAAGAAGTTGAGTTCGACGCCCCTGAAAAGCCGAATGTAATCTCTGCTCCAATGCCAAAGCATGGCCACAATGCCCATGTTGTTAAAGAAGATCTTTTTGTTGATACTGTTGATGATTTGATGAATCCGCTATCGATAATCAAGTTGAATTTGCTGAAGGCTGGGATTTTCCCAGGTTGTGAAGAAGATTGTTGCCTTTGTTCATCCTTACCAACCGACTGTCCGTTGTTGAAGTTAGGCATCCAGCTCCTAATGGATAACCAAGAAATCCTTTTTGAAAAGACTCCTATTACACCGACTCCTGTCAATGATGTTTAAATAATTACCATATCCGCCAATCTTTCCAAGGTCTCCAAAAGACCTGTTAAGATTACATCCGCTCCGAAGATTGCACCTTTGAAGATAACCATGCTCGGGCCCGTCCCGTACAAGTCCTACAAATCAATACCATGGAACTATGGTGGAGAGATCTATTACCACGGTGTTAAACAAATTGAATCAACTGAAGAGAGTTCTGATGAAGAGACTTCCAACATTGGAAACATTACTGGAACGAGCAAAATCACCCGCAGTGGAATAATTTTCTCTCCAGAGATTGCCCCTCCAAAGGAAATCTTTGGACCCTCATCTGCTCCTAAGGTTATCACTGCACCGGTAAACATATCTGCGAGAACTCCAATTATTGAAGAAGTTGTAACTCCTGTGGTTATCCCCTCTGCTGCTGCTGATGATAGAGGGAAAGGGATCCAAGAAGAGCTCATCAGGACGAGGGCTCAGCCGTTGATCATCTCTGAAACCTCTCAAAAAGAAATGGAAGAGATTTTGAAAATAATCAAGAAAAGCGATTATGATGTTGTGGAACAACTGGGGCAAACCCCCTCAAAGATTTCTATGTTGGCTTTGCTGCTTTGTTCAGAAGCTCATGCTAAAGCTTTGATAAGATTCTTGAAGACGGCCCATGTGCCACAGGAAACCTCCGCGGATCAGTTCCAGGAATGTGTAGCTAGCTTAACAGCTGACAATGGTATAGGGTTCTCCAATGCCGATTTAACATTAAAAGGGAGAAAACATAATGACGCTTTGCATGTCTCAGTGGAATGCAGAGGGACTACTCTAGCACACGTACTGGTAGACACTGGTTCTTGACTAAATGTCTTGCCGAAGAAGGCCTTGGATAGACTGGATTGTGAAGGTTTAACCTTGAAGCCCAGCAACATCATTATCAGAGCCTTTGATGGTTCTAAAAGGATGGTCCACGGGGAGGTGGACATCTCGGTTAAAGTGGGAACTGAAACCTTCAACTCCACGTTCTACGTGATGGACATCCGTCCTTCCTATTCTTGCTTGTTGGGAAGACCTTGGATCCACAATGCTGGAGCCGTCACTTCTACTCTGCATCAAATGCTCAAGTACCCTATCCAGGGGAAAATTATAACTGTTCATGGCAAAGAGGAATACATGATAAGCCATCTAAATTCTTTCCACTATGTTGAATTGGATGGCGAATTCATCGAAACCCCTTTTCAGCATTTTGAAGACGTAGCTAAGGAGATTGCGGCAACCAAGATAGTGTCTTCTGTACCCATGATTACCAGACCTCCGCCTCAGATGTCTTCTTTAAAGGATGCTAAAGTTGTGATTGAAGAAGGAGGAATCACAATCTGGGGGCAACTTCCAGACTTTCCTTTTAAATCAGATAAATGCGGCTTGAGTTTCACTTCGGCTAGTCAAAAGGCCGTGCGCTGCTCCCGGGATAGAGGGCCACCAGTAAAGATCACCCATCATGGAGTCAATGCTCTGGAGGATAGTGAAGAGGAGAGCAACTTTGAAGACTGGATTTTCCCTACTGTTGATGGAGGACTGTGCAACTGGGAAGCAAAGGACTTTATTCCGATTACTTTCATACCGCAGTAATTTATCTTTCAGACATTTCTGTTGGTTTGTAATAATTCTCAAACAATTCGTGCATTTTTAACCTTGTGCCTTACCCGAGGCACATAGGTCCATTTGTAAGGGTTTGATTTTTCATCTTCATATGCCATTTTAATGAATCATGGACGTTTTCACATATAAATTTTTGTGTTCATTATCTTTGTTTTTGAATTTTATTTGTTTAAAGGTGGCTATCCCTTACACACACCCACACTTACAAATGCAGGTACCCTTCCATTATGGATTCCATGGGTAACAATTCTGCTATGGCCTTCAGTGACTCTGAAAATCTGGTCTACCACGCCGAATACGAAGGTGAGGAAGATTGTGAGGTGCCAGGAGAATTGGCTAGACTGCTACAACAGGAAGAAAGGGTTATTCTACCTCATGAGGAGCTGTTGGAGACAATCAACTTGGGTACTGAGGAAGACAGAAAAGAAGTCAGAGTGGGTGCCAACCTAGAGCCAAGTGTCAAAGAGCGCCTAATTCAGCTATTACATTAATATGTTAAGATCTTCGCCTGGTCATACGAAGACATGTCGGGACTAGATACTGATATTATGGTTCTCCGTCTACCCACAAGAGAAGACTGTCCACCAATTAAACAGAAAGTCCGCCGCATGAGGCCCGACATGTAAGAAAAGATTAAAGCCGAAGTTATGAAGCAGTTCAATGCTGGATTTCTGGCTGTTACTTCCTATCCACAATGGGTTGCTAACATTGTGCCCGTGCCTAAGAAGGACGGCAAAGTCAGAATGTGCGTGGATTACAAAGACTTAAACAGGGTCAGCCCTAAAGATGACTTTCCACTACCGCACATTGACATCTTGGTTGACAATACAGCTCAGCACAAGGTATTTTCTTTCATGGATGGATTTTCAGGTTACAACCAGATCAAAATGGCACCTGAAGACATGGATAAAACTAATTTTGTTACACAGTGGGGTATGTTCTGCTACAAAGTGATGCCATTCGGACTGAAGAATGCTGGGGCAACCTATCAGCGCGCCATGGTAGCTTTATTTCATGATATGATACATCATGAGATAGAGGTCTACGTAGATGACATGATAGCCCGATCACAAACTGAAGAAGAATATCTCAACCATTTGCAAAAGCTGTTTATCAGGTTGAAGGAGTACAAGCTCAGACTGAACCCTAACAAGTGCACTTTCGGAGTCCGGTCCAGTAAACTCTTGGGTTTCATTTTCAGCAACAAAGGCATCGAGGTTGATCCTGCCAAAGTCAAAGCTATACAAGAAATGCCTGCTCCTCGCACTGAGAAGGAGGTCAGAGGTTTCTTGGGACGCCTAAACTACATTTCTAGGTTCATTTCTCACCTAACATCTACCTGTGAACTAATCTTCAAGCTGTTGAAGAAAGATCAGGTGGTTAAATGGAATGATGACTGTTAATTTGCTTTCGATAAAATCAAGGAGTATTTGCTAGAACCTCCTATCTTGATGCCTCCCATCGAAGGAAGACCGCTAATCATATATCTGACTGTCCTAGAGAATTCAATAGGGTGCGTACTGGGCCAACATGATGAGTCTGGTCGAAAAGAGCATGCCATTTATTACCTTAGCAAAACGTTTACCAACTGTGAGACCCGATACTCACTGCTCGAGAAAACTTGCTGCGCTTTGGTATGGGCTGCTCGTCGGCTAAGGCAGTATATGTTGACTCATACCACTTTGCTGATATCTAAGATGGATTCGATCAAGTACATCTTTGAGAAGCCTGCTCTATCTGGAAGAATAGCTAGATGGCAGATGATCCTAATGGAATACGATATATAGTACACGACCCAAAAATCTATAAAGGGGAGTGTACTAGCTGACCATCTGGCTCATCAAGCTGTCGAAGATTACCAATCCATGAAGTTTGACTTCCCTGACGAGGACATCATGACATTGGATAACATTAAAGACTTCAGACCATATGACGGGCCTGAACAAGGATCCCGATGGGCCCTGTACTTTGATGGTGCCTCCAACTCACTTGGCAACGATATCGGTGCGGTACTCATCTCTCCATAAGGTTGCCATACACTTTTCACTGCTAGATTGTGCTTCAGCTGTACAAACAACATGGCCGAGTATGAAGCTTGTATCTTTGGTCTCAAGGCTACCATAGACTTGGGAATCAAATCGTTGATTGTGTTTGGGGACTCAGCTTTGGTCATCAGTCAGATCAAAGGAGAGTGGGATACTAAGCATCCAAACCTCATCCCTTACAAAGAACATGTCCTGACATTGTTACCACATTTCGAGCAGATTACCTTCGAGCACTTCCCGCGAGAAGAAAATCAGCTAGCAGATGCTCTAGCTACAATGTCATCCATGTTTAAACTTAACTGGGATAATGAGGCTCCCCAAATCACCATTGAACGGATGGACGAACCTGGA
Source organism: Vicia faba (assembly GCA_948472305.1). Taxonomy (NCBI): domain Eukaryota; kingdom Viridiplantae; phylum Streptophyta; class Magnoliopsida; order Fabales; family Fabaceae; genus Vicia; species Vicia faba. Next base: position 920,606,346 of record OX451736.1, on the reverse strand, counting down.
CATTGTCACGAGATTAATATCGAAGAAGTAGTGGACCGACCTTGGTTTCATGAAGTCAAAAGGTATCTCGAGGCTCAGGAATACCCTGAAGGAGCTTCAGTCAATGACAAAAAGTTCTTAAGGAGATTCTCAGCTAAGTTCTTCTTGAGCAATGGTATCATGTACAAGCGCAATAATGATTGCATTCTGCTCCGTTGTGTGGACAAGATTGAGGCTGAACAGATCATGGCTGAACTGCACAATGGTACCTTTGGCACTCACTCTAGCGGACATATGATGGCTAAGAAGATTCTACGGGCAGGCTATTACTGTTCTACCATGGAAGCTGACTGCTATCAACATTCCCGAACATGCCATAAATGTCAAATCTATACGGACAAGGTACATATACCTCCAGTTCCTCTCAATGTCTTAATAGCTCCTTGGCCATTCGCTATGTGGGGAATTGACATGATTGGAGAGATCAAGCCTACAACATCCAATAGACACCGCTTTATTCTAGTGGCTATTGATTACTTCACCAAGTGGGTCGAAGTAGCTTCCTTCGCATCTGTCACAAAGAATGTTGTCGCCCGCTTCATCAAGCAGAACCTTATTTGCCGGTACGGCATCCCCGAAAGGATCATACTGACAACAGTACAAACCTTAACAACACTATGATCACTGCCTTGTGCGAGCAGTTCCAGATTCAACATCACAATTCATCTCCCTATCGGCCAAAGATGAACGATGTTGTCGAAGCTGCGAACAAAAATATCAAGAAGATTATACAAAAGATGACAGTCACCTACAAGGACTGGCATGAGATGCTACCGTTTGCTCTTCACGGGTACCGTACCACGACACGTACATCAACTGGGGAAACACCCTATTCTTTGGTATATGGCATGGAAGCTGTTTTACCTATCGAGGTTCAGATTCCCTCCTTGAGAATCATGAAAGATGCTAGTTTGAGTGAAGACAATTGGATTCAGACCCGGTTTGATCAACTTAATTTGATTGATGAAAAGCGACTTACTGCTATTTTCCATGGTCAGGCGTATCAAAAACGAATGATCAAGGCATTCAACAAGAAAGTCAGGCGCCAGACATATCAAGTCGGGGATCTTGTAATCAAGCGGATCATCTTGCCGCAAAGTGATCCCAGGGGAAAATGGACTCCTACTTACGAAGGACCATTTATGATCACAAACATATTTTCTGGTGGGGCAATGATCTTAACCACCATGGACGGCGACGACCTGCCGCACCCTGCGAACGCAGACATAGTCAAAAGATACTACGCATAAATGACCCGGCAAATTGAAAACCCGAAAGGGCGACTTGGGAAAAAAGGGCATCCCGGTGAATCGAAAACCCGAAAGGGCGGTTCAGGAAAAAGTTAGGGATAAATAAAAAAATCTGTACACCTGGCAAGTTGAAAACCCGAAAGGGCGACTTGGGCAAAAAAGGGTTTCTCGGTGGATCGAAAACCCGAAAGGGCGGTCCAGGAAAAAGTTAGGGAATTAAAGCGTATGAATATGTATCGTCGGATCACTTTAAGGACAAACTCTTCACAGACAAGCTCCGGGCTTCTGATCAATCCAATCATTTTCGGAAGAAGCAACGAATGGACAAGATATTCAGAGTTACGAAGGCTATAGCATAATGGGAATCCCATGGAATTTTTACACATAGCCATCTTTCTTTGTATATATTTTTCTCATTTTTTATGACAACGTTCTCTTACTAGGATGTCTGTCTCCTTTGTACAAAATACTTACACAAAGTTAATACAAAGATACTTCAAAGTGCAGAAAACTATTTGCCTTTTCTTTACACTTGTGTTTTATTTGAAAACGTCCAGTGATTTATTAATGAGCATATGCATTTGAATATAATCACGTGTTTACAAATAAACGAAATGAGAAAGAATAATTACTGACAGGTTGAAAGTATAGGAAAACGTCTTTAGGCTATTCCAAGAGAAATCCCCCGCAGTACATCATCTAGATCCCCAGCGGAGCTGAAATCTTGAAATACATATCCCCAACGGAGTTATAATTTCAAACCTTTAAATCCCATCAGAGTTAAGTTTTCAAACTCCCAATCCACAGCGGAGCAAAAACTTCGAGTTATAGACCCTCGGCGGAGATTAAACCTTCTTCCCTAGTCAAGTCAAATTTCCAACTATCAATCCCCAGTGGGAACCATTCAGTTTTCCCCAAAATTCCCCAACAAGTTGTCTTAAATTCTGAGAATCAACCAGATAACAGTTAACTTTTGTCTTATCCCCAAACTAGGATAATTCCCTAGTAGATTGGCATACAACCCAAACTCCTGATCTCCCCAACAGTATAGCTACTCCCCCATAGTTTTCACTTACTCTCCAACAGTAAGCCTTCTTCCTCACAGAGTTTTTACTCCCCAACAGAATGCAGATTCTCATTCTTAACTCCCCAGCATGAAGTCCACAAGGATTCAAATTCCCCTAGCAAATTGAAGATTCTCATTCTTGATTCCCCAGTGAAGTTTCCAGAGTCTTCATTACTCCCTAGCATGAATTTGTCAGAATTTTTAATCCCATGCCGATCGAAGATTCTCATTCACCACTCCTCAACAGATTGAAGATTATCATTCTTAATTCCCCGCGGAAGCCATCAGAGTCTTCCTTATTCTCCAGCAGATCAAGGTTTTCCTTTGTTTGATCCCCGGTAGAGATCGCCAAAGTTTTCCCTATTCCCCAGCCGAGTAAGGATTCCCATTATTTAACCCCCAGTAGAAGTCTTCACAGTTCTCTTGATTCCCCAAGAAGGTTTCTCAAGCAACACTTGGCATTATTTTCACAACAGAATGATTATCATATTCCGACTCCAAAGACTTGAAGGATCCCTATATCCCCAGAAAAGTCATAAAGGATTCTCACATCCCCATAGAAGTCGTAAAGGATTTTTAATCTCCAGTAGTCAGCAAGGATTTCTCGTCCTCAGCAATCAAAGATTTTGAATCTCAAACAGCAGTCAAGGATTTATTTTCCCCGGCAGCAGTCAAGGATTTTATTATCTCCAGCCATCAAGGATTTATTTTCCTCAACAATACAGCGAATCAACTTACATGCGCATACATTACATTCATATATCATAAACATTGATAAAACACATTTTATTGCATCATACATTTCATGCAACATAGCTATATGTTTCAGCTAACATTTTACCCTTTTCAGAATAAGATTAAAAGCTATCTTTAACAAATGTTCAAAGATTTCAGATACAGTACAGATACACTCCAGACATGGAAGTCATTCTATTACTCATTCAGAATTCAAAGTCAAGATACAGTACGGATACACTCCAGACACGGAAGTCATTCTGTCACTTATTCAGATCCCAGTTACAGTACGGATACACTCCAGACACGGAAGTCATTATGCTACTCATACAAATCTCAACTTCAGATACAATACAGATACACTTCAGACACGAAGGTCATTCTGTCACTTATTCAGATCCCAGTTACAGTTCAGATACACTCCAGACACGGAAGTCATTCTTCTACTCATACAGATCTCAACTTCAAATACAGTCCAGATACGCTCTAGACACGGAAGCCATTCTGTCACTCATTCAAGATTCTCCCCAACTCAGATACGCTCCAAACATGGAAGTCATTTTGTCACCTATTCATGATACAGTCCAGATACACTCCAGACACGGTTGCCATTCTGTCACTCATTCTGATTTTCCCCAGCTCATATACACTCCAAGACATGGAAGTCATTATGTTGCCTATTCAAGATACAAATTAGATATGCTCCAGACACAAAAGCCATTCTATTTCTCATTCAGATTTCAGAAAGATACAATACAGATATACTCCAGACACGGAAGTTATTCTTTTATTCATTCAAGAATCAAATACAGTTACAACTCGGATACGCTCCAGACATGGACGCCATTCCATTGCTCATACAGATTCAGTCTCCAGATACAGTTCAGATACGTTCCAGACACGGATACCATTCTGATACTTATTCTTCTGACGTACAACATTAGATTCAACAAACAGTCTTGGATGGCATCTTTAAGCCCATCTCCGACATGATTCTGTCACCTCTCCAAATGGAATCTTTAAGCCCATTTTCTCAACTATATTCTGACAAGTGCAAATTTACGGGCACTCTAGTGTACAATCATCTACAAGCCCGTCTCCAACAAGATTCTCTCACCTCTCCAAATGGCATCTTTAAGCCCATTTCCTCAACTACATTTTGACGAGTGCAAATTTACGGGCACTTTAGTGTCCAATCATCTTTTACCTACGAGTCACGAACGGCAAACTCGCCAATCTAACTCTTCAGGTTCAAGAAGATTGAACAGGGGAAGATGTTGTACCCCCAAATTTTCCCTCTCATTTTTATCAAGATTTTCCTCACAAGACTTCTTGGACTCAAGACTAGATTAGGGTTTGCTCAGCTCAAGACATCTGCTTGCACTGATGACCTAAAATTAGGGTTTGAGTTTGCACAAGGATTTTTGGACTTCCAATGCCTCATGTGACTTTCATACTTCATGTTGGACTCCTAATATTGCTCATACCAAGTTTCAAGCCTTGGATCAAATTTTTGCCCAGTCAATTGGACAGTTGACCTAAAAATCAACTGTATTAGGGAAAAAGTCAACTGTGGCCAATTTACAGTCAAACCTCATAATTTTTTATCCAAATAAATATTATAAACTCAGAAGAACCATTTGATCAAGTTTGGACAACAACTCCTCAAGAAATTTGATCAGATCATCAAAAAGGCAAAATGGTCATTTTTAGGGTTTTGACTGTAGAAGGGCAATTTCTGATTTTTAACCTAGTCAATGGAAAATTGGGTTCAAGCATGGTTTCAACGACTCAATGGCATCATCTTGACCTAATCACAAGGTTCAAAAGATCTCAAATGCATTGGATTGATAGATGAATTTTCCAGTCAACTGATCAAAAATCAACTGTACATTGAAAAGTCAAACTTTGACTTTTTGGCCAAAATCAAGTGCCAAGGTTCATTTTTCATCAAGATGTGTCAAAACATGAAACTTGTTCACCAAGAAACCTAATTTTGAAAATTAGGGTTTAAGTTTGAAAATTTCATAACTTAGAAATTTTCTAAGTTATGAAAATTTCTTATTTTCCCCCAAATTTTCCCAACTTTTTCACCATGATGCAATTGGATTCAAAGAAAACTTACAACATGAAAGTTGTAGTCCTCCACAAAATATACAACTTTTATTCAAAAAGTTTTCCCAAAAGATGCTTGGATCTCAAGTTATGATTTTGTGAATAGGGGTCCATGCAACTTTTAACTTAGTGAAATTTTGCCCTAGTTTAGGCGGATTTTTGACCTAACTTCGTGGAAACTTTTCACCTAGTTCCAAGTGGAATCTCAAAAGGAATTTCAAATATGGATTGTAGAGCATGTTACAAGCTTTCCAAAATGTCTAAGAACTCTCCAAGATCATCTATGGTTAGGGAGAATCGAAGAAAATAAAATGGCAATTTCTCACTTTTGTCCATGGCATTTTTCACATTGATACAAGTTGCAAATCAGTTTGAATCATGCTTATACTTATTTTACAGGTCTTAAACCTTTCCACACTCCTTAATTTAATGCAAATACATTGGAAAAAGGCTTGATTCTGAGCTTTAGAGCATTATACAAGGGTTTAATCCAAAAATGGCAAAAAGGTTACAATGCTACTTTGATAAAGTTAGCTTTTAGCAATTTTGTTTATCTTGAGCATTGGACCCAATATCTTGCAGCAAACAAAGTCCATGAATATCAGGAAATTGGTACCAACTATGTGCATGCCTCAAGCTAGCAAGTACAACCTTTGCCTTTGTCACTTCAACTTTTGCTTCAAAAGCAAGTAACTTGCAAAAGTCCACATAACTTGGAAATCTGATAAGAGCAAGTCTTGGACTCATTTCAAACAACTTCAGCATATTGTACCAAGCCAGAAAACACGAATTGCCAAGCTTCCAAACACCCAAAACACAAAAACACCAACTTCTTCCCAAAACAGGGCCATCTCTGTAAATCACAAGCCAAAACATATTGCCTCGCGCATTTTGTCTTGAATCACTTCAGACACATTCCCTACAACCCAACTGAACTATCCAAGCCATTGTTCAGCAAATGTAACTTCATTTTCAAGCTTCACCATTTTCCATTTCTGAGTTTGCAGGTTGAGTTCTACAAGGAGATTCAAGCCATTTAAAAGCAAGTTGAGCATTGGGAAAGGTTGAGGGAACATCAAGCAAGCTCAAAAGAACTTTAGGCCTCATTCAAAGTTGCTACATTTCCATATTCGAACTTGACTGAACAAGGTAATTTCCAACTTTCTATCTCCTTATTTAGACATCCTTAGGCTTAGGTTTGTGAAGCAAAAATGTACTCTTTAATGTGATTGAGTTGTACATATGCATAGCTTCCATTTATATTGACTGAGCTAGGAGTATTTGATAGTTGAACTTGCTGAAAATTTTAGGTCAGAAATTAGGGGTGACAAAATTCTCTCTGATCTTTGAGAGTTAGGTCAAGTTTTTTATATCAATGGAATCGTGATTAAAAATGCTACAAGTTTCATGTTGCAAGATTTTGTTTTTAAGCACCTATGCAGGAGTTATAGTTTGAACAAGGGCGCGCGCATTTTTTTGTCTGAAGGACAGGGATGAAGTGAACATTGGGATTGGGCTTGCTGTTTCTTCTTTTGACACCCTCCATTTTGTTATTTGCACCCCCTTGGCCCATTTCTTTTATTTTTTATATTTTCTTGCATATTTCACATTTCTGACTTTTATTTATTTTTTCCTAAACATTAAAAATCATAAAAATATTTTCTTAATTTTTGCATTTTTATTTTATTATTTTTATTATTTTTTTGGGCATAAAATTAGTTATTAGGTTAATATACCTTTATTTTCTTAAATAAAAACTTGTAAATAATACAAAAATATTATATATTTTTATTTTTATTATTTATACACTTAAATTAATATTTTCATACAATATTTAATTTTTTAACATTTTTGTATATATTTTTATTTATTTTCTTGTACATAAATGAATAAATAAATAATATAAAGCATAATTTCTTTAAAACCAAAATTAGGGTTTTCACCCTTTCCAAAAATAATTATTTTTATTTTCTTATTTTTAAGACATAAATAAACTTATTTTTTCATGCATAAAAAAATATAAAAAAACATTTTGCATATTTACATTTATTTGCATATTTAAATATTTTCCCATTTATTTATTTGTACAATAAATTCAATATGGTTGTAATAGCTTTAGGGTTTTATTTTGAGCAATGTCCCCCTATTCAAAACTTGTATCCCCCTCCCCATAATATTGTTGTAATAGTCTAGCTTTACTTTACGCATTTTATCGCTTTCATATACCATGATAGTAAGATTAGGGTTTTGAATGAAAAGACCAAAATCAAACAAATAGCATGACTAAATACAATACAAAAATGCATGAAAATGACAACACCTTGCGCACAAGCACCCCTAGGGTTTCATCCACTTTGTTGCCTTAAAACATGGCCATGGTATGCATGCTAGGTATCTTGGCAAAATCAATCAAAACAAAAAGATCATAGTCCCTCGATGATGCTATCTTGGTTGCCTAAACAAAATGATCTAGTCCCTTAAAAACTTGCTAAGATACTTGGCAATATTGTTATCATGGTCATACGATGACCCACGCCCGTCCCGTTTAACATCCAAAGATAGGTTTGTTTACCAAATACAATGGTAAAACAACAATGTCAAAGGAATAAAAATGTGTAGGAAAGACTTTTGAGTAGGGTAGACAACTCCTAGTTACTTGATCTCTTGCAAACCATCCCTGTTATTTTCAAACTATCACACACATTTCAAAACAATTCCAAACAAACTTTCAAACATTGAAACATTTTTCAAAAGACAAAACACCTTTGTATACATTCAAACAAGAATCATTACAAAGGTTGCCTAAACGATGGCCTTTTTTTAAAATACTTTCAAAAACACACACAAAAGCACCATTTCAAACAATTGAAAAGCAAAAGCAAGTGATCTAAAACAAGTAACTAAGAGCCCATGGAAAACCATGGATGAAAAGGGTGCTAGCACCTTCCCTTTTCATAATCTACCCCCCGAACCCAAAAACAATCTCAAAGGTCTTTCCTGTGCTTTTTTACCTTTCCTTTTGGATAAAATAAAAGTCAGTGGTGACTCTTGCTAAACCGAAACATTTGCGAACACAAACGCAAAACCTCAAGTCAGTTCTCCCACCGCATCACACTATTCAATATGGTTGTAATAGATAATTAGGACTTTAATTTCTTGCAATCCCCATTTGTAACCTTGTACACCCCATCCCCAAATGATTGTAATAGCGTGGGATATTTACTTTCCGCAAATTTATCGCTTTATATATAACATGTTAATAATTAAGGTTTTTATGGCAAGATAAAACCAATCAAATAGAAAACCCTAATTCAAGACAAAATCAAGCATGAAAATGACACACTTGCACACAAACACCCCCTAGGATTACTCCACTTTGTTGCCTATCGGAAAATAGTCATGTCCCTCGAACATGGGCGTTTTAGCAAAAGACCCTCGATAAAAGATCGTAGTCCCCCGACGACCCTCGATGTTGCCTTTGTTAAACGATCCAGTCCCTAAAACTACATTGCTAAAACGTTCCATTGGTTTCCTTCTATGACTATACAAAAACGTCCTGCGCCTGTCCCTTCACATCAGACGATGGGGCTTCTTACCAAATCAATGGTAAGATAGAAACATCTAAAGGAGGAGGAAAAGAACATCTAAGACCTTTTGAGTAGGTAGGTTCGCTCTTAGTTACTCGCTTGCTCACAACAAATTTTTTTTATACCAACACTCTCATTTGAAACATTTTCAAAAGACAACATTTTGTATGCGTTCTTATAGAGACGAGAATCATCACAAAGACACCTTTTCAAAATCACTTTCAAAAACACATCTCGCAAACACCTCTTTGAACTATTTTCGAAACAAACACTTTGTATGCGTTCTTATAGAGACGAGAACCATTACGAAGTCCCATTTTCAAAAATACTTTCAAAAGACAAACATCTTTGTATACATTCTTACGAACGAGAATCATTACAAAGATTGCCTAAACGAATGGCCTCTTTTACAAAATACTTTCAAAACCACACCAAATACAATTTCAAACTAACAAAAGCAAGTGATCTAAGCAAGTAACTAAGAGCCCATGGAAAACCATGGATGAAAAGGGTGCTAATACCTTCCCTTTTCATAATCTACCCCCTGAACTCAAGAAACAATCTCAAAGGTCTTTCCTGTGCTTTTTCACCTTTCCTTTTGGATAAAAGAAAAGTCGGTGGCAACTCTTGCTAACCGCAACATTTGCGATGAAACGCAAAACCCTCAAGTCAGTTCTCCCACCGTATCATAGTCTCACATGCATATTATGACCATTTTCTCTAGGAAACAAGTGGAGTTAACCCTAGGGGTGCATGTGTACAAGTGTGTTTGATTGTATGCATTTTTTGTCTTGAATTTAAGGTTTTATAAACATTAGTTTTAATCTTGCCATACACACCCTAATTACTAGCATTTATATGAAAGGGATAAATTGTGGAAAGTAAATTTACTACGCTATGACATCACTTGGGGATGGGGATACAAATGTACAAAATGGGGGTTGCAAGAAATAAAATTCTAATTATCTATTACAACCATATCGAATGTGAATAAATGTACAAAATTGGAATGAAAAAAAGATGAACTTTATTTTGACTTTTATTTATATGAAAGATTTTTATTAATTAAAGTAATTATGAAAATAAAAATCTTTTTTGTAATATTTTTATATATTCATGAAATAAAACTTGTAAATAAATAGTGTGCAAAAAATCAACTCAAAAGGAGTTGTTTTGATTGGTTGAAAAAATATTTGAAGTTTGTTAAAAAAAATACAAAGAAACACAAATAAAAGGTAAAAAATCGTTTTTTTGGTCCTGCCAAGGTTTGAACTCAGGTCCCTACACATAAATACTTTTTGTGCGCGCTGTTTATACCATTGGGGTGGTTTGTTTCACCCGTTCATGAGGCAGATTCAATTGGGTATGAGGTAAACTTGTTTCTGAATGTTTAAAGTGCCCAACTCTCCCCTTCAATTGCAGGAATGCAACTCTTCCCAGTTGAGATTCGAAAGGCTCCCCTGTTCAGCCAATCGAAGGATACACATAACCTGCCTAAAGTTTGGATAGGAACCTAACAAAAGTAAGCTTCGAAAGCTATAGGCCCAGTGGTTAACACCAATTTATTTGGCACCAAAATCCAAAGACTAAATGTACATGGCAGTGATAATCGAAAGCTAAAGCATGGTCAAATTCTAGATGTGATATCTACATTTTTTTCTCTTTTATTTATATGTACAAATGAAATTAAATGGAAAGTTCCAAGTTTAGAGGAATTCACCTCTTGAAATGTCAATCGAAGGAGCTGTGTATGACTTCCTTGGTGGTGGATCACACTTTGTTGGAACTTTCCTTGGGCTACTGGGACCACTTTTCTGCTTGAATAGAAAGGTTGGTGTTTATGAGGAAATCGAAGGTGTTGGTATACTACAGTTTGTGGGAGTGAATAGAAGGTGGTGTTATACTATAGTTTGGGGGAGTGAATCGAAGGTACACTACTGAGATTTTTTTGTGAAAAGTTTTAAAGTTTTGAAGGTTTGAGAATATTGAAGAGTTTGAGAATATTGGAGAGTTTGAGTGTTTATGATTTTTCTCTTCAGCAAAAATTTGGCCTCTTTCTTTGTCAAAGGTTTCTCTATTTATAGAGAAAAGGTTTGGGAATTTGAACAAATATATGGCTTGGTTGAAGCGTGAATATTAAGCTATGTTGGATTTTCCATGATCCCAAGGTGAAGTACTAAAGTTGTTGGTTAAAAGGGGATGACTTCCCTGACTTATGGTGAAGTACAATTAGGATTTGTGCAAAGCATGGGCTTAATACAAAATTTGTACTAGCAAGTTTACTTTCATGAAAAAGTCTTTTGGACAAAGGCTTAATTATCCGGATAATAACTTAATTCATAATGTAAGCAATTAATTATAGAGTGAAATACAAGCATTAAAGCCTGTAAAGTAAGATCATGTAGCATGGCCTATGGATTTGATCAGTGTTCCTTCAAAATTCTATTTTCCACTTGTGTCGAAGAGTTCGAGAAATGTACCAAAGAAAACTGCTTCGAAGGGAGCAAAATGCCCAAACGAAGCTTATGGATTAAACTTGCACCGAAGGAGACTTCTTGCCCAACGGAGGACGTAACCCAAATTTTCATTCGAAGAAGGCCACAAAGCTAAACGAAAGATGCATGCAGGAAGGTCTTAAATGCTGAAATGAAAGAGGCATCAAAGAAAGGCCACATGCCCAAAAGAAGGAGTCATGCAATAATTCTAAATGCCCAAATGAAATAGGCATCAAGGAAAGCCACATGCCAAAATGAAAGAGGCGTGCAAGAAGTTTAAATGCTCAAACGAAAGAGGCATCAAGGAAGGCCATATGCCCAAACGAAAGAGGCATGCAAGAAGTTTAAATGCCTAAATGAAAGGGGAATCAAAGAAGTTTAAAATGTCCAAACGAAAGAGGCATCAAGGAAGGCCACATACTCAAACTAAAGAGGCATGCAAAAAGTTTAAATTCCCAAACGAAATAGGCATCAAAGGAAGGCCACATGTGCAACCGAAGGATGCCAGAAGGAGGCTTTTTTCCTTGGAATCAAAGGAGGTTACAGGAGGCTTTTTGCCTTGGAATTGAAGGAGGTTACAAGAGGTTTTTTTCCTTGTGCTTGTTGGCCTGATGGGCGCCTCTTGTGTGTAAGAAGGAAACTATGGCTCAATCGAAGACTGTATGTAGCTAGCCATCAACTTTGTGAATCAAAACAAACATGGAGGGAATTATTAATCTAATCAACATAGGCATGCATGCATCAAATGTCCAATCGAAACAGGCATATAGGCAGCCATTGTATTGTGAACCAAGTGAGGCCAAAGATACAATCGAAGGTTGCATGCAGGAAGCTCCTGCCTTGTGAATCAAAGCCAACTTGTCAGAGGCCAACACCCAATCGAAGGGTGCAAGCTAAGCTTGCATCGAAGAAGGCCAAAAGTCCAATCGAAGGATGTGAATCGAAGAAGACTTTCTTTTTCTCCAATTTTGTCAAAAAGATTATTTTTATCTATTTCCCCTTTTTTAACAGTTTTCTGTTTAAGTTGATGCTGGAAAATCCAATTATACTTGTGCAAGCTTGAATTTTGAGAATCCTTGTAAGAAATGCCTTGAGAAATGAGAGGGCAAATTTTGGGGTACAACACACTGTCTCAAGCTTTGCAACACATGTTGAGGATGAATTTGATCACATTGATAGGACCATATCCAATCCCCGAAACTTCTTCTCCTTACTACAATCCCGACGCAATATGTGCCTATCATTCCGAAAGTCTTAGGCATGATACTAACGATTGTTGGGCACTGAAATACAAGATTTAAAACATGATTGACGCCAAGGAGATTGAATTCGGCCCTCCAGAGACTCCCAACGTGATCACTGCTCCCATGCCAAATCATTGAGAGCGTCCATTTCATTTTGAATTTTCAATTGTAAGCTCTTTTGTTTGTTCGAACACTTATCTATTAATGTTAAACTTTGTTTCATTAATGCATTGCATATGTTTGTATTGAATTAATCCATTCGTTTTAACTATATTTAAACTGTGCTTTTTACTCCCTTTTTATGATATTCAACTCTCGTTAAAAGTTGTAAGCCTTTAGAGGGAGGATGACGAAAACCATGCCATAATCTCATACAATATGCTTTTGGACAAACCTTGCTGACGATGTACATGTGTTTTTTTCAATTCTTAAACAATAGAGTTATAAGGAAGATAATCCCTAGTCACCTTTGAGCCAAAGAAGTAGGAGTTTTCTTTTTCACACAAATTGAAACCTTTAATCAAAACCTGGGGCAGGGTATTTTCTCAGTTAATTTAAATGCGCATTCGATCGCAAGATTTCACTTTATACACAACAAATACATTCTTCTGAATCAAAAGACGACGATGGTTCCCCATAAAATAGGCAGTCATTATCTCTCAAGAGAAAAGCCCTCTAAGTCAAAACCTATGAAGGAGACTTAAGAAAAAAACTAGGGCATCCCGCTGACTGTATTCAAAATAAAAAAATAGTTAGACAAAAAATAGGGACAATAAAAAAAAAGGAGGTCACTACAAATCCTCAACAATAGAAAAATGTTGCAAAAATGACTGCCTTCTCAAATAAACTTAACTTGTCCGAACCATGACCTAAACACTATTCCAGACTCAATTGGGATTCAAAACGCGCAATTAGCTGAGTGTGGGACTGAAGAACATCACGAAGAGTGGGTTGGGTACAAATAAACGTTGAACCTTATCCTTTGTTTCTTAAACCGTGAACAAGGCCATGCTACAACCCTTCAAAAGTCCTAATTAAAGCATGGGTTAGTTCGAAAGCATATTGTTACAAAAGGTATCCTGACTCCTATAAGGCTTACTATAAATCCTGAGTTGAATTCCTATTCTTGCAAAATTCTTTGATTTGCTAAAAAAATGCATTTTTCAAAAAAAAAAACTTCAAGACAAACATAAACTTTGCATTATTTTGACAACAGGGAAATTCTCACAGAGAATATCTAATGAACGAAAATTCTCTCAAGGAACAGAATCACTTCAATTGGAAAACACTTCCAAGGAAAAAACTCTCCAATAAATCAAGGGGGCATGACAGGTTACTGTCTAACTCGTCTGGGGCAGTTAAGTCGAGATTCCAAGAAATCTCTCAAGAAGTGCTGAATACCAGGGGAAGGTATGCATCTGAATCATTTGGGGCATTTAACTTGAATTTCAGCAAAAGGTCACGTACGACCAAGCACGCATTTTCTGGCAGCGCTATAACACTTACTACTATGGACATCGACAAATTCCTACAAAGTCCCTTTTCATAAGGTGATCCTCGTTGAAGTCGCCAGAGCAATATTTATAAGGATATTCCCCCAGAATTATCCCTACAAAGTGGGATTCATCTAATCCCCAGCCAGAGTTCCAGTCTTTGGAAAACCTCTCCCCAGCTGAGTTGGTCTTAAGAAGAATCCTTGAGGAGTTCTGCCAAAAGAAAACACGTCCCCAAAAGTTCGTCAAATATTCTCTTCAACATGGTTTATTTCCCCAACAAACTATAGATTCCCCAACTTAAGTTTTCCTCTCAGACTATTACAAATTAAGGGGCCACAACCCCTGATCCCCAGTGAAGTCATCAACAAAGTCAGTGTTATCTTCGAAAGTTACTGCGAAGCCTAGACCTGACCAGATAACAGTTTAAAAGCTCCTCTTCCCCAGTAGAATTTTACACTATCCCCAATGAGTTGTTGTGAAGCCTGGAAACCGACCAAATAATAGTTAACTTCTTTATCCCCAACAAGTTGTTAACTTCCATTCTCTCCAATCAAGAGATAACTCCCCAGTAGAGTAACATACAACTAAAACTTCTGAAGTCTTTTCCCCAAGCAGAAATCAACACTCTCCATGGAGTTTCCTTCAAACAAAGTCAACATTCCCCAGTGGAGTTCTCCTCAAACAACAGAATAGGAATCCCCAACGAAAACATCTAAAAACAAGGTCTAAAGAGGAGCATACTCTTCATCACCACCAGTAGTCCAGGATTTCATTTCCCAAGGCTCATCAGCATTTGTCAAGGATTTACTTTCTAGACAAAGATACACTTCAACAACATTTCACATTTCATACGTCATAGCATATGCATGCGAAACACATATAGCACAATCTCATTTATTTTGAGAACACCATTACACAATACATTTCATACATCATGACATTGCATACAACTAACACTTTACCTTTATAGGAAAAGATCAATCAACAAATGGTTATCATCAACAATTTTCAACAGGTCCAAGATTAGTTTCTGAAGCAAGACAGAGCAACTAGCTACATCACCAGATGCAGCTTCACACGAGCTCATCAGGAAGTAATCTTACACGGGTTCCTTCTGACTTCCAAATGCAGCTTTACACAGGCTCATCATGAAGCAATCTTACATAGATTCCTTCACATAAGCAATCTTACACGGGTTCCTTCTAATGTATTTCCAAATGCAACTTTACACGGACTCATCATGAAGCAACCATACCCAGGTTCCTTCTCATATTTCCAGATGAAGTTTTACACGGACTCATCCTGAAGCAGCCCTACCCAGGCTCCTTCTCATATATGTCCAGATGAAGTTTTACACTGACTCATCTTGAAGCAGCCCTACCCAGGCTCCTTCTCATATATTTTCGGATGAAGTTTTACACTGACTCATCCTGAAGCAACCCTACCCAGGTTCCTTCTCATATATTTCTAGATGAAGTTTCACACGGACTCATCCTGAAGCAACCCTACCCAGGTTCATTCTCCTAATTTCCATATGAAGTTTTACACAGACTCATCCTGAAGCAACCCTACCCAGGTTCCTTCTCATATATTTCCAGATGAAGTTTTACAGACTTATCCTGAAGCAGACCTACCCAGGCTCCTTCTAATATATCTCCAGATGAAGTTTTACAGGGACTCATCCTAAAGCAACCATACCCAGTTTCCTTCTCATAATTTCCAGATGAAGTTTTACACGGACTTATCCTGAAGCAACCATACCCAGGTTCCTTCTCATATATTACCAAATGAAGTTTCACACGGACTCATCCTGAAGCAACCCTACCCAGGTTCCTTCTCATATATTTCTAGATAAAGTTTTACACGGACTCATCCTGAAGCAGCCTTACCCAAGCTCCTTCTCATATATGTCCAAATGAAGTTTTACACGGACTCATCCTGAAGCTGCCATACCCAGGCTCCTTTTCATATATTTCCAAATGAAGTTTTACACGGACTCATCCTGAAGCATCCCTACCCAAACTCCTTCTCATATATTTCCAGATGAAGTGTTACACTGACTCATCTTGAAGCAGCCCTACCCAGGCTCCTTCTCATATATTTCCAGATAAAGTTTTACAGGGACTTATCCTGAAGCAACCCTATCCAGGTTCTTTCTCATATATTTCTAGATGAAGTTTCACACTGACTCATCCTGAAGCAACCCTACCCAGGTTCCTTCTCATAATTTCCAGATGAAGTTTCACACAGACTCATTCTGAAGCAACCCTACCCAGGTTCCTCTCATATCTCCAGATGAAATTTAACACAGAATCATCCTAAAGCAGCCCTACCCAGGATCCTTCTCATCTATCTCCAGATGAAGTTTTACACTGACTCATCCTGAAGCAACCCTACCCAGGTTCCTTCTCATAATTTCCAGATGAAGTTTCACACAGACTCATCCTGAAGCAACCCTACCCAGGTTCCTTATCATAATTTCCAGATGAAGTTTCACACAGACTCATCCTGAAGCATCCCTACCCAGGTTCCTTTTCATACATTTCCATATGAAGTTTTACCCGGACTCATCCTGAAGCAGCCTTACCCAGGCTCCTTCTCATATATCTCCAGATAAAGTTTTACACTGACTCATCTTGAAGCAGCCCTACCCAGGCTCCTTCTCATACATTTTTGGATGAAGTTTTACACTGACTCATCCTGAAGCAACCCTACCTAGGTTCCTTCTCATATATTTCCAGATGAAGTTTCACACTGACTCATCCTGAAGCAACCCTACCCAGGTTCATTCTCCTAATTTCTAGATGAAGTTTTACACGAACTCATCCTGAAGCAACCCTACCCAGGTTCCTTCTCATATATTTCCAGATGAAGTTTTACAGACTTATCCTGAAGCAGACCTACCCAGGCTCCTTCTCATATATCTCCAGATGAAGTTTTACACGGACTCATCCTAAAGCAACCATACCCAGTTTCCTTCTCATAATTTCCAAATGAAGTTTTACACGGACTTATCCTGAAGCAACCCTACCCAGGTTCCTTCTCATATATTACCAAATGAAGTTTCACACGGACTCATCCTGAAGCAACCCTACCCAGGTTCCTTCTCATATATTCCTAGATGAAGTTTTACACTGACTCATCCTGAAGCAGTCTTACCCAAGCTCCTTCTCATATATGTCCAAATGAAGTTTTACATGGACTCATCCTGAAGCTGCCATACCCAAGCTCCTTTTCATATATTTCCAAATGAAGTTTTACACGGACTCATCCTGAAGCATCCCTACCCAAACTCCTTCTCATATATTTCCAGATGAAGTGTTACACTGACTCATCTTGAAGCAGCCCTACCCAGGCTCCTTCTCATATATTTCCAGATAAAGTTTTACAGGGACTTATCCTGAAGCAACCCTATCCAGGTTCTTTCTCATATATTTCTAGATGAAGTTTCACACTGACTCATCCTGAAGCAACCCTACCCAGGTTCCTTCTCATAATTTCCAGATGAAGTTTCACACAGACTCATTCTGAAGCAACCCTACCCAGGTTCCTCTCATATCTCCAGATGAAATTTAACACGGAATCATCCTAAAGAAGCCCTACCCAGGATCCTTCTCATATATCTCCAGATGAAGTTTTACACTGACTCATCCTGAAGCAAACCTACCCAGGTTCCTTCTCATAATTTCCAGATAAAGTTTCACAGACTCATTCTGAAGCAACCCTACCCAGGTTCCTTATCATAATTTCTAGATGAAGTTTCACACAGACTCATCCTGAAGCATCCCTACCCAGGTTCCTTTTCATACATTTCCATTTGAAGCTTTACACGGACTCATCCTGAAGCAGCCCTACCCATGCTCCTTCTCATATATCTCCAGATGAAGTTTCACACAGACTCATCCTGAAGCAACCCTACCCAGGTTCCTTCTCATGCATTTCCAGATGAAGTTTCACACGGACTCATCCTGAAGCAGCCCTACCCAGGTTCCTTCTCATAATTTCCAGATGAAGTTTCACACAGATTCATCCTGAAGCAGTCATATTCAGACTCCTTCTCATATATCTCCTAAAGCATCCCTACACATGCTCATCATAAAGCAATCTTACACAAATTCCTTCTCATAAATTTCCAAATGCAACTTCAAATGGGCTCATCATAAAGAAACCTTACACAGATTCCTTTTCATATACCTCCAGACACAGCTTCATACGGGCTCATCATAGGTTCCTTCTAATACACTTTCGGACATAGCTTAGCACAGGTCCATTCCAGCTTGTCATTCAGAATTAAATCTACCAAGGATTTATTCTGATACTTCTCCCAGTTACGGTCAAGCTTAGACTTGGTCTAATTTATATCAATAATCACCTTTGAATGGCATTTATAAGCCCATCTCCGACAACTATCCATCATCTCTCCAAATGACATCTTTAAACCCATTCCCTACACAATCAACTAACACATATTCGAGTGCAAGTTTCCGGGCACTCTAGTGTTCAATCATCTTCTACCTTTAAGCTACGAACAATGACGTGCCATTCTCGCTTTTCAGGTTCAAGAAGATTGAACAAGGGCATCTGTTGTACCCCAAAATTTTCCCTCTCAATTTTTCAAAGATTTTCTCACAAGATTTCTACTGGGTCAAGACTGTACAAGGTTTGATCATCTCAAGATACTTCCTCAACACTGATTGCTCAAAATAAGGTTTGGGTTTGGACAAGTACAATTGGATTTTTAATGCCCCATATAGTTTCCATGAATCAATTGGACTCTCAAGCATCAGGTCGAAGAAAGGAGGAAGAGGAAACTGTCGAAAGGGCAAAGCAGATCGAAATAAGTGGTTGCAGATAACAGTTTAAATTCAAAATCTGGGTCAGGCTATTCGAATCAAGCTTGATTTGGTTCACAAGCTTCAATTGGGCATCTGGCCTCCTTCGAGCAAGCTTGGTTCACAAGCTTCGATTGGGCATTTGGCCTCTTTCGAGCAAGCTTGGTTCACAAGCTTCAATTAGGAATTTGGCCTCCTTCGAGCAAGTTTAATCCATAAGCTTCGATTGTGGAATTGGTTTCTGTTGTACCCCAAAATTTTCCCTTTCATTTATCAATATTCTTCTCACAAGACTTCTTGGACTCAAGACAAGATTAGGGTTTGGTCAGCTCAAGACATCTCATCTTGCACTGATAACCCAAAATTAGGGTTTGAGTTTGCACAAGGATTTTTGGACCATCAATGCTTCATGTGACTTTCATACTTCATCTTGGACTCCTAATATTGCTCATGTTAAGTTTCAAGCCTTGAACCACATTTTTGACCAGTCAATTGGACAGTTGACCTAAAAATCAGCTATATTGGGGAAAAAGTCAACCATGGCCAATTTACAGTCAAACTTCGTATTTTTTTATCCACATCAACATTTTAGACTCATATGTACCATTTGATCAAGTTTGGATCACAACTCCTCAAGAAATTTGATCAAATCATCAAAAGGGCAAAATGGTCAAAATTAGGGTTTTGACTGCGAAAGGGCAATTTCTAATTTTTAACCCAGCCAATGACCATTTAAGTTCAAACATGATTTCAAGGGTTCAATGGAATCATCTTGAGCTAATTACATGGTTCAAAAGATCTCAAGTTCATTGGATTGACAGATGAATTTTGTAGTCAACTGATCAAAAGTCAACTGTGCACTGAAAAGTCAAACTTTGACTTTTTGGTCAAAATCAAGTGCCAAGGGTCATAATTCATCAAGATATGTCAAAATTTGAAACTTGTTGACCAAGAAAACTAAATTTGCAAATTAGGGTTTTAATTTGAAAATTTTCATAACTTAGAATTTTTCTAAGTATAAAAATTTTCTTATTTTTTCTCAACTTTGCACCACTTTTTTCTCTATGATGCATTTTGATTCAAAGAAAACTTCCAACATGAAATTTGTAGTCCTCCATGAAATATACAACTTTTCTTCACAAACTTTTCCCAAAAGATGCTTGGATCTCAAGTTATGAATTTGTGAATATAGGTCCATGAACTTCTTAACTTAGTGAAATTTTGCCCTAATTTAGGCAGGTTTTGGACCCAACTTCATGGACATTTTTCACCTAGTTCCAAGAGGTATCTCAAATTTCATTTCGAAGATGGATTATAAAGTACATTGCAAGCTTTCCAAAATATCCAATAACTCTCCAAGATCATTTTTGAGTAGGGAGAATCGAAGAAGGGAAGTTGGCATTTTCTCACTTTTGTTCAAGCCATTTTCACATAACATCAAGTTGCAAATCCAATCCATGCTGGTTGTACCTTGCTTTACAGATCCTAAGCTTGCTTTACACTCCATAATTAAATGCAAAATCAGTTGACAAAGGCATTATCTTTCCTTTTGAAGCTTTGTACAAGAGATAATTCCATTTTAGGCATAAAGTTCACATTGCCATTTTCATAAAGATGAGCTTTTGTAACTTTGTCAATCTTGAGCATTGAACCTGTTCCCTTGGTGCAAGCAATGTACACAGGTCTCAAGCAAATTGTACAAGTGCATTTCACCTCTTAAGCAAGCAAGGACAAGCATGTAAGTATGGTCACTTCACTTTACTTCAGATGCAAGGAAAGTTGCCAAAAGGTCCAAAACTTGTACAACTAGTAAGGGCTGACTTTTGTATCATTTCTATATAAATATACAAACTTATTGCAAGGCTTAACACGATTGATTTGAATCTGAAACTCTCAAAAACTCAAAAACACTCAAAACTGCCCAAAACTCAGAATTTCTGCAAAAACCATAGCCAACTCTTATTTGACTCGTGCATTTTGTGTTTAAACACTTCAAGAATCTCATACACTTCATACCAAAGCAATCCAAGCCATCACCCTGGTTCTGTAACCCCTGATTCAGCATCCACCATTTTCACTTTGGAAGCTTGCAACTTGACTTGTGCAGAGAGTTCCAGCCATCCTCAAAGCAAGATAAGCATTGGAATAGCTTCAGGGAAGTTCAAGGAAGCTCAAACAATTCTCAGGCCTCCATTAAAGTCCCTACATTGCTCTACTCGAATCCAACTGAAGGAGGTATTTTCTTGAACTCTATCTCTCTGAATAGGCATCCTCAAGCCACGATTTGTGAAGAAAAAATGTAGTCCATTTCATAATGAAACTGTACATATCCATACTTTTCATTTATATTAACTATGCTAAGAGAATCTGAAGATTAAATATGCTGAAATTTTTAGGTCACGAATTAGGGGTTCCAAAATTCTCTCTGATCTTTGAGAGTTAGGTTACAAAATTTATATTATTGGAATCGTGAGCTCAAATGCCACATGTTTCATGTTATGAGTTTTTGTTTTTGTGCAAGCATGTGAGAGTTACAGGTTTGAACTATGGCGCGCGAAGAAGAAGACTGGCTAGAGGACAGGGATGAATTCTGGGCTTTTTGGCGCCTTGGGCTTTTTGGTTTTTCTATTCACACCTCCTGATTTGCTACTACACCCCCTGGCTATTTTTTATATTTTTGCATTTTTTTTCTTCATATTTTTATATTTATTACTTTCATTTATTTTTTCTAAATAATAAAAATCCTAAAAAAATGACTTATTTATTTTCACACTTTTATTTTATTTTTTTAATTATTTTCTCATATGAAAAATAGTTTATTTTGATAAATAAATCTTATTTTCTTAAATAATTTGTAAATATAATGTAAAAATACTTAATATTTTATTATACATTTTATACTCCCAAATACTTATTTTTGTACATATTTAATTTTTAATATTTATATATAATATTATTTATTATTTTCTTATACAAAAAATGTACAAATAATAATACGAAACATTATTTTCTTTGAATAAAAAATTAGGGTTTCACCCCTCCAAAAATAATATTATTTTTTCCTTATTTTTTAGGGTTTAAATTAAATATATTTCTCATAAAAAAACCAAACACAAAACATATTTTTTAACATAAACATTGCATTGCATTTTAAATATTTGTCTTATAATTATTTAATTCGCGCAATATTCGATTTGGTTGTAATAATATATTTAGGTTTATATTTGTGCAAAATCCCCATTCAAAACTTGTATCCCCCCTCCCATAATAATTGTTGTAATAGCTTAGTTTATTTTACGCAATTTATCGCTTTATATACTATGCTTAGTAATTAGGGTTTGCATGACAAGAACAAAAATAAAGCAAAAATAGAAAACTCTAAATGCAAGACAAAAGCATGAAAAATGACACACTTTGCACACAAGCACCCTTAGGGTTTCTCCCACTTGGTTGCCTAAAACAAAATGGCCAAGTTATGCACGCGAAGTATCTTGGCAAAACAAAAACAAATATAAGATCATAGTCCCTCGATGACGCTATTCAAAGGTTGCCTAAACAAAATGATCTTGGCCCCTCAAAAATGCTAAGATACTTGGCAAATTGCTATCATGGTTATACGATGACCCACGCCCGTCCCGTTTACATCCAAAGATAGGGTTGCTTACCAAATCAATGGTAAGTCAACAATGTCAAAGGAATAAAAATGCACAAGAAAGACATTTGAGTAGGTAGATAGCTTCTAAGTTACTTGCTCCATTTCAAAACAATCCTTGTTATTTTCAAAAACAAACACACACACATTTCAAAACATCTTACAAAACATTGAAAACATTTTCAAAAGACAAACATCTTTGTATACATTCTTACGAACGAGAATCATTACAAAGATTTCCTAAACAATGGCCTCTTTTACAAAATACTTTCAAAATCACATCAAACACCATTTCAAACAAAACAAAGCAAGTGATCTAAACAAGTAACTAAGAGCCCATGGAAAACCATGGATGAAAAGGGTGCTAGCACCTTCCCTTTTCATAATCTACCCCCCGAACTCAAGAAAACATCTCAAAGGTCTTTCCTGTGCTTTTTTACCTTTCCTTTTGGATAAAAGAAAAATCGGTGGCGACTCTTGCTAACCGCAACATTTGCGAACACAAACGCAAAACCTCAAGTCAGTTCTCCCACCGCATCACAAAACTGGCGACTCTGCTGGGAAAAAGACTAAAAGTGGGGTTACCTTAGGGTTTAGATCATATTTACTTGCTTGCAATTGTTTGAGTTGTTTTCTTTATAATTATGGTTCTTTGTTTGGGTTTGAATCCTCCACCCGGATTTGGGAAACATTATAGGTAAATAGCAATACGTTGTCGAAACTTTGTGGGGTATATCGACATGGTCTAAGAAATAGCTATATTAGTGTGACATATTTGTGGGTACCGATAGCCTTTGAGTCAATTAAAGAGAATACGGGGCCGCTGAGTGATGTCATGAAGCACTAATGAACTTCTAGAACCTTTACTTGACCAACTTGGCCTTTTAGGATGTAGTGAGATGACCGGCTTTGGTGCAGTCCGAAGTTGGTAGATACTCGATACTACACTCATTGAGGGTTGGTTTCTTGGACTATTTTGGTTGCCAGTAAAGAGGCTTGAACTGAAACAATGAACAAGGAAACAATCCAGTGATATTGAGCTCCTTAGAACCCGATTACTATTGTTAGGACAGGTTGAGCCAACTAAACTTCAAGAGGGTACTTACCTATGAAACCCCATGCAAGCCTAAACTAGGAACTTGTTTGATTTGCTTGTACATATATACTTGTGCATAACATTATGGACATCATGAACATCATATGCATTCACTAACCATTTCAAGGATTTTGGAGATTCATCTTTGTTCTTGTTTTGTAGGTTATGGATTCACTTCGCAGGAAAACTATCCAAATCAACCTTGTAAGAAGTCCTCCACAACTCAAGGAGCTAGCTTCAAGGATCCTTGAGAATTCTCCTTTCACCGAGAAACATGGTCGTCTACTCAACTTGGTCACTTCCAACACAGAGGAGGATATGATGAAGGTTCTCTTCCAGTTCTTTGACCCTTTGCATCAATGCTTCACATTTCCTGACTATCAACTTGTGCCCACTTTGGAGGAATTTTCTCAACTCTTGAGGATCCCTATTCTCAATCAACTACCCTTCAACGGTACGGAAAGAGATCCAAAGCCATAAGAGATTGCTCAAGCCCTGCACTTGCACTCATCTGATGTCAAAACTCATTGGGAAACTAGAAGTGGTGTCAAAGGCTTCTTGGCAAAGTTTCTGTTTGAGAAGGCCCAAAGCTGTTGGAATTCCCTAGACTTGCAAGCTTTTGAGGAGATTGTAGCTCTTCTCATCTATGGGATGGTCTTGTTCCCTAATCCTGACCAACTCATAGATGTAAGCGCTGTCAAAATATTCATGTCTCGCAACCCGATGCCTACATTGCTTGGGGATATCCTACACTCTTTTCACACTCGTACAATGAGGAAAAGAGGTGTTCTTATGTGTTGTACTCCTATCCTGGCAAGATGGTTTATTTCTCATCTTCCCCAATCAGTCTTGAAGAATGAGCAAGGTTTGAGGTGGTCACAAAGGTTAATGACGCTTACACATTCAGATATTCATTGGTGTTCTCGATCCAAAGATAATGTTATCATTATTGACCGTTGTGGGGAATTCCCTAATGTCCCTCTACTTGGAATTAGGGGAGGCATCACCTACAACCCGTGCTTGGCTCTAAGACAGTTTGCTTATGCCCGAAGGGATGGCCCACATGACATGCTGATTCAAGGATTGGTTTTCGACTACGACAACGACGACCAAGGACTTCGCCAGAGATTTGTCAGAGCTTGGAGGATGCCAAACAAGGTGGATAGCAAGACTTTGGGACACAAGAATTCCATCCCTCTCGAGCCTTACCTCAAGTGGGTACGAACCCGCGCCCAAAGTCTTATGATGCCTTATTCTTCCATTCTCCCAGTGATTATAGAGCCTGTTAAGGAAGGAGAAGTTCCATACACTATCCTACATCCTGACATGCCGACATCACTCGAAGACCTACAAAGGGATTGGATACAGCTCAAAGGAGAGCGCGATACTTTCGAAGCCCAATTTTACGCAAGCGAGAAGAAGTTTTTGGAACTCACTCGACTACTTCATGAAGAGCAGACTCTCAACACTTACATTGCACCAAAGAGGATGCGCAACATTTTTTTACCTTAGAATTCTGTATTATTTTTCCCAAGGGGCATTGATGTACTCAAATTCTATCTTATTAATATGACGTGTGTTTCTTTTTTGTTTAAAACAAATTTGAATTTCTAAATCCTTGAAAATATTGCATGAATACATATCATTCATCATAAGCATAAACAGGTCTTTGCAACAAGTTTCCTCATCTCTCTACTATTTATTTCAGTACGATGGATCTCGAATAAATGGTCAAAGATCTGCAAGCTCAGAATTCACAATTTCAACAGTTACTCATGACCTTAGCCAAGGGGCAAGAGGAGCTGAAGACTCTGCTAGAAAAAGAGAAAGAGAAAGAGAAAAAGAAGAAGAAGCCAACTGGTGTAGTAATCATGGGCAGAAGATTTCAAGGACAAGCTAGAAGGACCTTAGATTTTCCAACAACATCTGATGAAGGGGAAAGAAAAGGAAAAGAAACGACAGTACCGTCAGATTCTGAAGAAGAAGAAGAAGAGGAAGAAGAGGACTACTCTGAACAACAATACCCTCCGGCTGATGACAAGTACAAACACCTTGAAGAGCGATTAAGCGCTATGGAAATCTAGAGAGTACCAGGGCTAGATTTTGAAGAGTTGGGGCTGGTATCATGAATTGTGATCCCGCCAAAGTTTAAAGTACCACTATTTTCCAAGTATGCTGGGGTGTCTTGCCCTAAAATACACCTCAAATCATATGTCAGGAAGATTCAACCACACTCTGCCGACAAAGACTTATGGGTCCACTTTTTCCAAGATAGTTTATCAGGAATGCAACTTGATTGGTTCTACCAATTAGAAAGGGCTGACGTCCACAATTGGGAAGACCTAGAAGCAGATTTCTATATACAATATCAATACAACGGCGACTTGGCGCCTACCCGTACTCAGCTTCAGAGTATGGCTATGGTTTCCAATGAGGACTTCAAAGATTACACACAAAAGTGGAGAGACCTAGCCGGAAGGGTGCAACCCCCTCTATCTGAGAGGGAGTTGGTGGACATGTTTCTGGGAACTCTATCAGGTCCTTTCTTCAATCATCTGATTGGGAGTTCCTCTGTGGGGTTTACTGAATTGATTTTAACCGGCGAAAGGGTGGAGGCTGGTATAAGAAGTGGGAAAATTCAGAAAGACGCGTCTGTCTCTACAGTTGTGAAAAAACCCTTCATTGGGAGAAAGGAAGTATCTGCTGTTTATTCACAAAGGAATCAGGGAAGAACCGAGCGCCGACCAACGGTAGGGGCCGTTATGATTCCAAAGCCTGCATCAGACCAGCCAAGAACTAACCAGCAAAGGGTAGAAAGTCCAGTTCGGCAATTCACCAAGATTAACATGACTCCAGCCCAAGTTCTGCCACATCTTCTGAAGTTGAATCTGGCGACTCTAAAAGAGGCCCCAAAGAATCCCAATATTGCGTCTCCATATTACCATCCGAACGTCAGATGCGCGTACCATTCTGAAAGTCCAGGGCACGACACCAACAACTGTTGGGCTCTGAAGAATAAAATTCAAGACCTGATAGATGCGAAGGAAGTTGAGTTTGAAGCGCCTGAGAAACCAAATGTTATTTCCGCTCCAATGCCTAGACATGGTCACAATGCCAACGTTATTGAAGAAGATCTGTTTGTTGCTACCGTGGATGAACTGTTAACTCCGCTCCCGACTATTAAGTTGAATTTGTTGAAAGCTGGTATTTTCCCAGGTTGTGACCAAGACTGCCATGTTTGCCTGTCCTCATCATTTGACTGCCCTCTGTTGAAGAAAGGTATCCAATAACTGATGGATAATCAAGAAATTCTGTTTGAGAATGCTCCTATTTCACCCATTCCAGTTAAAGAAGTTTCAATTATAACCATCTACTCCAATCCTTCCAGGGCCCCTAAAAGACCCGTTAGGATTACACCTGCTCTAAAGACTACTCCACTCAAGATTACAATGCTCGGGCCGGCCCCATACAAATCAGATAAATCAGTACCATGGAATTATGGTGGAGAAATCTACTACCATGGTATTTGTGATACGGTGGGAGAACTGACTTGAGGTTTTTCGTTTGTTTTCGCAAATGTTTCGGTTTAGCAAGAGTCGCCACCGACTTTTTATTTTATCCTAAGAAAAGGTTAAAAAAGCACAGCAAAAACCTTTGAGATTTTTTCTTGGGTTCGGGGAGTAGATTATAGAAAGGGAAGGTATTAGCACCCTTTCTATCCATGGTTATCCATGGGCTCTTAGTTACTTTCTTATATCACTTGCCTTGCATTTTCAATTGTTTGAAATGGTGCTTTGTGTGTGGTTTTGAAAATGTTTTGAAAAAGATGCCTTGTCTAGGCAACCGTTGTAACAATTCTTTACTCGAATGTTTTACAAAGGTGTGTGTCTTTTCGAAAAGATGTTTCAAAGTTTTTTTTTTAAAGTTGTTTTGAAAGTTGTGTTGTGGAGTGGTTTTTGAAAAGTAGCAAGGATGTTTTTCTTTGCAAGTTTGATCAAGTAACTAAGAGTTTGTCTACCCCTAAATTTACTCAAAGATCTTTTCTATGTTTTAACCCTTTTAACAGTTTTGTTTCACCATTGTATTTGATGAACAACCTTGTGTTAGGATGTTAACGGGACGGGCGCGGGTCATCGTATAGACCATGATAGCAATTTTGCAAAGTATCTTAGCATTTTTTGAGGGACTAAGATCATTTTTGTAAGGCAACTTTGGATAGCATCATCGAGGGACTATGATCTTTTGATTTTGTTTGTTTTACCAAGATATTTTGCGTGCGTAACATGGCCCATTTTTAAAGGCAACAAGTGGATATAACCCTAGGGATGTTTGTGTGCAAGTGTGTTTTATTGCATACAAGAATTTATCTTTGAATTAGGATTTTCTATTTCATTGATTTTATCTTGCCATACACATCCTAATTACTAGCATTTATATTTAAAAGCAATAAAAAGCAGGAATATAAAATCCTACGCTATTACAATAATTAGGGGGTGGGGATACATATTTGTACATGGGGTGGTTCAACGAGAAAAATAGACAAGAAAAGAAAATGACAAAAACAAGATAGAGAGAAAGAGAGAGGGAGCCAGTGCGCTGCTGAGAGGTCATCAGAAGTTCTGACTCTGACCCGCTGCCAGATGATCAACCTTTTGGTTAAACTGTATGAGTCAGAACTTCTGACTCTGGCACCTGCAAAACAGAAACCTGTTAGTGGGAAGATCAAAAGTTCTGATCCCCATGCGCTGCAAGATAAAAGTTTGTTAGTGGGGATATCAGAAGTTATGATCCTGCTGGAAATACAATAATTCCCAGAATTTCTGATATTATTGACAGCAAAACAGGCTTCAGATGTGCTAACGTCAAAGTCAGCACTTGGCTTCTCCCTGTGCTAATCGGAACATCTGCAATTTTGTTATTTTTCCATAAAACAGAAAACATGTTTGGAACAGCTTCAGCAAATGTCAAAGTGTTTCAGGGGACAGAACCAACAAGGTCACAGGCAGGTTCTATGCTGACTCACTTCCTATCTAAAATGTTCTGAGGTATGAAAATCCTCATAACACAAACAGCAGCAGCATGATGTTTACATTATGTTTATTTGAGCATGCAAAGCTGATGATGCTTAGCAGCGTGATGATGGTCAGCAGGTGCTTACCTGGCTGTTGGAAAAGTTTGTGAATGAGAGCTAGCTTTTGGCTCTGATGGTGTTCTGGACAGGTTCTTTTTTGAAAGGGGTAGATGAAAGCGTATGTATGGTAAGAGGCTGAAAGTGTGTTCTTTAGTCACAAAGAAAGCTGGGTATTTGATGAAGTTTGAAGGTAAGAAGTTCAAAGTTATGAAACGCTGGAGATTTTGGCAGAGTTTCACAGTATTTTCTTGCTAAAAATTTATGTTTCCCTTCTAGCAATTTTTCTGGTTTTTGGACGCCCTTTTTCAGTGGACAATGGTGCTCTATTTATAGGCAAAACTCTTGTGGCTTCTTGAACATTAAAGGCGCCAAAAGAGGTTGAATTGTTCTTTGAAAGAAGTTCTTGGGAAGTTGTGATAACAGATAGCCTTTCAGCCTAGGCTGGAACAGCAGGCATGGATTAGGGAGAAGTGACCTCTTAGGTGGACGGTGGCGCGTAGACCCATGCCTAAACCTGCATAAAGGCGTTTACTAAGCCACACGTGAAGAGATCCCTTGGATGAATATTCAGGAGTGGTTGGGAGCATTAATGAGCATTAAATGGTGATGAGACTTATCAACACCAACATTCTGGTAATAGGAGAAAAACTTGAACCAGTAGTTCTGCTTTACCAAAAACAACGTAAACCATGCTCTGGTCTTGGCCTCTTGTTGTCTTAGCAAATTCTGGAGATTCTCCTGACTTCCTGACACATTCCTTGGATTTGCTTCTGGAAATCCTGGACTTAGAGATTATGTTATCAGTGTAACACCCACTCTTCTGACCCTTTCATCTTCTGATTTCAGCCTGTTCTGAAGGAGCCTTCAGACTTCCTTGCTTCTTTGCATTCCTTTAGCAAACTCTGGCTGAACTTGCGTAACTGCTGAAAGAGTCATGTTCTGTTTGAGGCTTACATGTTGAACCACGTTTGCAACTTCTGACTGAGTTGATGTAGCTGCTGAAGAGCCAGCTTCGGACTGCGTTGAGCCAAGCTTGCAACTTCTGACCGTTGAGCCAAGCTTGTAAATTCTGACCGTTCCTATCTGAAGCTCCATTTTCTTCTTACACACCCATTTTTTAGAGAAAAAATCCAAATGTTTAGAATTTAATTTTTCCCAAGATAAAAGCGTTGCCTTTAGAGCTTGTGTGATCATTTTGCTCTTGTAAATGGTTTGCTTAGGGAAGAAATGATAATTCAAGACTTGGATTTGTTTCAGAGGGACTTTGAGAATCCAGGATGATTTCTTGAAGAAAGAGAGGGCAAATTTTGGGGTACAACAGTTGCCCCTGTTCAATCTGCTTGAACCTGAAGAGTTAGATTGGCAGATTTGCCTTTTGTGTCTCGAAGGTAAAAGGAGATTGGACACTAGAGTGCCCTTAAATTTGCACTCGTCATAACAATGGATGCGGGAATGGGCTTAGAGATGCCATTTGGAGATGGGCTTAGAGATGCCATCTGGAGAGGTGACAAAATCTTATCGGGGATGGTCTTAAAGATGCCATCTGGAATGTTCGTTGAACTGTAGGTTGTTGATGAGTGAGTGAGTATCAGAAAGGTATCCCTGCTTTGGAACATCTCTGAACTGGGGGTCTGACTAAGCAATAGATTGACATCCGTATCTGGAAGCCTCCGTAAACTGTTTTCAGAAGTTGAAGAATCTGAACAAGCGATAGGTTAACATCCGTTACTGGAGAACCCGTGAACTGTTTTCAGAAGTCTTAAAGTTGAATAAGCAATAGAGCAGCATCCGTTGTTGGGAAGCGTCCGTAAACTGTCTTCAAAAGTTGAGTCTGAACAAGCGATAGATTAACATCCGTTACTGGAGAATCCGTAAACTGTTTTCAGAAGTTGAAGAATCTGAACAAGCGATAGGTTAACATCCGTTACTGGAGAACCCGTAAACTGTTTTCAGAAGTATTGAAGTTGAATAAGCAATAGAGCAGCATCCGTTGTTGGGAAGCGTCCGTAAACTGTTTTCAAAAGTTGAGTCTGAACAAGCGATAGATTAACATCCGTTACTGGAGATTCCATAAACTGTTTTCAGAAGTTGAAGAATATGAACAAGCGATAGGTTAACATCCGTTACTGGAGAACCCGTAAACTGCTTTCAGAAGTCTTGAAGTTGAATAAGCAATAGAGCAGCATCCGTTGTTAGGAAGCGTCCGTAAACTGTTTTCAAAAGTTGAGTCTGAACAAGCGATAGATTAACATCCGTTACTGGAGAATCCGTAAACTGTTTTCAGAAGTTGAAGAATCTGAACAAGCGATAGGTTAACAACCGTTACTGGAGAACCCGTAAACTGTTTTCAGAAGTCTTGAAGTTGAATAAGCAATAGAGCAGCATCCGTTGTTAGGAAGCGTCCGTAAACTGTTTTCAGAAGTTGAGTCTGAACAAGCGATAGATTAACATCCGTTACTGGAGAATCCGTAAACTGTTTTCAGAAGTTGAAGAATCTGAACAAGCGATAGGTTAACATCCGTTACTGGAGAACCCGTAAACTGTTTTCAGAAGTCTTGAAGTTGAATAAGCAATAGAGCAGCATCCGTTTTTGGGAAGCGTCCGTAAACTGTTTTCAAAAGTTGAGTCTGAACAAGCGATAGATTAACATCCGTTACTGGAGAATCCGTAAACTGTTTTCAGAAGTTGAAGAATCTAAACAAGCGATAGGTTAACATCCGTTACTGGAGAACCCGTAAACTGTTTTCAAAAGTATTGAAGTTGAAAAGGAACCGGTGCAGGGTTTCCTGATGATGAGTCAGTGTAAAACTGCATCTGAATGAATCTGGAATAAGTATCAGAATTTCGCCATGTCTGGGTCACATCTGAACTATTTCTAGAAAGAATCTCGGAAGATGATGATCTTTGTCTGTCGACTGATCTTTCCTGAAAAGGTAAAGAGTTAGTTGTATGCAATGTTATGGTGCATGATGCAATGTATGTTATATCAATGTTTATGATATGAATGTGATGAATGCGCATGTAAGCTGATGAGCTGTCTTGCTGAGGATAGATGAATCCTGGATGGCTGGAGATAAAAGAATCTTGACTGCTACCGGGGGAAGTAAATCCTTGACTGCCACAGGGGAGTGCAGGAATTTTTGATTGCTGAGGATGAGACATCCATGTTGACTACTGTTGGGGAATCAGGAGCTTGGGTTGTATGCCAATCTACTGGGGATTCCTGTCCTGAGGAGATCTTCATTGGGGAATATCTGAATATCCTGCGAAGAACTGAGAATGAGAGTCTTCAATCTGCTTGGGGAATGCAAGATATTCAATTGTTTGGGGATCTTAGGACCACTGCTGGGGATTGAAAAACCTTGGTAACTCGCGGGGCTAGAGAATTCCGATGATCTCTACTGGGGAGTCCAGAACCTGGTAGACTCATGCTGGAGGAGTGAGACTGAGAATCTTCAATCTGGTGGGAAGCATCTCTGTGGGGGGAAAGTTCACTAGTCTGGTTCCGTTGGGGATTGATAGTCGGAATTTTGGCTCCGCTGGGGATAGGATTTTCAGATTTTTAAGGCTCCACTGGGGATACTGAAACTTAACTCTGGTGGGGAATTTGAGTTTCAGATGGTTCTCTGGCTGGGGAAATCAGTTTTGAGAAAGCTCATTCTGCTTAGGATCCTGAAGTTTAACTCCGTTTGGGGAATTAAGTTCTGGAATTTGACTTTGTTGAGGAATTTGGGGTTTAAATTTGCGGGGGATTTATTCTGAAAGGGTATTGAGATATTTATCTGTACCCTTAAAATATCTGCAATCATCTCTTCTTGGTTTGTAAGGAAAATGATTAGGTTCAAATGCATATGCCTATTTAACAACACATTGGACGTTTCTCAAATAAAACATAAGTGTAGAAAAGCAAAAGGGAGACAAAGAAAATTTATGTATTTGGAAAAGTATTTGTATTAACTTTCTATGAGTATATTTGTACAAAGGAGACAGTCATCCTAGTAAGAGGATGTCGTCGTAAGAATTGAAAAATTTATACAAAAGAAAGATGGCTATGTGAAACAATTCCATGGGATTCCATTCTGCTATAGCCTTCACAACTCTGAATATCTGTTCATTCAATGCTTCGTCTGCCAGTGACCGGATTGATCAGAAGCTTGGAGCTGGTTGATGAAGAGATTGTCCTTAAAGTGATCCGACGAGACATAGTCATACGCTCTAATTCCCTAACTTTTGCCTGAATCGCCCTTTCTGGTTTTCAATCCATCGGGAAACCCATTTTTGCCCAAGCCGCCCTTTCGGGTTTTCGACTTGCCGGGTGTACAGATTTTTTTGTTTTATCCCTAATTTTTGCCTGAACCGCCCTTTCGGGTTTTCGGTTCACCGGGATGCCCTTTTTTGCCCAAGTCGCCCTTTCGGGTTTTTGACTTGTCGGGTTTATTTTATGCGTAGTATCTTTTGACTATGTCTGCATTCGCCGGGTGCGGCAAATCGTCGCCGTCCATGGTGGTCATAATCATTGCACCACCAGAAAATACGCTCTTGATTACAGATGGTCCTTCGTAAGTAGGAGTCCACTTGCCCCTGGGATCACTTTGTGGCAAGATAATCCGCTTGATTACGAGATCTCCGACTTGATATACTTGACGTCTGACTTTCTTGTTGAAAGCCTTGATCATCCGTTTTTGATACGTTTGACCATGGCAAACAGCAGTGAGTCGTTTCTCGTCGATCAAATTGAGTTGATCTAGTCGGGTCTAAATCCAATCGTCTTCATTCAAACCAGCGTCCTTCATAATCCTTAAAGAAGGAATCTGAACTTCCATAGGCAGGACAGCTTCCATGCCATATACCAAAGAAAATGGGGTTGCCCCGGTTGAAGTACGTGTCGTGGTACGGTATCCGTGCAGAGCAAACGGTAACATCTCATGCCAGTCTTTGTAGGTGACTGTCATTTTCTGAATGATCTTCTTGATGTTTTTATTCGCAGCTTCAACAGCACCGTTCATCTTCGGCTGATAGGGAGATGAATTGTGATGATAAATCTTGAACTGTTCGCATAGAGCAGTGATCATAGTATTATTCAAATTAGTACCGTTGTCTGTGATGATCCTGTCGGGTACACCATAGCGGCATATGAGGTTCTACTTGATGAAGGGGGCAACCACATTTTTTTGTAACAGAGGCGAAGGAAGCTGCTTCAACCCATTTGGTAAAATAGTCAATGGTGACCAGGATGAAGCGATGTCCATTGGACGCTGTGGGCTTGATCTCTCCAATCATGTCAATGCCCCACATTGCGAATGGCCAAGGAGCTGTCAGAACATTGACAGGAACAGGAGGAATATGAATCTTGTCAGTGTAGACCTGACATTTGTGGCAAGTACGGGAATGCCGATGGCAATCTGCTTCCATGGTAGACCAGTAATAGCCTGCCCTTAGAATCTTTTTAGCCAGCGTATGCCCGCTCAAGTGAGTGCCAAATGTACCGCTGTGTATCTCGGTCATGATTAACTCTGCTTCAGCTTTGTCTACACATCGGAGTAAAACACAATCATGGCTGCGTTTATAGAGGATGTCGTTGCTCAAGAAGAACTTGGCAGCAAATTTCCTTAAGAACTTCTTGTCATTTACGGAAGCTCCTTCGGGATACTCTCTAGTCTGGAGATACCTTTTGATTTCGTGAAACCAGGGTTGTTCCACTACTTCTTCGGTATTAATCTCATGACAATGCGCAGGTTCATCCATTCGCTCGATGGTGATTTGGGGAGCATCGTTATCCCAGTTGAGTTTAAACATGGAAGACATTGTAGCCAGAGCATCTGCTAGCTGATTCTCTTCTCGCGGGAAATGCTCGAAGGTGATTTGCTCGAAATGAGGCAACAATGTCAAGACATGTTCTTTGTATGGGATAAGATTAGGATGTTTGGTATCCCACTCTCCTTTTATTTGACTGATAACCAAAGACGATTCCCCAAATACGATCAAGGATTTGATCCCCAAGTCTATAGCAGCCTTGAGACCAAAGATGCAAGCTTCATATTCAGCCATGTTGTTGGTACAGCTGAAGCAAAGTCGGGCCGTGAAAGGCGTGTGACAACCTTCCGGGGAAATGAGTACCGCACCGATACCGTTTCCAAGTGCATTTGAAGCACCATCAAATTACAAGGTCCATCGGGATCCCTTTTCAGGTCCGTCATACGGTCCATTACCTTCAATGTTGTCCAAATTCATGATGTCCTCGTCCGGGAAGTCGAATCTCATGGACTGATGATCTTCGATACCTTGATGAGCTAGATGGTCAGCTAGTACACTCCCCTTTATAGCTTTTTGGGTTGTGTACTGGATATCGTACTCAGTCAGGATCATTTGCCATCTAGCGATTCTTCCAGATAAAGCAGGCTTTTCGAAGATATACTTGATGGGATCCATTTTGGAAATCAACAGAGTGGTATGAGTCAACATATACTGCCTTAGTCGGCGAGCAGCCCATACCAAAGCGCAGCAAGTTTTCTCGAGCAGTGACTAGCGAGTCTCACAGTCGGTAAACTTTTTGCTAAGGTAATAAATAGCATGCTCTTTTCGACCAGACTCGTCATGCTGGCCTAAAACACACCCCATTGAGTTATCCAAGACGGTCAGATACATGATCAACGGTCTTCCTTCGACGGGTGGCATCAGAATAGGAGGTTCTAGCAAATACTCCTTGATCTTATCAAAAGCAGCTTGGCAATCGTTGTTCCATTCGACTACCTGATCTTTCTTTAATAGCTTGAAAATTGGCTCACAGGTAGACGTCAGATGAGAGATGAATCTGGCAATATAGTTCAAGCGCCCCAAGAATCCTCTAACCTCCTTTTCAGTACGGGGGGCGGGCATCTCTTGTATAGCTTTCACTTTTGCTGGATTGACCTCAATGCCCTTGTTGCTGATAATAAATCCTAGAAGTTTACCAGACCTAACTCCAAAGGTGCACTTACTTGGATTCAGCCTGAGTTTGTACTCCTTCAACCTGGCAAACAGCTTCCGCAAATGCTCAAGGTGTTCCTCCTTTGTTTATGATCGAGCTATCATGTCGTCTACGTAAACCTCGATCTCATGATGTATCATATCATGAAACAAAGCTACCATGGCGCGTTGATAAGTTGCCCCTGCGTTCTTAGTCAGAACGGCATCACCTTGTAACAGAAAGTACCCCATTGTGTAACAAAGGTTGTTTTCTCCATGTCCTCGGGGGCCATTTTGATCTGGTTGTAGCCCGAGAATCCGTCCATGAAGGAAAACACCTTATGCTGAGCTGTGTTGTCAATCAAAATGTCGATATGCGGTAGCGGAAAATCATCTTTAGGGATGGCCCTATTCAAATCCCGGTAGTCCACACACATTCTGACCTTGCCATCTTTTTTAGGTACTGGAACAATGTTAGCAACCCATTGTGGATAAGATGTCACAGCCAGAAAGCCAGCATTGAATTGCTTCATTACTTCAGTTTTAATCTTCTCAGACATGTCGGGCCTCATTCGGCGGACTCTTTGCTTGATCGATGGACAATCCTCTCTTGTAGGGAGACGGTGAACCACGATATCAGTGTCTAAACCTGGCATGTCTTCATAAGACCAGGCGAAGATTTCAACGTATTCATTCAATAGCTGTATCAAACGCTCCTTGACACTTGGTTCCAGATTGGCACCCACTTGTACTTCCTTCCGGTCTTCCTCTGTTCCTAAGTTGACAGTTTCCAACAACTCTTCATGAGGCAAAATGGCCCTTTCTTCTTGCTGTAGATGTCTGGCTAGCTCCCCTGGTACTTCACAATCTTCGTCATCTTCATACTCAGCCTGATTGACCAAATCTTCAGAGTTATCCAAGGACATAGCAGAATAGTCACCCATAGAATCCGGAGTGGATGGATACCTGCATTTGTGAGTGTGGGTGTGTGTAAGGGATAGCCATCCTTAAACAAACAAAAATGCAAGAGGAAAGAAAATGAACACATCAATTTATCAATGAAAAACGTCCAATAAATCATTAAACATGGCATATGAATATGAAGAGAATCAAAACCCTTACAAATGGACCTACATTCCCCGGGCAAGGCATGAGGTGAAAAATGGTGTGCAGATTGTTCAAAAGTAATTATTACAAACCAACAGGAAATGTTTGACAGATAATTACTGATTAATAAAAGTAATGGGGACGAAGTCCTTCGCCTCCCAGTTGCGTAGTCCCCCTTCGATGGTTGGGAAGATCCAATCTTCAATGTCGGCCTCTTCGTCTTCACCTTCCAGAGCATTGATCCCATAAGGAGAAATCTTGATGGGTGTTCTTTCAACTTTTGAGCGGCGCATAGCTTTCTGCCCCGCAGCGGTGAATCCTAAACCACACTTGTCTGTTTTGTGAGGAATATCAGGCAACTGTCCCCATGTTGAGCTCTTCCCTTCCTTCATCGTAGCCTTTGCGTCTTTTAGAGATGCCATCCTGGCCCCCTGCTTGGGTACTTCGGCCACCGCTTTTGCTACTGCCACCTCGGGAGAGACTTTCTCAAAGTGCTGGAATGGTGTTTCAATGAATTCACCCTCCACCTCTACATATCGAAAGGAGTTCAGGTGACTGATCATATATTCCTCTTCACCGTGCACGGTTATGATTTTTCCTTTGACAGGGTATTTCAGCATTTGATGTAGAGAGGAGGTGATTGTGCCAGCATTATGTATCCATGGTCTCCCTAGCAAGCAAGAGTACGACGGACGGATGTCCATCACATAGAAAGTTGAGGGGAACACCTCTGTTCCTACCTTAATGGGAATGTCGACCTCCCCATGTACCATTCTCTTTGACCCGTCAAATGCCCTTACAATAATATTACTTGGCCTTATCTCCAAGCCTTCACAATCCAAACGGTCGAGAGCCTTCTTAGGCAGCACGTTCAGAGAAGAACCAGTGTCGACCAAAACATGAACTAGAGTAGTTCCTTGGCACTCTACTGACACATGTAATGCATCATTGTGCTTTCTTCCTTTCGGAGTTAGGTCAGCATCGGAGAAACCCAGGTCGTTGTCTGCGGTCAGGCTGGCTACACAATCCTGGAATTGATCGGCTGAGGTTTCCTGGGGTACATGGGTTGTCTTCAGAAACCTTATCAATGCTTTGGCATGAGCCTCAGAACAAAGCAACAACACTAACATGGAGATCTTCGAGGGGGTTTTCCCCAGTTGCTCCACCACGTCATAATCACTCTTCCTAATTATTTTCAGAATTTCCTCCATTTCTTTCTTAGAGGTTTCGGGGATAACCAATGGCTGAGCCCTCGTCCTGACGAGCTCATCTTGGATCCCTTTCCCCTTATCAGCAGAAGTAGGAGGGACAACCACAGGAGTAACAACTTCTTCAATCAGCGGAGTTCTTGCAGAAAGTTTTATCGGTGCAGGAGTAACTTTGGCAGCAGTTGAGGGTCCAAAGGCTGTCTTAGGAGGGACAACCACAGGAGTAACAACTTCTTCAATCAGCGGAGTTCTTGCAGAAAGTTTTATCGGTGCAGGAGTAACTTTGGCAGCAGCTGAGGGTCTAAAGACTGCCTTTGGAGGGGCAATCTATGGAGAAAATATTCTCCCACTTCGGGTAGAACTTGTGCAGGCGTCATATTGAGATTTATCTTCAACAAATGGGGAAGAACTTGTGCAGGCGTCATATTGATGCGGGTGAACTATCGTTGTGGCTGTTCTACCCGTTGCTGGTTTGGTCTGGACTGACTGTTACGAGGCTGATCATTTGATGAATTTTGGATCATCACGGCCCCCACAGTCGGCCGACGCTCAGTTCTTCCCAAAATTTTCTGAGAGTATATAACAGTTGCTTCCTTCTTGGCCGGAAATGACTTCTTAGCAGTTGTAGATGCAGAGGGCTCCTTTTGAATCTTCCCATTCTTAATACCAGCTTCCACCCGTTCGCCAGTCAGAATCAATTCAGTAAACCCTGCGGAAGAGCTCCCGATCAAATGGTTGAAGAACGGGCTAGATAGGGTCCCCAAGAACATATCAACTAGTTCTCTATCAGAAAGAGGTGGTTGCACTCTTCCGGCCAAGTCGCGCCATTTCTGGGCGTATTCTTTGAATCCCTCATTTGAGGCCATTCCCATACTCTGGAGCTGAGTACGGGTTGGCGCCAAGTCAGTATTATATTGATATTGGCGATAAAAGGCAGCTGCCAAGTCTTCCCAGTTATGCACTTCTGACCTCTCAAGCTGGTAAAACCAATCTAGTTGTGTACCGGACAAACTGTCCTGAAAGAAGTGTACCTAAAGATTTATGTCGGATGTATGAGGTTGAATTCTTCTGACATACGACCTTAGGTGCATTTTTGGGCAAGACAGCCCGTCATATTTTGCAAAAATTGGCACTTTAAACTTTGGAGGGATCACAATTCCAGCAATCAATCCCAATTCCTCAAAATCTAACCCAGGAACCCTCTACAACTCCATAGCTTCCAGTCTATCCTCCAGGTTTTTGTATCTGTCATCCGCTGGCGGGTATTGCTGCTCTGAGCAGTCTTCATCTTCCTCAACCTCTTCCTCTTCAGCTTCGGACTCAGAAGGTAGTGCATCTCCTTTTCCCTTATTGGTTTCCTCCTCAGATGTGGAGGGAAATTCAAGAACTCTTCTAGCTTCATTCTCAAACCTTCTTCCTAGTGTAGCTACCCCAACTCTTTTCTTCTTCTTTTTCACTTTTTCTTGCTCTTTATTCCCCAACAGCGCTTTTAGATCCTCCTGACCCTTTGCCAAGGTCATAAGGAGCTGTTGAAACTGTGAGTTTTGTGACTGCAGATCTTTGACCGTCTGTTCGAGATCCATCTTACTGAAATAAACAGCAGAAAGATAAGGAAACCTGGTGTGGAGACCTGCTTATGCATATGATGAATGATATGTTTATTCATGCAATGCATTCAAGGATTTAGAAATTCAAAATTGTTGTGAACAAAAAGAACATACGTCATACTAATAAGAAGAAATTTTGTTAGTACATAAATGCCCCATGGGCCAAATATTACAAAAACTTCTTAAGGCAGAAAGACGTTGCGCATCCTCTTTGGTGCGATGTAGGTGTTGAGGGTCTCCTCCTCGTGAAGTCGGCGGGTAAGCTCCAAAACCTTCTTCTCACTGGCGTAGAAGCTGGCTTCAAAAGTATTCCGCTCTTCTTTGAGTTGGATCTAACTCTTCTGCATCTCCTCCCATGATGTTGGCATGTCAGGATGGAGGATGGTGTATGAAGCCTCTCCTTCCTCAACAGGCTCTTTAATCAAAGGGAGAATGTGAGGGTAAGGCATCATAAGACTCTGAGCGCGGGCTCGCACCCACTTGAGATAAGGCTCAAGAGGGATGGAGTTCTTGTGCCCCAGTGTCTTGCTATCTACCTTGTTAGGCATCCTCCAAGCTCTGATGAACCTTTAGCGAAGTCCTTGCGCATTGTTGTCAAAGTAAAAAATCAGGTCAGGGATCAACATGTCATGAGGGCCATCCCTCCGAGCATATCCAAATTGTCTTAGAGCTAAACAGGGGTTGTAGGTAATGCCTCCCCTAATGCCAAGTAGTGGGACATTAGGGAATTCCCCACAATGATCGACGATGATGACATTTTCTCTGGACCGAGAACACCAATGTACATCAGCATGTGTGAGGGTCATCAATCGTTGTGACCACCTTAAGCCTTGGTCATTCTTCAAAACAGATTGTGGAAGGTGCGAAATAAACCACCTTGCAAGGAGAGGAGTACAACACATGAGAACACCTCTCTTTCTCATTGTTCGTGTGTAAAATGAGTGGAGGATGTCCCCAAGTAATGTAGGTATGGGATTCCTGGATAGGAAAATCTTGACAGCACTGACATCTATAAGCTGGTCAGCATTTGGGAACAAGACCAACCCATAAATGAGGAGTGCCACAATTTCTTCAAAGGCTTGTAGATCCAATGAATTCCAACACTCTTGTGCCTTCTCAAACAAGAATTTTGCCAAGAAGCCTTTGACACCACTTCTAGTTTCTCAATGCCCCTTGATGTCAGATGGTTGCAAGTGTAGTGCTTGATCAACATCTTCAGGCTTTGGTTCTTTTTCCGTACCGTTGTAGGGTAGTTGATTAAGAATAGGAATTCTCAGGAGTTGAGAAAATTCCTCCAAAGTGGGCACCAATTGGTAGTCGGGGAATGTGAAACAGTGATGAAGGGGGTCAAAGAACTGGAACAACACTTTCACCATGTCTTCTTCGATGCTGGTGTTGACTAGGCTGAGCAGTCTACCATGTCTTTCACTGAAGAGAGAGCTTTCTGGAATTCTGGATGTAAGCTCCTTGAGTTGAGGAGGGATTCTCACAAGGCTGACTTGGATAGTTTTCCTGCGAAGAATTTCCATGACATACAAAACAAGAACAAAGATGAAGATCCAAACCCTTGAAATGGTTAGTGGATGCATATGATGCTTTATGATGTTCATGATGTATGCACAAACATATGTACAAGCAAGTCACACAAAACCCTAGTTTCAGGCTTGCATGAGGTTTCATAGGTAAGTACCCTCTTGAGTGAAGTTGGCTTAAAAACCTGTCCTATAAATAGTAACCGGGTTCTAAGGAGCTCAATATCATTGGTTGTTTTCCATGTTCATTGTTTTGGTTTAGCCACTTAACTAGCGACCAAAATATTCCAAGAAAACAACCCTCAATGAGTGTAGTATCGAGTATCTACCAACTTCGGACTGCACCAAAGCCGGTCATCTCACTACCCCTAATAAAAGGCCAAGATGGTCAAGTAAGGTTCTAGGTAATTAGTGCTTAGTGACATCACTCAGCGGCCCCGTACTCTCCTTGATTGAACTCAAGGGTTACCGGTACTCACAAATATGTCGCACTAATATAGTTATTGCTTCAACCGTGTCGGTATACCCTGCACAGTTTCCATAACGTATTGCTATCTATGAATGTTTCCCCAAATCCGGGTGTAGCGTTTCAAGCCCAAACAAGAGAACCAAAATATAAAGCAATCAAAGCAAACAATTAGTCATGCAAAAAGGGTGATCTAAGCCCTAAGGTTACTCCACTTTTAA
The DNA here is from genome assembly GCA_948472305.1 of Vicia faba. Taxonomy (NCBI): domain Eukaryota; kingdom Viridiplantae; phylum Streptophyta; class Magnoliopsida; order Fabales; family Fabaceae; genus Vicia; species Vicia faba. The sequence continues at coordinate 920,564,522 of OX451736.1, read as the reverse complement.
GTCACGTCCCCAGCAGAGTCGCCAGTTCTGTGATACGGTGGGAGAACTGACTTGAGGTTTTGCGTTTGTTTTCGCAAATGTTTCGGTTTAGCAAGAGTCGCCACCGACTTTTTATTTTATCCTAAGGAAAGGTTAAAAAAGCACAGTAAAAACCTTTGGGATTTTTTCTTGGGTTCGGGGAGTAGATTATAGAAAGGGAAGGTATTAGCACCCTTTCTATCCATGGTTATCCATGGGCTCTTAGTTACTTTCTTAGATCACTTGCCTTGCATTTTCAATTGTTTGAAATGGTGCTTTGTGTGTGGTTTTGAAAATGTTTTGAAAAAGATGCCTTGTCTAGGTAACTGTTGTAACAATTCTTTACTCGAATGTTTTACAAAGGTGTGTGTCTTTTCGAAAAGATGTTTCAAAGTTTTTTTTTTAAAGTTGTTTTGAAAGTTGTGTTGTGGAGTGGTTTTTGAAAAGTAGCAAGGATGTTTTTCTTTGCAAGTTTGATCAAGTAACTAAGAGTTTGTATACCCCTAAATTTACTCAAAGATCTTTTCTATGTTTTAACCCTTTTAATAGTGTTGTTTCACCATTGTATTTGATGAACAACCTTATGTTAGGATGTTAACGGGACGGGCGCGGGTCATCGTATAGACCATGATAGCAATTTTGCAAAGTATCTTAGCATTTTTTGAGGGACTAAGATCATTTTTGTAAGGCAACTTTGGATAGCGTCATCGAGGGACTATGATCTTTTGATTTTGTTTGTTTTACCAAGATACTTTGCGTGCGTAACATGGCCCATTTTTAAAGGCAATAAGTGGATATAACCCTAGGGATGTTTGTGTGCAAGTGTGTTTTATTGCATACAAGAGTTTATCTTTGAATTAGGATTTTCTATTTCATTGATTTTATCTTGCCATACACATCCTAATTACTAGCATTTATATTTAAAAGCAATAAAAAGCAGGAATATAAAATCCTACGCTATTACAATAATTAGGGGGTGGGGATACATATTTGTACATGGGGTGGTTCAACGAGAAAAATAGACAAGAAAAGAAAATGACAAAAACAAGATAGAGATAAAGAGAGAGGGAGCCAGCGCGCTGCTGAGAGGTCATCAGAAGTTCTGACTCTGACCCGCTGCCAGATGATCAACCTTTTGGTTAAACTGTATGAGTCAGAACTTCTAACTCTGGCACCTGCAAAACAGAAACCTGTTAGTGGGAAGATCAGAAGTTCTGATCCCTATGCGCTGCAAGACAAAAGTTTGTTAGTGGGGATATCAGAAGTTCTGATCCTGCTGGAAATACAATAATTCCCAGAAGTTATGATATTATTGACAGCAAAACAGGCTTCAGATGTGCTAACGTAAAAGTCAGCACTTGGCTTCTCCCTGTGCTAATCAGAACATCTGCAATTTTGTTATTTTTCCACAAAACCGAAAACATGTTTGGAACAGCTTCAGCAAATGTCAAAGTGTTTCAGGGGACAGAACCAACAAGGTCACCGGCAGGTTCTATGCTGACTCACTTCCTATCTAAAATGTTCTGAGGTATGAAAATCCTCATAACACAAACAGCAGCAGCATGATGTTTACATTATGTTTATTTGAGCATGCAAAGCTGATGATGCTTAGCAGCGTGATGATGGTCAGCAGGTGCTTACCTGGCTGTTGGAAAAGTTTGTGAATGAGAGCTAGCTTTTGGCTCTGATGGTGTTCTGGACAGGTTCTTTTTTGAAAGGGGTAGATGAAAGCGTATGTATGGTCAGAGGCTGAAAGTGTGTTCTTTAGTCACAAAGAAAGTTGGGTATTGATGAAGTTTGAAGGTAAGAAGTTCAAAGTTATGAAACACTGGAGATTTTGGTAGAGTTTCACAGTATTTTCTTGCTAAAAATTTATGTTTCCCTTCTAGCAATTTTTCGGGTTTTTGGACGCCCTTTTTCAGTGGACAATGGTGCTCTATTTATAGGAAAAACTCTTGTGGCTTCTTGAACATTAAAGGCGCCAACAGAGGTTGAATTGTTCTTTGAAAGAAGTTCTTGGGAAGTTGTGATAACATATAGCCTTTCAGCCTAGGCTGGAACAGCAGGCATGGATTGGGGAGAAGTGACCTCTTAGGTGGACGGTGGCGCGTAGACCCATGCCTAAACCTTCATAAAGGCATTTACCAAGCCACACGTGAAGAGATCCCTTGGATGAATATTCGGGAGTGGTTGGGAGCATTAATGAGAATTAAATGGTGATGAGACTTATCAACACTAACATTCTGGTAATAGGAGAAAAACTTGAGCCAGCAGTTCTGCTTTACCAAAAACAACGTAAACCATGCTCTGGTCTTGGCCTCTTGTTGTCTTAGCAAATTCTGGAGATTCTCCTGACTTCCTGACACATTCCTTGGATTTGCTTCTGGAAATCCTGAACTTAGAGATTCTGTTATCAGTGTAACACCCACTCTTCTGACCCTTTCATCTTCTGATTTCAGCCTATTCTGAAGGAGCCTTCAGACTTCCTTGCTTCTTTGCATTCCTTTAGCAAACTCTGGCTGAACTTGCGTAACTGCTGAAAGAGTCATGTTCTGTTTGAGGCTTACGTGTTGAACCACGTTTGCAACTTCTGACTGAGTTGATGTAGCTGCTGAAGAGCCAGCTTCTGACTGTGTTGAGCCAAGCTTGCAACTTCTGACCGTTGATCCAAGCTTGTAACTTCTGACCGTTCCTATATGGGGTTCGGTCCAGAAGTTCTGAAGCGCCATTTTCTTCTTACACACCCATTTTTTAGAGAAAAAATCCAAATGTTTAGAATTTAATTTTTCCCAAGATAAAAGTGTTGCCTTTAGAGCTTGTGTGATCATTTTGCTCTTGTAAATGGTTTGCTTGGGGAAGAAATGATAATTCAAGACTTGGATTTGTTTCAGAGGGACTTTGAGAATCCAGGATGATTTCTTGAAGAAAGAGAGGGCAAATTTTGGGGTACAACAGTATTAAACAGGATGAACTGACTGTCGAAGAAGAAAGCTCCGAAGAGGACAGTCCTGACATTAGCAATATTGTCGGAACTAGCAAGATTACCCGCAGTGGGATAATTTTCTCTCTAGAGATTGCCCCTCCAACGGCAGTCTTTGGACCCGTGGCCGTTTCGAAGATTACCTCTGTACCAGCGATTATACCTGCAAGTGTACTTACCGACAAAGACAGCGTAATCCCTATTCCTACTTCCATTGCTGAAAATAAAGGAAAGAACGTTCAAGAGGAGCCTTTCCGGACGAAGGCTCAACCACTAGTTATTCCTGAAACATCCAAGAAGGAGATGGAAGAAATCCTGAGGATAATAAAAAAGAGTGATTATAATGTGGTGGAACAGTTGGGGAAAGCCCCTTCTAAGATCTCTATGCTAGCCCTGTTGCTGTGCTCTGAAGCACATGCCAAAGCTCTGGTAAAATTTCTGAAGACAGCTCATGTGCCACAAGAGACGTCTGCTGACCAGTTCCAGGACTGTGTGGCCAGTTTGACAACTGATAATGACCTGGGTTTCTCTGATGCCGACTTGACACCCAGAGGAAGAAAACACAATGAGGCATTACATATCTCAGTGGAGTGTAGAGGAACAACCCTAGCCCATGTCTTGGTTGATACGGGATCATCTTTGAACGTCTTGTGGAAGAAAGCCCTTGATAGATTGGATTGCGAGGGGCTGACTTTAAAACCCAACAATATAGTGGTGAGAGCTTTTGATGGTTCTAAGAGGATGGTCCACGGGGAGGTGGACATCCCAATAAAGGTGGGAACTCAGATCTCCAACTCAACCTTCTATGTGATGGACATTCGTCCTTCTTATTCATGTCTATTGTGACGCCCCTGGATCCATAATGTCGGTGATGTCACCTCCATCTTGCATCAGATGCTAAAATACCCGGTCCAAGGAAAGATCATAATTGTCCATGGGGAGGAGGAGTATATGATTAGTCATCTGAATTCTTTCTGATATGTAGAGTTGGATGACGAGTTCATAGAGACCCCTTTCCAACATTTTGAAGAAGTCTCTCCAGAAATAGCAGCGACTAAGGAGGTATCCTCGATTCCAAAAACCACAAGACCTCCGCCTCGGATGTCATCTCTAAAGGATGCAAGGGCAGTAGTGGAAGAAGGGGGATGTACCAGTTGAGGGAAGCTTCCGGACATTCCGTACAAGTTAGACAAGTTTGGTTTGGGGTTTACTTCAGCTGGTCATAAGGCTGTGCGTCGTGCCCGAGCTGGGGGGCCACCTGTGAAGATTAGCAACCAAGGGGTCAATGCAGTAGAAGATAATGAAGAGGATGGCAGCTTGGAAGATTGGATATTTCCTACTGTCAGCGGAGGACTGCGCAACTGGGAAGTTAGAGACTTCATCCCAATAACTTTCATATCTCAGTCATTTATCTTTTACATTTCTGTTGTACTTGTAATAATTCACAAACAATTCGCACTTTAAAAACCTTGTGTCTTACCCGAGGCACAATGGTCCATTTGTAAGGGTTCTTATTTCATCTTCATATGTCATTCAATGAATCATGGATGCTTTTTCACATATAAACCTTTTGTGCTCATTGTCTTTCTTTTACATTTTATTATTTTAAGACGGCTATACCCTTACACACACCCACACTCACAAATGCAGGTACCCTTCCATTCCGGATCCCATGGGTAATGATACTGCTATAGCCTTTAGTGACTCTGAAGATCTGATCTACCAAGTCGAATACGAAGGTGAGGAAGATTGTGAGGTGCCAGGGGAATTGGCCAGACTATTACAACAAGAGGAAAGAGCTATTCAGCCTCATGAGGAGCTATTGGATACAATTAACTTGGGTACCGAGGAGGATAAAAAGGAAATCAAAGTGGGTGCCAATCTAGAGCCGAGTGTCAAAGAGCGCCTAATTCAGTTGTTGCATGATTATGTCGAGATTTTTTCCTGGTCATACTGTTGTACCTCAAAATTTTCCCTCTCATTTTATCAAGATTTCCCCTCACAAGACTCTTTGAACTCCAGACAGGATTAGGGTTTTGCACTGCTCAAGACATCTCCTTGCACTGATGACCTAAATTAGGGTTTGAGTTTGCACAAGGATTTTTGGACCTCAAATGCTTAAAGTGACTTTCATACTTCATGTTAGACTCATAAGTTTGTCCATACCAAGTTTCAAGCCTTGAATCAAATTTTTGCCCAGTCAATTGGACAGTTGACCTAGAAATCAACTGTATTGGGGAAAAAGTCAATTGTGGCCAATTTATAGTCAAACCTCATAAATTTTGATCCACATCAACATTATAAACTCATATGAACCATTTGATCAAGTTTGGACCACAACTCTACAAGAAATTTGATCAGATCATCAAAAGGGCAAAATGGTCATTTTTAGGGTTTTGATTGTACAAAGGCAATTTCTGACCTTTTGACCTAGAAAATGGCAAATTAGGCTCAACCATGGACTCAAGGACTCAATGGCATCATCTTTACCTATTCAACAAGTTCAAAAGACCTCAATTGCATTGGATTGACAGATGAATTTTTCAGTCAACTGATCAAAATTTGATTGTACACTGAAAAGTCAAACTTTGACTCTTTGGTAAAAATCAAGTGCCAAGGGTCATTTTTCATCAAGATGTGTCAAAACATGAAACTTGTTCATCAAGAAACCCATTTTTGCAAATTAGGGTTTAAAGTTGAAAATTTTCATAACTTCGCATTTTTCTAAGTTATGAAATTTTCTTAATTTTTCCTAACTTTGCCCAACATTTTCACCATGATGCAATTGGATTCAAACAAAAATTTTAACATGAAAGTTGTATTCCTCCATAAAGTCTACAACTTTGATTCACAAAGTTTTCTCAAAAGAAGCTTGGATCTCAAGTTATGATTTTTGGAACAAGGGTCCCTAAAACTTTTAACTTAGTGAAATTTTGCCCTAATTTAGGCAGGATTTTGACCTATCTTCATGGCCATTTTTCACATAGTTCCACTTGGAATCTCAAGTTTCATTTCAAAGATGGATTATAAATCATGTTGCAAGCTTTCCAAAATGTCCAAGAACTCTCCAAACACATTTGTGGTTAGGGAGAATCGAAGGCTTGAAGTTGGCAAAAACTCATTTTTCATCCATGGCATATTCATGTTCATCCAAGTTGCAATTTCAAGTCAGCATGCTTTGCACTAGATTACAGGCCCCTAAACCACTTCACACTCAATAATTAAATTCAAATCCATCAGTCTAAGGCATTATTTTGTTTATTAGGGTATTGCACACAAGATTAATCCCTAAGTAGAAAAAGCAATATTTCCATTTTTGCTTAAATGTACTTTATGTAAAAACTGAATCCCTTGAGCATTGGTCCATATCTGATGCAGCAAATCAAATCCACAAGTTGGAGGGGCCAAGGGCAAAGTGTGCAAGCATAAGGATAGCATGTACAGGCCTGTTGGACAGGACTTCCCACTTTTGCTTACAAGAAATATGCCAAATACATGAGAACTGGAACAGGAGCCAAAACAAGTTTGTGCAAACATTTGAACCATCTTTCTCACACCTCTCTGAGCCAGAAAAACGATCTCTTGAGCCTCCAAACATTCCATAGCAAGAAATCACCTTCCATTGGCAAAACAGGGCAACATCTGCAACTTGACTTCCATAGCTCAATTGGCTCGTGCGTTTTGGCCAAAACCTATTCAAACACATTCCATTCCATCCATCCAAGCTATCCCAAACCTTAAACACCAACTGTAACTCCATTTACAGGGTTTGCCATTTTCATTTTGAGCTTGTGCAGGTTGAGTTCTGTAGGCTTGTTCAAGCATATTCAAGGCAAGCAGGACATTGGAGAAGGTCAAGTGAAGTTCAAGCAAGCTCCCAGACATCTCAGGCCTTGTTGAAAAGCTCCACATTGCCATACACGAAGTCAGCTGAAACAGGTTTTTGTCAACTTCCTATCTCTCTATTTAGGAACATTTAGCCTTAGGTTTGTGAATAAGAAATGTAGTATTCATTTCCACGAAGCTGTACATATGCTCAGTTTTCATTTATATTAAGCATGCTAAGAGAATTTGATCCATGAACATACTGAAAAAACTAGGTTAGATTTTAGGGCCAGAGAAATTCTCTCTGGTCTTTGAGAGTTAGGATTAGTTTTTTATATGGTTATATTCGTCTTGAAAAGCTCTACAACTTTGATGTTATATGTTTTTGCCATAGAGCTCGTATACAGGATATCTAGGTGTTATAACAGGCGCGCGCGTTTTGTGAAGGATAGAGGTTGAAGATGAAGTGGTGGGCTGGGCTTGGCCTGACTCACTATTGACACCCCCCTTTTACTTTTTGCACCCCCTGGCCCAATTTCTTGATATTTTATATTTTTTCATTTTTATTTTTATTTCTGATTATATTTTATTATTCCCAAATATAAAAAATACTTAAAAAATATTTTTATAAATTTTCACATTTATTTTGTATTTTATTTTTATTTTCTAAACATAAAAGTAATTTAATGAACATATATCTTTATTTTATTTTAATGAAAACTTAGAAATAAAATATTAAAAAATCATACTTTTATTTTTATTTAAATAATGTATTGTACTAAATATTTTTATTTTTGTCTTTGTATATATTTTATTTCATTTTTTATACATGTTTAATATAATTAATAATACCTATATACTTTTATTTTATTTAATAAATACTTGAGATTAAAAACATGGAAAATATATTTTTTATTTATTTATTATTATACTTAAAAATACTTTTTTTTCTAAATATATTTAATTTTTGTACATACATTATTTTATTGTATAAATAATATAATTAATATATTTATTTTCTTAAAGAAAATTAGGGTTTTACCCTTAACCAAAAAATAATAATCTTTTATTTCTTCCCTTTTTATATTAAATTTTTTTTTTACATACATAAATAAACAAAAACCTTTTTTTGCATAATTCATATTATTTGGTATATTTATTTTTTTTTGTTTATTTAAATATTATCCATTTATTATTTATGCATTTGATTCAATTTGGATGTAATAGTAAACTAGGGTTTATATTTCTTGTCAAATAATCCCCATTCAAAGATTGTACCCCCATCCCTATAATCATGTTGTAATAGCTTAGACTTTTAATTGTCGCACTTTATGCTTTCAATTATGCCATGATTAGAGATTAGGGTTTGTATGCAAAAATCCAAAATCAACAAATAGCTTGACCTAATCAAAGACAAAAATGCATGAAAATCAAACACAATACACACTAGCACCCCTAGGGTTACAATCCACTTGTTGCCTTAAAAATGGGCCATGTTATGCATTTGGGTACTTTGGTAAAACAAAAACAAAGCAAAAGATCATAGTCCCTCGATGACGCTATCTTGGTTGCCTAAACAAAAATGATCAAGTCCCTCAAAAATTTGCCAAAAATACCTAACACAATTGCTATCATGGTCTGTACGATGACCCGTGCCTGTCCCGTTTAACATCCTAATACAAGGTTATTTACCAAATGCAATAGTAAAACAACACTGTCAAAAGGGTTAAAAACATATAGGAAAGATCTTTGAGTAAAATAGGGTAGATAACTCTTAGTTACTTGATCAAAACTTGTAAAACATCCTTACTATTTTAAAACACACTTCACAACACTATTTCAAAACATTTCCCAAATCAAACTTTCAAACATTGAAATCTTTTCAAAAGACAAAAACACATTTGTATACATTCAAACAAGAATCATTACAAAGGTTGCCACAATGATGGCCTCTTTTCAAAACATCTTTCAAAACCACACACAAAGCACCATTTCAAACAATTGAAAAGCAAAAGCAAGTGATCTAAACAAGTAACTAAGAGCCCATGGATAACCATGGATGAAAAGGGTGCTTGCACCTTCCCTTTTCATAATCTACTCCCCGAACCCAAGAAAACATCTCAAAGGTCTTTCCTGTGCTTTTTGACCTTTCCTTAGGATAAAATAAAAAGTCGGTGGCGACTCTTGCTAAACCGAAACATTTGCGAATACAAACGTAAAACCTCAAGTCAGTTCGCCCACCGTATCACCAGAACTGGCGACTCTGCTGGGGAGATATCTAATAAAAGTGGAGTAACCTTAGGGTTTAGATCACCCTTGCATGCTTATCTTGTTTGCTTTGATTGCTTTACATTTGGTTCTCTTGTTTGGGTTTTGAATCCTCCACCCGGATTTTTGGGAAACATTCATAGGTAAATAGCAATACGTTGTGGAAACTGTGCGGGGTATACCTACATGGTTGAAGCAATAACTATATTAGTGTGACATATTTGTGGGTACCGGTAGCCTTTGAGTCAATCAAAGAGAATACGGGGCCGCTGAGTGATGTCATGAAGCACTAATGAACTCTTAGAACCTTACTTGACCATCTTGGCCTTTTTAGGGGTAGTGAGATGACCGGCTTTGGTGCAGTCTGAAGTTGGTAGATACTCGATACTACACTTATTGAGGGTTGTTTTCTTGGAATATTTCGGTCGCCAGTTAAGTGGCTAAACTGAAACAATGAACACAGAAAATAATCCAGTGATATTGAGCTCCTTAAAACCTGGTTACTATTTATAGGACAGGTTGAGCCAACTAACTTCAAGAGGGTACTTACCTATGAAACCCCATGCAAGCTTGAAACTAGGATCTTGTGTGATTTGTTTGTACATATACTTGTGAATACATCATGAACATCATAAAGCATCATATACATCCACTAACCATTTCAAGGGTTTGGATCTTTATCTTTGTTCCTGTTTTGTAGGTCATGGAATCTCTTTGCAGGAAAACAATTCAAGTCAACCTTGTGAGGATCCCTCCTCAACTCAAGGAGCTTACTTCCAAGATTCCAGAGAATTCTCTCTTCAGTGAAAGACATGGCAGACTTCTCAACTTGGTCAACTCCAACATTGAAGAAAACATGGTGAAAGTTCTCTTCCAGTTCTTTGACCCCCTACACCACTGTTTCACATTCCCTGATTACCAACTAGTACCTACTTTGGAGGAATTTTCTCAACTCCTAAGGATTCCTATTCTTCATCAACTACCCTACAATGGTACGGAAAGAGAACCAAAGCCTGAAGATGTTTCTCAAGCCTTACACTTGCAACCATCTGATATCAAGGGTCATTGGGAAACCAGAAGTGGTGTCAAGGGTTTCTTGGTAAAGTTTCTATTTGAGAAGGCACAAGACTGCTGGAATTCTCTAGATCTACAAGCCTTTGAGGAGATTGTAGCACTTCTCATCTATGGTTTGGTCTTATTCCCAAACCCTGATCATCTTATAGATGTGAATGTTGTCAAGATTTTCATATCTCGGAATCTTGTACCTACATTGCTTGGGGACATCCTACACTCATTTTACACACGAACAATGAGGAAAAGAGGTGTTCTCATGTGTTGTACTCCTCTTCTGGTAAGGTGATTTATTTCTCACCTTCCCCAGTCAGTCTTGAAGAATGAGCAGGGTTTAAGGTGGTCAGAACGGTTGATGACCCTCACACATTCTGATGTTCATTGGTGTTCTCGGTCCAGAGAAAATGTCATCATCATTGATCGTTGTGGAGAATTCCCTAATGTCCCACTACTTGGCATTAGGGGAGGCATTACCTACAACCCCTGTTTAGCTCTGAGGAAGTTTGGGTACGCCCGAAGGGATGGCCCTCATGATATGCTGATTCCTGACTTGGTTTTTGACTTTGACAATGACGCTCAAGGACTTCGACAAAGATTTATCCGAGCTTGGAGAATGCCCAACAAAGTGGATAGTAAGACACTGGGGCACAAGAGTTCCATCCCCCTTGAGCCTTACCTCAAGTGGGTACGAACCCACGCCCAGAATCTTATGATGCCATACCCTCACATTATCCCCGTGATCAAAGAGCCTGTTATGGAAGGAGAGGTTCCATACACCCTCCTGCATCCTGACATGCCAACATCATTAGAAGAATTGCAAAGGAGTTGGATACAACTCAAGGAAGAACAGAACACTTTCGAAGCCAGCTTTTATGCCAGTGAGAAGAAGTTTTTGGAACTTACCCGCCGACTTCACGAAGAGGAGACTCTCAACACTTACATCACACCAAAGAGGATGCGCAATGTCTTTTTACATTAAGAATTTTGTAATAGTTTTCCCATGGGGCATTTATGTACTAACAAATTTCTTCTTATTAATATGACGTGTGTTCTTTTTGTTTGCAACAACTTTGAATTTCTGAATCCTTGAATGCATTACATGAATAACATATCATTCATCATATGCATAAGCAGGTCTTCACACCAGGTTTCCTTATCTTTCTGCTGTTTATTTCAGCAAGATGGATATAGAGCAGACGGTTAAAGATCTGCAAGCACAGAATTCGCAATTCCAGCAACCCCTCATAACCTTGGAAAAGGATCAAGAGGATCTTAAAGCACTGTTAGAGAAAGAGAAGGAACCAGAAAAGAAGAAAAAGAAAAGAATTGGTGTGGCCACTATGGGAAGAAGATTTGAGCATCAGGCTAGGAGAGTTCTGGAATTCCCCTCGACGTCTGACGAAGGGGTTGGTAAGGGAAAGGGAGTTGCAATGCCCTCCGAATCTGAAGCTGAAGAAGAAGAAGAAGAAGAGGAAGAGGATGAAGATTACTCCGAACAACAGTACCCTCCGGAGGACGATAAGTATAAGAATCTTGAGGACCGGTTGGCAGCCATGGAAGTGCAAAGGGTACCTGGGCTAGATTTTGAAGAACTAGGGTGGTTGTTGGGATCGTCATTCCTCCTAAGTTCAAAGTACCTACATTTGCTAAATACGACAGTTTGTCCTGTCCGAAGATGCATCTGAGATCCTACGTCAGAAAAATCCAACCTCACTCTTCTGATAAGGACCTGTGGGTCCACTTCTTTCAAGATAGTTTGTCGGGTACGCAATTGGACTGGTTCTATCAACTTGAGAGATCTGATGTTCATAACTGGGAAGATTTGGCTGCTGCTTTCTACCGACAATACCAATACAACACAGATTTAGCGCCTACTCGTACTCAACTACAGAGTATGGGTATGGCCTCTAATGAGGGATTTAAGGAGTATGCCCAGAAGTGGCGGGATCTGGCTGGTAGGGTGCAGCCACCATTGTCGGATACAGAGCTGGTTGACATGTTTTTGGGGACCTTGTCAGGTCCATTCTTCAATCACTTGATCGGGAGCTCATCTGCAGGGTTCACCGAATTGATTCTGACCGGTGAAAGGGTCGAAGTTGGTATTAAGAGTGGTAAAATTCAGAAGGATTCCTCTGCTTCCACTGCTATCAAGAAGACCTTCCCAGCCAAGAAGGAAGTTTCTGCTGTTTATACTCATAAAAATCAAGGAAGAGTGGAACGCCGACCAGCAGTGGGGGTTGTGATGATCCAGAACTCCTCAGTCGATCAACCTCGAAGCAGTCAACCTAGAGCTAATCAGCAAAGGGTAGAAAGGCCACAACGACAATTCACCTGGCTCAATATGACACCAGCTCAGGTTCTCCCTCATCTGTTAAAGTTGAACCTTACCAACTTGAAAGAAGCGCCGAAAAACCCAAATACCTCTTCTCCCTATTATCATTCCAATGCAAAATGTGCATACCATTCGGACAGTGTAGGGCATGACACCAATAACTGTTGGGCCCTTAAAAACAAGATCCAAGATTTGATAGATGCCAAGGAGGTAGAGTTTGATGCTCCCGAAAAACCTAATGTGATATCCGCTCCTATGCCAAAACATGGTCATAATGTCCATGCTATTATAGAAGATCTTCATGTTACCACTGTTGATGACCTAATGACTCTGTTGCCAATGATTAAAATGAATATGTTGAAAGTCGGGATATTCCCAGGCTGTGAAAAATATTGTTACTTCTGTTCAACTTTGCAATCCGACTGTCCGTTGTTGAAATCAGGCATCCAACGCCTGATGGATACTCAAGAGATCCTCTTTCAGAAAACTCATGTTGCTACTATCACCCATGTTACTCCTGTTACCCTTGTTACTCCAATCAATGAAATTGCTATAATCACCATTTCCGACAATCTTTCCAAGACCTGCAAAAGGCCTGTTAAGATTACGTCTGATCCAAAGTTTGTACGGCTGAAGATTACCATGCCGGGGCCTATCCCATATAAGTCCAACAAGACGATACCATGGAATTATGGAGGAGAGATCTTCTACCATGGTGTCAAGCAGATCGAATCAGTCAAAGAGAATTCCGATGAAGAAATTCCTGATATAGGAAACATTCCGGGGACGAGTAAGATCACTTGTAGCAGACGAATCTTCTCTCCGGAGATTGCTCCTCAAAGGGGAGTCTTCGGACCCTCAAGTGCTCCTGTGCCTGCCAAGATATCTGTGCAAAGTCCAATGATTGAAGAGATTGTTACTCCCGAAGTTGTACCCTCTGATGTTACTGCTGATAAAGGTAAGGGGATCCAAGAAACGCCCGTCAGGACGAGGGCTCAAACTTTGGTTATCCCCAAGACCACCCAAAAGGAAATGGAGGAGATTTTAAAGATAATTAAGAAGAGCGACTATGATATCATAGAGCAACTGGGCAAACCCCTTCAAAAATCTCTATGCTAGCTCCATTTCTCTGCTCAGAGGCTCATGCCAAAGCCTTGATCAAATTTCTGAAGACGGCACACGTGCCTCAAGAAATTTCTGTGGATCAGTTTCAAGAATGTGTGGCTAGCCTTACAGCCGACAACGGTCTTGGCTTCTCTGATGCCGATTTGACGTCTAAGGGGAGAAAGCATAATGATGTCTGCATGTCTCGGTAGAGTGCAGGGGAAATACACTTGCTCATGTTCTGGTTGATACCGCTTCGTCTTTAAATGTTCTACCAAAGAAAGCATTGGACAGATTAGACTGTGAAGGTTTGACTCTAAAGCCCAGTAATATCATTGTTAGAGCCTTCGACGGTTCTAAGCGAATGGTTCACGGAGAAGTGGACATTCCAATCAAAGTGGGTACAGAAATTTTAAACTCTACTTTTTATGTGATGGACATTCGTCCTTCATATTCATGCTTGTTGGGAAGGCCATGGATCCATAACGATGGGGCAGTCACTTCTTCTCTACACCAGATGCTCAAATACCCAGTCCAGGGTAAAATCATAACAATTCATGGTGAAGAGGAGTATATGATAAGCCACCTTAACTCTTTCCGCTACGTGGAGTTAGATGGTGAATTCATAGAAACACCTTTCCAACACTTTGAAGAGGTTTCTCCTGAAGTTGCGGTAGCCAAGACAATGACTGATGTGCCTATCATTACCAAGCATGTGTCCCGAATGTCATCCCTTAAGGATGCGGAGGCTGTGATCAAGGAAGGAAGAAGTACAGTGTGGGGTCAACTGCCATATTTTCCTTACAAGACAGATAAGTTCGGATTGGGTTTCACTGCTGCTAGCTAGAAAGCCGTGCGTCGCTCCCGGGCTGGAGGAACACCCTTAAAAATCACTCACCGTGGAGTTCATGCTTTAGAAGATGATGAAGAAGGAAGCAATTTTGAAGACTAGATCTTTCCAACCATTGAAGGGGGACTGAACACCTGGGAGGCGAAAGACTTCGTTCCCATTACTTTCATCAATCAGTAATTTATCTTTTAAATATTTCCTGTTTGGTCTGTAATAATTATTAAACAAGTCGTACACTCTTTTCGCCTTATGCCTTACCCGGGGCATATAGCTCCATTTGTAAGGGTTTTGATTCTTCATTTTCATATGCCATTTTTAATGAATCATGGACGTTTTCATCTATAAACTTTTGTGTTCATTTTCTTTCTTTTTACATTTTATTTTGTTTAAAGATGGCTATCCCTTACACACACCCACACTCATAAAATGCAGGTACCCATCCACTCCGGATTCCATGGGTGACTATTCTGCTTTGGCCTTCAGTAACTCTGGAGATTTGGTCAATCATGCCGAGTACGAAGATAATGAAGACTGTGAAGTGCCTGGAGAGTTAGCTAGACTTTTTCAACAAGAAGAAAGGGCTATTCTGCCCCATGAATAGTTGTTAGAAACTATCAATTTGGGAACAGACGAAGATAAAAAAGAGGTTAAAGTGGGTGCCAACTTGGAGACAAATGTCAAGGAGCATTTAGTTCAGCTGTTGAATGAGTTTGTTGAGATTTTTGCCTGGTTCTATGAAGATATGTCGGGGCTGGATACAGATATTGTGGTTCACCGTCTCCCTACAAGAGAAGACTGTCCACCAATCAAACAGAAAGTCTACCGAATGAGGCCCGATATGTCTGAAAAGATCAAAGCTGAAGTGATGAAACAGTTCAATGTTGGCTTTCTAGCTGTTACTTCCTATCTACAATGGGTTGCTAACATTGTGCCTGTGCCTAAGAAGGATGGCAAAGTCAGAATGTGTGTGGACTACAGAGATTTAAACAGGGCTAGCCCTAAAGATGATTTTCCACTACCACACATTGACATCTTGGTCGACAATACAGCTCAACATAAGGTGTTTTCCTTCATGGATGGATTTTCAGGATACAACCAGATCAAGATGTCCCCCGAAGACATGGAGAAGACTATTTTTGTTACACAGTGGGGTACCTTCTGCTATAAAGTGATGCCATTCGGACTGGAGAATGTCGGGGCAACCTATCAGCGAGCCATGGTAGCTTTGTTTCATGACATGATACATCATGAAATAGAAGTCTACATAGACGACATGATAGCCTGTTCACAAACAGAAGAAGAACACCTCGACCATTTGCAAAAGCTGTTTGTTAGATTGAAGGAATATAAGCTCAGACTGAACCCTAGCAAGTGCACTTTCGGAGTCAGGTCCGGTAAACTTTTGGGATTTATCGTCAGTAACAAAGGCATCGAAGTTGATCTTGCCAAAGTCAAAACTATACAAGAAATTCCTTCCCCCCGCACTGAAAAGGAGGTTAGAGGTTTCTTGGGACGTTTAAACTACATTGCAAGGTTCATCTCTCACCTAACGTCTACCTGTGAGCCAATCTTCAAGCTGTTGAAGAAAGATCAGGTGGTTGAATGAAATGATGATTGTCAAGTTGCTTTCGATAAAATTAAGGAGTATTTGCTGGAACCTCCTATCTTGATGCCACCCGTCGAAGGAAGGCCTTTAATCATGTCTCTGACCGTTTTGGATAATTCAATGGGGTGCGTACTGGGCCAACATGACGAGTCTGGCCGAAAAGAGCATGCCATTTATTACCTTAGCAAAAAGTTTACCGAGTGTGAGACTCACTACTCACTGCTCGAGAAAACTTTCTGCGCTTTGGTATGGGCTGCTCGCCGGCTAAGGCAGTATATGTTGACACATACCACTTTATTGATTTCTAAAATGGATCCGATCAAGTACATCTTCGAGAATCCTGCTTTATCCGGAAGAATCGCTAGATGGCAGATGATCCTGACTGAGTATGATATCTAGTACACAACCCAAAAAGCTATAAAGGGGAGTGTACTAGCTGACCATCTAGCTCATCAAGCTGTCGAAGATTACTAATCTATGAGGTTCGACTTCCCCGACAAGGATATCATGACATTGGATAACATTAAAGGTAATGGACCGTATGACGGACCTGAACAAGGATCCCGATGGACTCTGTACTTTGATGGTACCTCTAACGGACTTGGAAACAGTATCGGCGCGGTACTTATCTCTCCAGAAGGTTTCCATACACCTTTCACTGCTAGACTCTGCTTCAGCTGTACCAACAACACGGCCGAGTATGAAGCTTGTATATTTGGTCTCAAGGCTACTATTGACTTGGGAATCAAATCTTTGATTGTATTTGGGGACTCAACTTTGGTTATCAGTCAAATCAAAGGAGAGTGGGATACTAAACACCCTAACCTCATCCCTTACAAAGAACATGTCCTGACATTGTAACCACATTTCGAGCAGATCACCTTCGAGCACTTCCCGCGAGAAGAGAATCAGTTGGCGGATGCGCTAGCTACAATGTCATCCATGTTTAAACTTAACTGGGACAATGAGGCACCTCAAATCACCATTGAGCGAATGGACGAACCTTCACATTGTCACGAGATTAATACCGAAGAAGTAGTGGACCGACCTTGGTTTCACAACGTCAAAAGGCATCTCGAAGCACAAGAATACCCTGAAGGATCTTCAGTCAACGACAAAAAGTTCTTAAGGAGGTTCGCAACCAAGTTTTTTCTGAGAAATGGCATCCTATACAAGGCCAATCTTGATTGTGTCCTACTCCATTGTGTGGACAAGGTTGAAGCTGAGCAGATCATGGCTGAACTACATAATGGCACCTTTGGCACCCACTCGAGCGGTTACATGATGGCTAAGAAGATTCTAAGGGCAGGCTACTACTGGTCTACCATGGAAGCTGATTGTCATCAACATTCTCGTACTTGTCATAAATGGCAAATCTATGCTGACAAGGTACATATTCCTCCAGTTCCTCTCAATGTCTTAACAGCTCCTTGGCCATTCGCGATCTGGGGAATCGACATGATTGGAGAGATCAAGCCTACAGCATCCAATGGACATCGTTTCATCCTGGTGGCCATTGATTACTTTACCAAGTGGGTCGAAGCAGCTTCCTTCGCCTCTGTTACAAAGAATGTGGTTGCACGCTTTATCAAGCAGAACCTCATATGCCGGTATGGTATCCCCGACAGGATCATCACGGACAACGGTACAAATTTGAACAATACTATGATCACCGCTCTGTGCGAGCAGTTCAAAATTCAACATCACAATTCATCTCCCTATCGGCCAAAGATGAACGGTGTTATTGAAGCTGCAAACAAATATATCAAGAAGATCATTCAAAAGATGACAGTCACCTACAAAGACTGGTGTTGTACCCCAAAATTTGCCCTCGCATTTTTCCCCAAGAAATCTCAGCTTCAAGCCTTTCCTGATTTTTTTAAACTGGCTCAAGAATCGGACAAACAGACTTTTCTTGCCAGTCAAGCGAAATTAGGGTTTTTACTGATTTTCAGGACTCTGGATTGTTTCACAGTTGGCTTAGGGTTTTGGATGATTTTTGGTTCAATTTTGATCAGGCGAGCGTTATCTGGCATTTAATCAAGAATTAAGGTTTTATGGGCATATTCTCAGAAGGATTTAAATTCCACAGCACTTTGCAAGATTTTCCAAGATTCGGGTTGGATTCGCATTGTTTTGACTTAATCAGTAAGAAGAGGCAGTTGGGTGGAATTCATGTTGTTTTGTTTGCGCCAGTCAAAGAAGATGTGCAGTTTGGAATTACAGTGCTTGGCAAAGAATCAGTGAAAAAAAAGGAATGCGCTTGATCAATTTATTTTGGTTAACTGCTACTTTGTTTTGGATATTGGAAAAGACAGGTTTAATTGATCAATATTACTAAGACATTGTTTTATTTAAGTTATTTATTATTCTAAATTGAATGATTGAAATTTATTTTTCAATTGTTTTAATTCAAAGAGTTTTAAATAAATAAATAAACAATAAAGAAAGAGAATTAGAATTAATTGGGTAATAAAGATTTTATTGATATTTGAATTATTTGTACAAATGTTGTTTATAATTTAAATTACAAACAATAGTTTACATTAATTTAAATATTAAATAAAAAAAGAAATTATCCTATTTATTTCTAATTCTTCATTCTTCACTTCGTTCCGGTGCTCCATTATTCATCTGCAAAAAGAAAAGGAAAAGTCAAAAGCATTTGAATTAATTAAAGACAGATAAAATTTGCTCATCATTAGAGGCCACTGATTGGGATCAGTTAACCCTCTCTGCAAATCACGGGATTTCTCCCGGTTCACAAAGAGGGAAGAATTTTATTCATGAATGCAAAATGTCAAATGCATAAATTCCAAAGTTCAAACTGCATAGTTCAAGTTCAACCAAACTGGAAAAATCAAAGAAAAGTACAGTTTGCTGTCACAAATGCCAAAGTCTACTCAAAGATATCAAAGAAGATAAAAAAGTGCAATTTACTGTCAAAATACAAAGTACACTCAAAAGCTATCAAGAGAAGATTCTGAAAGATATCAAAAGAGCACAAAAGCTGGATAAAGAATATGCAGAAGTAATGTGTTATGCAAGCAAAATCTTAATCATCATTTCCCAACGAGAAGGGGCCCCTTCAGAACAAAAAAGTACAGCATAAATCATATTAAATATATTAACTGTACGAAGGAGAGAAAAAGAAGAGAGATAAGAGGCAAGGGTTCAGGCTTTATGCAGAGGCAGGATAAGGAGGAGAAAAATATACAAAACTCAAAAACTGATAAGCTAAAAGACAGAAGAGATGCACACAGCATAACTTGCCAAGGCCCCAATACATCAACCATATACTGAAGCTTAACCATAATCACTGCAAGCACATAACCTCAAAAGCCTAACACTACAAATACAAAAGACCACCATACTGTCAAACACCCTAAACCTGCCTGTCATCAAATTGAAGCAAACAAAAACCATCAAACACATCTCAACACTAAAAACCTGATAAACAAAACACACAACCTCATGAAACACAACCAGTCAATAACTCAGAAGAAAAAATCATGACCAGTTGAAGCCTCAAGACCACAACCTGCCTACTGTCAAGTATTAAACCAGAACTTCAAGCCATGTACCAGTCACAAACACATACCAGGATACCAACCCCTGTCCAAACCTGAAACTTGCTGAAACAAATCCAGCATATCCAAACATAATCCCTCAAGCATATCCAAGCAAATCCAAGCCTCAAAGATAATTCTTCCTGAAGCAAACTCAACCCTCAGAATATTCATCATAGGGTGCAACATACGCAAGCATACGACCAACACTCGAGGTAACGAATCAGAAGAAAGTCAGAAGAAGAGAACAAAGTTCAGGGCAACCGAAAAGAGCATATGAGCAAAGCAAAATAGGTGTTCATCATAAGCAGCAGAACTAAAGCAACTCAATGTCCAAACCCTAGGCCCTCAGTATAAACATCACTGGGCAAGTTCATCTCAAGGCTATCATCATAGG
This sequence comes from Vicia faba, assembly GCA_948472305.1. Classification (NCBI taxonomy): domain Eukaryota; kingdom Viridiplantae; phylum Streptophyta; class Magnoliopsida; order Fabales; family Fabaceae; genus Vicia; species Vicia faba. The sequence goes on along the minus strand of OX451736.1, from coordinate 920,544,502 downwards.
GTGGAAAAGAGGCAACAAATATACAGTGTTACAGAAGAAGAAGAAAAGGGAAAAATTCAAGGTAAGGTTTTCAGTACAAAGATCATCATCAAACCCCTAAGGAAAAAGAAAAGATAAAAGTTACCAAAGTCATTTTCATCGCGCAAATCTCCCTCCGCTCGATCTGGCCTCCTGAGCGCCACATCCCCCGTCTCTCCTCCTTCTCCAAAGTCAGGTAGTACAATCTTCTCCCTCTTTTCTTCTCCTTCACCTCTTAATAAAAGATTAAGGTTAAGATTCAAATCGAAAACGCACGCAAATTCGTAAAAAAAGGGGAAACATAAACATTGAAAACGAACCTTGTATCAAGAGAACACTGAGCTCATGCCATGGAGGGAAGAGAGATTTGGGGAGAGCGACGCTGGTGGCTGGGCGGAGGAGCTATGATCAGAAGAGAACGTTGGACGAAACATACGAACGGCGCCGTCCAAAACCCTATGCGTTACCAAACTGAACAAACCGAATCCCCAACCCTAAAACGTTGTTTCAAGATCAATGGGCCTGACCCGCTTCTAATTTCCTCTTAAGCCCATTAAAATGTTTCTTTTCTTTTCCTTTCTAACCAAATATTACTAACTTCTTTTTTTTATAAACAATATACTTATTTTCTAACCTAATATAGTTTTAATACACTCCTAATTAATATAATTCATTTAGTAAAAATATGCATCTCTTCTTTAAGCACATAATTAAAATACACTTTGTACATAAATTTTAAAACATTAATTTTATACATACACATAAGATACATTTTATTTTTATGCAATATCATTAAATTTGAAAATATCTTCTTTTAATTAAAATATACTTTGTACATAATTGATAAAATACATTTTTTTAACATTAAACTCTTAAACACTTAGTTAAAACATTTTTGTATATAATAAACAATGATGCATCTTATACATTTTTCAATTAGAACTTGAACATACGATTTAATTAAAAACATTTTCTTTTGAACATATTAAAAGTATACAAATAAAAGATTCCTTAAAACACATATTTAGGTCAAAAACCCTAATCTCGCATTAATTTCATATTATCGCACCTGTAAATAATTATATACTCATATACATGTACACTTACACAAATACATTCACATTGCCCTATACACATTTGTTTATCTTATATTTGTATATTCGATATTTACATTTTGATCGCAAATTCGATTTGGTTGTAACTTATTGGATACTATAAGTCTCATCCCCATTCATATACATGTACCCCCACTCCCGGATACTATTTTGTAATAGCGTAGATTTTATATTCCGCAATTTACAGTTTTCCAATTATACCATGGTTAGACCTAGGGTTTGCATGTATATATAATCAAACGCTAGATAACCTAATACAAGACAAATACATGTAATCAATACACAATCACACTTGCACCCCCTAGGGTAATCCCACATGTTGCCTTCCAAAATGGGCCATGCTTGCACGTCGAGTATCTTTGGCAAAACAAAATCAAATGATCATAAGTCTCAAAGTGTTGCCTAAACGGAATGATCATAGTCCCTTCAAAGCAAATTGCCAAAGACACTTGGCATCATTGCATTCATGGTTCATACGATGACCCATGCCCGTCCCGAATAAACTTCCTAAAACGCAAGATTGTCCACCAAATTCAATGGTGAAACAAAATTGTTAAAAGGGGTTAAAACATAACAAAAACCTTTGAGTACAATAGGGTAGACAAAACTCTTAGTTACTTGAGATCAAACTTGCAAAAGCACTTGCCTTCTTTTCAAAAACCACAATCCACAACACTTTCAAACAAACTCTCAAAAACATTTGAAACATCTTTTCAAAAAGATCCACACTTTTGTAAAACACTCAATCACGAGTCAAATACATTAGTTGCCTAAGACAAGGCATCTTCTTCCAAAATATTTTCAAAAGCACCCACACACACACCATTTTCAAGCAATCGAAAATCAAAGCAAGTGATCTAAAAAACCAAGTAACTAAGAGCCCATGGATAACCATGGATGAAAAGGGTGCTAATACCTTCCCTTTTCATAATCTACCCCCCGAACCCACGAAATATCTCAAAAGGTTTTTGCTGTGCTTTTTTAACCTTTCCTTTAGGATAAAATAAAAAGTCGGTGGCGACTCTTGCTCAACCGCACAAGTGCGAATACGAATGCAAAACACTAGTCAGTTCTCCCACCGTATCCCAGAACTGGCGACTCTGCTGGGGATAATTCTTAAAAGTGGGGTTACCTTAGGGTTTAGATCACCTTTACTTTCAATTGATTGCTTTGGTTGCTTTACATTTGTGGGCTTTGTATCGGAGTTTCATAGATCCTAACCCGGATCTGGGGAATACCCTTTTAGGTAGCATAATCTGTGAGGGACCTGTCCGGCGTATACCGACATGGGTGAAGCAGTGGCTACGTTGGTGTGGCGTCTTGGTCTGTACCGATATCCCTCGTGTTAAGACGGGGAGAATATGAGTCTTCCAAGGAGTCATTAAGCACCAACCGACCTTAGAACCCTAAATTGACCAACTTGGCCATTAGAACAGTAGCAGTATGCTACACTCATTGAGGCTAAACTCTCGAGATGGTTCCGGCCGCGAGAAAAGGTTGCGATGCTGGAGTTATGACCGATTGAGGGTAGCCAATGATATGAGATCCTCTAGAACCCGTTTACTTTTGATAGGACAGGTTTTAACCAACAAACTGAAAGAGGGTAGTACCTGAACCTCATGCAAGCCTAAACCTAAGGACTTGTTTGCTTTGTGTGAATATGTTTGCCTGTATATACACTCACTTGCTTGTGCATGCATGTACATAACATCATGACATCATACCATAGAATTTTTCACTAACCATTTCAAGGATCTCGAGGATTCTGTGGATGCAGGATTACGTTGAGCCAGACGTCTATCAAGGGGCAAGAGGTTTCTCCTCTAACCAATCCAGTCAAAGTTCAAGTACAACAACTTGAATCAGTGGCTATGACCCACTCGACATGGTGAGCTTGATTCTCGTGGAAAGACATCCACCTATGCAAAGCTCTCCAATAAAAAGTTCAAGAACAACAACTTGAATCAGTGGCCATGACCCACTCGACATGGTGAGCTTGATTCTCGTGGAAAGACGTCCACCGGTGCAGAGATCTCCAATCTAAGAGCAAAGTTCAACCTCTAACATTTTCTTGTGTTTACCCCAAGAGACCCTTGAAAGCATGCATCCACATATCATGCATTTCATGTTGACAATCTTTCCTTTTTCAGGTTTCCTTACTCTCCTGCTGTTTATTTCAGCAAGGGATGGCTCTAGAAAGGTCTGTCAAAGACATCCAAGACCAGACTGCTCAGCTGCAGGAGATGTTCCTGAACTTGTCTCTGGGGCAAGAAGAGATGAAAGCTCTCCTCACCAAGGGCTTGGGGAATTCCAACAATGCCAGGAGTGACCAGCTTGCAGAGCTGCAGTTTGATCTGACAACACTGAGGACTCAAATGATGGGACAGTTGGTGGGCCAGATGGCTCTTATCCAAGACCTATCTCAAAGACAAGAGGAACTCAGAGTTCTTGTCCGCCAACTGCTTCCAAACAACCAACCGGGGCAAACATCTGAGGTCAAAGAGCCAGTTACCGCTCAGCCTCCATCAACTCAAGAAGACAAGGGGAAAGCTCCTTTGCTAGCTTCAGGGTCACGAACCCATCAACAATCTCGCCAGCGTCAACGGGGTAATCGGCATAAACTGGAAAAGTCGGGAAGACAGTTTACGGAGACTAAAATACCATCATTTTTCATACTGAAGCGCCTGTTGGAGGTCAACTTACTTACCGTAAAGGACCCTCCTCAGAAGCTCAATACCTCCTCTCCTCACTATAATCCCGACGCATTCTGTGTTTACCACTCCTACAGCCCGGGACACGACACCAACGACTGTTGGGCCTTGAAAAACAAGATTCAAAATCTGATCGACATTGGGGTGCTGGAATTCATGCCAGACGGCGAGATGAAAATCTTCCGTTAAAGGGTTCTCCGCTTGAAGTGGCGAAGCTCGAACTGAAAGACTTTTTGCTTCTTTTTGAATTTTCAAAGTTGTAATTTCTTTTGCTGTCAGACAATTATTTGTTGATGCTAAACTCTGCTTTCATTAATGCATTGCATATGTTTGTCTTGAATTCATCCATTCGTTTCACTACTGCTTTTCGTTATGAGATTTGACTCTTGATAAAAAGCTGTAAGCCTTTAGAGGGAGGATGACGAAACAATACCATGATCTTATACAGTATGCTTTTGAACGGACCTTGCTGATGATGTACAAGCATTTCTTTCAATTCCCAAACACTGGAGTTATAAGGAAGTTAATCCCTAGTCAACCCCTTCGAGCCAAAGAAGTAGGAGTTTTCTGTTCTAAACAATCGAAACCTTTGATATAAACCCGGGGCAGGGTAGTATCTCAGTTAATTCAAAAGAAAATGCGCATTGAAGTCGCAAACTCCCAGTTCGTAATACAAAGAACGACGTCAAAAAAGAAAGCATTCCTTTGGAATCAAAAGACAAGGGTGGTTCCCTATCACATAGACAGTCAGTCTCTCAAAAGAGAAAAGCCCGCCGAGCCAAAACCTATAAAGGAGGCTTAAGAAAGCTGGGGCATCCCGCTGACAGTAATCCCGAAAACGGTAACAGTCAGGCAAAAGTTAGGGATAACAAATCAAAATCAAAATAGTGAGGTCATTACCAAATCCTCAACAACATGAAAAATGTTGAAGAAAAAAAAAAGGAGATGATGACTGTCTCCCCAAATTCAACTGGTGAACCATCGCCCCAAAAGTCGTTCCAAACTCAAAACAGAGTGCGACGCACAATTAACTGAGCTTAGGTTGGAGAACATCACGAAGAGCGGGTGGGTACAAATATACTTTGAGCCTTTATCCTTTGTTTCTTAAACCGTGAACCAGGCCACGTTACAACCCTTCAAAAGTCCTAATTGAAGCATGGGTTAGTTCGAAAGCATACTGTTACAAAAGGTATCCTGACTCCTGTAGGGCTTTACTCTAAATCTTGTGTTGACTTATCTTATGAAAAGTTTTCTGCTAAAAACGCATTTTTCAAAATTTTGAGACAAACATAAACTCTGCATTATTCGAATATCACTGTCTGCATTTTACCTTTTTGTTTGACAGCGAAGAAATTCATACAGCGAATGTTCGGAGGAACGGAAACTCTCTCAGTAAGTCAAAATCACTTCGAGAGGATAACACTTCCATCAAATCTCCTATCAACAAGGGGCTTGACATATCACAATTCAATTAACCTGGGGCAGTCCAGTCTAGGTCCAACAGATCTTTCAAAATCCAATTAACCTAGGGCAGTCCAGTCAAGGTCTAACAGATCTTTCAAAATTCAATTAACCTGGGGCAGTCCAGTCAAGATTTCAAGAAATCTCTCAATATGCAGAGTAATCTGATTCAAGACTCCTTATTCACCACTTGGGGCATTCGAATGTCAAAAGTGTTCAACAAGTCAACTATTACATTTCCAGACTCGATTCCTGTATCTAGCCAGGGCACGTCTGAAGAGTTCGAAGATTCGATTCCTGTATCCAGCCAGGGCATATCTATCAACCATTACAATTCCAGATTCGACTCCTGTATCCAGCCAGGGCATATCTGTTGACGACTATTTCCAGATTCGACTCCTGTATCCAGCCAGGGCATATCTGTTGACCACCTTTCCAGATTTGATTCCTGTATCTAGCCAGGGCACGTCTGAAGAGTTTGAAGATTCGATTCCTGTATCCAGCCAGGGCATATCTGTCAGCTATCACCTTTCCAGATTCGATTCCTGTATCCAGCCAGGGCACGTCTGAAGAATTCTAGATCAACACCTGTAACAACCCAGGAAAACATCTGTGAACGACCGATTGTAGACCAACGCCTGTAATAAGTCAGGAATATATCTACATCACCACTTGGGGCATTTGAATGTCAAAAGTGTTCAAGAACCGATGCAGTTTTACACAAGCTCATCATCAGGAAGCCCTACACCGATTCAACTTCAAGACTTCTGAAAACAGTTTACGGATTCTTCCCCACAACGGATGTCAATCTACCAACTTGTTCAGACTCTTCTCAACCTTTGAAATTAGTTTACGGACGCTTCCCAACAACGGATGCGGCTCTATTGCTGATTCAATCTTCAAGATTTCTGAAAATAGTTCACGGGTTCTCCAAGTAAACGGATGTTAACCTATCACTTGTTCAAATTCTTCTCAAGACTTCTGAAAACAGTTCATGGATTCTTCCCAAGTAACGGATGTTAATCTATCAGTTTGTTCAGATGCAACCTTTGAAATTAGTTTACGGACGCTTCCCAACAACGGATGCGGCTCTATTGCTGATTCAACTTCAAGATTTCTGAAAATAGTTCACGGGTTCTCCAAGTAACGGATGTTAACCTATTGCTTGTTCAGATTCTTCTCAAGCTAACCACCACAGAAGATCGCGCTCGCCAAAATTCTCCCTATCCCCAGCGGAGTTCATCAAAATTCCCCAGCAGTAACTTATCTTTGCAAATCCTCAGCCAGAGAATCCTCCGGAATTCAATTCCCCTCAGAGTTTAAGCTTCAGTATCCCCAGCGGAGCCAGACCATTGAATCTTCTCCCCACAGAGTTTTGGAGAGGGCAAATCTTGAGTTCCCCAGTGAAGTCGCCAGAGTCACTTCCCATTAAGCTGAAGATTCTCAATCTGGCCTCCCCAGCATGAGTCTACTAGTTTGGAACTCCCCAGTAGAGGTCATCAGGAATTCTCCTCCCCAGCAGCAGCCAAGGACTTATTTTCCCCGGTAGCAATCAAGATGCTTTTATCTTCAGCCCTCTCGGATTCATGTATCCTCAGCAAGATTAGCTCGTCAACTTACATGCGCATTCATCACATTCATTAATGTCACGTATATTGCATCATGCATCATAACATCGCATACAATTAACCCTTTGCTTTTCAGGTAAGATCAGTCGACAGACACAGACCATCTCTCAAGATTCATCCAGAAATAGTTCAGATGTGACCCGGACACGGCGACATTCTGATACTTATTCCAGATTCATTCAGACGCATCAGCAGGAAACCCTACACCGGTTCCTCTTCAACTTCAAGACTTCTGAAAACAGTTTACGGATTCTTCCCCACAACGGATGTCAATCTACCAACTTGTTCAGACTCTTCTCAATTCCTGAAAACAGTTTACGGATTCTTCCCCACGACGGATGTCAATCTACCAACTTGTTCAGACTTCTGAAAATAGTTTACAGACGCTTCCCAACAACGGATGCTGCTCCATTGCTTATTCAATCCCAACTCCCGAAAATAGTTTACAGATTCTCCAGACATGGACGTCAATCTGTTGCTTGTTCGGACCCCGATTCAGAGATGTTCCGAAACATGGAGGCCCTTCTGATACTTGTCCACTCGCCATTGACATACAGTTCAACATTTCCAGATGGCATCTATAAGCCCATCCTCCTACCAGCAGTCACCAGATGGCATCTCTAAGCCCATCCCCCGACAAAATTCTATTGCACCAGATGGCATCTTTAAGCCCATTCACATCTACCATCATATCGCCGAGTGCAAATTTTCTGGGCACTTTAGTGTCCAATCTCCTTTTACCTTCAAGTCGCGAAAGGCAAACTTGCCAATCTAACTCTTCAGGTCCAAGAAGATTGAACAGGGGCAACTGTTGTACCCCAAAATTTGCCCTCGCATTTTTCCCCAAGAAATCTCAGCTTCAAGCCTTTCCTGATTTTTTTAAACTGGCTCAAGAATCGGACAAACAGACTTTTCTTGTCAGTCAAGCGAAATTAGGGTTTTTACTGATTTTCAGGACTCTGGATTGTTTCACAGTTGGCTTAGGGTTTTGGATGATTTTTGGTTCAATTTTGATCAGGCGAGCGTTATCTGGCATTTAATCAAGAATTAAGGTTTTATGGGCATATTCTCAGAAGGATTTAAATTCCACAGCACTTTGCAAGATTTTCCAAGATTCGGGTTGGATTCGCATTGTTTTGACTTAATCAGTAAGAAGAGGCAGTTGGGTTGAATTCATGTTGTTTTGTTTGCGCCAGTCAAAGAAGATGTGCAGTTTGGAATTACAGTGCTTGGCAAAGAATCAGTGAAAAAAAAAGGAATGCGCTTGATCAATTTATTTTGGTTAACTGCTACTTTGTTTTGGATATTGGAAAAGACAGGTTTAATTGATCAATATTACTAAGACATTGTTTTATTTAAGTTATTTATTATTCTAAATTGAATGATTGAAATTTATTTTTCAATTGTTTTAATTCAAAGAGTTTTAAATAAATAAATAAACAATAAAGAAAGAGAATTAGAATTAATTGGGTAATGAAGATTTTATTGATATTTGAATTATTTGTACAAATGTTGTTTATAATTTAAATTACAAACAATAGTTTACATTAATTTAAATATTAAATAAAAAAAGAAATTATCCTATTTATTTCTAATTCTTCATTCTTCACTTCGTTCCGGTGCTCCATTATTCATCTGCAAAAAGAAAAGGAAAAGTCAAAAGCATTTGAATTAATTAAAGACAGATAAAATTTGCTCATCATTAGAGGCCACTGATTGGGATCAGTTAACCCTCTCTGCAAATCACGGGATTTCTCCCGGTTCACAAAGAGGGAAGAATTTTATTCATGAATGCAAAATGTCAAATGCATAAATTCCAAAGTTCAAACTGCATAGTTCAAGTTCAACCAAACTGGAAAAATCAAAGAAAAGTACAGTTTGCTGTCACAAATGCCAAAGTCTACTCAAAGATATCAAAGAAGATAAAAAAGTGCAATTTAATGTCAAAATACAAAGTCCACTCAAAAGCTGTCAAGAGAAGATTCTGAAAGATATCAAAAGAGCACAAAAGCTGGATAAAGAATATGCAGAAGTAATGTGTTATGCAAGAAAAATCTTAATCATCATTTCCCAACGAGAAGGGGCCCCTTCAGAACAAAAAAGTACAGCATAAATCATATTAAATATATTAACTGTACGAAGGAAAGAAAAAGAAGAGAGATAAGAGGCAAGGGTTCAGGCTTTATGCAGAGGCAGGATAAGGAGGAGAAAAATATACAAAACTCAAAAAATGATAAGCTAAAAGACAGAAGAGATGCACACAGCATAACTTGCCAAGGCCCCAATACATCAACCATATACTGAAGCTTAACCAGAATCACTGCAAGCACATAACCTCAAAAGCCTAACACTACAAATACAAAAGACCACCATACTGTCAAACACCCTAAACCTGCATGTCATCAAATTGAAGCAAACAAAAACCATCAAACACATCTCAACACTAAAAACCTGATAAACAAAACACACAACCTCATGAAACACAACCAGTCAATAACTCAGAAGAAAAAATCATGACCAGTTGAAGCCTCAAGACCACAACCTGCCTACTGTCAAGTATTAAACCAGAACTTCAAGCCATGTACCAGTCACAAACACATACCAGCATACCAACCCCTGTCCAAACCTGAAACTTGCTGAAACAAATCCAGCATATCCAAACATAATCCCTCAAGCATATCCAAGCAAATCCAAGCCTCAAAGACAATTCTTCCTGAAGCAAACTCAACCCTCAGAATATTCATCATAGGGTGCAACATACGCAAGCATACGACCAACACTCGAGGTAACGAATCAGAAGAAAGTCAGAAGAAGAGAACAAAGTTCAGGGCAACCGAAAAGAGCATATGAGCAAAGCAAAATAGGTGTTCATCATAAGCAGCTGAACTAAAGCAACTCAGTGTCCAAACCCTAGGCCCTCAGTATAAACATCACTGGGCAAGTTCATCTCAAGGCTATCATCATAGGGTGGAAAAGAGGCAACAAATATACAGTGTTACAGAAGAAGAAGAAAAGGGCAAAATTCAAGGTAAGGTTTTCAGTACAAAGATCATCATCAAACCCCTAAGGAAAAAGAAAAGATAAAAGTTACCAAAGTCAGTTTCATCGCGCAAATCTCCCTCCGCTCGTTCTGGCCTCCTGAGCTCCACATCCCCCGTCTCTCCTCCTTCTCCAAAGTCAGGTAGTACAATCTTCTCCCTCTTTTCTTCTCCTTCACCTCTTAATAAAAGATTAAGGTTAAGATTCAAATCGAAAACGCACGCAAATTCGTAAAAAAAGGGGAAACATAAACATTGAAAACGAACCTTGTATCAAGAGAACACTGAGCTCATGCCATGGAGGGAAGAGAGATTTGGGGAGAGCGACGCTGGTGGCTGGGCGGAGGAGCTATGATCAGAAGAGAACGTTGGACGAAACATACGAACGGCGCCGTCCCAAACCCTATGCGTTACCAAACTGAACAAACCGAATCCCCAACCCTAAAACGTTGTTTCAAGATCAATGGGCCTGACCCGCTTCTAATTTCCTCTGAAGCCCATTAAAATGTTTCTTTTCTTTTCCTTTCTAACCAAATATTACTAACTTCTTTTTTTTATAAACAATATACTTATTTTCTAACCTAATATAGTTTTAATACACTCCTAATTAATATAATTCATTTAGTAAAAATATGCATCTCTTCTTTAAGCACATAATTAAAATACACTTTGTACATAAATTTTAAAACATTAATTTTATACATACACATAAGATACATTTTATTTTTATGCAATATCATTAAATTTGAAAATATCTTCTTTTAATTAAAATATACTTTGTACATAATTGATAAAATACATTTTTTTAACATTAAACTCTTAAACACTTAGTTAAAACATTTTTGTATATAATAAACAATGATGCATCTTATACATTTTTCAATTAGAACTTGAACATACGATTTAATTAAAAACATTTTCTTTTGAACATATTAAAAGTATACAAATAAAAGATTCCTTAAAACACATATTTAGGTCAAAAACCCTAATCTCTCATTAATTTCATATTGTCGCACATGTAAATAATTATATACTCATATACATGTACACTTACACAAATACATTCACATTGCCCTATACACATTTGTTTATCTTATATTTGTATATTCGATATTTGCATTTTGATCGCAAATTCGATTTGGTTGTAACTTATTGGATACTATAAGTCTCATCCCCATTCATATACATGTACCCCCACTCCCGGATACTATTTTGTAATAGCGTAGATTTTATATTCCGCAATTTACAGTTTTCCAATTATACCATGGTTAGACCTAGGGTTTGCATGTATATAAAATCAAACGCTAGATAACCTAATACAAGACAAATACATGTAATCAATACACAATCACACTTGCACCCCCTAGGGTAATCCCACATGTTGCCTTCCAAAATGGGCCATGCTTGCACGTCGAGTATCTTTGGCAAAACAAAATCAAATGATCATAAGTCTCAAAGTGTTGCCTAAACGGAATGATCATAGTCCCTTCAAAGCAAATTGCCAAAGACACTTGGCATCATTGCATTCATGGTTCATACGATGACCCGTGCCCGTCCCGAATAAACTTCCTAAAACGCAAGATTGTCCACCAAATTCAATGGTGAAACAAAATTGTTAAAAGGGGTTAAAACATAACAAAAACCTTTGAGTACAATAGGGTAGACAAAACTCTTAGTTACTTGAGATCAAACTTGCAAAAGCACTTGCCTTCTTTTCAAAAACCACAATCCACAACACTTTCAAACAAACTCTCAAAAACATTTGAAACATCTTTTCAAAAAGATCCACACTTTTGTAAAACACTCAATCACGAGTCAAATACATTAGTTGCCTAAGACAAGGCATCTTCTTCCAAAATATTTTCAAAAGCACCCACACACACACCATTTTCAAGCAATCGAAAATCAAAGCAAGTGATCTAAAAAACCAAGTAACTAAGAGCCCATGGATAACCATGGATGAAAAGGGTGCTAATACCTTCCCTTTTCATAATCTACCCCCCGAACCCACGAAATATCTCAAAAGGTTTTTGCTGTGCTTTTTTAACCTTTCCTTTAGGATAAAATAAAAAGTCGGTGGCGACTCTTGCTCAACCGCACAAGTGCGAATACGAACGCAAAACACTAGTCAGTTCTCCCACCGTATCCCAGAACTGGCATGAGATGTTATCGTTTGCTCTGCACGGGTACCGTACCACGGCACGCACGTCAACCGGGGCAACCCCCTTTTCTTTAGTATATGGCATGGATGCTGTTTTACCTATCGAGGTTCAGATTCCCTCCTTGAGAATCATGAAAGATGCTGGTTTGAGTGAAGACGATTGGATTCAGACCCGGCTTTAATCAATTTAACTTGATTGACGAAAAGCGACTTACTGTTGTTTGCCATGGTCAGGCGTATCAAAAACGTATGATCAAGGCCTTCAACAAGAAAGTCAAGAGGAAAATATATCAAGTCGGAGATCTTGTAATCAAGCGGATCATCTTGCCGCAAAGTGATCCCAGGGGCAAATGGACTCCTACTTACGAAGGACCATTTGTGATCAAAAACATCTTTTCTGGTGGGGCAATGATTCTGACCACCATGGACGACGATGACCTAACCGCACCCTGCGAACACAGACATAGTCAAAAGATACTATGCATAAACAACCCGACAAGTCGAAAACCCGAAAGGGCGACTTGGGCAAAAATGGGCATCCCGGTGAATCGAAAACCCGAAAGGGCGGTTCAGGCAAAAATTAGGGATAAATAAAAAAAATCTGTACACCCGGCAAGTTGAAAACCCGAAAGGGCAACTTGGGCAAAAAAGGTTTCCCGGTGGATCGAAAACCTGAAAGGGAGGTCCAGGCAAAAGTTAGGGAATTAAAGCGTATGACTATGTCTCGTCGGATCACTTTAAGGACAATCTCTTCACAGATAAGCACCAAGCTTCTGATCAATCCAATCACTTGCGGACGAGGCAACAAATGGACAAGATATTCAGAGTTCTGAAGGCTATAGCAGAATGGGAACCCCATGGAATTGTTACACATAGCCATCTTTCGTTGTATAAATTTTTCTCATTTTTTATGACAACATTCTCTTACTAGGACATCTGTCTCCTTTGTACAAAATACTTACAAAGTTAATACAAAGATACTTCAAAGTGCAGAAACTTGCTTGCCTTTCCTTTCTTTTTATACTTATGTTTTTATTTGAAAACGTCCAATGATTTGTTAAATGAGCATATGCATTTGAATATAATCACTGCTTACAAATAAAACGAAATGAGAAAGGATAATTACTGATAGGTCGAAAGTATAGGAAAACGTCTTTAGTCTATTCCAGAAGAAATCCCCTGCAATATGTCATTCGGATCTAATACATATCCTCAACGGAGTTAAGGTTCAAGATCCCCAGCGGAGTTAAATACATATCGCCATCAGAACTAAGTTTCCAAACTCCATATCCCCAGCGGATGCAGAAAACTTTGAACTACAAATCCCCAGTGAAGATGAAGCTTTCTTCCCCAACGGAGTCCAAGACTTCAACCTTTAAACCACAGTGGAAATCATCCGGTTTCTCCAAAATTCCCCAGCAAGTTATCTTAAAACCTGAAAATCAATCAGATAACAGTTAACTTTTATCCCCAACCATTCTTAAAACCCCAGTAGATTGGCATACAACCCAAGCTCTTTAGAACTCTCCAAAGGAATAAGTATTCTCCCCACAGAGTTATTTCCCAGCAGAACGAAGATTCTTGTTCTTATTTCTCCAGTTGAAGCCTCCCAGGTTTTAATTCCCCAATAGAGATCTTCAGAGTTGTCCTTATTTTCCCTGGAAGGTCGTGAAGGATTCTCAATTCCCCACAAGTCACCAAGGATTTTTTATCCTCAGCAGTAGTCCAAAGGACATTCTCAGTCTCAGCAATCAAAGGTTTTGAATCTCCAGCAGTAGTCAAGGTTTTATTTTTCCCGACGGCAGTTAAAGATTTCATTATCTCCAGCTATCAAGGATTTATTTTCCTCAACAAGATAGCTAATCAGCTTACATGTGCATACATTACATTCATATATCATAAACATTGATAAAACACATGTTATTGCATCATACATGTCATGCAACATAACTTTGTGTTTTCAGCTAACATTTTACCCTTTTCAGGATAAGATTAAAAGCTATCTTTAACAAATGTTCAAAGATTTCAGATACAGTATAGATACACCTCAGATACGGCGGTCATCCTACAACTTATTCAGACTTCAGCAATCAGATACAGACTAGATATGCTCCAGACGCGGAAGCCATTATATTTCTCATTCAGATTCAAATATCAACTTCAAGCTCAGATACACTCCAAGACAAGGAAGTCATTTTGTTGCCTTTTCAGATCCCAGTTACAGTTCAGATACACTCCAGACACGGAAGTCATTTTGCTACTCATACAGATCTCAACCTCAGATACAGTTCAGATACACTCCAGACACGGCAGTCATTCTGATATTCATTCAAGAATCAAATACAGTTACAGCTTGGATACGCTCCAGACACGGATGTCATTCCTTGGCTCATACCAATCAAATCTCCAGATACAACTCAGATATGTTCCAGACACGGATACCATTCTGACGTTCATTCTCCTGATTTTCGACAAACAATTTTGGATGGCATCTTTAATCCCATCTCCATCAAGATTCTACCATCTCCAAATGGCATCTTTAAGCCCATTCCCTCAGCTACATTTTTGACGAGTGCAAATTTACAGGCACTCTAGTGTCCAATCCTCTTTTACCTTCGAGTCACGAAAGGCAAGCTCGCCAATCTAACTCTTCAGGTTCAAGACGATTGAACAGGGGCAGCTGTTGTACCTTAAAATTTTCCCTCTCATTTTATCAAGATTTCCCCTCACAAGACTCTTTGAACTCCAGACAGGATTAGGGTTTTGCACTGCTCAAGACATCTCCTTGCACTTATGAGCTAAATTAGGGTTTGAGTTTGCACAAGGATTTTTGGACCTCCAATGCTTAAAGTGACTTTTATACTTGATGTTCGACTCATAAGTTTGTCCATACCAAGTTGCAAGCCTTGAATCAAATTTTTGCCCAGTCAATTGGACAGTTGACCTAGAAATCAGTTGTATTGGGGAAAAAGTCAACTGTGGTCAATTTATAGTCAAACCTCATAAATTTTGATCCACATCAACATTATAAACTCATATGAACCATTTTATCAAGTTTGAACCACAACTCCACAAGAAATTTGATCAGATCATCAAAAGGGCAAAATGGTCATTTTTAGGGTTTTGATTGTACAAAGGCAATTTCTGACCTTTTGACCTAGCCAATGGCAAATTAGGCTCAACCATGGACTCAAGGACTCAATGGAATCATCTTTACCTATTCAACAAGTTCAAAAGACCTCAATTGCACTGGATTGACAGATGAATTTTCCAGTCAACTAATCAAAATTTGATTGTACACTGAAAAGTCAAACTTTGACTTTTTGGTCAAAATCAAGTGCCAAGGGTCATTTTTCATCAAGATGTGTCAAAACATGAAACTTGTTCATCAAGAAACCCATTTTTGCAAATTAGGGTTTAAAGTTGAAAAATTTCATAAATTAGAATTTTTCTAAGTTATGAAATTTTCTTAATTTTTCCTAACTTTGCCCAACATTTTCACCATGATGCAATTGGATTCAAATAAAACTTCCAACATGAAAGTTGTATTCCTCAACAAAGTCTACAACTTTTATTCACAAAGTTTTCTCAAAAGAAGCTTGGATCTCCAGTTATGATTTTTGGAACAAGGGTCCCTAAAACTTTTAACTTAGTGAAATTTTGCCCTAATTTAGGCAGGATTTTGACCTATCTTCATGGCCATTTTTCACATAGTTACACTTGGAATCTCAAGTTGAATTTCAAATATGGATTATAGATCATGTTGCAAGCTTTCCAAAATGTCCAAGAACTCTCCAAACACATTTATGGTTAGGGAGAATCGAAGGCTTGAAGTTGGCAAAAACTCATTTTTCATCCATGGCATATTCATGTTCATCCAAGTTGCAATTTCAAGTCAGCATACTTTGCACTAGATTACAGGCCCCTAAACCACTTCACACTCAATAATTAAATGCAAATCCATCAGTCTAAGGCATTGTTTTGTTTATTAGGGCATTGCGCACAAGATTAATCCCTAAGTAGAAAAAGCAATATTTCCATTTTTGCTTAAATGTGCTTTATGTAAAAATTGAATCCCTTGAGCATTGGTCCATATCTGATGCAGCAAATCAAATCCACAAGTTGGAGGGGCCAAGGGAAAAGTGTGCAAGCATAAGGATATCATGTACAGGCCTGTTGGACAGGACTTCCCACTTTTGCTTCATATAGAAGAAATATGCCAAATACATGAGAACTGGAACAGGAGCCAAAACAAGCTTGTGAAAACATTTGAACCATCTTTCTCACACCTCTCTGAGCCAGAAACACGATCTCTTGAGCCTCCAAACATTCCATAGCAAGAAATCACCTTCCATTGGCAAAACAGGGCAACATCTACAACTTGACTTCCATAGCTCAATTGGCTCGTGCGTTTTGGCCAAAACCTAATCAAACACATTCCATTCCATCCATCCAAGCTATCCCAAACCTTAAACACCAACTGTAACTCCATTTACAGGGTTTGCCATTTTCATTTTGAGATTGTGCAGGTTGAGTTCTGTAGGCTTGTTCAAGCATATTCAAGGCAAGCAGGGCATTGGAGAAGGTCAAGTGAAGTTCAAGCAAGCTCCCAGACATCTCAGGCCTTGTTGAAAAGCTCCACATTGCCATACACGAAGTCAGCTGAAACAGGTTTTTGTCAACTTCCTATCTCTCTATTTAGGAACATTTAGCCTTAGGTTTGTGAATAAGAAATGTAGTATTCATTTCCACAAAGTTGTACATATGCTCAGTTTTCATTTATATTAAGCATGCTAAGAGAATTTGATCCATGAACATACTGAAAAAACTAGGTTAGATTTTAGGGCCAGAGAAATTCTCTCTGGTCTTTGAGAGTTAGGATTAGTTTTTTATATGGTTAGATTCGTCTTGAAAAGCTCTACAACTTTGATGTTATATGTTTTTTCAATAGAGCTCGTATACAGGATGTCCAGGTTTGGTAACAGGCGTGCACGTTTTGTGAAGGACAGAGGTTGAAGATGAAGTGGTGGGTTGGGCTTGGCCTGGCTCACTATTGACCCCCCCCCCCCCTCCCCCTTTTACTTTTTGCACCCCCTGGCCCAATTTCTTGATATTTTATATTTTTGCATTTTTATTTTTATTTCTGATTATATTTTATTATTCCCAAATATAAAAAATACTTAAAAAATATTTTTATAAATTTTCACATTTATTTTGTATTTTATTTTTATTTTCTAAACATAAAAGTAATTTAATGAACATATATCTTTATTTTATTTTAATGAAAACTTAGAAATAAAATATTAAAAAATCATACTTTTATTTTTATTTAAATAATGTATTGTACTAAATATTTTTATTTTTGTCTTTGTATATATTTTATTTCATTTTTTATACATGTTTAATATAATTAATAATATCTATATACTTTTATTTTATTTAATAAATACTGGAGATTAAAAACATGGAAAATATATTTTTATTTATTTATTATTATACTTAAAAATACTTTTTTTTCTTAATATATTTAATTTTTGTACATACATTATTTTATTGTATAAATAATATAATTAATATATTTATTTTCTTAAAGAAAATTAGCATTTTACCGTTAACCAAAAAATAATAATCTTTTATTTCTTCCCTTTTTATATTAAATATTTTTTTTGTACATACATAAATAAACAAAAACCTTTTTTTGCATAATTCATATTATTTGGTATATTTATTTATTTTGTTTATTTAAATATTGTCCATTTATTATTTATGCATTTGATTCAATTTGGATGTAATAGTAAATTAGGGTTTATATTTCTTGTCAAATAATCCCCATTCAAAGATTGTACCCCCATCCCTATAATCATGTTGTAATAGCTTAGACTTTTAATTCTCGCACTTTATGCTTTCAATTATGCCATGATTAGAGATTAGGGTTTGTATGCAAAAATCCAAAATCAACAAATAGCTTGACCTAATCAAAGACAAAAATGCATGAAAATCAAACACAATGCACACTAGCACCCCTAGGGTTACAATCCACTTGTTGCCTTAAAAATGGGCTACGTTATGCATTTGGGTACTTTGGCAAAACAAAAACAAAGCAAAAGATCATAGTCCCTCGATGACGCTATCTTGGTTGCCTAAACAAAAATGATCAAGTCCCTCAAAAATTTGCCAAAAATACCTAACACAGTTGCTATCATGGTCTGTATGATGACCCGCACCTGTCTCGTTTAACATCCTAATACAAGGTTGTTTGCCAAATGCAATGGTAAAACAACAATGTCAAAAGGGTTAAAAACATATAGGAAAGATCTTTGAGTAAAATATGGTAGATAACTCTTAGTTACTTGATCAAAACTTGTAAAACATCCTTACT
The DNA here is from genome assembly GCA_948472305.1 of Vicia faba. Lineage (NCBI taxonomy): Eukaryota > Viridiplantae > Streptophyta > Magnoliopsida > Fabales > Fabaceae > Vicia > Vicia faba. The sequence goes on along the minus strand of OX451736.1, from coordinate 920,525,991 downwards.
ATTTTAAAACACACTTCACAACACCATTTCAAAACATTTCCCAAATCAAACTTTCAAACATTGAAATCTTTTCAAAAGACAAAAACACCTTTGTATACATTCAAACAAGAATCATTACAAAGGTTGCCACAACGATGGCCTATTTTCAAAACATCTTTCAAAACCACACACAAAGCACCATTTCAAACAATTGAAAAGCAAAAGCAAGTGATATAAACAAGTAACTAAGAGCCCATGGATAACCATGGATGAAAAGGGTGCTTGCACCTTCCCTTTTCATAATCTACTCCCCGAACCCAAGAAAACATCTCAAAGGTCTTTCCTGTGCTTTTTGACCTTTCCTTAGGATAAAATAAAAAGTCGGTGGCGACTCTTGCTAAACCGAAACATTTGAGAATACAAACGTAAAACCTCAAGTCAGTTCTCCCACCGTATCACCACATACGAAGACATGTCGGGACTTGATACAGACATCGTGGTACACCGTCTACCCATAAGAGAAGACTGTCCACCAGTGAAACAAAAGGTCTGCCGCATGAGACCTGACATGTCAGAGAAGATCAAAGCAGAAGTTATGAAACAGTTCAATGCGGGATTTCTGGCTGTTACTTCTTATCCTCAATGGGTTGCTAACATTGTTCCCGTGCCTAAAAAGGACGGCAAAGTGAGAATGTGCGTGGATTATAGAGATTTAAACAGGGCCATCCCTAAAGATGACTTTCCACTTTCACACATCGACATCCTGGTTGACAATACAGCCCAGCACAAAGTATTTTCTTTCATGGACGGATTCTCAGACTATAACCAGATCAAAATGGCACCTGAGGACATGGAGAAAACTACTTTTGTCACACATTGAGGTACGTTCTTCTACAAAGTGATGCCATTCGGACTGAAGAATGCCAGGGCAACCTATCAGCGCGCCATGGTAGCTTTGTTTCATGATATGATACATCATGAGATAGAGGTCTACGTAGATGACATGATAGCCCGATCACAAACTGAAGAAGAACACCTCGATCACTTGCAAAAGCTGTTTGTCAGATTGAAGGAGTACAAGTTAAGGTTGAATCCAAACAAGTGCACATTCGGAGTCTGGTCCGGTAAACTCTTAGGTTTCATTATCAGCAACAAAAGCATCGGGGTTGATCCTGCCAAGGTTAAAGCAATACAAGAAATGCCTGCTCCTAGCACTGAGAAGGAAGTCAGAGGTTTTTTGGGACACCTAAACTATATTGCCAGATTCATTTCTCACCTAACGTCTACTTGTGAACCAATCTTCAAGCTGTTGAAGAAAGATCAAGTAGTCAGATGGAATGATGAATGTCATATTGCTTTTGATAAAATCAAGGAGTATTTACTAGAGCCTCCTTTCTTGATGCCACCAGTTGAGGGAAGACCGCTAATCATGTATCTGATTGTCTTAGAGAATTCAATGGGTTGCGTATTGGGGCAGCATGACGAGTCTGGCTGAAAAGAGCACGCTATTTCTTCCCAAAAATTTTATCGACTGTGAAACCCGATATTCACTGCTCGAGAAAACTTGTTACGCTTTGGTATGGGCTGCTCGCAGGCTAAGACAATATATGTTGACTCATACCACTTTGCTGATATCTAAGATGCATCCGATAAAGTACATCTTTGAGAAGCCTGCTCTGTCTGGGAGGATAGCTAGATGGCAGATGATCCTAACATAATATGACATACAGTACACGACCCAAAAAGCTATAAAGGGCAGTGTGCTAGCTGATCATCTGGATCATCAAGCTGTAGAAGATTACCAGTCCATGAAGTTTGACTTCCCTGACAAAGACATCATGACAGTAGACAATTGCGAAGAGATCAGACCATATGACGGACCTGGATAAGGATCCCGATGGACCCTGTACTTTGATGGGGCATCCAATGCACTCGGTAATGGTATCGGTGTTGTACTCATATCTCCGGAAGGATTCCATACTCCTTTTACAGCTAGACTTTGCTTCAACTGTACGAACAACATGGCAGAGTACGAAGCATGCATCTTTGGTCTCAAGGATGCCATAGACTTGGGAATCAAATCTTTATATGTGTTTGGGGATTCAGCTTTGGTCATCAGTCAGATCAAAGGAGAATGGGACACTAAGCATCCAAACCTTATCCCTTACAAAGAACATGTTTTGACATTGCTACCACATTTCGAGAAGATCACCTTCGAGCATTTCCCGCGAGAAGAAAATCAGCTAGCGGATGCTCTAGCTACAATGTCATCTATATTTAAACTTAATTAGGATAACGAGGCTCCCCAAATCACCATTGAACGAATGGACGAACCAACACACTATCACGAAATTAATACCGAAGAAATAGTGGACCGGCCGTGGTTTCATGAAGTCAAAAGGTATCTCGAGGCTCAAGAATATCCAGAAGGAGCTTCAATCAACGATAAAAAGTTCCTAAGGATATTCTCTGCTAAGTTCTTCCTGAGTAATGGCATCCTGTACAAACGCAATCATGATTCTATTCTGCTCCTTTGTGTGGACAAGATTGAAGCTGAAAAGATCATGGCTGAATTGCATGAAGGTACCTTTGGCACTCACTCTAGTGGGCATACGATGACGAAGAAAATCCTACGGGCAGGCTATTACTGGTCTACCATGGAAGTTGACTGCTATCAACACTCCTGAACCTGTCATAAGTGTCAAATCTATGCAGACAAGGTGCACGTGCCTCCGGTTCCTCTAAATGTCTTAACAACTCCTTGGCCCTTCGCTATGTGGGGAATTGATATGATTGGGGAGATCAAGCCTACAGCCTCCAATGGACACCGCTTCATTCTAGTGGCTATTGACTATTTCACCAAGTGGGTCGAAGCAGCTTCCTTCGCATCCGTTACTAAGAATGTTGTTGCCCGCTTCATCAAGCAGAATCTTATTTGCCGATACGGTATCCCATAAAGGATCGTCACTGATAATGGTACAAACCTTAACAATACTATGATCATCGTCTTGTGCGAGCAGTTCAAAATTCAACATCACAATTTATCCCCCTATCGGCCAAAGATGAATGGTGGAGTCAAAGCTGCTAATAAAAACATTAAAAAGATCATACAAAAGATGACAGTCACCTACAAGGACTGGCATGAGATGCTACCGTTCGCTCTCCATGGGTACCATACCACGGCACGCACGTCAACTGGGGCAACACCCTATTCTTTGGTTTATGGCATGGAGGCTGTTTTACCTATCGAAGTTCAGATCCCCTCTTTAAGAATCATGAAAGATGCAGGTTTGAGTGAAGACGATTGGATCCAGACCCGACTTGATCAACTGAACTTAATTAACAAAAAGAGACTTATTGTTGTTTGCCACGGTCAGACGTATCAAAAATGGATGATCAAGGCTTTCAACAAGAAAGTCAGACGCCAAGTATATCAAGTTGGAGATCTAGTGATCAAGAGCATCATCTTGCCACAAAGTGATCCCAGGGGCAAATGGACTCCTACCTATGAAGGACCATTTGTAATCAGGAACATCTTTTTCGGTGGGGCAATGATCTTAACCACCATGGATGGCGACGACTTGCCACACCCTGTGAACGCAGACATAGTTAAAAGATACTACGCATAAGAGACCCGCTAGGTTGACACACCTGGGCAAAACAAGGGCATCCCGGAGAACCAAAAGGTTCGGGAAAAAATTAGGGATAAAATAAAAAAATCTGTACACCCGACAAGTTGAAAACCCGAAAAGGCGACTTGGGCAAAAAAGGGTTTCCCGGTGGACTGAAAACCCGAAAGGGCGGTCCAGGCAAAAGTTAGGGAATTAAAGCGTATGACTATGTCTCGTCGGATCACTTTAAGGACAATCTCTGCACTAACAAACTCGGAGCTTCTGATCAATTCAATCATCTTCGTACGAAGCAACGAATGGACAAGATATTCATAGATACGGAGGCTATAGCAGAATGGGAACCCCATGGGATTTTCACATATAGCTATCTTTCTTTGTATAAATTTTTCTTACTTTTAAGACACTATCCTCTTACTAGGTCGTCTGTCTCCTTTGTACAAAATACTTATTCAAAGTAAATACAAATATATCTCTTTCAAAGTACGAAAACTATTTGCCTTTTTCTTTACACTTGTGTTTTTATGTACAAAAACGTCCAATGATTCATTAATGAACATATGCATTTGAACATAATTACTGTTTACAAATAAACAAAATGGAAAAGAACAATTACTGACAGGTTGAAAGGATAGGAAAAAGTATTTAGGCTATTCCATGAGCAATCCCTACAATACATCATTAAGATCCCCGACGGAGCTAAAACTTTAAACTATCAATCCCCAGCGGAAACCGTTCATTTTCTCCAAATTCCCCAGCAAGTTATCTTGAAGTTTGAAAATCAACCAGATAACAGTTAACTTTTGTTTCTCCCCAGCCTAGGATAATTCCCTAGTAGAGTGGCAGACGACCGAAACTCCTGAACTTTTTCCAAACAGGAATAAGTTTTCTTCCCCACAGAGTTTTCTTTATTCCCCAGCAGAACAAGGATTCCCATTGTGTAATTCCCAGCAGAAGTCATCAAATTTCTCTGGATTCCCCAAGAAGATTACTCAAGCAGTATATGGCATTGCTCATAATAGATTTTTTGTCAATACTCCAACTTCAAGACATGAAGAATCCATATATCCTCAGCAATCAAGGATTTATTGTCCCCGGCAGCAGTCAAGGATTTAATTTCCTCAGCAATGCATCACATCAGCTTACATGCGTATACATTACATCCATATATCATAAACATTGATAAAGTACATATATTGCATCATACATTTCATGCATCATAACTTTGTGCTTCAACTAACATTTTACCCTTTCCAGGATAAGATTAACAACTACCATTAACAATGTTCAAAGAGTCCAGATACAGTACAGATACACTCCATACATAGAAGTCATTATGTTACTCATTCAGATTCTAGTTCAGATACTATACGGATACACTCCAAGCACGGACGCCATTCTGTTACTCATTCAGATTTCAAGTTCATGATACAGTTCAGATATGCTCCAGGCACGGATGCCATTCTGTTACTTATTCAGACCTCAACATCAAGATATAGTCCAGATACGCTCCAGGCATGGTTGCCATTCTGTCACCTTTTCATATTCATCTTTCAAATACAGTTCAGATACGCTCCATACGCGGATGCCATCCTGATACTCATTCAGATACAGTTCAGATACGCTCCAGACGCGGATGCCATCCTGATACTCATTCAGATACAATTCAGATACGCTCCAGACGCGGATGCCATTCTGATACTCATTCAGATTCAACCTTTTGATACAGTTTAGATACACTCCAGACACGGAAGCCATTCTATTACTCATTCAGTTTCCAAGTTCAGATACGCTCCAGATACGGATGCCATCCTGATACTCATTCAAATTTCAAGTTCAGATACGCTCCAGACACGATTCCATTCTGGTCTTTATTCAGATTCCAAGTTCAGATACGCTCCAGACATGGATGTTATTCCATTTCTCATTCAGATTTCAAGTCTCCAGATACAGTTCAGATACGTTCCAGACGCAGATACCATTCTGATACTTATTCTTCTGACTTACAACTTACAACTCAGCAAACACTCTTGGATGGCATCTACAAGCCCATCTCCAACAAGATTCTATCACCTCTCCAAATGGCATCTTTAAGCCCATTCCCTCAACTACACTTTGTTGAGTGCAAATTTATGGGCACTCTAGTGTCCAATCATCTTTTACCTGCGACTCACGAACGGCAAAACTCGCCAATCTAACTCTTCAGGTTCAAGAAGATTGAACAGGGGCAGCTGTTGTACTCCAAATTTGCCCTCTCATTTATCAAGATTTTTCTCACAAGACTTCTTGGACTCAAGACAAGATTAGGGTTTGGTCAGCACAAGACATCTCATCTTGCACTGATAACCCAAAATTATGGTTTGAGTTTGCACAAGGATTTTTGGACCATCAATGCTTCATGTGACTTTCATACTACATCTTGGACTCCTAAGATTGCTCATGTTAAGTTTCAAGCCTTGAACCACATTTTTTATCAGTCAATTGGACAATTGACCTAAAAATCAGTTGTATTGGGGAAAATGTCAACCATGGCTAATTTACAGTCAAACTTCATATTTTTTTATCCACATCAACATTTTAGACTCATACGTACCATTTGATCAAGTTTGGATCACAACTCCTCAAGAAATTTGATCAAATCATCAAAAGGGCAAAATGGTCAAAATTAGGGTTTTGACTGAGAAAGGGCAATTTCTGATTTTTAACATAGCCAATGACCATTTGAGTTCAAACATGATTTCAAGGGTTCAATGGCATAATCTTGACCTAATTACATGGTTCAAAAGATCTCAAGTTCATTGGATTGACAGATGAATTTTGCAGTCAACTGATCAAAAGTCAATTGTGCACTGAAAAATCAAACTTTGACTTTTTGGTCAAAATCAAGTGCCAAGGGTCATAATTAATCAAGATATGTCAAAATGTGAAACTTATTGACCAATAAAACTAAATTTACAAATTAGGGTTTTAATTTGAAAATTTTCATAACTTAGAATTTTTCTAAGTATAAAAATTTTCTTATTTTTTCTCAACTTTGCACCACTTTTTCACCATGATGCATTTTGATTCAAAGAAAACTTCCAACATGAAATTTGTAGTACTCCATGAAATATGCAACTTTTCTTCACAAACTTTTCCCAAAAGATGCTTGGATCTCAAGTTATAAATTTGTGAATATAGGTCCATCAAACTTCTTAACTTAGTGAAATTTTGCCCTAATTTAGGCAGGTTTTGGACCCAACTTCATGGACATTTTTCACCTAGTTACAAGAGGTATCTCAAATTTCATTTCAAATTTGGATTATAAATCACATTGCAAGCTTTCCAAAATGTCCAAGAACTATCCAAGATCATTTTTGAGTAGGGAGAATCGAAGAAGGGAAGTTGACATTTTCTCACTTTTGTTCAAGCCATTTTCACATAACATCAAGTTGCAAATCCAATCCATGCTGGTTGTACCTTGCTTTACAGGTCCTAAGCTTTCTTTACACTCCATAATTAAATGCAAACTCAGTTGACAAAGGCATTATCTTTTCTTTTGAAGCTTTGTACAAGAGATAATTACATTTTAGGCATAAAGTTCACATTGCCATTTTCATAAAGATGAGCTTTTGTAACTTTGTCAATCTTGAGCATTGAACCTGTTCCCTTGGTGCAAGCAATGTACACAGGTCTCAAGCAAATTGTACAAGTGCATTTTAGCTCTTAAGCAAGCAAGGACAAGCATGTAAGTATGGTCACTTCACTTTACTTCAAATGCAAGGAAAGTTTCCAAAAGGTCCAAAACTTGTACATCTAGTAAGGGCTGACTTTTGTATCATTTCTATACAAATATACAAACTTATTGCAAGGCTTAACACGATTGATTTGAAGCTAAAACTCTCAAAAACTCAAAAACACTCAAAACTGCCCAAAACTCAGAATTTCTGCAAAAACCATAGCCAACTCTTATTTGGCTCGTGCGTTTTGTGTTTAAACACTTCAAGAATCTCATACACTTCATACCAAAGCAATCCAAGCCATCACCCTGGTTCTGTAACCCCTGTTTCAGCATCCACCATTTTCACTTTGGAAGCTTGCAACTTGACTTGTGCAGAGAGTTCCAGCCATCCTCAAAGCAAGATAAGCATTGGAATAGCTTCAGGGAAGTTCAAGGAAGCTCAAACAATCCTCAGGCCTCCATTAAAGTCCCTAAATTGCTCTACTCGAATCCAACTGAAGGAGGTATTTTCTTGAACTCTATCTCTCTGAATAGGCATCCTCAAGCCACGATTTGTGAAGAAAAAATGTAGTCCATGTCATAATGAAACTGTACATATCCATACTTTTCATTTATATTAACTATGCTAAGAGAATTTGAAGATTGAATATGCTGAAATTTTTAGGTCACGAATTAGGGGTTCCAAAATTCTCTCTGATCTTTTAGAGTTAGGTTACAAAATTTATATTGTTGGAATCGTGAGCTCAAATGCCACATGTTTCATGTTATGAGTTTTTGTTTTTTTGCAAGCATGTGAGAGTTACATGTTTGAACTATGGCGCGCGAAGAAGAAGACTGGCTAGAGGACAGGGATGAAGTCTGGGCTTTTTGGCGCCTTGGGCTTTTTGGTTTTTCTATTCACACCTCATGATTTGCTACTACACCCCCTGGCTATTTTTTATATTTTTGCATTTTTTTTCATATTTTTATATTTATTACTTTCATTTATTTTTTCTAAATAATAAAAATCCTAAAAAAATGACTTATTTATTTTCACACTTTTATTTTATTTTTTTAATTATTTTCTCACATGAAAAATAGTTTATTTTGATAAATAAATCTTATTTTCTTAAATAATTTGTAAATATAATGTAAAAATACTTAATATTTTATTATACATTTTATACTCCTAAATACTTATTTTTGTACATATTTAATTTTTAATATTTATATATAATATTATTTATTATTTTCTTATACAAAAAATGTACAAATAATAATACGAAACATTATTTTCTTTGAATAAAAAATTAGGGTTTCACCCCTCCAAAAATAATATTATTTTTTCCTTATTTTTTAGGGTTTAAATTAAATATATTTCTCATACAAAAACCAAACACAAAACATCTTTTTTAACATAAACATTGCATTGCATTTTAAATATTTGTCTTATATTTATTTAATTCGTGCAATATTCGATTTGGTTGTAATAATATATTTAGGTTTATATTTGTGCAAAATCCTCATTCAAAACTTGTATTCCCCCTCCCATAATTATTGTTGTAATAGCTTAGTTTATTTTACGCAATTTATCGCTTTATATACTATGCTTAGTAATTAGGGTTTGCATGACAAGAACAAAAACAAAGCAAAAATAGAAAACCCTAAATGCAAGACAAAAGCATGAAAAATGACACACTTTGCACACAAGCACCCTTATGGTTTCTCCCACTTGGTTGCCTAAAACAAAATGGCCATGTTATGCACGCTGTGATGCGGTGGGAGAACTGACTTGAGGTTTTGCATTTTTGTTCGCAAATGTCGCGGTTAGCAAGAGTCGCCACCGACTTTTCTTTTATCCAAAAGGAAAGGTAAAAAAGCACAGGAAAGACCTTTGAGATGTTTTCTTGAGTTCGGGGGGTAGATTATGAAAAGGGAAGGTGCTAGCACCCTTTTCATCCATGGTTTTCCATGGGCTCTTAGTTACTTGTTTAGATCACTTGCTTTGCTTTTGCAATTGTTTGAAAGGGTGCTTTGTGTGGTTTTGAAATTATTTTGAAAAGAGGCCAATGTTTAGGCAACCTTTGTAATGATTCTCGTTCGTAAAAATGTATACAAAGATGTTTGTCTTTTGAAAAATGTTTCAATGTTTTGAAAGTTATTTGGAAATGTTTTGAAATGTGTGTGTTTGTTTGAAAATAGCAAGGATTGTTTGCAAATTGATCAAGTAACTAGAAGCTATCTACCTACCTAAAAAGTCTTTCTTGTGCATTTGTATTCCTTTGACATTGTTGATTTACCATTGATTTGGTAAACAACCTTATCTTTGGATGTTAAACGGGACGGGCGTGGGTCATCGTATGACCATGATAGCAATGTTGCCAAGTATCTTTAGCATTTTGAGGGACCAAGATCATTTTGTTTAGCCAACCTTTGGATAGCGTCATCGATGGACTATGATCTTTTGTTTTGTTTTGTTTTGCCAAGATACTTTGCATGCATACCATGGCCATTTTTTAGGCAACAAAGTGGGTGAAACCTTAGGGGTGTTTGTGTGCAATGTGTTGTCATTTTACATGTTTTTGTTTGTCTTATATTAGGTCATTCTATTTGTTTGATTTTTGTCTTATCATGCAAAACCCTAGTTTTACTAAACATGGTATAATGCGATAAATTGCGTAAAATAAATCTAAGCTATTACAACCATTATTATGGGTGGGGGGATACAAGTTTTTGAATGGGGATATTTGCACAAAATAAAACCCTAAAATACTATTACAATCCAATTGAATTATTGTACAAGATAAATAAATATACAAATATTTAAATATGCAAATAAAATGTATTTATGCAAAAATGTCTTGTATTAATTTTATGTATGAAAAAATAAAATTATTTAAGTCCTAAAAAAGTAAGAAAAATATTGTTATTTTTGAAAGGGTGAAACCCTAATTTTTTGATTTAAAAGAAAATTATGCTTTCTATTATTATTTTGTCTATTTTTTGTATAAGAAAATAATAATAATACTATGTATAAATATTAAAAATTAGAATGTGTATGAAAATAATTATTTTATGTGTGAAATAATAAAATAAAAAATGTATAGTATTTATTAAATGTATTTACTATTTATTTAAGAAAATAAAGTTCTATTTATTTGTATAAAACTATTTTTATATGTGGAAAAAATAATAAAAATAAAATAAATATTGCAAAAAATTAAGAAAATATTTTTCATGATTTTTGTGATTCAGAAAAAATAAATTAAAACAATAAATATAAAAATATAAAAGAAAATATGAAAAATAAACAAAATATGCAAGGGGGTGCAAAAGTAATACAGGGGGTGTGAATAGCAAAACCAAAAAAGGCCAGAAACAAAAAAAGCCCAAGACAACAACTTCGTCCCTGTCCTTGGTTCCCTCTCCTTCGCGCGTTCTAAGCTCAAACCTGTGACTTGCTATTCTTTGCATAAAATCAAAAACTTGTAACATGAAAATGTAGCATTTCATCTCACGATTCCAATGATATAAAATTTGTAAACTAACTCTCAAAGATCAGAGAGAATTTAAGCACCCCTAATTTCTGACCTAGTTTTTTCAGCATATTCAACATTCAAATTCTCTTAGCTCAGATAAAATAAATGATAACTATGCATATGTACAGCTTCAACAAGTTAAGGACTACATTTTTGCTTCACAAATCGTGGCTTGAGGATGCCTAAATAGAGAGATAAAGTTTTGAAAAATACCTCCTTCAGTTGGATTTGGATATGGCAATGTGGGGACTTTGAGTGAGGCCTGAGGATCGTGTGAGCTTCCTTGAAGTTCCCTCAAGCTAGTCCAATGCTTAGCTTGCCTTGAGGATGCTTGAAACTCCCTGTAGAAGTCAACCTGCAACCTTCAAGTTTGAAAATGGTGATGTCTGAAATAGGGCACACAGTTGCAGTGCAAGGGCTTGGATGGTTTGGATGTGATGTGGATGAAGTGTTTCAAAGGTTGAAAGGCAAAACGCACGAGCCAAAATGAAGTTGGTAAGGATTTTGCAGAGGCTGCCCTGTTTGGGAAAAAAATTGTATTTTTGAGTTTTTGGAATGTTTCAGAGCATAAGCCTTCGTGTTCTAGCTTGAGATAAGTTTGTGATGTTATTTTGAATGAGGCCAAGTCCACCTTTTATCAGATGTACAAGTTCTCTTCACTTTTGCAACTTTTCTTGCTTTTGAATAAAAGTGAAGTGACTTGTGCCAAAGGCTTGTACCTGCTAGTTCTAGGGCTTCCAAGGGTTTGTAAACGTTGCTTGATATTTGTGGACATTGCTTGTAACAAAGAAACAGGTTCATGGCTCAAGAATTGTAAAGTTGCAAAAAGCTTGCTTTATGAAAATGGCAATGTGCCCTTTATGCCATTTATGGATTAATCTTTTGTACAATGCTCCAAAGGCAAAGATAAAGCCCTTAACCACTGAGTTTTCATTTAATTATGGAGTGTAGAAGGTACTTAGGACCTGTAATACAAGGTACAAGCATGCTTGATCAGATTTGCAACTTGATGCATTGTGCAAAATGGCTTGAACAAAAGTGACAAAATGCCATTTTCTCTTCTTCGATTCTCCCTAACCACAAATGATATTGGAGAGTTCTTGGACATTTTGGAAAGCTTGAAACATGCTCTACAATCCATATTTGAAATGCAACTTGAGATACTTCTTAGAACTAGGTGAAAAGTTGCCATGAAGTTAGGTCAAAAACCTGCCTAAACTAGGGCAAAATTTCACTAAGTTATTTAGTTTATGGACCCCTATTCACAAAATCATAACTTGATATCCAAGCATCTTTTGGGGAAACTTTGTGAATCAAAGTTGTAGATTTCATGGAGGACTACAACTTTCATGTTTGAAATTTTCTTTGAATCCAATTTCATCATGGTGAAAAAGTGGTGAAAAGTTAGGAAGAAATAAGAAATTTTCCATACTTAGAAAAATTCTAAGCTATGAAAAATTTTCAAATTAAAACCCTAATTTGCAATTTTAGGTTTCTTGGTCAAAAAGTTTCACATTTTGACATATCTTGATGAATTATGACCTTTGGCACTTGATTTTGACTAAAAAGTCAAAGTTTGACTTTTCAGTGCACAGTTGACTTTTGATCAGTTGACTGCAAAATTCATCTGTCAATCCTATGCATTTGAGATCTTTTGAACTATGTGATTAGGTAAAGATGATGTTATTGAGTCCTTGAAATCATGCTTGAACCCAATTGGTCAGTGGCTAGGTTAAAAATCAGAAATTGCTCTTTCTCAATCAAAACCCTAATTTTGACCATTTTGCCCTTTTGATGATTTGATCAAATTTCTTGAGGAGTTGTGATCCAAACTTGATCAAATGGTACATAGGAGCCTAGAATGTTGTTGTGGATAAAAAATTATGAAGTTTGACTATAAATTGGCCATGGTTGACTTTTTCCCCAATACAGCTGATTTTTAGGTCAACTGTCCAATTGACTGGGCAAAAATGTGATTCAAGGCTTGAAACTTGTCATGTGAAATCTTAGGGGTCCAAGATGGTGTATGAAAGTCACATGAAGCATTGATGGTCCAAAATCCCTTGTGCAAACTCAAACCCTAATTTCAGGTCATCAGTGCAAGGTGATGTCTTGAGCTGAGCAAACCCTAATCTTGTCTTGAGTCCAAGAAGTCTTGTGGGGAAAATCTTGATAAATGAGAGGGAAAATTTTGGGGTACAACACATGCGAAGTATCTTGGCAAAACAAAAACAAATATAAGATCATAGTCCCTCGATAACGCTATTCAAAGGTTGCCTAAACAAAATGATCTTGGCCCCTAAAAAATGCTAAGATACTTGGCAACATTGCTATCATGGTTATAAGATGACCCACGCCCGTCCCATTTACATCCAAAGATAGGGTTGCTTACCAAATCAATGGTAAGTCAACAATGTCAAAGGAATAAAAATGCACAAGAAATACATTTTAGTAGGTAGATAGCTTCTAAGTTACTTGCTCCATTTCAAAACAATCCTTGCTATTTTCAAAAACAAACACACACACGTTTCAAAACATCTTACAAAACATTGAAAACATTTTCAAAAGACAAACATCTTTGTATACATTCTTACAAACGAGAATCATTACAAAGATTGCCTAAACAATGGCCTCTTTTACAAAACACTTTCAAAATCACACCAAACACCATTTCAAACAAAACAAAGCAAGTGATCTAAACAAGTAACTAAGAGCCCATGGAAAACCATGGATGAAAAGGGTGCTAGCACCTTCCCTTTTCATAATCTACCCCCCGAACTCAAGAAAACATCTCAAAGGTCTTTCCTGTGCTTTTTTACCTTTCCTTTTAGATAAAAGAAAAGTTGGTTGCGACTCTTGCTAACCGCAACATTTGCGAACACAAACGCAAAACCTCAAGTCAGTTCTCCCACCGCATCACAGTTTCCTTCGAAGCAACCTACTTCAAATCCAACTCTAAACCCTTTGAGCAGCCTGCTTTGAAGAACATTGATCAAATCTCATAACCTTATCCTCCAAATCTCACTTTTCAGGCTATGTTGCTTCTAAATCTTTACATAATCACAGGTTTACACAAATTTGTGATGCATTACATAAAGATTCGAAGCTTTATCCACTGGATTATACCATTTTTAGACGAAATGGCAAAAAGCTATGTATCTATTTTCATAAAGATTAGTTTAATCAAAGTCAGCTTCTTGAGCTCCCAACCTGATTTTATCTGAACACAAGCAACATCAAAAGCATGAGTCAAATCTCCTGCACCCAACAAACATCAGGCCCCGCTTGTACTTGAACTTGGGAACCATGAAAATTCATTCAACTTGATTTTTTTTGTTTTCAACCAAACCATAGTTTGTTATATTATAAATATGGTTACTCCAACTTCCCAAACCTTTTCTATATAAATATAGATACCATTTGCAAATCAAAGGGCCAGATTCTTGTGGTGTTGAAAAAATCCTCAAACACTCTCAGACTCTAAAACTCTCAAAAACTCAGAATCAGCATAAAACTTGGCACATCCTGACTTCACACACAAAAATCTCAAATCCCTTCATACGTTAGTGAGCCTTTCGATTCACCCCCTAGATTCCATATACTAGTCTTTTGATTCACTCTCTAGCCTCCATATAGCAGCCTTCTGATTCACTCCTAGCATTCCATATACCAGCTTTTTGATTCAGTGACTTTCGAAGCAAAGTAGCAACTGGAATAACTTCAGGGAGGTCGAAGCAGGCTTAACCCATCATCGAATAATTCCTGGAAGTCTTACAGAGCTCATTCGAATTGCACTTCAAGAGGTAAGTTTCTCTTAAAACTTAGAACTCTTTATTCAAGCATGATTTGTATATACATTGTAAAGAAAAATGTCGACATCGTGTCTAGGAAGCTGATCATGCTCTTAGTTTTGATTTTCATTGCTTGTGTCTTGAGAATTTCAATTATGACTAGTTAGGTTTTGATTTTGGTACTAAACAAATTCATTCTAACGTTAGACCTATAACTGTTGAAATTATGTGGTTAGATTTGTTTTCAAACTTTAGACAGGTTTAATGTTTAAAATCTTTGGATTTGGCTGAGAAATGAAGCCTTTCAAATCTTAACAAATGAGCTAGACATCCCTGCGCTCGAAGGAAGAAGATGAAGCCATGTTTAAACATTCAGAACTGAGTTCATTTTATATTTAGTGCAAGTTGTATAGCCAACGGATGAAACAGACCACCCCAGTGGTACAAACTGCACACGCTAAAGCTTTACCATGTAGAAGGTCCTGAGTTCAAGCCCCAACGAGACCTTTTGTTCATTTTTCATATTTTCTCACTTTGTTTTGTTTGCAGGAAATACACTTGGGCCTCCACAGTTGGGCTTCACCATTTTTATGTTTCTGACCCCCTGCTTACTAACAAACAGGCCCCGGGCCCAAACATAAAATTGTTTTCTACACAAAAACTGTTTTAAACACAAAAACTGATTTCTACACAAAAACACCAAAAATATTTAAATTATTTAGTTTATTTTATTTAACTTCTTACAATGAAAAGACAAAAAAAAACATTTTCCAATTTATTTTATTTTCTTTAATTTAAATAGGCCAAAATCTTTCTTTAACAAAATCAAAACAAATGCGTTTTCTTTTCATTCATGTCTTGTACATTATATTCCTTTCAATTCTTATACATTATTCAAATTCAATATGGTTGTAATAGATAATTAGGATTTAATTTCTTGCAATCCCTATTTGTAAATTTGTACACCCCATCCCCAAATGATGTAATAGCGTAGTAAATTTACTTTTCACAATTTACTGCTTTCACATAAATTGTTAGTAATTAGAGTGTGTATGGCAAGATAAAAAATCAACCGTTAGAAAACCCCAATTTCAAAGACAAAAATACACGCAATCAAACACATTATTCATACGTTTACCTCTAGGGTAATCTCACTTGTTGCCTCGGAAAATAGTCATGGCCCTCGAATATGGGCGTTTTAGCAAAGACCCTCGATTAAAAAAGATCGTAGTCGCTTGATGTCCCTCAATGTTGCCTTCGGTAAACGATCTAGTCCCTTACGAAAATTGCTAAAACGTCTCATAAGTTTCCTTCTATGACTATAAGATTGACCCACGCCCGTCCATTCACATCCAACGATGGGGCTTCTTACCAATCAATGGTAAGGTAGCAACATCTAAAGGAGGAGGAAAAGAACATAGACCTTTTGAGTAGGTAGGACGCTCGTAGTTGCTTGCTCACAAACTAAAACCATTTCCATACTTACACTTTCAAAACATCTTTCAAAACCAAACATATATTTGAACTATTTTCAAAACCAACACTTTGTATGCATTCTTATAGAGACGAGAATCATTACAAAGTTAGACGCAACAAAGGCATTTTGCAAAATATTTTCAAACTTACACCCACCACAAAACACATTTTCAAACAAAGAATTTTCAGGTGATCTAGCAAGCAACTAAGAGCCCATAGAAAACTATGGATGAAAAGGGTGCTAACACCTTCCCTTTTCATAATCTACCCCCCGAACTCAAGAAAATATCTCAAAGGTTTTTCCTGTTCTTTTCACTCTTTCCTTATTGGATAAAAGAAAAGTCGGTGGCAACTCTTGCTATCCGCAACAATTGTGATCAAACGCAAAACAACCAAGTCAGTTCTCCCACTGTACTACAATTGCATTTTCAAAAATAGACATGTGACCTTACATGCACACATATTTGCAGATCCACCTCCACTCCGGATCTCATTAACAACGACTCTGCTATTGCCAGCTATGACTTTGAACATCCAACCTATCAAGCCGAAGATGAAGGCGAGGAAAATTGTGAAATACCTGGGGAATTCGCCAGACTTCTGATGCAAGAGGAAAAGGCCATTCAACCACACGAGGAACCAGTTGAAGTGATAAACCTGGGTACTGAGGCAGATAAAAAGGAAGTCAAGATTGGCGCCAACTTGGAAGACTGTGTCAAGAGAAGATTGGTCCAGATGTTCCACGACTACGTAGAGGTGTTCGCTTGGTCATATGAAGATATGTCGGGGCTTGATACTGATATCATAGTTCATCATCTGCCAATGAAGAAAGATTATCCTCCGGTCAAGCAAAAGGTTCGTCGCATGCGGCCAGACATGTCTGAGAAAACAAAAGCTGATGTAATGAAACAGTTTGATGCGGGTTTCCTGGCAGTGACGTCATATTCCCAATGGGTTGCAAATGTGGTCCCCGTACCGAAGAAAAATGGAAAAGTCCGTATGTGCATAGACTATAGGGATTTTAATAGGGCAAGCCCCAAAGATGATTTCCCACTACCTCATATCGATGTTTTAGTTGATAACACTGCTCAACACAAAGTTTTCTCCTTCATGGATGGTTTCTCCAGTTATAACCAGATCAAAATGGCACCCGAAGACATGGAGAAAACCACCTTTGTCACACAGTAGGGCACCTTATGCTATAAGGTCATGCCTTTCAGTTTGAAGAATGCAGGCGCAACCTATCAACGGGCTATGGTAACTCTATTTCATGATATGATTCATCATGAGATAGAAGTCTATGTTGATGATATGATTGCAAGATCACAAACTGAGGAACAACACCTTGATCATCTTCGCAAGCTGTTTGAGAGGTTGAAGAACTACAAGCTAAGGATGAATTCCAACAAATTCACCTTCGGGGTAAGGTCTGGAAAACTCATAGGGTTTATAACCAGTGGAAAAGGTATTAAAGTCGACCATGCAAAAGTCAAAGCCATACAAGAAATTTCATCTCCCTGTACTGAGAAGGAGGTCAGGGGTTTTTAGGACGACTCAACTACATCGCCCGGTTCATATCTCACTTAACTGCTACTTGTGATCCAATCTTAAAACTATTAAAGAAAGATCAAGTAGTCAGATGGAACGACGATTGCCAAGAAGCTTTTGACAAGATCAAAGAATACTTACAAGAACCTTTAATCCTGATGCCCCCAGTTGAAGAAAGACCTTTGATTATGTACTTGACTGTATTAGAGAATTCAATGGGGTGTGTGTTGGGCCAACATGATGAGTCTGTCCGAAAAGAGCATGCAATATACTACCTTAGCAAAAAGTTTACCGACTGTGAAACCAGATATTCATTGCTCGAGAAAACTCGTTACGTTTTGGCACGGGCTGCTCGCTGGCTAAGACAGTATATGTTGACTCACACCACTTTATCTATTTCTAAGATGGACCCCATCAAGTATATCTTTGAGAAACCATATCTCTCCGGACGAATATCTAGATGGCAAACGATTTTGACTAAATACGATATCCAGTACACTACATAAAAAGCAATCAAGGGAAGCGTATTGGTATATCATTTGGCCCATCAAGTTGTTAAGGACTACCAATCCATGAGCTTCAAATTCCCAGACAAGAATATCATGTTGATAACCGATTGTGAAAAGCCTGAACCGTCTGAAGGACCTGAACAAAGATCCCGATGGACTATGGTTTTTGATGGAGCTTTCAATGCTTTGGGTAACATAATTGTGTTCTGATCATTTCTCCTAAAGGTTGCCATACACCTTTCACGGCCAGACTTTTCTTCGACTGTGCCAACAATATGGCTGAGTATGAAGCATGCATCTTGGGTCTAAAGGCTGCCATTGACCTAAGAATATAATTTTTGAGTGTATACAGAGATTCAGCCCTGGTGGTAAGTCAAGTTAAATAAGAGTGGGATACCAAGCATCCAAATTTGATCCCTTACAAAGAGCTTGTGCTAACCTTGATCCCCTACTTCTAGGAGGTCACCTTTGAACATGTCCCGAGGGAAGAAAATCAGTTGGCAGATGCTTTAGCAACTATGTCATCTATGTTCAAGGTCAATTGGGACAACTAAGCTCCCATAATTACCATATAAAGATTTGATGAACCTGCGCACTATTGTGAGATTGATACTGATGAGGAGAAGCCTTGGTACTACGAAGTAAAGAGATATCTTGAAGCACAAGAGTATCCTGAAGGAGCTTCAGTCAATGATAAGAAATTCCTACGGTGGTTCTTAGCCAAATTCATCCTAAGTAATGGGATCCTGTACAAATGTAACCACGATTCTATTCTGCTCCATTGCATAGACAAGAAGGAAGCAGACAAGATCATGGAAGACATGCATGAAGTTATCTTCGGAACTCACTCTAGAGGGCACACTATGGCTAAGAAGATTCTGAGGACTGGTTACTATTGGTCGACTATAGAAGCTGATTGTCACCCTCACTTGAGGACTTGCCATAAGTGTCAAATCTATGCCGTCAAGGTTCATGTGCCTCCGATTCTTTTGAATGTCATGACTACTCCGTGGCCATTTGTAATGTGGAGAATTGACATGATTGGAGAGATCAATCCCACTTCCTCTAATGGACATTGTTTCATCCTCGTCACCATTGACTACTTTACCAAATAGGTCGAATCTGCTTCATTTGTCTCAGTCACTAAGAATGTTGTAGCCTGATTTATCAAGCATAACCTCATCTTCCGGTACAGAATCCCTGAAAGGATCATCACCGACAACGGAACCAACCTTAACAATTCTATCATCACTGAACTCTGTACGAAGTTCAAAATCAAGCATCACAACTCTTCTCCTTACAGACCTAAGATAAATGGTGCAATGGAAGCTGCCAACAATAACATAAAGAAGATTGTGCAAAAGATGGTGATGACTTATAAAGATTGGCATGAGATGCTACCATTTACTCTTCATGGTTACCGTACCTCGGCATAAACATCAACAGGGAAACCCCTTTATCTTTAGTCTATGGCATGGAAGTTGTCCCGCCTGTTGAAGTTCAGATTCCTTCTATTATGAAAGAAGCAGACTTGGGCGAAGACGAATAGATTCAAACTAGGTGTTTACCTTGGGTTTTGGTAAACAACCGCTGATCCTCCAAATGGTTACTTATTTGGTTACTCGCAGGATCGATCAGATTGATCCTATGGACATAGGTTGATTTTGAAGTTTGATTAAGGTGGATAAGGCTTTAAATTAAAGGTTTCAAGTAAATTGCATAAAGGAAAGACTTGGTGAAATAAACAAGGCTTTAAAGTAAAGGTTCGACAGGAAATGTAAAGAGAAAAGCAAGTAAAATTCTGGGAAAGTAAATGATTTTAATTGATAAAATTGGTGTTTCACACATACATTTCTCAACAATTCTTTCTCACACGCTGGGTACTTGAATCTAAATGAGTGACTATGTATATAATTGTGAACACACGCGAGAAACTACATGTCTACTCCTATTTATACTAAAACATTCCAAGTAACCGTCGGGCAGTTACACTGCTTCGAGATCAATCCACTTGGCACGTTCTCCATGCTCGACGCTCCAGATCCTTGCACGTTTGCACGTAGTAACTGCTGGAAACCGTTTTCCCTCCAAAGCTTTGAATTTCAAACTGCTCCACTCTGGACCATCGAACACTTTCATCAAGAGACGTCTTCGACGAAAACTCCTTCGACGTCGAAGGCAATCAGCCTTCTTCCTTGGAAGAAATCTTCTAAGTATTTTGCCATCTTTCGACGGGCACTTCGACAGACTTAGCCAATCGAAGACATCTTTCAGCTTTTAATGGCTGACATAGATCAAAGCATAGGTGTCGAATTTAGGAGCCAACAAATTGCCCCCCAAGAATGCCTTATTTCGACTCTGAAAGAAAAAGGCATTCTTTGAAAACGCCATTCGACACCTGTTTTTCCACGCTTAGTCACAAGTTAACTTGTGCACTTTTTGTTGCTTTTTACCAACTATTGGCAATCCCAAGAAACCATCATTGATTTGATCCTAGGACGTCACTTTCAGTACGGCGTGCAGTACCAAACGTCATTTCAGAATTTGTCATTATGACAAATCCCAAAAACGAGGACGCACGCTGCGTCCCTCTGTTTCTGCAGAAACGGCCAAAACAACAGGAGGCTGCCACGCGTCCCACTAACTCCTGCAGCATTAAATGACATTTAATGTCCTCGTTATTGGGGATTTTTCCCACTACTATAAATAGTAGTGAATATCCCATTGTGGGACTTTTTACGCAAACTAGCCTTCAAACTTCCTTGTTTTCGTACAAGCTTGCTCTCTTTGCAGAAAACTCTTCCTCTTTCACTTCATCTTCATCTTCAACAATGGCCTCTGCTTCTACTGCTCCCAATGCTAACGCACCAACTGAACAACATGTTAAACCCAAAGTCTTCGTCACTGCTCCGGTAGTAAACTCTACGGGCAAACGAAGGGTTCCTGAACCTTCTGACATCTCCGTTCGCGATGCTTACTCGCGTCACTTGATGATCCCGGTTGGATACTCCAACCAGATCTTCGCAATGTCTGGCCCCATGAATCCAAGCATCTCTGAAGCTCTGAAGATCAAGAGCTATTTCCCAATCGTCGAGAAACTCAAGCCAGTAGCCTGCGCCAAGAAAGACGCAGAAGACAACGAAGACCCTACTCGTGAAAAAATCGACCTCCGCTTCTTCAACAGAGGGGTTAGGGTCTTCAGGTCTTGCCCTAATCTGACCTCCGATTATGTTGCTTGGCTAACGAAGTTGGAGAAGCATCAAACTCCAATCTGGAAGGAAATGGGAATCTTCGACCTAGTGATGCTGTCGAAGACAGGCTTAAACTACTCCCCAGAGATGCTTATAGCTTCGCTGTTATTCTGGGACTACTCCCATTTTACTTTTCATCTTCCATGTGGGATGCTAACCCCCACACTCTTCGACGTGGCCGCTATTACTGGCCTTCGACCAACCGGAGATTACTTCGACCCGGAGGAGATGTCGGAGGACCAAATTGGCTTCTCTGAGACTAAACCCACATACACCACCTTCATCAACCATTTTCATGACAGGTCGACGGATACAGTGTCGGATGTCGAACACATAGCGTTTCTAGCCTTATGGCTAACTCGCTTTGTGTTTTGCTCGAAGTCTCTACAAGTGACCAAAAAGATGGTCACTCTTGCTACCCAACTGCATCACCGCCAAAACATCTGTTTGGCAGAACTGATTCTGGCCAGTCTTTATGACTCAATCAGCAATGGGGCCACTCTTCTGAAACATATCGAGGACAGGGCCAGTTTGCTACTCGCTGGGCCCTTTTGGCTACTTCAACTGTGGCTCAATGCCACTTTCGAATCTTTCTTGCCCAAGAGGATTCAGATAAATGAACAAGCCCCAGCGATAGCGAATAGACGCATCGAAGGAATCAGGCTGGCTCTGCTGACACCTGTGGAAGATGGCCTGGAGTTTCAACAAACCTTCACTAACTTCGTTCTAATGTTCGCTCGAAGGAAGGAATTTGTTTCAACTATGGCTCCATTTGCTCAAAGGAAGGTGGGGCCAGCATGGTTTACAAGGCCACATCCAAAGGAGTCGAGTGGTCCCAATGTCGATGAGCATTCAGTACTTTGGGAGGCGTTCCTTACCCCAAGGATCATGCCTCTTCGATTCAAGAGTTCTAAGACTCATTTGAGTCTGCTTGCCTACCAACCAAATCTGGTATCTCGCCAGTTTGGTATTATCCAAACCCTGCCTTCTCCGATTTTCCAAAGGGAGAAGTCAATGTTGTACTTCTGCAACGATTATACAGAAGAAGCCGCCATCAAGCACATCGGAAGATATGCTGGTCGAACAATCCTCTCGCTGTTTGACTACCAGCTTAATTTCCTTTGCTCACCATCCTTCGAGGAGTGGTGGAGAAGCTATTATGCTGAGTACTTCTTCGACGAGAAGGACTTCATGGTTGAGTTGCAGAAGTCTTTTGTCCTTGTGTTGGACAAAGTAAAGAAATGTAAGTTCATGCTCTCACATTACTTTTTGTCTTTCTCTTCGACTGCTAGCCTGTTAACTTTTCCTTTGCTTTCAGTTGTTCGAAAGCCTGTAGCCAAGAAGGCTACAGAAGGTCAACAGGGAGGAGTCCCTTCAACAAAACCTCCACCGCCGGCGAAGACTGTAGCGCCGGCGAAGACCACAGGCAACCAACAGGGGGAAGGCTCTTCGAGGAAGCCTCCTGTATCGGTAACCAGATTTTCTTCATTTTTCTTCTGGCTTTCGATTTTTTATTTTCGATGCAATTATTCAATCGAATTCCTATTGGTTTTCTAGGCCCCTTCGCCCAAGAAACGGGCAGCACTGGTGGTCGAATCAGGAAGTGATGACGAAAGTGATTCTCCTCCTGCCCCCTTAAAGAGGCGAAAGTTAACGAAGGATGCTTCTGTTCCTGCTCCTGCTCCTGAAGGTCGAACCGTCAGAATAAAGGTTGCTGTGAGAAAGCCTAGGCCACCTCCAGTAATCATCGAGGAGCCAACTGAGGAGGAACTGAACGTTCTTCTTAACAAATCTGTCGAGAGTGACAATTCCAGCCCTGGGGCTGAAGTTAATCCACAGGTAATCCCTTAGACCTTTTTTATAACTTAGGCATAAATACCCGTATTCGATTGTGTCTCTTTTGACATCTGAAGATTTGTCTCTTTTCCTTTTTTAGGACACTACTGAAAGTTCTCAACCAAGGACCTCAGAAACGCTGGAATCTGCTGAACTTAGCAGGCCTCAGGAAAAAGACTTGGGCAATGACGAAGCCCATACTGAGAATGAGACCAATGCTGAAACAGTGGAGAAAACAACAGAGGAACCTATGGTGGAGGAACAACAGCCAGTGGTGGAACAACAGCCAGAAACAGTTCAGGTGGTGGATTTGTCAGAAGAGAATCAAGAAGAAAGGGACCAAGGCAATGGCGAAGAGAATCAAGATGCTGTTGACGAAGAGAACCAAGGTGGTACCGGCGAAGGACACCAGGGTGACGCTAGCAAAGAGCCACAAAATGACGCTGGCGAAGGACCCCAGGGTGATGCTAACGAAGAACCACAAGTCGATGCTGGTACTGCCTCAGTCAGAGTCGAAGAGCAACCAGTCGAGACACTTAGCATTCAAGAACCTCAAACCCAAGATAATACTATTGCAAGGGTTACCTCCTCGAAGCACAGGTCAAAAGAGGACTTGGAACTCTTGAAACAGACTGATCCTGTCAGCTACCTCAATGCAATCATCGAGAGTAAAAGTTCGTCTGACACTAGTCAGGAAATTCCTACCCAGTCGGGGAAGTCTACTGAAACTTCTCCTCTTGATGATGCATTGGCGAAGGTTAAGGCCCAGTTCTTCAAGAGGGACTTGATGAAGACTCTAGAGGGGGACCCCACTGCTCCATCGTGCTTAAAAGAGGTCTTGAATGCTGTCGACTTTGAAGCTGTAGCCCCAGAAATCTCAGACTTGATCATGGAGTTACACTCTATGATTGATCAGGTCTCAGCGGATTACAGGCGCCAAAGAGGTTTTAACAGTCAGCTCGAGGTGTTGTATGGCAGAAGCTCCTCTGCGTGGACTGCTGTCTCAGATTCGACTTCTCGAATTGCTGAGTTGTCGAAACAAAAAGCGTCTGCACAGGAAAGAGTCGATGCCATTGAGCGAGAGAATGTTTCCTTCCGGGCACAAATTGCAGAAATAGAGGCGAAGATAAACGCCAACACTGTACTCAAGGAGGAAATTCTTTCGACCATCTCAGACACTGAGAGCCAGACTGAGATTAAACAAGGCCTGGAATTCGCTGAGAAGGCCCAAAGCCTCGACGCTCAAATTGCCAAACTAGTGCAGGAAAACTCCTGGTGCAAGAAGAGGTTGGAGCTGCAGTACGCCAAGTATCTTCGACTCAAGAATTCTCTTACCTTTTGATTGATTCTCTTTTGTAACCATCTTCTGTAATCGTTATTCGACAACAATTTCCATCTTGGCTGAAATTAATAAAATTTCCATTTTGGCATTTTTTATGGTTAATTTAGACTTGCTCTTTTATTATTTTATTTTTATCTCTTGAAGTATAGGCTTGTATTTTTTCAAATATTTACCATTTACTCTCAAGAGCCTTTTATCTCCACTCAACTCTTCGACTTCATAGGCTCCACCAGAAAAAGTTTGGATAACTCTGAAGGGTCCTTCCCATTTGGGTGACCATTTCCCCATGCTTCGATCCCGTCGATCCATGGGAAGAATTACCTTCCAAACTAAATCTTCAGGCAAAAATACCTTAGGTTTTACCTTTCTATTATAAGAGTCTTCTACTCTTTTCTTCTGAAGCCTGAGTAAGTCGAGAGCGTGTAATCTCTCTTCGTCTAAATCCACCAGTTCATCTAACATCATATTCCAATAAACTTCAGAAGGAATATCATAATGCCTCTGAACCCTTGCAGATTGAAGACAAATTTCTGCTGGCAACACTGCATCATGGCCAAAAGTTAGCCTATATGGTGTTGTACCAGTGGCTTCTTTTGGGGACGTTCGACAAGCCCATAAAATCTGGTCTAACGTCTTATGCCAATTCTTTGGCTTCTTCCCAACATGTTTCTTTATCCAGCCAATCACCACTTTGTTAGCTGCTTCGACTTGACCATTCGCCTGTGCATAATAAGGCGTGGATGTTAGGAGTTTGAAACCTGTTTCCTGAGCAAATTCCTGCATCTTTCGACCAGTGAAAACTGACCCTTGGTCAGTTGTTATTGTCTCAGGGATTCCATATCTAAAGATAATGTTCTTTTGAATAAATTCAATGACATTTTCTTGGTCCACATTGACTAAAGGGACAGCTTCGATCCACTTAGTAAAATAATCAATGCCTACCAATATGTATTTCTGACTCTTTGATGATGCTGGTCGAATCTCTCCAATGAGATCCAACGCCCATCCTCTAAAGGGCCAAGGCTTCACTATCGAGTGAAGTTCGCTTACTGGTACATGTTGGATGCCTGTATGAACTTGACACTCTTGGCAACCTCTGGCGAACTCAACACAATCTTTCAGCATAGTGGGCCAATATAGTCCTTGTCGAAACAACAACCATTTCATCTTATGGCCTGCTTGGTGAGCCCCACATGCCCCAGCATGCGTAGTCGAAAGGGCTATGTATGCTTCAGTTTCACTTAAACATTTTAGCAACACCCCTTCAGGCGTCTTCTTGAATAACTCATTACCCATGAGTACAAAACTCAACGCCCTGTATTTTGTTTTTCGTTCTGTCGAAGCTCCTGGATTTTGAAGATAGTCCGCAATAGGTTTCCTCCAATCTTTCTCTGACAAATTATCAATGAACGAAATCTCGAAGTTTGAGTGATCAGCATATCCTAGCCTCGTCGATTCCAAGTCTGTTGGTGATAGACAAGTTGCTCTTATCTTCTCTCGAACTTCGATTGCTCTTTGTAACTTCGTTTTCGAAATCTTATACCCAGATGCAATTTGTGCCAAGTCATTGGCTATTTGATTTTCGACTCTGGGTATGTGTCGAATACTGACACTTTCAAATTGTTTCAATAAACGATTTGCTATCACAAAGTACATAATGAGATTTTCTCTTATGCATTTATATTCCTTTGTGACTTGCTTGATGACTAACTCTGAGTCTCCCATTATTTCGACTCGAGTTGCCCCCAATTCCAACAATATTTCAAGGCCAGTAATTAGAGCTTCATACTCAGCCTCATTGTTCGAACAAGAACCTGCTATCTTGTACTTGAATGTTGTTGGAATTTTTTCTGGAGAAATGATCAAGACTCCTACTCCCGTTCCATCTTTATGGCTGGAACCATCGAAGTAGAATTTCCAAGGTTCTATCTCCACATAATTAATATCCTCAACTTGAATTGAGTGGTCGACTATAAAGTCTGCAACCACTTGTCCTTTCACTGCCTTAAGAGGCATAAAGGTCAAGGAGTATTCAGTCAATGCTAATGCCCACTTGCCAATTCGACTATGCAAGATAGGTTTCGACAACATATATTTGAAAACATCAAAATGAGACGAAACATAAACATCAACTGGTTTTATATATTGCTTGAGTTTTGTACAAGAAAAATACAGACATAGACACAATTTTTCAACTTCGCTATATCTAGTTTCTGCATCATTCAAAACTCGACTGAGATAGTAAATGGGTCTTTCGACTCCATTTTCATCCTCTTGGGCTAACATACTTCCCAGAGTTTTGTCAGATGCAGCTATGTACAATCTCATACTCCTATTGCTACAAGGAGGCACCAAAATAGGTGGCTTAGTGAGGTACCCTTTGATTTTGTCGAAGGCTTCTTGTTGCTCCTGCCCCCATTCGAACCCCTCTTTATTCAGTCGAAGTAAGGGTGAAAAGGCCTGAGCTTTCCCACTTAGATTAGATATAAACCTCCTTAAGAAATTTATCTTGCCTAAGAGAGATTGCAATTCCTTCTTATTCGATGGCGCTTTCGCTTCCAGAATTGCCTTCGTCTTGTTCTGGTTGATTTCGATTCCTTTCTTGTGGACAACGAAGCCCAAGAAATCTCCAGCTTTCACACAGAACGCACACTTCAAAGGATTCATCTTCAGACCATGTTCTCTCATTCTTTCGAATGATTGTCGAAGGTGGTCAATGTGACTCTTCCTGGAAACAGATTTTATAACAATATCATCAATATAAACTTGCATAAAAGTGTTAATAAAATCATGGAAGATAGTATTCATTGCTCGCTGGTACGTTGCCCCAGCGTTCTTTAGGCCAAAAGGCATCACTACCCATTCGTAAGTGCCTAAGGCCCCAGGGCATCGAAAAGCTGTTTTCGACACATCCCCTTCAGCAATGAATATTTGATTATATCCTGAATAACCATCGAGCATACTCAGGTATTCGTAGCCAGCGGCAGAATCGACTAGCATTTCCGCCACAGGCATAGGATATTCATCTTTGGGGGTGGCAGCATTCAAATCTCTGAAATCTATGCACACCCTTAATGTGCCATTTTTCTTAATTACTGGCACAATATTTGCAATCCATTCGACATACCTTGTAACACGGATGAATTTGCATTTCAGAAGTCTTTCGACCTCCGTTTTGATCTTCGACAGAATTTCAGGAGCGAAGCGCCTTGGATTTTGCTTGATAGGCTTCTTTCCAGGTTTGATTGGCAACTGAAGTTCTACCAATCCTCT
This sequence comes from Vicia faba, assembly GCA_948472305.1. Classification (NCBI taxonomy): domain Eukaryota; kingdom Viridiplantae; phylum Streptophyta; class Magnoliopsida; order Fabales; family Fabaceae; genus Vicia; species Vicia faba. The sequence continues at coordinate 920,498,118 of OX451736.1, read as the reverse complement.
GTCGAGACCAGGCATTTCGTCATAATCCCATGCAAAACAGTCTTTAAACTCTTTCAGCAATTGGATTATTTCCAACCTAAGTTCTGGATCAATTTTGGCGCTGATGTAAGTTGGCCTTTTCTCTGATCCTTCGCCTAAGTTGATTTCTTCTAAAGGGTCTTGTGCTAACATCTTAATGTTGTTCGCCAAGGGATCCTTTTCGAAGCCCAAAGGCTCATCGTCATAGATGGCGTCGAGCCTCTGTTCCTGCATTCCTTCTGGCATGATATCAGGAGGTTTTGGATCGAAATCCTTTCCTGGGCCAACAGCAGATAATTGTTGATCATTGGCCTGTGTGGCCATATACTTTACTTCGGCTTCAAGAGCCGTTATCATCTTGGTTTCGGCTACATAAGCCGAAATTCGCTTCAGAGATTGTGACTCAGTCATTATCACTGAATTCACTTCCCCAACCAGTTGGTTGGATATCAGTTAACCCACTGAAGTCTATGTGGGACAAGTCTTCTCTGTCCCATTGGAAACCATGCTCAGGATGCAGGTATAGGGAACAAAAGGTGTTTGGCGCTGGCGCCATGTCGAAGTCAGGTGTTGGACATGGCCCTATGTGAGCCAAGTTTTTGTCGAAATCTGCCACACCCAAGTGATTTACTTCGCCAAGGTAGTAGCTTTGATCTGCCTCTATGTTTTCGACCATCCCATCTGGACGCCATAGCAGCAGTCTTTGGTGCATCGATGAAGGCACAGCGCCTACACCATGGATCCACTCACGGCCTAACAAAAGGTTGTAGTTAGGTTTGGCCGATATGACCATGAACATCGTTGGTCGAAGGATTGACCCAACTTTGATATCTAGCTGGATTACTCCCATGGTGGTCCCAATGCCGCCCTCATAGTTCGACAGGACCATATTGTGAGGTTTGATTTCCTCATCCCTTTTGCCAATCTTCCTTAGCATAGAATGAGGGATAATATTGATAGTTGCCCCACAATCGACCAATATTTTGTTCACATTAGTTTCTTCGAGCTTAGCCCTTATGAACAAAGGCTTGAGGTGATTCTTCATCGCCTCTGTAGGTGGCTCGAAGAAGCCATTTTGTTCCTCAGTAGTGCCATTGTCCATGACAAAATAGCACACTGGCCTATGTTTGGCCATTTCTTGTTCCACCTCCCAGTCACTTGCTTCGACTTCTACCTGTCGATTGAATTCCCTGGGCAGCACTGAAACAATATTCACCATTATATCCAGAGTATCGTCGGACTCAGCATCGTCTTCGTCTTCGACTTCACTTTGGTTAGGCCAAACTAGCCTGTTGGTAACTGGTTCTCTCTCTAGAGGCTTCCTTTGTTTCCTTTGAGGAACATTCGAACTAGTTTCTGCCTTAGGTTCGTTGGCAGCCTCCCTTTCAGCTTTTCGTCTCCTTTGATATCTCCTCCATTGGGATCGAGACATAGGATTTTTACCCTTGTAGTTGCTGGATACTTGAGCAACCTTAGGTGCAGCAACTTGAGGCTCTTTCTTTTGAGTTAAAGAGGAACCTCTTGGCACATCGAAAGAATGCCATTTCTCTTCATTTGGCCTTTTTCGGCCAGAAGTTTTGTACCAAGTGTCTACTGGTACATTTGTTGGAGGCCTAAAAGTCAATGGCCTCTTGTCTTGATTAGAACCCCTTCTGGGATCATGTCGAAGGTCAGCGTTCTCCCTTCTCTTGTTCGCTGCTCTCACGCCTTGTATGTGCTCAGCAGCTTTCTTATCAAAGATCGAACTGCATCTTGGACACAGCATCACCTCTGATTTCTTCTTCTGGCATCTTTGTAAAAAATCTGCCAAGTTTTCGTTTTCCCGTGGGAAAGTCGTCTTATTAGCCTGCTCTTGCCTTATGGCCTCTTCTGATGCTTTTGGATCAGAAAGTTCAACCATATTGATATTCATTGTATCTTTAGTAGCAAGAGTTAACTGCTTCATTTGTGTCTCTAGGTTCTCAGTCTGGCCTTGAACAGTGGCCAAGTGGGAACTGGGCTTTAATCCAGTTTTTTGTGTTTCAGCAGTCTCCGACTTCGGGTTCTCGACCGCTTTCTGGACAGCTTCAATTGTCTTCCTGGATAAATTTCCAGAAAAACTGCCAAAGATTGGCATGTTGATGTGGTCCTTTGAAACTTCGACCATGGTAATTCCTGGCTTCTTCGACTGGATCCTGGTTGCCTCTATCATGTTCACCTCAGAGGGTTCTGCATAGTGGGCTTCAGCCTTCAGTGGATTGGAGTCGACAGCCATGGGGGATTTGTCTGCAAACTTTAATCTCCCTTCCTCAATAGCGTCTTGCACAAGATTCCTGAAAAGAAAACATTGAGAAGTTTTATGGCCCAAAAAATTATGATATTTGCAAAAACCTCTCTTCTTTCTTTGATCAAGAGGAGGCACTTTTACCCCAGGGGGTACTATCATTTGGCCATCTTTAACTAGCAAGTCGAATATTTCATCACATTTTGTGATGTCAAAACTATAAGTCTTTTTTGGGAACCTATCGTTGGTCCTGTCTGGACCAATGGGATTTTTCCCATTTGAGGGGACTAACTGTTTACAAGAGTATGGTGGCCCTTGTTTTAGTTCTGCTAAATCGACTTCTCCTTCCTCGACAGCTAAAGTATCGTCGAAGGATTCTAGGTCTTCGTCATCCATCTCAATGTACGCTATTCTCTCTCTCTTGTGAGTTTTCGTTGCCTTAGCTTTTTCAGCTTTGAGGCGTTCGACCTGTCGAACTCTATCGGCCAGTTGGGCCATGTCTCTTAGGTACTGGGTGTCTAGCTTCTTCCTAATGGAATAATCTAAACCGCCTGCAGCTATTTCGACCAACTCATGTTCTGGAACTTGTGTAAAACATCTCGCCTTGAGCAACCTAAACCTATTCAGATATTCGTCTATAGGTTCAGTGAAACGTCTCTTCACACTGGCCAGTTCTTTCAGGCTTATCTTGGTTTGCCCCATGTAGAATTGTTCATGGAACAATCTTTCCAACTGGGTCCAATGATGGATCGAATTGGGGGGGAGAGTTGTAAACCAAGTAAAAGCGTTCTTGGTTAAAGAACTTGGGAAGTATTTGATCCTTAGGTTTTCGTTATTCGAAATGTCTCCTGCTTCGATCAAATATCTTGCCACATGCTCGACAGTAGATTCTGTCGTGTCCCCAGAGAACTTAGTAAATTTGGGGACTTTGCTTCTAGGAGGTAAGTCAGTTTGTAACACATATTCTGACAATGGAGATGTAAAGTTGGGCCTTCGAAAGCCCATGTTCATCCCATTCTGAGTCATGATCCTTTCGATCATGATTGCCAGATTGTTTTCCAAACCCATGTTTTGGTATTGGATATGCTGAACCACTTCGTCAGCATTTTGGTTTCTGTTAACTAACCTTACCTCTGGGGCTATTACCCTAGGTTCTTCGACAGGTTGTTCGACAGGCTGTTGAGCCTGGTTAATGGTGGTTTCTTCCTCTACAAATATCCCCTGATTTCCCCTTATTTGCGCCCTTTGGGGCTGTCGAATAGGTGGGGGTACTCCAAAGAAGTCAGCCAAACGCGTCATTTGCGCTGTAACTTGCTGATTCGATTGAGTAGTGTTTTGTATTAGAGGGTTTAGCACTGTACTCAAAGTTTGTGCCAACATTTGCACCATATCATGGTTGCTTTCGTCCATCTGTTGCCTCAAGACTGCTGTCGAGGCATTTGTAAGGCCATGGGCTACTTGGGACGTTCCTCCTAAGAGTTGGGTCCTATTTCTATTCGCCATGCCTACTCCAGAGCCTTGGAGTGGCGAAGAAGCACTCACGAAAGGGTCTGAAAAAGTGGACGCAGCATTCGTCAGGCTTGCCACTTCAGAAGTTGGCATACCATAGAATGGGATAAATCCTGGGGGAACCACAGGCCTTGTGCCTATATTTCCCCTTGGTGGGGGAGTTCCCAAAGGTATTCTGGGGCCTGTTAGCGAAGTTATTGGCCCCGTGGTTGTGACCGACACTGCTGGTGTCGAACCAACGTTCGTCGCTTCACTTACGGTCATACTAACCGTTGCTCCCACACTCGTTTGTGGGATTTCGTTATTGTTTGGCGGATTCGCCATCTCTTCCCTTCTTCTGGCAGTATTGTTATCGTTAGTGTATATTCTACCACTTCTCAATAACATACAACTCGAAAAGATGAGATTATTTTCAACAATCAACACACAGTCCCACCGGGTGTGCCAATTTGTTTACCTTGGGTTTTGGTAAACAACCGCTGATCCTCCAAATGGTTACTTATTTGGTTACTCGCAGGATCGATCAGATTGATCCTATGGACATAGGTTGATTTTGAAGTTTGATTAAGGTGGATAAGGCTTTAAATTAAAGGTTTCAAGTAAATTGCATAAAGGAAAGACTTGGTGAAATAAACAAGGCTTTAAAGTAAAGGTTCGACAGGAAATGTAAAGAGAAAAGCAAGTAAAATTCTGGGAAAGTAAATGATTTTAATTGATAAAATTGGTGTTTCACACATACATTTCTCAACAATTCTTTCTCACACGCTGGGTACTTGAATCTAAATGAGTGACTATGTATATAATTGTGAACACACGCGAGAAACTACATGTCTACTCCTATTTATACTAAAACATTCCAAGTAACCGTCAGGCAGTTACACTGCTTCGAGATCAATCCACTTGGCACGTTCTCCATGCTCGACGCTCCAGATCCTTGCACGTTTGCACGTAGTAACTGCTGGAAACCGTTTTCCCTCCAAAGCTTTGAATTTCAAACTGCTCCACTCTGGACCATCGAACACTTTCATCAAGAGACGTCTTCGACGAAAACTCCTTCGACGTCGAAGGCAATCAGCCTTCTTCCTTGGAAGAAATCTTCTAAGTATTTTGCCATCTTTCGACGGGCACTTCGACAGACTTAGCCAATCGAAGACATCTTTCAGCTTTTAATGGCTGACATAGATCAAAGCATAGGTGTCGAATTTAGGAGCCAACACTAGGTTAGATTATTTGAACTTGATCGATGAAAAGAGACTGGTCGCTGTTTTTCATGGTAAAATGTATCAAAAGCGTATGATCAAGGCTTTCAACAAAAAGATCAAACCTCGAGTATACCAGGCTGGCTACTTGGTAATAAAGCACATCATTTTACCACAAGGCGATCCCAGGGGAAAATGGACTCCCACTTACGAAGGGCCATTTATTGTCAAGAAAGTATTCTCTGGCGGTGCTATGATGCTAAACACTATGGACGGCGAAGATTTCCCGCATCCTGTGAACGCGAACATAGTCAAAAAATACTACGCATAAAGAATGACACACTAGGTTGACATACCTAGGTAAAAGTAAGGGCATCCCGACGAACCAAAAGGGTTCGGGCAAAAATTAGGAATATATACAAAAGATTGTACACCTGGCAAGTCGAAAACCTGAAAGGGCGACTTGGGCAAAAATGGGGGTGGACTGAAAACTTGAAAGGGCGGTCCATAAAAAATTAAGGATTAAAGCATATTAATATGTCTTGTTGAATCACTACAGTCAGCTTTATTCCAATGTCAAAATTTCAAATGGTACGAGACCAATCCAATCAACTTCTTTCGACGACAAGGGATGATGTTCGAAGACATAGGAGCAATAGCGGAGTTGGAACTCAATGAGATCCCTTCCACATGGCCATAAGTTTTGTTTTCACTCTGTATTCTTTTCATATTTTGACGACTTCCTCTTACTAGGATTTCTGTTTCCTTGTACAAAAAAGCCTGTTTATAGGCATACTATTAATATAAATATACTTTGAAGTGCAACTTTTTTTTTCTGTTTTGAGTGCAAAAACGTCAAATGACTAAAAATGAATGAACATATGCATATGAACATGATTAACTGTTAAGGAATGTATGCACAAGAACAACAATAAGCATTTAATTAAGGATTTGGGATATCCCTACAGAGTTACTTCAATAAGATTATCCCCACAGAATGAATTCATACATTCTCTATCCAGAGTTCTAATCGACATATTCCCTAGGAATTCTCTTCCCTAGCCAAGTTTGGCCTTCCAAAACTGGAAAAGAAACCATGCAAAAGTTCTTCCTCTAAAGAATTCATTTCCCAGAAGAATTCATTTCCCCAGTAAGGTCACCAGAATACTTTCCTCAACAGGGTTTATTTCTCCAACGGACTACAATTTTCCCAGCTTGATTCAATTCCTCCAACTACTACAGATCAACTGACAAAATTCCTCTTCCCCTGCGAAGTTGATACTATCCCAAGAAAGTTACTACAAATCCTGGAACCCGACCAGATACCAGTTAACTTTTATCCTCCCCAGAAAAGTAGGAACTTTATCCATCTCTTTTATCCCTAGTCAAGGTATATAAGAATTCCCCAGTAGAGTAATGGTCAACCAAAACTCCTGAATTCTACTCCCCGGGAAGAAACCAACATTCCCTGCAGAGTTTCTCCAAACAGCGAACAGGAATTTTCAGCGGAAGTATTCTAGACAAATTTGAAGATACCTACTCTTCATCTCCAGCAATGGTCCTGGATTTAGCTTCCAAAACTCCCCAGCATTAGTCAGGGATTTATTTTCCCAGACGTATATACATTTCAATAACATTACACATTCACATATCATGACATATGCATACAAAGCGCATATAACAAAATATAATTTATTTTGAGAACATCATTATGCAATGCATGCATCATAACATTGCATACAACTAACTCTTTACCTTTTCAGGAAAAGATCAATCAACAGATACATGTCGTCAACTATCTACGAATTTCTCCAGAGGCTAAAATCTGACAAATATTTCCATCGAAGATTTGTCCTAGGGAGTTATTCTAAAGAGTATCTCTCTGAGACAAAATCAAGCTTGGATTCCTCTTGGTATCGGTTGAAGTAGTAGTCGTCAAAGATTCCTTCATTACCTGTTGAAGTAGTAGTCATCAGAGATTCATTCATTACCTGTTGAAGTAGTAGTCGTCAAGATTCCTTCATTACCTGTTAAAGTAGTAGTCGTCAAAGATTCCTTCATTACCTGTTAAAGTAGTAATTGTCAGATATTCCTTCATTACCTGTCAAAGTAGTAGTCGTCAAGATTCCTTTATTACCTGTAAAAGTAGTAGTCGTCAAGATTCCTTCATTACCTGTTGAAGTAGTAGTTGTCAAAGATTCCTTCATTACCTGTTGAAGTAGTAATCTTCAAGATTCCTTCATTACATGTTAATGTAGTAGTCGTCAAGATTCCTTCATTACCCGTTGAAGTAGTAGTCGTCAGAGATTCCTTCATTACCTATTGAAGTAGTAGTCGTCCGAGATTCCTTCATTATACGTTAAAATAATAGTCACGATCAACCTTTATACTTACCAACAGTCATTTTGTATGGCATCTATAATCCTATCTCCAATAACTCTTTATCATCTCTCCAAATGGAATCTATAAGCCCATTCCTGACACAATCAACCAACAACATTAATTCGTACACCAAGCGAGTGCAAATTTTTGGGCACTCTAGTGTTTAATCATCTTCTACCTGCAACTCACGAATGATGGACCTGCCAATCTAACTCTTCATGTTTAAGAAGATTGAACAGAGGTAGTTGTTGTACCCTAAAATTTTCCCTCTCTTTTCTTAAGGCATTTCTCACAAAAGATCTCAAATGCTCAAGGTTTCTCCAAGGATCAGACAAACTCATCTCCTAACACTAAGGCCACAAATTAGGGTTTTGGTTTTCTCAAGGACAATTGGACTTTTAATCCTCAAGTTATTTCCATGGTTCATTATAGTTCTTCAAGAATTCTCATGTCAAGTTTTAAGTCTTGCATCTCAAAATTGCTCAGATGACTGAAAATCAGTTGTATTGGGTAAAAGGTCAACTGTGATCAATCTACAGTCAAACTTCATAATTTTTTGCCAACATAAACATTTTAAAGTCATGTTCATAATTTGATCAAGTATTTGTTACAATCCCTCAAGAAAAGTACTCAACTTACTAAAAGGGCAAAATGGTCAAAATTAGGGTTTTGACTGTAATTGATTGATCAGTAACTTTTGACCTAATACAGGATCTAATAGCTTGAAGCATATTCTCAAGGATTCAATTACAACATTTTAACCTAATTTCATGGTTCAAAACATTCCTCCAGATCAATGGATTGATAGTTGAAATTTGATCAACTAATGAAAAGTCAACTGAGACACAAAAAGTCAAACTTTGACTTTTTGGTCAAAATTCAATTTCAAAGATCACAATTCATCAAGATATTCAAAAATATCAAACTTGATCATCAAAAAATCAAGAAAGTCAATAGTCAATTTGAAAAGTCAAACTTTTCAATACTTAGAATTTTTCCAAGTGTTTTAAACCTTGATAAATTCATAACTTCATGACATTTTTTTCACCAAGATGCAAGATGATTCAAAGAAAACTTTCAACATGAAAATTGTATATATTTATGAGATATAAAAATTTTCTTTACTGATCAAGTCCTAGAAGTGCTTCAATTTTAAGTTATAAATTCATGAAGTCATGCGCTTTATCCTAACTTCTTGGCCAATTTTCACCAAGCTCCAAGATGATTTTCTCAAAATGGTCAACATGAAGGTTGTAGAAGATGTTTCAAGCTTTCCAAAGTGTCCAAGAACTTTAATAGATCATGCTTTAGCTAGAAGTTTCGAAGAGATGAAGATGGCCTCATAAACTTCATTATAGGTCATTTTCTTGATGAACATTTTAGCAAATCTCAAACCATGCTGCATAAATATTGCTTTTCAGGCTTCAAACTTACTAACCACTCAATAACTAAATGTTTACACAACTGTTAGAGCCATTATCCAAGTGTTTGAAGCTTTGTCTAAGTTGATTTTCCATTTTTGTCACAAAGGTACCATTTCCATTTTGATAAAGCATTGCTTTTGCAAAGGTCAAGTCTCGTTGAGCTCCTAACTTTTTGTCTCTGCACACACAATTTGTAAAGACTATAAGCAACATGTTTAAAGTAATTCAACCACTCTATATTGCTGGTACAAAACATTGAAACTCGATTTTCTCACTTTTCTTCAAAATCAAGAAACCTAGCCATAACCCTATAACTCAGAAATCTGTTGTGCAAAAGATCTCCAACCTTTTTCATATAACTATACAAGTTATTTGCAAGCCATGACACGAGAAAAAGCACCCTAAAAACCTCCCAAGCATTCTGCAACACAGAATTGGCCATAACTTTACATTTTTGAGCTTCAAACCACCAAATCAAAAAACCACTCATGTGTTTTCAAATCTAATCATCCATACACTCTCCATAGATCATATCAAAGTGATCCAGGTCCCTGTTTGTGTATTGTAACTCCATTTCAGCTATCCACCATTTTCGAAACTCAAGCTTGCAACTTGACTTAAGTAGGGAGTTTCAGTCATCCTCAAAACAAAGTAGGAGTTTGAATATACTCAAGAAGGTCCAGGCAAGCTAAAAAAATCATTAGGACACCTCAAAGGTTGCTCAAACTCCATACACGAATATCATTTGCAAGGTAAGTTTTCTAAAATGTGATATCTTGATTCAATCATCTTTTGTACATGCATTCTGAAGCAAAAATGTAGGCATCATTGCCCTAAAGCTAACCATGTTCTTAGTTTGCATTTTACTTGCTTGTGTGTGAAGAATTTGCTTTTGTCCAGTTAGGGCACACATTTGGTATTAAACAAAATTAAGTTTAATCTTTTATTTTTAGCTTAAATAAATTATATGGTTAAATTCATGGTAAAGTTTCCAACAAGTTTCATGTTTGTACTTTTTAAAATGATCAAGAAATGAGAAAGTTACAAGATTAACAATGGTGGATGTTGTGTTCTGCACGCGCATGAAGGAAGAAGAAGATGAACTTCCATTCAGAAACTTGTTTAAAATATATATATTTGTGGTTTTGTATAAACTAACAGATGTATAGCCACCCAAGTGGTAAAGCACACGCATGTTCACCCTTGGGACCTGGGTTCGAGCCCCAGTGGTACCCTTTTTCTTTTTCTTGTTTTATTTTTACAGATTATGTACAAGCAAAGTTCCAGCACGCATGGTACACCTCATCCCTCAACCATATGATCATCACCAAGTCAGATCCAGCATTTCTGGAGGCCACACCCATGATACACCTCCAGAAGCCTCCCTCACTGGATTATCATACAGGCGCCTGGGCCAGCTTGTTTTGGGCCTGAATCATTTTTGTGAACATTATCATACAGGCGCCTGGGCCAGCTTGTTTTGGGCCTGAATCATTTTTGAGTTCACACCCTCCATTTTACTTTTTTTCAGCGCATGTCCAGTATATATTTTTATTTTATTTCTGTTTCTAACAAAAAAAACTGAATTGGGCCTTTTGCTTATTTTTAGTATCCATTTCACTTTTTAAACCCCCAGCCCAATATTTTTACATTCTTTATATATTTTCTTTAATTTTATCTATCTATTTATTTTTTTATTTTTTATTTTTACCAAAAATATAAAAAAAATACATTTTCTTAAATGATTTTCTAATTTTATTATTATTTTCACCTTATTTATTTTTATAAATAAAACACTAAATATATTTTCTTAGCTAATTAATTTCTTTTAGAACTAGAATTAAATTAGACTTGGATTTATTTAATTTTCTTTTTAATTAACTTAGACTTTAGGTTAAATAATTAGTTAATTTCTTTTTGTAAATGATTAGTTAGTTTTAATTAGGTTAAAAATTACTAAAATCTCTCTTTCATCAAAAACCCTAAAAAATGTTTTCTTAACAAATCTAATTCCTTTTCTTAATTAATTTAATTTCTTTTCTTAAACTAATTTAGGTTTAGTTTTATTAAATCAACTTAGGCTAATTATTTATTTTCTTTCTCTTTATTAGTTTAATTAAGGTTAAAACCTTTCATTAAAAAACTCAAACACAATTTTCTTTTCTTTTATATCATCTTTATATTCTTGTATATTTTTTTTATTGTTATTCATTATTCAATATGGTTGTAATAGTAATTAGGTTTTAATCGCTTTCATCCCACATTTGTGACTTGTATCCCCATCCCATGATGTAATAGCGTAGAACTTTAAATTTCCACAATTTATCGCTTTCAATATAATTGTTAGTAATTAGGGTTTGTATGGCAAGACATACAATCAACAAGTAGAATAACCCTAATTCAAAGACAAAAAGCATGAAAAACAAACACTTTGTACACTTGCACCTCTAGGGTTAACCCACACTTGTTGCCTTGGAAGATAAACATTCATGTCCCTCAAACGTGGGATACTTTAGCAAAGACCCTCGATTACAATATCGTAGTCCCTCGATGATCCTTCAATGTTGTCTTTGGTAAACGATCTTAGACCCTCATGACAAATTGCTAAGGTTTCCTACAATGTTGTCTTCTATGATTGTACGATGGCCCACGAATGTCCCTTCACATCCAATGATATGGTTACTTACTAACTAATGGTAAGATAACACTATCTAAAGGAGGAGGAAAAGAACTAAGACTTTTTTGGGTAGGTAGAACGCTTGTAGTTTCTTGCTCACAAATAAAATCATCTTCACACTTACACTTTCAAAATATCTTTCCAAAAACAAACATCTCTTTGAACTATTTTCAAAACCAATACTTTGTATACATTCTCGCTGAAACAAGAATCATTACAAAGTTTGCCGAAACAAAGGCATTTTCAAAATATTTTCAAACTTACACAAAACACAAAAACATTTACAAAAGCATTTCAAAGTGATCTAGCAACTAAGAGCCCGTAGATAACTACGGATGAAAAGGGTGCTAACACCTTCCCTTTTCATAACCTACCCCCCGAACTCAAGAAAATTCTCAAAAGGTCTTTCTTGTTCTTTTCACCCTTTCCTTTATTGGATAAAAGAAAAGCCGGTGGCGACTCTTGCTATCCACAACAATTGCAATAAAACGCAAAATCCTCAAGTCAGTTCTCCCACCGTATTACACTGTGCTTCTTTAGCAGTCTTCGTATTTGCAATTTTTCCAAATACTGAGTAATTAATTCCTTGATAAATTTGTGAAAGTGCCAACTGGTTCTTTCTACGAGCGACTTCATCATCTCTTTGTTGTAAACCAGGATTCAAAAAGCTCTAAACATTGTGAGCTTTTAGATGTGTTATCATCAAAATTTCTCAGTAACTAAAATCTAACTCCACAGTTAACTTTCGACCGGACCAAACAAAATTGTAATTATTTATCATATCTCTCTCAAAAAATACTCACAATAATTTTTGGCACAATGAGAACTCTTTTGTTCCTCATGCACTCAAAAATATTTTTTTACACTCATATTAACATAACCTAACCTACTATGATACCAATTTAATATCAATGAAACATATATTAACTAAAACAAAACATATCAAGTAGAGAGAGAACAATAATATGAAAGTTATCACTGCTATTTTATTTATCCAATCTGATGATTTTGTACAACATTGCAACCATGCCTTTATATAGGCTTTGTAATAGATATACTTAATGCCTAAGAAACTTAAAGACTTACTAGTTAAGAAACTTAATAAATAAGAACAAATAACCAATCTTCTAAATTCTTCTAGTAAGTATATTTATTTATTAATTCTATAGATCACTTGATTTAATTCCAATATCACTTATGTGAATAAATTTTTCGTTTAATCTATTTTGTTTTTTATTAATGTATTAGGTTAAATAGTTTACTTTCAATATATTAAATAGTATTAGAATTCAAAATAAGTTATATTACAGACATGTACTACGATTTTGATGCATTTTGAGTTGTTAGGACACAAATATGAATTGGTTCTACCATTGAAGTAAAAGACAATGTTTTTTCAGAGATGCATATCTGAAATTAGTCCTTTCTGGTTTTCAGACATGCATATATGAATTTGGTCCTTTACTGTATTTGCAGAATGTGGTTCTTTATGGTTTTCAAACATATGTGTTTGTTTGATTTTTTTCTCCAAAAGAATGGCTAAAAACAACAACAGAATGAGACTAGGTCGTGAAACTCTAACCGCGTTTGCTCGCTGCGAGAGGGCTCTTCAACATGAGCATGCTTGAGCTATGCGGGAAACTCTCACACCTAGACCTCATAACAGAGAAGTGTCCTCTTCTAGAAGCCCCTATAACATAGGTCCTCATCCTAGGCTCACGTACACCAGGAGGAAGCCTCTGTTGTACATGGTGACCTTCCTCCACTTACACACCTTATCCATGAGGACCCATTGACCGAGCTAGAAAGATTCACAGTTATTTTAAGCCTAAGGATGAGTGATTCTAAAGTGTTCTAAGATACTCTGATCTTGCCAGTCTATTTTCTTCCGAGTACACAACCATCATTCATGGAATGTAGGGGGATTTTGCTTTGAGATGGTATAAAAATGTCATATTTTCACATGCCCATTTGGGATATGACGATTACACTAGATGGCATCACTTGCCTTCTACACTTTCCCATCAGGGGGGAATTACTCGACCATTCTAGAATCAAACAAGGTGAGGCCAGAATATGATGGTGATGTATTTAGGAGTTGACCCAACCGAGAAGCCTTGATGCAGTGTGAGAACACTAGATATGATAATGCTAAACTTTCATGATTAAAGGAGCTTCACTAAAATAACTTGGAGTTGACTGAGGAAACTGATGATGATGAACTACATGTTACATACAACCATGAGTGTGTTTTAAGGTGTTTCCTCTTATTCTTGGTTGACACGTCCATGTTTATGGATAAAAGTGCAACCTATGTATATGTGACATACCTTAGGTATTTCATCAACTTGGAGGTCATTCACGAGTGAAACTGGGGGGCATGATGCTTAGTATACTTTTACTCCAAACTGGGAGAAGGTTGTCTTTGGGCGACAAAGCAAATGACAGGCTCCTGCACCCTGCTAACGGTAATTTTCATAGTCACTATTAATTTTAAAATTAATGTTTACACTTGTTACTGATGTTTTTTTCGTATCCATTTTCAGGAGAAGGATCATATTCCACTTTCACCGCATACACGAGTTAAATCATGGGATAAAGTATATTGAAGATTACCCCCGTGCTTGTCTGTATTGCTCGCGTAGAAGGAATGATGATGTGCGGTCATTCGTGTGTATATTGACAGGACTCAGCATGATGTCATCGACTGGACACCATTCGCCACTCACCGATACAATATTCTCTTTGATCTCATTTCATATTACTCTAGATGACTAGCATGTGGGAGCTCTTTAATGTACATGTATCTGTGGAGCAATGCATGCGTCGGTTTGGATATGTGCATATCATTCAGAGATCCTCCTTAGTGGCTGCTCCTATCAGCATCGCCCAAAGAGATCTTGATGACATATTTGCGGATTACGAGAATCATTTGGTACTAGAGAAGTATCAGATTATGTCAGCCACCTGTCAGCAGTATTATATGGATGGTTATATAACTTGATTCTATTATGCGTCACACTCTGTCATGACATCACACGCTCCTAGACATCCACATAGGTCTTCTCTTGAGGAGATCTTAGGGAATGAGAATGCAGAGATAACCATGTGGTTGACGTGTTTACTTTATGTCGGAATATCATGCGGATTATGAGAAAGGGCATAAAAGTTTGGGCTTTTTGAGAAAGGGCATAAAGTTTGGGCTTTTTGAAAAAGGTGGCAATGATGCAGTTGCACTAGCACGTTTCTTTCTTACTAAGGCACAAAATGCTTTGGGTTACCGGCGGCAGAGGAGGAGCCGAGAGGTTAGGGTTAGGCATACATAATAGGTTATGCCTTTTTATGTATTTTCAGATGTTTTACCAGTATTTTCCCGACTTTGAGAAATATGCTTGTAATATTACGACATGGTTTTTAATTATTAATGCATTACCCTATTTTGAGATTTTAATTGTTGAATCTAATTATGAATTATGACACTGTTAGTCAAATTAAAATGGTTTTAGATTAAAAAAATACAAATTTGGACAATGTTTTTGCCCATATTTCATGCACAAAAGTTTTCAGAAATGCATATCCAAAATCACCTCAGAAATATTTGAAGATGCATATCTGAAACTTTTACTAAATGAATAAATGATTATTCTCATTGAAAAATGCTAGGAAAATTGGTTCAGGGATGTTTTCGAAGTTGCATTTGTGAATTGTTAGGCTTGGGTTCCCTTCCTATATGGAGAAAGACACAAATATGAATAGCCTATTTATCTCACTTATATAAGTGGAGAATGTCAATTTAGGGTTAAGAAAGATAGAGAAAAATAAATATTCAAAAAGAGAGAAAAGAGGAGAGAAACTCATTCCCATTTTTTCTGCAGCAGTCTTACTAAAACGACGGTCCTTGATTCGTTCACCGTCAGATTGAGCTGAAATTTGATGGGATTGTTTGCAACACATATATCTAAGTTTCATCCATTGGTATCATCAAAAAATGTCTGAGTTGAGAGATATGGTCTTCGCATTGAAGCTAAATATTTGGGAAAATTTTCAGCTTTTCTATTCTTATTTGTAAGTTGGTTTGGTTTGTGATTTGCGGTTTTTATCGTTATTTTGTCTTAATTTCTCATCAGAGTGACATCAAAGCTATTAATTAAGGGCTATTTTACTTATTTGAATGAAAGAGTAAAATACAAAGATGAAGATGGTATTGTTGAATGGTTCTAATTATCATTTATGGAAGGACAAGATGAAAGACTTATTATTTGTTAAGAAATTGCATTTACCGATTTTTAGTTTCATAAAGTCGAATTCTATGTCTGATGAAGAATGGGAATTTGAACATCAACAAATATGTGGTTTTATTCAAAAATATGTAGAAGATAATGTTTATAATCATATTGTTAATGAGACACATGCAAAAACTTTGTGGGAGAAGATAAAGTCCTTGTATACCTCTAAATCAGGGAATAATAAATTGTTCTTGTTGAATAGCTTCATAAGTTTGAAGTATAAGGAGGGGAATTCTATTTCAGATCACTTGAGTGAATTTCAAGGGCTCCTTGATCATATGTCATAAATGAGTATCAAATTTGATGATGAACTTTTGGGATTATTCCTATTGCCATCTTTACCAGAGTCTTGGGAGACGTTTCGGGTTTCTATTACAAGTTCTTCTCCTAAAGGTGTTGTTTCTTTAGAAATAGTTAAGGGTGGTATTCTTAATGATGAGATGAGAAGGAAGGCACAAGGTTCTTCATCTCAATCTGAGGTACTTGTCACTGAAAATAGGGGGAGAAGTAATAAAAAGGAACTGAAGGGTGGTAGAGAGAATAGCAGAAACAAGTCCAAACCACAATACAAGATTCTGGAGTGTAATTATTGTCACAAAACACGACATAAACTATTGTACCCCAATTTTTGCCCCTAAGATTCCTCTAACATCTCATATCAACTCAATCACAACAAGGTCACATATTAGGGTTTGGGTACTTCTTCTACTTCATCCTATCTTCAGGTTTGCTCTTGAGGGATCATCAAGCACCTTGAATTGTGTATCTTGTACATGTATTCTTTTAACTAACATCAAAATATGTATATATGTCTCTGTGAATGTCATGTTGTAGGTAATGGCACAATTGCATTCATCTTACCATCTTATAGCACTGAGGATCAAAATTAGGGTTTGGAATTCAACCAGGAATTCTCTGACTTTTTGGGAAATACTTGATTCCTTGCTTATCTACATGTCCATGAGCATCTATGATTGGAAGTTTGATCATCAATTTAGGTTTGGAAAGGTTCAATTGACAAAAAGGGGTAAATTGGTCATTTTGATAAAACTCAACCAAAGTCAACTGTTGACCAAGTGGACTTTTGGTCAACTATCAATTCAATGCCCCTATTTTCACATTTCATGGTCAATGGTGGCATAAAATCAAGAGGAAGTTTGAATTGGAGATAACTTGTCAATGAAGTTATTTGAAATTTTGAATTTTTTCTAAGTGTTCATAGTGCTGAACTTTGATTGATCATAAATTTCTCATTTTTTATTAAAAATGTACAAACTTTACATGTCTGGAAAGAGGATACAAAATTATTCAACTTTGCATTAGAGGCCTCAAGTCCAAAAAGTAAAAGGAGAAAAAGTTATGGAGCTTGGAAATTTCGGGACACTTAGTGAAATTTTGAAATATGTACAAAAATCTGATTTCTTCATGGCTAATTTTAAATGTTCATTTGGGCTAAAATCAAAAGGTTGGCAACATCAAAGTTGGAGTTTGAAGTGTTCTCTTCAATTTTTATTCAAGAATCATCTTAAATGGCCAAGTGTAGAAGGATATACAATGGTTAGGATTTGGAGCTTTAACTTGTCATCTTGCCCAACCACAAGGCATATCACACGCGCGCCAGTCCAAGCATTTCATCAAACAGTTCATGGGCATGCATTCACTATCTTTTTTCACTTTAAATTATTCATTATTTTGAAAAGTTTTCAACGTGAAAGATCAAGAAACATGTGTGAGGTACAATTTTGCTTCAGGAAGTTTCTCAAAATAACTTATACATTTTAAGATATAATCATGGGAGGAGGTTTCCATGATATTGAACTTTTACCCATCGACAAGGCATGACATGCACGCGCCAGGCCAGTCATTCCAGCAAACACATGATGTGCATACATTCATGGTGTGATACGGTGGGAGAACTGACTTGGGATTTTGCGTTTGTTTTCGCACTTGTTCGGTTTAGCAAGAGTCGCCATCGACTTTTTATTTTATCCAAAGGAAAGTTCAAAAAGCACAGGAAAGACCGTTGAGATGTTTTCTTGGGTTCGGGGGGTAGATTATGAAAAGGGAAGGTGCTAGCACCCTTTTCATCCATGGTTATCCATGGGCTCTTAGTTACTTTTTTTAGATCACTTGCCTTTGCTTTTCATTTGTTTGAAATGGTGCTTTGTGTGTGTGGTTTTGAAAATGTTTTGAAAAAGATGCCTTGTCTAGGCAACCTTTGTAATTATTCTTGTTTGAATATATACAAAGGTGTGTGTCTTTTTGAAAAGATAATTCAATATTTTGAAAGTTGTTTTGAAATTGTTTTGAAGTTGTGTTGTGAAGTGTTTTTTGAAAAATGGCAAGGATGTTTTGCAAGATTTTTGATCAAGTAACTAAGAGTTGTCTACCCTATTTTACTCAAAGATCTTTCTTATGTTTTTAACCCTTTTAACAGTGTTATTTCACCATTGTATTTGGTGAATAACCTTGCGTTAGGATGTTTAACGGGACAGGCGCAGGTCATCGTATACAATCATTGAAGGCAACTTGTGAGACGCTCTAGCAATTTTGTAAGGGACGAGATCGTTTTATCGAAGGCAAAATCGAGGGTCATCGAGGGACTACGATTTTTGTTTATCGAAGGGGCATTTGCTAGAGTGTCTCATACTCGAGGGACATGATTGCATTTTCCGAGGCAACAAGCGAGGTTACCCTAGGGGTGCAAGTGTGAATGGTGTTTGTCATGTTCATGCATTTGTCTTTGTATTAGGTCATCTAGCGATCGATTTTAGATTTTCACATACAAACCCTAATCTCTAATCATGGCATATTTAAAAAGCATAAAGTGAAAGAATTAAATCCTAAGGTATTACAAAAGAGTATTTGAGGATGGGGGTACAAATTATTTACAAATGGGGATGAGTCTTATCAGAATAATGTCCCAAATATTATGGGTTACAACCAAATTGAATCGACGCAATTCAAATATAAAAAATATGACAAAGTATAAGATAAAGAAAATCAAAGAAATATGAGATGCGTGTATTTATTTACAAATGAACAAATAAAAATTTAACATAGTGAAAATTAAGTATTATTATTTATTTTGGTATTTTTGTTAATGTTTTTTTAGAAACTTATATAGAAAGATTAATTAAACATAGTATTCTTTTATATTTAATTAAATATACAAATATTAAAGAAAATATATCAAAACAAACTTTAATTTATTATTTCTCTTTTTATTAACAAAACAAAAATTTTTAGAATAAAATAAAATAAAGAAAAAAATAAAAGAAGAAAAGTATTGGTTCAAAGGAAATTAATTAGTAAAAAGAAAGTTTGAATATTAATTAAAAAGAAATGAAAGGGAAAGATGATGGGCCTTATGTTTTATGGTTTGGCCCAAATGAAAACAAGACTGAAGGAGAACAAGGAGGGGTGCGCGTTAGAAAGCATTTGGGCTTTATGGGTTTTGGCGTGGGAGGAGGCCCAAATGACGTACAACGTTTTAGGGTTTGCTCATTTGTTTGGAAAATAGGGTTTACAGTTATACATCGGCGCCTCCTTCTCTCGTCTTCGTCCTCTTCGTCTCTCTCAAACCATGGGGCTTCTGACTCCTTCACGCCCTAGCCGCCGGAGCGTTGCCTCCCATCTCTCTCGTTCTTACGGCGATTTACGTTGGCTATGTTTGGACAGTATGAATTTTATCTTTGTTTAGGTTTTTTACAGTTTGGTTCTTGCATGTTATCGTTTTACAAATGTTTAATCTTTGATACTTTTGGGTGTGTGAGATACAGCGATAGTTTGAGAGAAAAAGATTATACCTTTGGCGTTTTGCTTCTGTAAACTGAAGGAGAGAGGGAAAGGGCTTGGTGGCTGTTGTACCCTAAAATTTGCCCTCCCATTTCTCATTGATTTCTCATCACAAAGCCCTTGGAGATCAAGATCCAGTTAGGGTTTCATCTGCTCAAGACTTCTCCTTGCACTGTTGACCCAAATTAGGGTTTGTGTTTGCACAAAGATGTTCTGACCTAAAATGCCTAAGATGACTTTCATGCTTCATATTGGACTCCCAAGTTTATCCATATCAAGTTTCAAGTCTTGATTCCAAGTTTTGCCCAGTCAATTGGATAGTTGACCTAGAAATCAGATGTATTAGGGAAAAAGTCAATTGTGGCCAATTGACAGTCAAACCTCATGAAAATTGACCCACATCAACATTATGAACTCATATGGACCATTTGATCAAGTTTGGATCACAACTCCACAAAAAATTTGATCAGATCACCAAAAGGGCAAAATGGTCATTTTTAGGGTTTTGACTGCACAAAGGCAATTTTTGACTGTTTGACCTAGCCAATGGCAAGCCAAGCTCACATATGGACTCAAGGACCCCATGGAATTGTCTTGACATGCTCAACAAGTTCAAAAGATCCCAAATGCACAAGATTGACAGTTGAATTTCCCAGTCAATTGATCAATTTTGACTGTATACTGAAAGGTCAAACTTTGATTTTTTGGTCAAAATCAAGAGTCAAGATTCATTTTTCATCAAAACATGCCAAATCATGAAACTTGTTCACCAAGAAATCAAAAATTGCAAATTAGGGTTTGAAATGAGAATTTTTCATAACTTAGAATTTTTCTAAGTTATGAAAAACCCTAATTTTTTCCTAACTTTGTCCCACTTTCTCACCAAGATTCATTTGGATTCAAGCAAAAGTCAAAACATGAAAGTTGTAGCCTATTGTATAATCTAAAACTTTTATTCACAAAGTTTTTCCAAAAGAAGCTTGTATCTCAAGTTACAATTTTTGGAATAAGGGTACTAAACCATTCTTAACTTAGTGAAATTTTGACCTTTTTAGGCAAGGTTTTTACCTAACTTCAAGACCATTTTTCACATACTTCCCCTTGGAATTTCAATTTGCATTTCAAAGATGGATTGTAGTACACATTCCAAGCTTTCCAAAATGTCCAAGAACTCATCAAACAACCTCATGACTTGAGAGAATCGAATTTTGCAATATGGCAAAAACTCACTTTTGAATTGGCCAATTTCCATGTTCATAACTTGTGCAATTTTTCAAATCAGCATGCTTCCCTTGATTACAGGCCTCTAAAACATCCAACACTCATAAATTTAATGCAAACTCTTTGTGCCAAGACCATGTTCTATGTGTTCAAGCATTGCATGATGGATTAATCCCAAAATAGATAAAGCACTTTAACCATTTTTGCAAAAGTAAGCTTTATGTCAAAATGAAAATCCAAGAAGTACAGATCAAATCCCCTTGGCACAAGTTTAGGGACTAATCACACTGATCAATGCCAAGGTTTGCAGCATGTTATGGGGGCCTCTACCTGTCTAAACACCAACTTGACCTTTTCTTGCTTAAGTGTTAAGAAACATAGCATATCACAAGACAACTTTCATCTCAGCAATAGAACCCTTAAGCAAATACTTTGTACACATTCAAGACATCCTAACTGAGCTAGTACACGACTCCAACACCTCCATTTCCCTCTAGAACACAGAACCACCATCAAACTGCATAAAAACAGGGCCTACTGCAGTTTGAGTTCCAACTCTCATCCCTTCCATATATTCTTGCTAAGAACTCATCAAACACATTCCATAACATCCCTTGAAGCTAACCCAAACACCAAACACGACCTGTAACTCCTCTAATCAGTTCCACCATTTTCACTTTCTTGTTTTGCAGTTGAAGTTCCCTAGCTCGATTCAAAGTGTTTCAAAGCAAAGTAAAACTTGGAATAGCATCCCTGGACATCAAGGAAGTTGTACCAATCATCACCTTGCTCTGATAGTACCTCCATCATCAGATACAACTTCAACTGAATAGGTATCTTCTTGAACTTCTAACTCTTAGTGTAGGCATCATTAGCTCTAAGTTTGTGAATAAAAAGTGTTCTACTCATGCCCCTGAATCTGTACATACTTTTACTTTCCATTTATTTTGCCTGAGCTATGAGAATTTAAGGTCTGAATATTGATAAAAACTTAGGTTAGGATTTGGGAATGATGAAATTCTCTCTCATTTCTGAGAGTTAGGATGAGTTCTTTACATATTTAGAATCGTGATTCAATGCTTAACATTTCTTATGTTGTAAGTTTGTGCAAAAGATCAAGGAATCCAGATGTTTGAATTGGTGTTCAGGCACGCGTTTTTGAACATCTTTCTGGCTGGAGGTTGAAGAAAGGCTTGGTGGGCTGGGCCTTCTGTGCTATTTCTTTCCACACCACATTTTCACTTTGACACCCCCTGAGCCCATTTTGTTTGTTTTAATGATTTTTTGACTTTTCTTTTTTTATTCTGACTTGTTTATTTTTGCTAATAATATTAAAAACATAAAAAATATTTTTTACATCATTTT
Organism: Vicia faba; assembly: GCA_948472305.1. Classification (NCBI taxonomy): domain Eukaryota; kingdom Viridiplantae; phylum Streptophyta; class Magnoliopsida; order Fabales; family Fabaceae; genus Vicia; species Vicia faba. The sequence continues at coordinate 920,475,976 of OX451736.1, read as the reverse complement.
TACATTTTTTAGGCATTTATTTGTTTAAGATAGTTATTTGTACATAAATAATTATATAAACTTACTTTTTACTTAAAATACTAGAAAATAATGTAAGCATATTTTATTTTCATTTTTATTTTGTTTTATCTTCTTAAAATATTTTGTATTAAAATATACTTTTTTTTATAAATATTAAATATTATTATTTTTATGTATATAATATATATTTAGAAATTAATACATATATATATATTTATTAGAATATTTAGTAAAAAAATACAAAAATATATACACTTTATTTTTTATTAACATTTAATGGTAAAAATATCATTTTGACAAATATACTTCATTTTTATTTTTATTTCATATATAATTGATAAATATTAGTATACATTAAATAAATAATACCCTTTATTTAAGAAATTAGGGTTTTGCCCTTAAAACACAAAAACTCCAAAAAAAAATAATACTTTTCATTTTTATTTCATTTGACATAAAAAATACTTTTTTCCATACATATAAAAACTCTTTTTGCATCTTGCATATTTATTTTGTTTCTATTTAATTTATGCAATTAATTATCTTGTAAATAATTCCAAATTGATGTAATAGTTAGATTTAAATTTCTTGTCAAATACCCCCCATTTGAACATTTGTACCCCCTTTCCCATATTGTGTTGTAATAGTGTAGGAACTTTACTTTTCGCACTTTATTGCTTTCTAATTATACCATGTTAGAATTAGGGTTTGTATGCAAATAAAAAGAACAAAATAGTTTGACCTAATTTCAAGATAAACAAGCATGAAAATGGACAACACATATCACACTTGCACCCCTAGGGTATTCCACTTGTTGCCTTCAATAATGGGCCATATTGCATGTTAGGTTTCTTTGGGTAAAACAAACAATCAAATGATCATAGTCCCTCGATGACGCTTTCGAAAAGTTGCCTAAAATGATCAAGTCCCTTTCAAAGAAAAATTGCCCAAAGATACTTAGCACTATTGCAATTATGGTCTAAACGATGACCCGCGCCCGTCCCTTTCACATCCTAACACAAGATTGTCCACCAAATGCAATGGTGGAACAAAATTGTTAAAAGGGTTAAAACACAACAAAAATCTTTGAGAACTTTAGGGTAGATAACTCTTAGGTACTTGTCAACTTGCAAAAAACAAAAACACTTGCCTATTTTTCAAACCACACTTCACGAACACTTTCAAAACAAACTTTCAAAAAACCTTGAAACATCTTTTCAAAAAGACAAACACCTTTTGTAAAACATTCAAGTAAAGAATTGTTACAAGGGTAGCCTAGACAAGGCATCTTTTTCAAAACATTTTCAAAACCACACACAAAGCACCATTTCAAACAATTGAAAACCAAGGCAAGTTGATCTAAGCAAGTACCTAAGAGCCCATGGATAACCATGGATAGAAAGGGTGCTAATACCTTCCCTTTCTATAATCTACTCCCCGAATCCAAGAAAAATCTCAAAGGTTTTTGCTGTGCTTTTTAAACCTTTCCTTAGGATAAAATAAAAAGTCGGTGGCGACTCTTGCTCAACCGAAACATTTGCGAAAACAAACGCAAAACCATAGTCAGTTCTCCCACCGTATCACAGAACTGGCGACTCTGCTGGGGACAATTTTAAAAGTGGATTAACCTTAGGGCTTAGATCACCCTCTTGCATGATTAATTGTTTGTCTTGATTGCTTTATACTTTGGCTCTCTTGTTTGGGTTTGCAATCCTACACCCGGATTTTGGGAAACATTTCATAGATAGCAATACGTTGTGGAAACTGTGTGGGGTATACCGACACGGTCGAAGCAATAGCTATATTAGTGCGACATATTTGTGAGTACCGGTAACCCTTGAGTTCAATCAAGGAGAGTACGGGGCCGCTGAGTGATGTCACTAAGCACTAATGACCTAGAACCTTACTTGACCATCCTGGCCTTTTATTAGGGGTAGTGAGATGACCGGCTTTGGTGCAGTCCGAAGTTGGTAGATACTCGATACTACACTCATTGAGGGTTGTTTTCTTGGAATATTTCGGTCGCTAGTTAAGTGGCTAAACCGAAACAATGAACAATGAAAACAATCCAGTGATATTGAGCTCCTTAGAACCCGGTTACTATTCATAGGACATGTTTTTAAGCCAACTACACTCAAGAGGGTACTTACCTATGAAACCCCATGCAAGCCTGAAACTAGGGTTTGGTGTGAATTGCTTGTACATATGTTTTACATCATAAACATCATAAAGCATCATATGCATTCACTAACCATTTCAAGGATTTAGATCTTCATCTTTGTTCTTGTTTTGTAGGTCATGGAAATTCCTCGCAGAAAAACCATTCAAGTCAATCTTGTGAGAATCTCTCCTCAACTCAAGGAGCTCACCTCAAGAATTCCGGAAAGCTCATCCTTCAGTGAAAGACATGGTAGACTGCTCAGCCTAGTCAACACCAACATTGAAGAAGACATGATGAAAGTGCTATTCCAGTTCTTTGACCCTCTTCACCACTGTTTCACTTTCCCTGATTACCAGTTGGTGCCCACTTTGGAGGAGTTTTCTCAACTCCTAAGAATCCCTATCCTTAATCAACTACCCTTCAACGGTACGGAAAAGGAACCAAAGCCGGAAGATGTTGCTCGAGCATTACATCTACAACCATCCGACATCAAGGGGCATTGGGAAACCAGAAGCGGCGTCAAAGGATTCTTAGCAAAATTCTTGTTTGAGAAGGCACAAGAATGTTGGAATTCATTGGACCTACAAGCCTTTGAAGAAATTGTGGCACTCCTTATCTATGGGTTGGTCTTGTTCCCAAACTCTGACCAATTGATAGATGTCAACGCCGTCAAAATCTTCTTGTCCAGAAATCCAATACCAACATTGCTTGGGGACATCCTTCACTCATTTTACACACGAACAATGAGACAGAGGGGTGTTCTCATGTGCTGTACTCCTCTCCTTGCAAGGTGGTTTATTTCACACCTTCCACACTCTGTCTTAAAGAATGACCAAGGCTCAAGGTGGTCCCAACGGTTGATGACTCTTACTCACTCTGATGTACATTGGTGTTCTCGGTCTAGAGAAAATGTCATCATCATCGATCGTTGTGGAGAGTTTCCTAATGTTCCTTTACTTGGAATCAGAGGAGGTATCACCTACAACCCTTGCCTAGCTTTGAGGCAATTTGGATATGCACGGAGGGATGGCCCTCATGACATGTTGATTCCTGACCTAGTTTTTGACTTCGACAACGATGCGCAAGGACTTCGCCAAAGATTCATCAGAGCTTGGGGGAGGCCCAACAAGGTTCATAGCAAGACTCTGGGACACAAGAACTCCATCCCTCTTGAGCCTTATCTCAAGTGGGTACGAGCCCGAGCCTAAAGTCTAATGATGCCTTATCCTCATGTACTCCCTGTGATTAAAGAGCCCGTCAATGAAGGAGAGGTTCCCTACACCATCCTACATCCTGACATGCCTACATCGTGGGAGGAAATGCAGAAAAGTTGGATTCAGCTCAAGGAAGAACGGAACACTTTTGAAGCTAGCTTCTACGCCAGTGAGAAGAAGGTTCTAGAGCTTACCCGCCGACTTCATGAGCAAGAGGCCCTCAATACCTACATTGCGCCAAAGAGGATGTGCAATGTCTTTTTACCTTGAGAAGTTGTTTTTGTAATATTTGGCCCATGGGGCATTTATGTACTAACAAATTTCTTCTTATTAATATGACGTGCGTTCTTCTTTGTCTGCAACAATTTTGAATGTTCTAAATCCTTGAATGCATTGCATACATAAGCATATCATTCATCATATGCATAAGCAGGTCTCACTCCAGGTTTCCTTATCTGTCTGCTGTTTATTTCAGTAGGATGGATCTCGAGCAAACAGTCAAAGACCTGCAAGCTCAAAATGCACAGTTCCAGCAACTCCTGACGACCTTGGCTAAAGGTCAGGAGGATCTCAAGACCTTGCTGGGGAATAAAGACCCAGTGAAAAAGAAGAAAAAGAGACTCGGGGTGGCTACTTTAGGGAGAAGATTTGACGGAGAATCTCGGAGAGTGCTTGAATTTCCTCCCACTTCTGATGAAGGGACCAGTAAAGGAGGTGGGGCTGCGGTACCTTCCGAGTCCGATGTGGAAGAAGAAGAGGTCGAAGAGGATGAAGACTATTCTGATCAGCAATACCCTCCAGCTGATGATAAATACAAAGGTTTAGAAGACAGGTTGGCCGCCATGGAGCTACAAAGAGTACCGGGTTTGGATTTTGAAGACTTGGGTTTGGTCGACGGGATTGTGATTCCCCCAAAGTTCAAAGTGCCAGTGTTTGTGAGATATGATGGGCTGTCCTGTCCAAAAATGCATCTCAGGTCCTACGTGAGAAAGATCCAACCCTATACGGAAGATAAAAACCTTTGGATTCATTTCTTTCAAGACAGCCTTTATGGGGCTCAACTGGAGTGGTTTTATCAGCTAGAGGGAACCAGCGTCCGAAATTGGGAAGATTTGGCCACTGCCTTTTACAAACAATATCAGTACAATTCTGAACTTGCTCCTACTCGTACCCAACTTCAGGGTATGTCATTAGGAACAGGCGAAGGATTCAAAGAATACGCACAAAAGTGGAGGGATTTGGCTGGTAGGGTGCAGCCTCCTTTAACCGATCGTGAGCTTGTTGATATGTTTCTAGGGACCCTATCTGGGCCATTTTTCAATCATCTGATTGGTAACTCTTCCGAGGGGTTTACCGATTTGATCCTAACAGGCGAAAGAATAGAAGCTGGCATCAAGTCAGGAAAGATTCAGAAGGGTGTTGCTGCAAGTGTTGAGAAGAAACCTTTTAAGAAGGAAACGGATGTGGTATATTCTCAGAGAAGAGCAGGGAAGACGGAGCGTCGGCCAACTGTGGGGGCCGTAATGATTCAAAATCCTTCAAGTGAGCAGTCTCGCTATAACCAGTCCAGACCAAATCAACAATGGGTGGAACGGCCACAACGGCAGTTCACCCGTATTAATATGACTCCAGCACAAGTGCTTCCCCATCTGTTAAAGTTGAATCTCGCCACTATCAAGGAGGCACCAAAGAATATGAATACGTCCTCTCCGCATTATCATCCTAATGCTAAATGCGCCTACCATTCTGACAGTGTCGGGCACGACACCAATGATTGTTGGGCACTCAAGCATAAAATCCAAGACCTGATAGAGGCGAAGGAAGTGGAGTTTGACGCTCCGGAGAAGCCTAATGTGATATCTGCTCCCATGCCAAAGCACGGCCGAAATGTCAATGCCATTGAAGAAGATTTGTATGTCGCTGATGTCAATGATCTGATTACTCCATTGTTAACCATCAAGTTGAATTTGTTAAGGGCCGGGATCTTCCCGGGATGTAAAGAAGACTGATATTGTTGTTACTCTCTGCCGTTTGATTGTCTGTTACTGAAGAAAGGCATCCAAGGCCTTATGGATAGTCGACAAATTTTGTTTGAAAAAGTTTCTGCTGTTCCAACCCATACCGAAGATGTCTCAATCATAACCATTCACGCCAATCTTTCCAAGGCCGTCAAAAAGCCTGTTAAGATTACACCAGCTATGAAATCTGTTCATTTGAAGATAACAATGCCAGGGCCTGTCCCCTATGTTTCTGAGAAGTCAATACCATGGAACTATGGCGGCGATGTCTACTACCATGGTATTAAACAAATCGAAATAACTGAAGAAATTTCGGATGATGAAGAAGCCAGCATTAGTAACATTGCAGGCACGAGCAAAATCACCAGGAGCGGGAGAATATTTTCTCCAGAGATTGCCCCTCCAAGAGCAATCTTTGGACCCTCGTCTGCCGACAAGGTCATCCCTGCACCAATAAAACTCTCTGCTAGAACCCCTTTGATTGAAGATGTTGTTGTTCCTAGTACTGTCCCTCCTACCACTGCTGACAAAGGTAAGGGAATCCAAGATGAGCTCGTCAGGACGAGGGCTCAACCCTTGGTCATCCCGGAGACCTCCAAGAAGGAAATGGATGAGATCTTGAGGATAATCAAAAGGAGTGATTACGATGTGGTATAACAACTGGGGCAAACCCCCTCAAAGATCTCCATGTTGGAACTGCTACTTTGCTCGGAAGCGCACGCTAAAGCTCTGATAAAATTCCTGAAGGCAGCCCATGTGCCCCAGGAAACCTTTGCAGATCAATTTCAAAATTGCATGGCTAGCCTGACTGCGGACAATGGATTAGGTTTCTCTGATGCCGACCTAACTCCTAAAGGTATAAACCACAATGATGCTTTGCATATTTCAGTCGAGTGCCGGGGAACTACTCTCGCACATGTCTTGGTCGACACTGGTTCGTCGCTGAATGTACTACCTAAGAAGGCCTTGGACCGACTGGATTGTGAAGGGTTGGAGTTGAAGCCGAGTGATATTGTTGTCAGAGCTTTCGATGGTTCGAAGAGAATGGTCCATGGGGAGGTTGAAATTCCCATCAAGATAGGCACTGAGGTGTTTAAATCCACTTTCTATGTGATGGACATCCGTCCGTCATACTCTTGCTTGCTGGGTAGACCTTGGATACACCATGCTGGGGCAGTCTCCTCCTCCTTACATCAGATGTTGAAGTATCCTGTCAAGGGAAAGATCATTACTGTCCATGGTGAAGAGGAGTACATGATTAGCCACTTGAATTCTTTCCGGTACGTGGAGGTAGAAGGGGAGTTCATTGAAACGCCTTTTCAGCATTTCGAAGAAGTCCTTCCTGAAATAACAGTAGCAAAGTTGGCAGCTGAGACGCCGAGGCAGATGGCCAGGATGGCATCTCTAGAGGACGCGAGGGCCGCAATAAAGGAAGGGAAGAATTCAGCATGGGGGCAGTTGCCTGACATTCCACATAAAACCGACAAATTTGGATTAGGGTTCACTACCGCAGGCCAGAAAGCTATGCGTCGTTCGAAGATTGAAAGAGCGCCAGTCAAAATTTCTCCCTATGGAATCAACGCTTTGGAGGACGAAGACAAAGAGAGCAACGTCGAAGAGTGGATTTATCCAACTGTCAAAGGAGGATTGTGCAACTGGGAAGCAAAAGACTTTGTCCCCATCACTTTTATTCATCAGTAATTTATCTGTCAAACATTTCCTATTGGTCTATAATATTTATTTTCAAACAATCCGTACACTATCTTTTCACCTCATGCCTTGCCCGGGGCATGTAGGTCCATTTGTAAGGGTTTTGATTATTTTTCATATCCATATGCCATGTTTTAATGATTCATTGGACGTTTTTCATTTGATAAACTGCTGTGTTCATTTTCTTTCCTTTTGCATTTTTTTTAAGGATGGTTATCCCTTACACACACCCACACTCACAAATGCAGGTACCCATCCACTCTGGATTCCATGGGTGACTATTCTGCTATATCTTTCAATAACTCTGAAGATCTGGTCAATCAAGCCGAGTATGAAGATGACGAAGGTTGTGAAGTACCAGGGGAACTAGCCAGACTTCTACAGCAAGAGGAAAGGGCCATCTTACCTCACGAAGAGTCATTGGAAACTGTCAACTTAGGGACCGAGGAAGACCGAAAGGAGGTGCAAGTGGGTGCCAATCTGGAACCAAGTGTCAAGGAACGCCTGATACAGTTGTTGAATGAGTATGTTGAAATCTTCGCTTGGTCTTATGAAGACATGCCTGGTTTAGACACAGACATCGTGGTTCACCGTCTCCCCACAAGAGAGGATTGTCCACCGATCAAGCAAAAAGTCCGCCGAATGAGACCCGACATGTCTGAAAAGATCAAAGCAGAAGTGATGAAGCAATTCGACGCTGGCTTTCTGGCTGTTACGTCCTATCCTCAATGGGTCGCTAACATCGTGCCAGTACCTAAGAAAGATGGCAAAGTCAGGATGTGTGTGGACTACTGGGATTTGAATAGGGCCAGCCCCAAAGATGATTTTCCGCTGCCACACATTGACATTTTGATCGACAACACATCTCAGTACAAAGTGTTTTCCTTCATGGATGGATTCTCGGGCTACAATCAAATCAAAATGGCCCCCAAGGATATGGAGAAAACAACTTTTGTCACACAATGGGGCACTTTCTGTTACAAAGTGATGTCGTTCGGGTTGAAGAACGCAGGGGCAACTTATCAACGCGCCATGGTAGCTTTGTTTCACGATATGATACATCATGAGATTGAAGTTTACGTAGACGATATGATAGCTCGGTCACAAACAGAGGAAGAGCACCTTGAACATCTAGAAAAGCTATTTTCCAGATTGAAAGAATACAAACTCAGGCTGAATCCAAATAAGTGCACTTTTGGAGTTAGGTCTGGTAAACTTCTAGGATTTATTGTGAGCAACAAAGGCATTGAAGTCGATCCCGCAAAAGTGAAAGCAATACAAGAGATGCCTGCTCCCCGTACTGAAAAGGAGGTTAGAGGATTCTTGGGGCGCTTGAACTATATTGCCAGATTCATTTCGCATCTGACTTCTACCTGTGAGCCAATTTTCAAACTCTTGAAGAAAGATCAGGTAGTCGAATGGAACGATGATTGCCAAGCTGCTTTTGATAAGATCAAGGAGTATTTGCTAGAATCTCCTATTCTGATGCCACCCGTCGAAGGAAGACCATTGATCATTGTTGTACCCCAAAATTTGCCCTCCCATATTCTCCAAGATTTGTCAAGTCAAGGTCACAAAATTCCCCAAGGGTGGTGCAGCTCAACTGTCTCCTATACAGTCAAAACTAGGGTTTGTGTTCTGATCAAAGAAAGAAAGTTTTCAGGGGCCCAATCAAGTCTCATATGCCTACAAAGATGGTCAAGTATCCTCATATCAAGTTTCAAGGCATTCAGATCAAAATTGCACAGTCAAAACCCTAGATTGCACTACAGTCAACTGTAGGGGCAAAATGGTCATTTGACAGTCAAAAGTTCAAATTTTTGGTCAATATATCATTTTGAAGCCACAAACATCATTTGATCAATGCTTGATCATGATTCTCAAAATTTGGCTCAGAAATCATCAAAGATGCAAAAGTTACTATATTTGGACAGCTGAAAAAGTCAACTGAAATTGACCAGGGCATAACTTTCACATGGATTATCAGAAAAAATTCCATCCAAAGCTCATTTTGAAGAGAAAGACATTTCCTACAACTCATCTTTATATTCCAAGTCCAAGAAATGCTCTCACAAAAAGTTATCAATTTCAACATTATAGGTCATTTTCAAAAGTCAACAAAAAGGGACTTTAGGTCAAAGGCCATAACTTGAGATTGGTAAATCAAAATGACATGGGACCAAAGGCATTGGTTAAAGGACTCAAAGACCTTTCCAAAATGTCCAAGAACATGTGAAAAGCTTAAAAATTGAGCAAGTTATGCCTTGTGGAAGTTGGGAAATTTTTGGGAATTTTGAAAAGTCAACATTGATGCAAATGATCCAAAAATGCAAATGGGCCCATTTTTCTTCCAAGTTTCTTCATGCCAAGCCTATGCACGACCATTAGGCCCAAAGGGAAGTATTTTCTCATTTTTTAATTATTTATTTGAATTTATATTAATATTAATTCATTTAAATTATTTTAATACATGAAAAATATAAAGCTTGACCTAAAAAAATCTTTTTATGCACATTCTAGACTCAAGATTTCGTGCACATCTTAATTAGGCAAGTTTTGGTTTGATTTGAACTAATTGACACAAAATTTCACATGAAAAAAGATATGAAAAGATTTTACAAAATCAAATATTGAAAACTATCAATGCCATGGATTTTGTGCAATTTTGTTGACCTAATGCCTTGGCTACATATTCAGGAATGCAAACCTAATGCCTTTAGACTCTCAGCTGCGCTCAGAAACCATATACAAAGTTGAAAAATTCTCAAAAAAGGTCAATACTGAAAACCAGTTTCTAGTTCGATTCAAGCCTCAATTCTTGTTCTATCATCATCCTGAAACATCATTGAACGATTCTCAATCATTAACATCAACCAAAACGCAAAGAAGTGGTATCTATAACTCAAACTGTGAAGCAAAATTTTTGAAATCGCATAGCATAATTCAAGCATCTTTTTGCATTTTTCTTTATTGATTCATGTTTATCATAATGTTTTGAAGCTAACTGGTATGTTTAATTGAGTTTTTCTGTGCCATACAAGATTATGCCATGATCGAACATTAGGGTTTGCAGGTTTCAGAATTGGGGTTTTCTACCCAAGGAAAAATTACGCCTCAAGACTATGGCCATTGGATTAAGCAGGTTGAGACGAAGGATAAGCACTACTCGTGCCCAATTTATTAGTCCTATAGCGCTAGTCGCTATTTTTCTAAAAGCTACTTTAACCCACGCGTGAAAACCGTTGCAATAGGACCTTGTTTCAGAAGAAAAAAAAAGGCGTGGGGAAGATGATGTGCTGGCAACCACTGAGTGGCTCATTCAAACCAGCGCGCGCTTTTAGGGGCCACTAACCAATGTTTCTTTTTATTATTTATTTGTTGTAATATAATAACATGCGCGTACTGGCTCAGGTGGTAAACGTGAATTCCATTAACCCTCGTGACCTGGGTTCAAGTCCCAGGTCTGGCAAGTTTCAATATTATTTTCCAATATAAATTCTTATGCAGCGCGCCTATTGAGGACCATCATACTCCTTCACTATCCCACCATACACGCGTCTAGCAACACTAGATCAGTGGCCAAGATTCTGAAGAACACGTATACGCTGGTCAATGCACTAGCATGCAAACTGGCAAAGTCAATGGATCAAAGGTTAATTGGGCCAGAATTCTAAGGCCTGTACCTCCTAAATTGGGACTACACCCCACTCTGGTTTGCAACTTCTTTCATTTTTTTACTTATTTTTTATTTTATTGTTAATCATTATGTTATTTATTTTATTGCTTTAATTTAATTAAATATTTTTTTACAATACATAAAAATACAGAAAATACAAAAAAATATAATTAATTTTGATTACTTTCATAAATAAATTAAATGTAAATTATTTAGTTTAATTAGGTTTTAATTTTAATTCTTTTTCATAATAAAAGTCCAAATAATTAGAATTAGGTTAATTAATAATTTCCACTCCTTTTAATTTTTTCTTTTTTATCATAATATTATTATTTATTTATTTTCATAATTACATTGTACATAAATATAATTTAGGTTTAAATTAGGTCAAAAATTCAATATTTTCACAATAAACTTAAAAAATGTTAGAATTAGGGTTTGACGCTTCCTTTTTAATTAATTTCTCCTTAATCTTAAAAAATACAAAAATACCAAAAAACATTTAAATTTTAATTCCTTATTAAATTTAATCTTTTTTTGCAAAAAAGGGTCCAACGCCCATGTTCGTTATTATTTAATTTGCACATTTATTTTATGTCATTTATTATAATTTTGTATCTCTCCCAAAGCATTGTAATTTAAATTTCTCGCATTTTTATTTATCGCTTTATTTATTTTCCGCTAAATCGGGTCCGGTTTAATTTTGGCGATGTGGACCCGCGCCTTTGTAATAGCTTTATATTTGTTTTTTCGCACACTTTATAACTGTTAAATATGCATGCAAGAATGAATGGCCCTAATTAAAATCAAGCGTAGACCACAAATAAACATGACAAGACGAATAACTGAAACATGACACACAGTTCGCACACACCACCCCTAGGGTACGCCTCACTGTTGCCTTTCGAAAGGTGATCGTCGAGTAGAGGATGTCTTAGTAAGTCCTCATGATCCGGGAACCTGGCATGAGGGTAGCTTCTAAGGTGTCTTCCTATTGATCTGGTGATCACCATGTCCCTAAAACTCGAATTGACCCGAATACCTCCAACGGTGGTGCTACCTACCTCTCAATGGTGGGATGGCACTACTTTAAAGGACATTTACACAGACGAATTCCTTAGGGTAGGTAGACGACTCGTGGATACTTGCTCTAATTCAAAACAAAACAAATCAAAAATACTTTTCACACCAACACATTTTCAAAAAGCTTTCGAAAGCATTTTTCAAACACTCTTGAGGACCGATACAAGAGTCGAACTGGAATTTTCAAAGAAACTTTTTAAAACCCACATTGAAAAGCAAACAAACCATTTTTTTGAAAACACAAATGAGCAAGTATCTAAGAGCCCATGGATAACCATGGATAGAAAGGGTGCTAACACCTTCCCTTTCTATAATCTACCTCCCGAACCGAGAGCAATCTCTATAAGGAATTTTTCTGTGCTTTTGTCCTTTCCATTTGGAGAAAATAAAAGACGGTGGCGACTCTTGCTTACCGCGACATTTCGCGAACCAGCGTTAAACAGTCAGTTCCAGATCCACCGATCACAGAACTGGCGACTCTGCTGGGGACTAAACTTAAAGTGAGGTGTACCTTAGGGCTAGGTCATAACTGTGTTTTCAATTGTATTGATTTGCTTGCTTTACTATTGTGGGTTGCATCGGAGTTACATAGATCCTAACCCGGATCTGGGGATACCCTGTTTAGGTAGCATAAGCTGTGAGGGACCTGTCCGGCGTAGACCGACACAGGTGAAGCAGTGGCTACGCTGGTGTGGCACCTTAGTCTGTACCGATATCCCTTGTGTCGCAACGAGGAGAATATGGGTCTTCTAAGGAGTCATTAAGCACCAACAACCTTAGAACCTTAATTGACACAACTTGGCCTTTAGAACAGTAGCAGTATGCTACGCCCATTGAGGCTAAACTCTCGTGATGGTTCTGGCCGCAAGAAAAGATTGCGATGCTGGAGTTATGACCGATTGAGGGTAGTCAATGATATTGGGATCCTCTAAGAACCCGGTTACTTTTGATTAGGACATGTATGAACCAACAAACTGAAAGAGGGTAGTACCTAGACCTCATGCTGGCCTAAACTTTAGGGGCTTGCCTTGTGTGACTTGTGTGCCTTACATGTTTGCCTTTGTATCTGTATGTGGTGTGCTTTATCATAACATCATAGCATCATGAGCATTGCATGCATCCTGCATAAGAACTGACCATTTCAAAGACAAGAGGGTTTCATCTTTGCTCTGTTTTGTAGGACATTATGATGCCGGTGCGAAGGAATACTATCCGGTTCAACTTTGTTCGTTCACCTGAGTTGCTTGATGAATTGGTTAGCAGAATTCCAAACACCACTTCCTTCATTCAGAGGCATGGTTCTCTTCTCAGTTTAGTCACTGCAAAGTGGGATCAACAGTTGATGAGTGTTCTGACCCAGTTCTATGACCCTCAGTACCAGTGTTTCACCTTTCAAGACTTCCAGCTGGTCCCTACCCTGGAAGAGTTCTCTAATCTGCTTGGTATCCCTATCTTGGATCAGACTCCCTTTACTGGTTGGGAAAAGACCCTCAGGCTTGAGGATATTGCTGCAGCTCTTCCTTTGACCCATCAAGAGGTAACAGACAACTGGGTAACTAGAAGCGGAGTTAAGGGTTTCTTGGCCAAGTTCCTAATTGGCAAAGCTAACGATTTCTGGAATGACCTGGACTTTAGGGCATATGAAGACATCTTGGCTCTCCTAATCTATGGGTTAGTCCTGTTTCCTAATCCCGACAACTTCATCAATGTCACTTCCATTAAGATCTTTATGTCTCAGAACCCTGTGCCCACTCTCTTGGGTGACATCTTGCAACAACTTCATGCCCGTACTACCCGAAGACGAGGAACCCTATGGTGTTGTATCCCTTTGTTGGTGAGGTGGTTTATTTCGCACCTCCCTAAGTTCGTACTGAAGAACCAAGAAGGAAGAGGTTGGGCTCACAGGTTAATGTCTCTCACCGACAAAGACATCATTTGGACTTGCAGAGGTTTGGATGAGATAGCTATTATTGATCGATGCGGGGAGTATCCTAATGTTCCTCTGATTGGTACTCAAGGAGGGATCTCTTACAATCCATGTCTAGCACTCCGTCAGTTTGGAAGAGCAAGAAGAGCAGGCCCCCATGAGATGTTGGTACATCACATCAGTTTCGAGTTTCAGGTGGATAGTGACGAACTGCGTCGTAGGTTCATCAAGGCTTGGGACAAGGTTCATAAAGCGGACCCACAAGAGCTAGGGCCAAAGACTTCTTTACCTATGGAAGCCTACTACAAATGGGTCCGCATCCGCGCTCAGAAGTTAGGTATGCCGTATGAAGCTGTCAGACCCGTCATTCTTGAGTGTCCTGACAAAGAGGGTGTTTCTCCGACTGTTCTTCCTCCTCAGGTACCTACTGATTATGAGACATTGAAGAGATCTTGGTCGCAACTGCAAGAAGAACGGGATTCTTACCGGGAAAAGTTCAACGAGCAGGAATCAAAAATCCAGAAGCTGACAAAGCAGTTGGAGAATGAGAGAGCTTTGAATGCCTACCTCCGTACTGAGAAGAGGAGACCATGGGATCAATGAGGAATTCTGAATGTGCCTTTACAGTTTTTATTTCCTTTCCAGTTGTTTCATTTCATGTAAACGCCTAAGGGCAACTTGTTGAATAATTTCAGTTGCAAAGTTGAATCTAATGAAGTGTGTTCCTTTTTGTTTACAAAGTTGATTCCCGATTGTCTTTGAAAACATAATCCATACGCATTTCATACATCATGTGCATAGCAGGTTTTTCCCCTTTTCAGGTTGCTTACAGTTCTTCGCTGTTTATTTCAGCATCATGAATCCCGGATCTGAATCAACAGAGACATCAATCAAGGCTCTTCAGGCGCAGAATGCGCAGTTTCAAGAACTAATCAAGGGGCTGGCTAAAGGCCAAGAAGAACTGAAGACTATGCTCCTGAAGAAGGAGAAGAAGAAGAAAAGAAGAACTGTTCTATTCAACTCGGGCCGAAGGCTTGGCAATACTCTGCACCATGAAGAGGCTGGTTCTTCCGTTGGCAGGAGTCCTTCTCAGGCAGAAGTCAAGGTTCCTACTCCAGTGGTCTCCGACAACGAGACAGATTTTGATGAGGAACAGTATCCTCCTGCAGATGACAGGTACAAACAACTGGAGGACAGGTTGAAGGCTATGGAGGTGCAACAGGCACCTGGGCTGGATTTCGGAGATCTGGGTTTGTCGACTGGTG
The DNA here is from genome assembly GCA_948472305.1 of Vicia faba. Taxonomy (NCBI): domain Eukaryota; kingdom Viridiplantae; phylum Streptophyta; class Magnoliopsida; order Fabales; family Fabaceae; genus Vicia; species Vicia faba. Next base: position 920,460,901 of record OX451736.1, on the reverse strand, counting down.
TAATTATCCCGCATAAATTCAAAGCACCCACCTTCTCCAAGTATGACGGGGCGTCTTGTCCCAAGCTGCACTTAAGGTCCTATGTTCGGAAAATTCAGCCGTACTCTGCGGATAAGAATCTATGGATCCACTTCTTCCAGGAGAGTCTTTCAGGGACTCATCTCGAATGGTTCTATCAGCTGGATGGGACCAAAGTTCGTAACTGGGAGGAGCTGGCTACTGCTTTCTACAAGCAGTATCAGTATAATGCCGACCTTGCCCCCACACGTACCCAAATCCAGGGTATGGCGTTAGGCGCAAGCGAAGGTTTTAAGGAGTACGCTCAGAAGTGGAGAGACCTGGCTGGCAGGGTGCAGCCACCATTGACTGATCGGGAGCTAGTTGACATGTTCTTGGGGACCCTATCTGGGCCGTTTTTCAACCATCTCATTGGGAATTCTTCTGCTGGTTTCACTGATTTAATCTTGACTGGAGAGAGGATTGAAGCAGAGTTAAAATCTGGAAAAATTCCGAAGGGTGCATCATCCAGTGCTGAGAAGAAACCCTTCAAGAAGGAGTCTAGCGCCGTATATGGTTCCAGGAGATCAGAGAGAAATGAACACCGCCAATCTGTCAGTGCGGTAATGATTGCTAAGCCTGCTGCCGCTCCCCGGCCAAACAATACTCAGAAGGTGGAAAGACCCCGGAGAGAATTTTCCCGTTTAAACATGACCCTGTCGCAGATCCTGCCACAGTTGCTCTCAACTAATTTAGTGACTGTCAGGGAGGCGCCAAAGTTTCCAAATACTGCATCCCCCAAGTACAACCCGAATGCTCGTTGTGCTTACCACTCAGATAGCCCGGGGCACTCTACTGATGACTGTTGGGCGTTAAAGAATAAGGTGCAAGACCTTATCGATGCAAAGGAGATACAATTCGAGGCGCCTGCAAAGCCGAATGTAGTCACTGCCCCTATGCCTCAGCACGGGGTAAATGCTGTTGATGAAGACGTCTATGCTGTTTCTGTGGATGATTTAGCCACTCCTCTAAAGATCGTCAAGAAGAACCTACTGCAGGCCGGTTTATTTCCGGGTTGTAGTGAGGGTTGCCTATTCTGTGCCGTGTCCCCATCTGGTTGTCCCTTGCTAAAGTTAGGCATCCAAAGCTTAATGGATAGCAAGGAGATTCTATTCAAGAAGTCTGCTGTTCGTTTGGTTCCAATAGAAGAAGTCTCTGTGGTGACTATCTTCAATAATCCGATCCCGGCTCTCCAGAAGAAGCCCATCCAAATTCTAACCGTTGCACCTGTTACTATCACTGTTCCTGGGCCCCTGCCCTATGTATCCAACAAAGCTGTCCCTTGGCACTATGGGGCAGATGTATATATAAACGGAGTTAAACAAGAGCTCAACGCTGGCGCCAGCATCTGTGACATCACAGGCCCAGCCAAAGTTACCCGCAGTGGCAGGCTCTTCTCTCCTGACATTGCACCGCCTACTGCCCGAAGACCGCTCCTGATAATTCCTGCAAGTACACCTACTCCCATTGCTGATCAAGTTGTTGTTCCTGCTGCTGATCCGATTGTTTCTCCTGCTGCCGAGTCATCCAATGCTCGGGGCAAGGGAATTGAAACTGAGCCTGCCCAGATGGAGGCACCCATACCCATAGCTGCTGAGGCCTCCCCACAAGAGATGGAGGAGATTTTGAAGATTATAAAGAAGAGCGATTTTAATGTTGTAGAACAGTTGGGGCATACGCCCTCCAAGATCTCCATGCTCTCTTTACTGCTGTGCTCTGAGGCCCATGCAAAGGCCCTCATCTCATTCCTCAAGACGGCCCATGTGCCACATGAAACCTCTGCAGTCCAGTTCACCGATTGCGTGGCAAGTCTAACGGCAGACAATGGCTTGGGTTTCTCAGATGCTGATTTGACCACAAAGGGGAGAGATCATAATGATGCTCTGCATGTCTCAATTGAATGCAGGGGCACCACCTTGGCACATGTGTTGGTTGATACTGGGTCATCTTTGAATGTGCTACCCAAGAAGGCTCTGGATCGTCTAGATTGTGAAGGCCTGGAGTTGAAACCCAGCAACATCATCGTCAGGGCCTTTGATGGTTCAAAGAGGATGGTCCATGGGGAGGTTGACATTCCGATTCGTGTGGGCTCTCAGGTGTTCGACTCCACTTTTTATGTGATGGACATCCGTCCATCTTACTCTTGTCTGCTGGGTCGACCCTGGATACATAAGGCTGGGGCAGTGACCTCTACCTTGCATCAAAAGCTGAAGTACCCCGTCAGAGGGAAGATTGTCACGGTGCAAGGAGAGGAAGAATATATGGTGAGCCACCTGAACTCGTTCAGATACATTGAAATGGATGGGGAGTTTATTGAAACCCCCTTTCAGCATTTCGAGGAGGTGTTTCCAATTGCAGCAGAAACAGCAGAAGCAGGTGGTCCTTTGAAGATGGCTTCCCTAAAGGATGCCAGGGCTGTGGTACAGAAGGGTGAATGTGCCGACTGGGGCAGACTTCCAGACTTCACCCAGAAGACTGATAAACTTGGGTTGGGTTTTACCTCAGAAGGTCAGAGAGCTATGAGGAAAGCAAAGATCGGAAGACCTCCGGTATTTATCAAAAGCTCAGAAGTGAATGCTGTTGGGGAGGGTCATGAAGTGGACGAAGCAGAATTCAACAGCTGGATCTACCCGACAGCCGAAGAAGGATTGAACAATTGGAGTGCAAAGGATCATACTCCTGTTACCTTTGTGACGCAGTAATAAGTTTCTTTGTTTCGTTATTTTTTGTAATAAACAATGATAAACTCTATGGCCCGGTGTCTTACCCGAGGCACCGTGGTTCTATTTGTGAGGGCATACAAACTGTCATTTTATACATCATGAATGAAAATCTTGGACGTACTTTTCGCATCGCAAATATTATGTTCCTTTTCTGTCTTTCTTTTCCTTTACATAATTTTCAAAAACAGCTGTATTTACACACACACTCACTCATACAGGTTCCAATCCACTCTGGATCTCACTGATAACAGCTCTGCTACTGCCAATTATGACTTCGAAAATCCGATCAACTTAGCCGAAAACGAAGGTGAAGATGATTGTGAAGTGCCTGGCGAACTTGCAAGACTGTTGCTTCAGGAAGAAAGGGTAATTCAACCCCATGAAGAACCAGTGGAAACCATAAACCTGGGTACTGAGGCAGACAGGAAAGAGGTAAAGATTGGTGCCAACCTAGAGCTCAGCGTGAAGCAACGGTTAACCAAGATGTTACATGACTATATGGAGATCTTTGCCTGGTCCTACGAAGACATGCCAGGGTTGGATACCGATATTGTTGTCCATCATTTGCCGACTAGGGAAGACTGCCCTCCAGTTAAACAAAAGGTTCGTCGGATGCGTCCAGAGATGTCCGAGAAGATTAAAGCCGAGGTCATGAAGCAGTTTGATGCCGGGTTCCTTGCAGTAACGTCTTACCCTCAGTGGGTTGCTAATGTGGTGCCGGTACCTAAAAAGGACGGTAAGGTCAGAATGTGTGTTGATTACAGGGATCTGAACAGGGCCAGCCCCAAGGATGACTTCCCCTTACCTCACATTGATGTCCTCGTTGATAATACGGCTCAGCACAAGGTATTCTCTTTCATGGATGGTTTCTCAGGTTACAATCAGATCAAGATGGCACCTGAAGACATGGAAAAGACTACATTCGTTACTCAGTGGGGCACCTTCTGTTACAAGGTCATGCCATTTGGATTAAAGAATGCTGGGGCAACCTACCAACGTGCCATGGTTGCCTTATTTCACGACATGATCCATCACGAGATAGAAGTGTATGTGGACGACATGATCGCTAGGTCCCAGACTGAGGAAGAGCACCTTGATCACCTACAGAAGTTGTTTGACCGGTTAAAACTATACAAGTTGAGATTGAACTCGAACAAGTGCACCTTCGGGGTAAGATCGGGAAAACTGCTAGGCTTTGTGGTCAGTGACAAAGGTATTCAAGTGGACCCTGCTAAGGTCAAAGCTATTCAAGAGATGCCAGTTCCTAAGACAGAAAAGGAAGTCAGAGGCTTTTTAGGACGCCTGAATTACATCGCCCGATTCATATCTCATCTGACTGCTACCTGTGAGCCAATCTTCAAGCTGCTGAAGAAAGATCAAGTAGTACGTTGGAACGATGAATGTCAGGCTGCTTTTGACAAAATCAAAGAGTACCTCCAAGAACCACCTATCCTTATGCCACCGGTTGAAGGGAGACCTCTGATCCTATATCTGACAGTGCTAGACAACTCAATGGGGTGTGTGCTGGGGCAGCATGACGAGTCTGGCCGAAAAGAGCACGCCATTTATTACCTTAGCAAAAAGTTTACCGACTGTGAGACCCGATACTCACTGCTTGAGAAAACTTGCTGCGCTTTGGTATGGGCTGCTCGCCGGCTGAGACAGTATATGCTGACTCACACTACCTTATTGATCTCAAAAATGGATCCGATAAAATACATATTCGAAAAGCCTGCTCTGTCTGGGAGAATTGCAAGATGGCAAATGATCTTGACGGAATACGACATTCAGTACACAACCCAGAAAGCCATCAAGGGAAGTGTATTGGCAGACCACTTAGCTCATCAAGCTGTAGATGACTATCAATCAATGAACTTCGAATTTCCGGACGAAAGCATCATGATAGTAACAGATTGTGAAGTACCTGGACCGGATGAAGGACCTGAGCCAGGATCCCGATGGTCTATGCACTTTGACGGAGCCTCCAATGCTTTGGGAAATGGTATCGGCGCCATAATCATATCTCCACAAGGTACTCATACTCCACTCACTGCCCGGCTATGTTTCAACTGTACCAACAACATGGCGGAGTATGAGGCGTGTATCATGGGTCTTCAAGCTGCGATCGACCTAAGGATCAAATTCCTAAGTGTTTTCGGAGATTCCGCTCTTGTGATCAATCAGATCAAAGGAGAGTGGGATACGAAACATCCAAACTTGATTCCTTATAGAGAATGTGTGTTGACCCTGATTCCCCACTTCACAGAGATAACCTTTGAGCACTTTCCAAGAGAAGAGAATCAGTTAGCGGACGCGTTAGCTACAATGTCTTCAATGTTCAAGGTTAAATGGGATAATGAAGCTCCCCGGATCATCATCTGGAAACTGGACGAACCGGCATACTGTTGTGATCTCGAAACTGAATTGGTAACTGAGAAGCCTTGGTACCACGAAGTGAAGAGATATCTGGAAGCTCAGGAATACCCTGAAGGTGCATCCATCAACGATAAGAAATTCCTGAGGAGGTTCGCAGCCAAGTTCTTCCTAAGCAACGGCATCTTATACAAGCGAAACCATGATTCAACCTTACTGCGTTGTGTGGATAAGACTGAAGCGGAAGGAATCATGGAAGAGCTACATGAAAGGACCTTTGGGACGCATTCCAGTGGACATACTATGGCTAAAAAGATCCTACGGGCAGGATATTATTGGTCCACAATGGAAGCTGACTGCTACCAACACTCCAGAACATGCCACAAGTGCCAGATCTATGCAGATAAGGTGCATGTTCCTCCGGTTCCCCTGAATGTTCTGACTGCGCCTTGGCCATTTGCAATGTGGGGCATAGATATGATCGGCGAGATAAAACCTACGGCATCTAACGGACATCGCTTCATTCTGGTGGCGATCGACTATTTTACGAAGTGGGTTGAGGCAGCATCCTATGCTACAGTAACCAAGACTGTTGTGGCACGGTTCATTCGGCACAACCTGATCTGTCGATACGGCGTCCCTGAGCGGATTATTACAGACAACGGTACCAATCTGAACAATAAGATGGTTGCTGAGCTTTGCGAACAGTTCAAGATACAGCACCATAATTCTTCTCCTTACAGACCGAAGATGAATGGGGCTGTCGAAGCAGCAAATAAGAACATCAAGAAGATCGTGCAGAAGATGGCAGTAACGTACAAAGATTGGCACGAGATGTTACCGTTCGCTCTGCATGGGTACCGTACCACAGCCAGGACGTCAACCGGGGCAACTCCCTTCTCTCTGGTTTATGGCATGGAGGCAGTCTTGCCGATCGAAGTGCAAATTCCCTCTCTCCGGATAATGAAGGATGCAAACCTGAACGAAGATGATTGGATCCAGACACGACTTGACCAACTCAATCTCATTGACGAAAAGAGACTCGCTGCTATCTGTCATGGTCAGACGTATCAGAAACGGATGATCAGGGCATTTAACAAAAAGGTCAGACCACAGGAATATCAAGTTGGGGATCTGGTTATCAAGAGAATCATCCTTCCTCAGAGTGATCCAAGGGGCAAATGGACTCCCACGTACGAAGGGCCATTTGTGGTTAAGCATGTGTTCTCAGGAGGAGCAATGATATTAACCAACATGGATGGTGACGACCTTCCTCACCCCGCCAATGCAGACATAGTTAAAAAATACTACGCATGAAAAAGACCCGCTAGGCTGACATGCCTAGGCAAAAATTAGGACTTCCCGTCGAACCAAAAGGGTTCGGGAAAAATGAAGGGATGAAAATGAAAAAATCTGTACACCCGGCAAGTCGAAAACCTGAAAAGGCGGCTTGGGCAAAAATGGGTATCCCGGTGGACTGAAAACCCGAAAGGGCGGTCCAGGCAAAAATTAGGGATAAAAGCGTAATACTATGTCTCATTGGATCACTTTGCATCCAGAATCCGGTATCTGCATCAAGCTCAAACGGCATCGATCAATCAGCTTCACCTTCAACCAAGGTCATCAAGTGATGAGACGCTCAGAGTTATAAAGGCAATAGCAGAGTTGAAACCCAGTGGGATCATTCATATTTCACACAGCTGTTTATTTTCTTTTGTACAAAATCTGTATAAACTCTCTTGCTCGGCAACGTTCCTCTTACTAGGACGTCAGCCTCTTGTATACAAAACGCCTATTTTCAGGCCATTCAAAAATCAATAAAAATATATCTTCAGTTAAACGTTCCAAGTGTTTTTCTTTTCCTGTTTTGTTTTGCGAAGAACGTCCAAGGTTCAATTTGTGATATATGCATTGACAGTAACTTGCTAACTCATAAATATTTGCATACGAAACAAAGGAATTAATTGCAGGTGACACTAGAAACAGGGGCAATAAAGAGTTGTCTAAACAATCCAATTGTTCTATCCTCCAAGGTACCAAGGTAGGTTCAGCTAAAGAACGTGACCAGTAAACCTGAATTCCCCAGAGAGTGAGCCAGCAAAAGTGCATCCTTCTCCAAGCAAATCATCAAATAGCAAGGAAATTGAGTATCCTCCCGTAGATCTCAATACTTCCCCAGCAGCACATATTCTTAACAAGCATCCCCGGCAGTCTTGGTCTAAAGATTGTTCCCCGGCGGCATACCTCAATATTCAAAGGAATCACTTCCCTGCAGTTCAAACCTCCCCAGAAGAGTCCAATCCGGGTTCCCCAGGAAAGTTGGAATTCATATCCCCAAGCAATAAGCTTATCCCCAGTAAATTCTGGAAGCTTATCCTCGCAGAGCACGAATGCGTCGTCCGGCTTTATTTAAAGAGTTATTTCCTCAATAGGATATAACTGGGTTATCCTCAGCCAAAAGCCATGGAAAGAGCGTCGTCGACACAGTTCTTTCTTATCCCCAGCGAAGTCTATCTACACTTCCAATAACAAGGGTATCCTCAGCAAGTTATCAACAATTCAGCAAAATTTCTCTAACCCCACAGAGTATTGCTTCCCAGCATGGTCGTCAGAGCATCTTTTCTCCCCGCAGAATCGTCCATTTGCCAAGTTTATTCCTCAAACGGAGTTATCGTCTCCTATCGGTATTCTTGCAGTTATCATCCCCAACGGAAGCAAAATCTATTCTTCAACGTCAGCCCAGGATACAACTTCCCGGCACCCGTCAAGGATTCACTTTCCTAGACGAAAACATACATAAAACTTCACATACATCATCATAGCATGCATAACGCACTGCATCATACAAGTCTCCTTTATGTTGAGAACATCATTGCTTGATCCATATCACGCATTGCATATGACTGACTTTTACCTTTCAGGAAAGATGCAGTTTAAAGTCTCAATCACATTTCAAGACCTAGACCGGTTCAGTTAAATCGACCCTAAGATTTTCCTGATGCTTACCCAGTCAAAGGCCTTCTCTTGGTTCAGTCAGATCGACCCTAAGATCTCCCTGATGCTTATCCAGTTGAAGATATTTCAAGACCTAGACCGGTTCAGTTAAATCGACCCTAAGATTTTCCTGATGCTTATCCAGTCAAAGGCCTTCTCTTGGTTCAGTCAGATCGACCCTAAGATCTCCCTGATGCTTATCCAGTTGAAGATATTTCAAGACCTAGACCGGTTCAGTTAAATCGACCCTGAGATTTTCCTGATGCTTACCCAGTCAAAGGCCTTCTCTTGGTTCAGTCAGATCGACCCTAAGATCTCCCTGATGCTTATCCAGTTGAAGATATTTCAAGACCTAGACCGGTTCAGTTAAATCGACCCTAAGATTTTCCTGATGCTTATCCAGTCAAAGGCCTTCTCTTGGTTCAGTCAGATCGACCCTAAGATCTCCCTGATGCTTATCCAGTTGAAGATATTTCAAGACCTAGACCGGTTCAGTTAAATCGACCCTAAGATTTTCCTGATGCTTATCCAGTCAAAGGCCTTCTCTTGGTTCAGTCAGATCGACCCTAAGATCTCCCTGATGCTTATCCAGTTGAAGATATTTCAAGACCTTGTCCGGTTCAGTTAAATCGACCCTAAGATTTTCCTGATTCTTATCCAATCAAAGGCCTCTCTGGTTCAGTCAGATCGACCCTAAGATCTCCCTGATTCTTATTCCAGTAAAAGACACCCAAGATTTTTCTCAACAAGCGTTGATTGAAGTTAAAGACACCCAAAATTTTCTCAACGAGCGTTGTTGAAGTTAAAGTCGCCCGAGGTTCTCTTACCATTCATGCTAAGGTAGTAACCATCCCTGGTTCATTCATCAGCGTTTGAAGCTCCAGACTCAGCTCCTGTAACCAGTCAGGACACATCTATACCAAGCATCCAAAATCAGCTCCTGCAACGTGTCAGGTACTCATTTTTCTGTTTTGTAGGTATACAGGTTCTCGCTAAGGAATCTCCTACGCGATCAACATCCCGATGGCATCTATAAGCCCATCACCCTATCCAGCAATCTCCAAAGGGCATCTATAAGCCCATTCCACCATCACTGCCACTATGTGAGCGCAAATTTCTGGGCACTCTAGTGTCCAATCATCTTCTACCCTCGGATTACGAAAGGCACGTCCTCCAATCTGCATCCTCAGGTCTAAGAAGATTGAACAGGGGCAACTGTTGTACCCCAAAATTTTCCCTCCCATATTCTCCAAGATTTGTCAAGTCAAGGTCACAAAATTCCCCAAGGGTGGTGCAGCTCAACTGTCTCCTATACAGTCAAAACTAGGGTTTGTGTTCTGATCAAAGAAAGAAAGTTTTCAGGGGCCCAATCAAGTCTCATATGCCTACAAAGATGGTCAAGTATCCTCATATCAAGTTTCAAGGCATTCAGATCAAAATTGCACAGTCAAAACCCTAGATTGCACTACAGTCAACTGTAGGGGCAAAATGGTCATTTGACAGTCAAAAGTTCAAATTTTTGGTCAATATATCATTTTGAAGCCACAAACATCATTTGATCAATGCTTGATCATGATTCTCAAAATTTGGCTCAGAAATCATCAAAGATGCAAAAGTTACTATATTTGGACAGCTGAAAAAGTCAACTGAAATTGACCAGGGCATAACTTTCACATGGATTATCAGAAAAAATTCCATCCAAAGCTCATTTTGAAGAGAAAGACATTTCCTACAACTCATCTTTATATTCCAAGTCCAAGAAATGCTCTCACAAAAAGTTATCAATTTCAACATTATAGGTCATTTTCAAAAGTCAACAAAAAGGGACTTTAAGTCAAAGGCCATAACTTGAGATTGGTAAATCAAAATGACATGGGACCAAAGGCATTGGTTAAAGGACTCAAAGACCTTTCCAAAATGTCCAAGAACATGTGAAAAGCTTAAAAATTGAGCAAGTTATGCCTTGTGGAAGTTGGGAAATTTTTGGGAATTTTGAAAAGTCAACATTGATGCAAATGATCCAAAAATGCAAATGGGCCCATTTTTCTTCCAAGTTTCTTCATGCCAAGCCTATGCACGACCATTAGGCCCAAAGGGAAGTATTTTCTCATTTTTTAATTATTTATTTGAATTTATATTAATATTAATTCATTTAAATTATTTTAATACATGAAAAATATAAAGCTTGACCTAAAAAAATCTTTTTATGCACATTCTAGACTCAAGATTTCGTGCACATCTTAATTAGGCAAGTTTTGGTTTGATTTGAACTAATTGACACAAAATTTCACATGAAAAAAGATATGAAAAGATTTTACAAAATCAAATATTGAAAACTATCAATGCCATGGATTTTGTGCAATTTTGTTGACCTAATGCCTTGGCTACATATTCAGGAATGCAAACCTAATGCCTTTAGACTCTCAGCTGCGCTCAGAAACCATATACAAAGTTGAAAAATTCTCAAAAAAGGTCAATACTGAAAACAAGTTTCTAGTTCGATTCAAGCCTCAATTCTTGTTCTATCATCATCCTGAAACATCATTGAACGATTCTCAATCATTAACATCAACCAAAACGCAAAGAAGTGGTATCTATAACTCAAACTGTGAAGCAAAATTTTTGAAATCGCATAGCATAATTCAAGCATCTTTTTGCATTTTTCTTTATTGATTCATGTTTATCATAATGTTTTGAAGCTAACTGGTATGTTTAATTGAGTTTTTCTGTGCCATACAAGATTATGCCATGATCGAACATTAGGGTTTGCAGGTTTCAGAATTGGGGTTTTCTACCCAAGGAAAAATTACGCCTCAAGACTATGGCCATTGGATTAAGCAGGTTGAGACGAAGGATAAGCACTACTCGCGCCCAATTTATTAGTCCTATAGCGCTAGTCGCTATTTTTCTAAAAGCTACTTTAACCCACGCGTGAAAACCGTTGCAATAGGACCTTGTTTCAGAAGAAAAAAAAAGGCGTGGGGAAGATGATGTGCTGGCAACCACTGAGTGGCTCATTCAAACCAGCGCGCGCTTTTAGGGGCCACTAACCAATGTTTCTTTTTATTATTTATTTGTTGTAATATAATAACATGCGCGTACTGGCTCAGGTGGTAAACGTGAATTCCATTAACCCTCGTGACCTGGGTTCAAGTCCCAGGTCTGGCAAGTTTCAATATTATTTTCCAATATAAATTCTTATGCAGCGCGCCTATTGAGGACCATCATACTCCTTCACTATCCCACCATACACGCGTCTAGCAACACTAGATCAGTGGCCAAGATTCTGAAAAACACGTATACGCTGGTCAATGCACTAGCATGCAAACTGGCAAAGTCAATGGATCAAAGGTTAATTGGGCCAGAATTCTAAGGCCTGTACCTCCTAAATTGGGACTACACCCCACTCTGGTTTGCAACTTCTTTCATTTTTTTACTTATTTTTTATTTTATTGTTAATCATTATGTTATTTATTTTATTGCTTTAATTTAATTAAATATTTTTTTACAATACATAAAAATACAGAAAAGACAAAAAAATATAATTCATTTTGATTACTTTCATAAATAAATTAAATGTAAATTATTTAGTTTAATTAGGTTTTAATTTTAATTCTTTTTCATAATAAAAGTCCAAATAATTAGAATTAGGTTAATTAATAATTTCCACTCCTTTTAATTTTTTCTTTTTTATCATAATATTATTATTTATTTATTTTCATAATTACATTGTACATAAATATAATTTAGGTTTAAATTAGGTCAAAAATTCAATATTTTCACAATAAACTTAAAAAATGTTAGAATTAGGGTTTGACGCTTCCTTTTTAATTAATTTCTCCTTAATCTTAAAAAATACAAAAATACCAAAAAACATTTAAATTTTAATTCCTTATTAAATTTAATCTTTTTTTGCAAAAAAGGGTCCAACGCCCATGTTCGTTATTATTTAATTTGCACATTTATTTTATGTCATTTATTATAATTTTGTATCTCTCCCAAAGCATTGTAATTTAAATTTCTCGCATTTTTATTTATCGCTTTATTTATTTTCCGCTAAATCGGGTCCGGTTTAATTTTGGCGATGTGGACCCGCGCCTTTGTAATAGCTTTATATTTGTTTTTTCGCACACTTTATAACTGTTAAATATGCATGCAAGAATGAATGGCCCTAATTAAAATCAAGCGTAGACCACAAATAAACATGACAAGACGAATAACTGAAACATGACACACAGTTCGCACACACCACCCCTAGGGTACGCCTCACTGTTGCCTTTCGAAAGGTGATCGTCGAGTAGAGGATGTCTTAGTAAGTCCTCATGATCCGGGAACCTGGCATGAGGGTAGCTTCTAAGGTGTCTTCCTATTGCTCTGGTGATCACCATGTCCCTAAAACTCGAATTGACCCGAATACCTCCAACGGTGGTGCTACCTACCTCTCAATGGTGGGATGGCACTACTTTAAAGGACATTTACACAGACGAATTCCTTAGGGTAGGTAGACGACTCGTGGATACTTGCTCTAATTCAAAACAAAACAAATCAAAAATACTTTTCACACCAACACATTTTCAAAAAGCTTTCGAAAGCATTTTTCAAACACTCTTGAGGGCCGATACAAGAGTCGAACTGGAATTTTCAAAGAAACTTTTTAAAACCCACATTGAAAAGCAAACAAACCATTTTTTTGAAAACACAAATGAGCAAGTATCTAAGAGCCCATGGATAACCATGGATAGAAAGGGTGCTAACACCTTCCCTTTCTATAATCTACCTCCCGAACCGAGAGCAATCTCTATAAGGAATTTTTCTGTGCTTTTGTCCTTTCCATTTGGAGAAAATAAAAGACGGTGGCGACTCTTGCTTACCGCGACATTTCGCGAACCAGCGTTAAACAGTCAGTTCCAGATCCACCGATCACAATCATGTATCTGACCGTCTTGGATAACTCAATGGGGTGTGTTTTGGACCAGCATGACGAGTCTGGTCGAAAAGAGCATGCTATTTATTACCTTAGCAAAAAATTTACGGACTGTGAGACTCGCTACTCACTGCTCAAGAAAACTTGTTGCGCTTTGGTATGGGTTGCTCGCCGACTGAGACAGTATATGTTGACTCATACTACCTTGTTGATTTCCAAAATGGATCCTATCAAGTATATCTTCGAAAAGCCTGCTTTATCTGGAAGAATAGCCAGATGGCAGATGATCTTGACTGAGTATGACATCCAGTACACCACCCAAAAAGCTATAAAAGGGAGTGTACTAGCTGACCATCTGGCTCATCAAGCTATCGAAGATTATTAACCCATGAGATTTGACTTCCCAGACGAGGACATCATGAATTTGGACAACATTGAAAGTAATGGACCGTATGACGGACCCGAAAAGGGATCCCGATGGACCCTGTACTTTGATGGTGCTTCAAATGCACTTGGAAACGGTATCGGTGCGGTACTCATTTCCCCGGAAGGTTGTCACACACCTTTCACGGCCCGACTTTGCTTCAGCTGCACAAACAACATGGCTGAGTATGAAGCTTGCATCTTTGGTCTCAAGGCTGCTATAGACTTGGGGATCAAATCTTTGATCGTATTTGGGGACTCGGCTTTGGTTATCAGTCAAATCAAAGGAGAGTGGGATACCAAGCATACTAATCTTATCCCATACAAAGAACATGTCTTGACATTGTTGCCTCATTTCGAGCAAATTACCTTCGAGCATTTCCCGCGAGAAGAGAATCAGCTAGCAGATGCTCTAGCCACAATGTCCTCCATGTTTAAACTCAACTGGGATAACGAGGCTCCCCAAATCACCATTGAGCGAATGGATGAACCTGCGCATTGTCACGAGATTAATACCGAAGAAGTAGTGGAACAACCTTGGTTCCATGAAATCAAAAGGTATCTCGAGGCTAGAGATTATCCCGAAGGAGCTTCCGTAAATGACAAGAAGTTCTTAAGGAAATTTGCTGCCAAATTCTTCCTGAGCAACGACATCCTTTACAAACGAAGCCATGATTGTGTATTACTCTGATGCGTAGACAAAGCTGAAGCAGAGTTGATCATGACTGAGATACACAGCGGCACATTTGGCACTCATTTGAGCGGGCATACGATGGCTAAAAAGATCCTAAGGGCAGGCTATTACTGGTCCACCATGGAAGCTGACTGCCATCAACATTCCCGTACTTGCCACAAATGTCAAGTCTATGCTGACAAAGTTCATATCCCTCTGGTTCCTCTCAACGTTCTGACTGCTCCTTGGCCATTTGCAATATGGGGCATTGACATGATTGGAGAGATCAAGCCCACGGCTTCCAATGGACATCGCTTCATCCTGGTTGCCATTGACTATTTCACTAAATGGGTCGAAGCAGCTTTCTTCGCCTCTGTTACTAAAAATGTAGTTGCCCGCTTTATCAAGCAAAATCTCATATGTCGGTATGGTGTTCCAGACAGGATCATCACAGACAACGGTACAAATCTGAATAACACGATGATCACCGCATTGTGCGAACAATTCAAGATTTATCATCACAATTCATCTCCCTATCGGCCAAAGATGAACGGTGTTGTTGAAGCTGCGAACAAAAACATTAAGAAGATCATTCAGAAAATGACAGTCACTTACAAAGACTGGCATGAGATGTTACCGTTTGCTCTACATGGTTACCGTACGATGGCACGTACTTCAACAGGGGCAACCCCATTTTCTTTGGTATATGGCATGGAAGTTGTCTTGCCTATGGAAGTCCAGATTCCTTCTCTAAGGATTATGAAGGATACAGGTTTGAATGAAGATGATTGGATGCAGACCCGACTTGATCAACTCAATCTGATCGACGAGAAGCGACTCGCTGCTATATGCCATGGTCAGACGTATCAAAAACGGATGATCAAGGCCTTCAATAAGAAAGTCAGACGTCAAGTGTATCAAGTCGGAGATCTCGTAATCAAGCGGATTATCTTGCCGCAAAGTGATCCCAGGGGAAAATGGACTCCTACATATGAAGGACCATTTGTGATCAAGAGCATATTTTCTGGTGGTGCAATGATTCTGACCACCATGGACGGCGATGATTTGCCGCACCCTGCGAATGCAGACATAGTCAAAAGATACTACGCATAAAATAACCCGACAAGTCGAAAACCCGAAAGGGCGGCTTGGGCAAAAATGGGCATCCCGGTGAACCGAAAACCCGAAAGGGCGGTTCAGGCAAAAATTAGGGATAAAAACAAAAGAAATCTGTACACCCGGCAAGTTGAAAACCCGAAAGGGCGGCTTGGGCAAAAAGGGGTTTCCCGGTGAATCGAAAACCCGAAAGGGAGATTCAGGCAAAAGTTAGGGAATTAAAGCGTATGACTATGTCTCGTCGGATCACTTCAAAGACAATCTCTTCATCAACCAGTTCCAGGCTTCTGATCAATCCAGTCATCGGCAAACGAAGCATTGAATGGACAGATATTCAGAGTTATGAAAGCTATAGCGGAATGGAATCCCATGGAATTATTTCACATAGCCATCTTTATTTTGTATAAATCTTTCAATATTTACGACAAAATCCTCTTACTAGGATGATTGTCTCCTTTGTACAAATATACTCATAGAAAGTCAATACAAATACTTTTCCCAGAAATTTGTGTCATTTCCTTTTCTTTTCTCTTGCACTATTTGTTTTATTTTGAGAAACGTCCAATGTTTTGTTAAATAGGCATATGCATTTGAACATAATCATTTCCTTACGAATCAAGAAAGAGGATTACTGATAGGTCAAAGGTGCAGTTGGATATCTTGATACCCTTCAAAGGAAACCCCCAGGAGATTTGGAATCCATATCCCCAGCAAACCCTGAAGCTTATCCCCGGTAGATTTTGGAAGCTTATCCCCTGCAGAGTACGGACGTCTCTCCCGAGTTTTATTCAAAGTTATTCCTCACAAGGGCTTATAACTGGGTTATCCTCAGCTTATTGCCACGGAAGATCGCACTCGCCAAGATTCTTCCTACCTCCAGCGGAGTTCATCAGAGTTCCCCAACATAGCTTATCAATACAATCCCCCAGAGGAGCCTATCTTTGTTATCCCCAGCCAGAGAATCCTCCAGAACTCAGTTCCCCTCAGAGTTTAAGTTTTGGTATTCCCGGCAGAGCTAAAGCTTCAAATTATCAAATCCCCAGCGGAGCCAGGCTAATGAACCTTCTCCCCACAGAGTTTTGGGAGGGCAAATCTTGAGTTCCCCAGTGAAGTCGCCAGAGATACTTCCCACCAAACTGAAGATTCTCAGTCTTACATCCCCAGCATGAGTCTATTAGATTGGAACTCCCCAGTAGAAGTCATCAGGAATTCCCCAGAAGATTGGTATACAACCCAAGCTCCTTATTCTCCAGCAACAACCAGGAATTATTCTTCCCGGCAGCAGTCAAGATGCTTTTATCTTCAGCCATCTCAGATTCATCTATCCTTTGCAAGATAGCTCATCAGCTTACATGCGCATTCATTTACATTCATATCATATAACATACGTTGCATCATGCATCATGACATTGCATACAACTAACTCTTTACCTTTTCAGGTAAGACCAGTCGACAGACTAAAATCATTATCTCCCGAGATTCTTTCCAGGAATAGTTCAGATATGACCAAGACATGGCAACATTCTAATGCTTATTCCAGATTCATCTAGATGCAGTTTTACACGAGCTCATCATCAGGGAACCCTACACCGGTTCTTTCTCCAAATTCAAGATTTCTGAAAACAGTTCACGGGTTCTCCAAGTAATGGATGTTAACCTATCACTTGTTCAGGTTCTTCTCCAGATTTCTGAAAACAGTTTATGGATTCTTCCCAACAACGGATGTTAATCTATCAACTTGTTCAGATGCAATTTTTGAAAACAGTTTACGAACTCTTCCCAACAACGGATGCTGCTCTATTGCTTATTCAACTTCAAGATTTCTGAAAACAGTTCACGGGTTCTCCAAGTAACGGATGTTAACCTATCACTTGTTCAGGTTCTTCTCCAGATTTCTGAAAACAGTTTATGGATTCTTCCCAACAACGGATGTTAATCTATCAACTTGTTCAGATGCAATTTTTTAAAACAGTTTATGGATTCTTCCCAACAACGGATGTTAATCTATCAACTTGTTCAGATGCAATTTTTGAAAACAGTTTACGGACGCTTCCCAATAACGGATGTTGCTCTATTGCTTATTCAACTTCAAGATTTCTGAAAACAGTTCACGGGTTCTCCAAGTAACGGATGTTAACCTATCACTTGTTCAGGTTCTTCTCCAGATTTCTGAAAACAGTTTATGGATTCTTCCCAACAACGGATGTTAATCTATCAACTTGTTCAGATGCAATTTTTGAAAACAGTTTATGGATTCTTCCCAACAACGGATGTTAATCTATCAACTTGTTCATATGCAATTTTTGAAAACAGTTTACGGATTCCTCCCAACAACGGATGTCAATCTATTGCTTATTCAGACCCCCAGTTCAGAGTTGGTCCTAAGCATGGACACCTTCCTGATACTCATTTCCAAATGGCATCTTTAAGCCCATCCCCGACAAGTGTCTGTCACTCTCCCAGATGGCATCGTTAATCACATCTCCAAATGGCATCTCTAAGCCCATTCCCGCATCCATTGCTTTGACGAGTGCAAATTTAAGGGCACTCTAGTGTCCAATCTCCTTTTACCCTCGAGTCGCGAAAGGCAAACTTGCCAATCTAACTCTTCGGATTCAAGAAGATTGAACAGGGGCAACTGTTGTACCCTAAAATTTTCCCTCCCATTTCTCATTGATTTCTCATCACAAAGCCCTTGGAGATCAAGATCCAGTTAGGGTTTCATCTGCTCAAGACTTCTCCTTGCACTGTTGACCCAAATTAGGGTTTATGTTTGCACAAAGATGTTTTGACCTAAAATGCCTAAGATGACTTTCATGCTTCATATTGGACTCCCAAGTTTATCCACATCAAGTTTCAAGTCTTGATTCCAAGTTTTGCCCAGTCAATTGGACAGTTGACCTAGAAATCAGTTGTATTAGGGAAAAAGTCAACTGTGGCCAATTGACAGTCAAACCTCATGAAAATTGACCCACATCAACATTATGAACTCATATGGACCATTTGATCAAGTTTGGATCACAACTCCACAAGAAATTTGATCAGATCACCAAAAGGGCAAAATGGTCATTTTTAGGGTTTTGACTGCACAAAGGCAATTTTTGACTGTTTGACCTAGCCAATGGCAAGCCAAGCTCACATATGGACTCAAGGACCCCATGGAATTGTCTTGGCATGCTCAACAAGTTCAAAAGATCCCAAATGCACAAGATTGACAGTTGAATTTCCCAGTCAATTGATCAATTTTGACTGTATACTGAAAGGTCAAACTTTGATTTTTTGGTCAAAATCAAGAGTCAAGATTCATTTTTCATCAAAACATGCCAAATCATGAAACTTGTTCACCAAGAAATCAAAAATTGCAAATTAGGGTTTGAAATGAGAATTTTTCATAACTTAGAATTTTTCTAAGTTATGAAAAACCCTAATTTTTTCCTAACTTTGTCCCACTTTCTCACCAAGATTCATTTGGATTCAAGCAAAAGTCAAAACATGAAAGTTTTAGCCTATTGCATAATCTACAACTTTGATTCACAAAGTTTTTCCAAAAGAAGCTTGTATCTCAAGTTACAATTTTTGGAATAAGGGTACTAAACCATTCTTAACTTAGTGAAATTTTGACCTTTTTAGGCAAGGTTTTTACCTAACTTCAAGACCATTTTTAACATACTTCCCCTTGGAATTTCAATTTGCATTTCAAAGATGGATTGTAGTACACATTCCAAGATTTCCAAAATGTCCAAGAACTCATCAAACAACCTCATGACTTGAGAGAATCAAATTTTGCAATATGGCAAAAACTCACTTTTGAATTGGCCAATTTCCATGTTCATAACTTGTGCAATTTTTCAAATCAGCATGCTTCCCTTGATTACAGGCCTCTAAACCATCCAACACTCATAAATTTAATGCAAACTCTTTGTGCCAAGACCATGTTCTATGTGTTCAAGCATTGCATGATGGATTAATCCCAAAATAGATAAAGCACTTTAACCATTTTTGCAAAAGTAAGCTTTATGTCAAAATGAAAATCCAAGAAGTACAGATCAAATCCCCTTGGCACAAGTTTAGGGACTAATCACACTGATCAATGCCAAGGTTTGCAGCATGTTATGGGGGCCTCTACCTGTCTAAACACCAACTTGACCTTTTCTTGCTTAAGTGTTAAGAAACATAGCATATCACAAGACAACTTTCATCTCAGCAATAGAACCATTAAGCAAATACTTTGTACACATTCAAGACATCCTAACTGAGCTAGTACACGACTCCAACACCTCCATTGCCCTCTAGAACACAGAACCACCATCAAACTGCATAAAAACAGGGCCTACTGCAGTTTGAGTTCCAACTCTCATCCCTTCCATATATTCTTGCTAAGAACTCATCAAACACATTCCATAACATCCCTTGAAGCTAACCCAAACACCAAACACGACCTGTAACTCCTCTAATCAGTTCCACCATTTTCACTTTCTTGTTTTGCAGTTTAAGTTCCCTAGCTCGATTCAAAGTGTTTCAAAGCAAAGTAAAACTTGGAATAGCATCCCTGGACATCAAGGAAGCTGTACCAATCATCACCTTGCTCTGAAAGTACCTCCATCATCAGATACAACTTCAACTGAACAGGTATCTTCTTGAACTTCTAACTCTTAGTGTAGGCATCATTAGCTCTAAGTTTGTGAATAAAAAGTGTTCTACTCATGCCCCTGAATCTGTACATACTTTTACTTTCCATTTTGCCTGAGCTATGAGAATTTAAGGTCTGAATATTGATAAAAACTTAGGTTAGGATTTGGGAATGATGAAATTCTCTCTCATTTCTGAGAGTTAGGATGATTTCTTTACATATTTAGAATCGTGATTCAATGCTTAACATTTCTTATGTTGTAAATTTGTGCAAAAGATCAAGGAATCCAGATGTTTGAATTGGTGTTCAGGCGCGCGTTTTTTAACATCTTTCTGGCTGGAGGTTGAAGAAAGGCTTGGTGGGCTGGGCCTTCTGTGCTATTTCTTTCTACACCACATTTTCACTTTGACACCCCCTGAGCCCATTTTGTTTGTTTTAATGATTTTTTGACTTTTCTTTTTTTATTCTGACTTGTTTATTTTTGCTAATAATATTAAAAACATAAAAAATATTTTTTACATCATTTTTACATTTTTTAGGCATTTATTTGTTTAAGATAGTTATTTGTACATAAATAATTATATAAACTTACTTTTTACTTAAAATACTAGAAAATAATGTAAGCATATTTTATTTTCATTTTTATTTTGTTTTATCTTCTTAAAATATTTTGTATTAAAATATTCTTTTTTTTATAAATATTAAATATTATTATTTTTATGTATATAATATATATTTAGAAATTAATACATATATATATATATATATATATATATATATATATATATATATATATATATATATATATATATATATATATATATATATATATATATATATATATATATATATATATATATATATATATATATATATATATATATATTTATTAGAATATTTAGTAAAAAAATACAAAAATATATACACTTTATTTTTTATTAACATTTAATGGCAAAAATATCATTTTGACAAATATACTTCATTTTTATTTTTATTTCATATATAATTGATAAATATTAGTATACATTAAATAAATAATACCCTTTATTTAAGAAATTAGGGTTTTGCCCTTAAAATACAAAAACTCCAAAAAAAATAATACTTTTCATTTTTATTTCATTTGACATAAAAAATACTTTTTTCCATACATATAAAAACTCTTTTTGCATCTTGCATATTTATTTTGTTTCTATTTAATTTATGCAATTAATTATCTTGTAAATAATTCCAAATTGATGTAATAGTTAGATTTAAATTTCTTGTCAAATACCCCCAATTTGAACATTTGTACCCCCCTTCTCATATTGTGTTGTAATAGTGTAGGAACTTTACTTTTCGCACTTTATTGCTTTCTAATTATACCATGTTAGAATTAGGGTTTGTATGCAAATAAAAAGAACAAAATAGTTTGACCTAATTTCAAGATAAACAAGCATGAAAATGGAAAACACATATCACACTTGCACCCCTAGGGTATTCCACTTGTTGCCTTCAATAATGGGCCATATTGCATGTTAGGTTTCTTTGGGTAAAACAAACAATCAAATGATCATAGTCCCTCGATGACGCTTTCGAAAAGTTGCCTAAAATGATCAAGTCCCTTTCAAAGAAAAATTGCCCAAAGATACTTAGCACTATTGCAATTATGGTCTAAACGATGACCCGCGCCCGTCCCTTTCACATCCTAACACAAGATTGTCCACCAAATGCAATGGTGGAACAAAATTGTTAAAAGGGTTAAAACACAACAAAAATCTTTGAGAACTTTAGGGTAGATAGCTCTTAGGTACTTGTCAACTTGCAAAAAACAAAAACACTTGCCTATTTTTCAAACCACACTTCGTGAACACTTTCAAAACAAACTTTCAAAAAACCTTGAAACATCTTTTCAAAAAGACAAACACCTTTTGTAAAACATTCAAGTAAAGAATTGTTACAAGGGTAGCCTAGACAAGGCATCTTTTTCAAAACATTTTCAAAACCACACACAAAGCACCATTTCAAACAATTGAAAACCAAGGCAAGTTGATCTAAGCAAGTACCTAAGAGCCCATGGATAACCATGGATAGAAAGGGTGCTAATACCTTCCCTTTCTATAATCTACTCCCCGAATCCAAGAAAAATCTCAAAGGTTTTTGCTGTGCTTTTTAAACCTTTCCTTAGGATAAAATAAAAAGTCGGTGGCGACTCTTGCTCAACCGAAACATTTGCGAAAACAAACGCAAAACCATAGTCAGTTCTCCCACCGTATCACAGTGGCGCTCTCAGGTGGCCAAGGCAAAGGGAGGATGATGACAAGGGTTCTGGTATTTCTGTATCTTTCTCTTTGAATAATTTGATGATGATTCTGTTCTGAAAACTTGATTACTCTTTTCTTCACTTCTGGACTTCTTCCTCTTTGCTATGTTAGTGATGGCTTTTGATATCAATGATGATCTTTCTGAGATTTGGTCTTTGTTTTTTGCTTTGTCTTTGTTGATATTTTCTGAAAGCTATGCTTCTGAGTTCTCTCTTCTTCTTTTGGGGTACCCTGTTTATTTAATGATGAACATGTATTCTGAAAAAGGGCTATTTGTTGTTTTCTTCATGTTGATATTGAAACTTGTTGGTGATGAATGTATGTTCTGAGACTTTCTTCTTCCTCTTCTTTGCTATGATGATGAATTCTTCTGAGATTATTGTTATTGATGACTAGATGATTTGTTGGTGAATAAGTTTGTAGATGGTTTGGATTTGTTTGTTGAACTTTGCTTGATACAGTTTAACAGGTTTTAGGCAGATTTGCCTGTGGTTTTGGATAGACAGGCTGTAGGTTTCTCAAACTTGCAGTTTTGCATGTTTGCTCGTATTTCTGTTTTGGAGGCAGTTTTTGCAGGTTTGAATAGGTTTTAGTGGTTTAGATTTGTTTGCGTTTACAAGCTTGCAGCTTTGTAAACCTGTAATGCTGGTTTTAGTTGGAAGCTGGCTTTGTGGATTATGCAGGTTATACAGGCTTGTGAGTTCTGGTTTGTAGGTCATGCAGTTTAACACAGTTTGGTGTTTTTGGTGAGCTTGAGAGGCTTCTAAGTTTTGAAGCAGGCTTGGTAAGCTTTAGGCAGGCTTGCTTGAGTTTTGAGGCGGTTTTGCTTCTGGTTTTCTTTTTTAGTTGCAGTTTGTGGCTCTTCCCCCCCTTTTAGACTGTTTACAGTCTTGTTCTCTTATATCTTTTTTCACTGCTTTGTACAGCCTGCCAAACTGCAAAACTCTATTTCTGGTTCTCTCTTTCTCTCTCCATAAAGCATTTTTAAATTGCTTAATGTATTTTATTCTGAAAAGTTTTTGTTGGCCAGAATATGATGATGAATATTGACAAGCCTGCTTGCTTGTATCTTGGTTTATCTTTGCATTCTGTACTTTCTTTCCATATTTTCTGCATTGTTCCTTTTGACAGCTTGTGCTTTGACAGCTTTGTGTACTTGGTTTGGCATTTTTGTAACTTAGTTTGCTTTTGGTTGACTAATGCAATTCATGCTGGCTTAGTTGGCTAATGCAGTTTGTTGTTCAGTTTGCTTTGCCTTGCTGCCTTGTATATTTAATTGATTGTATGCTTGCAAAATCTTTCCTCTTTGTGAACCAAGAAGAGAAATCTTCTTGTGATTTGCAAAGAGGATAAGTAAAACATGATGAACCCAAAAACAATCTGATTCCGGCCAACAAGCTTTAATGATGACTTTATATTTATCTGCTTGAAAATGCTTTTCAATTTATCTACACTGATTTCTTTTTCTTCTGTCCTTTGCAGGTAATTATCAGTTGAATAATGGAAGAAGCAATAGAAGATCAAAGATTTCAAGAGATTTAGATTTATTTTCTTTTCATTTATTGTAATAAATATTATTGTAAACACTGTAAATAATAAATTTACAATATTCGAATAACATTTGTAACAATATTCGAAATAAATAAATAAAAAGTCTTTGTCAAATAAGAATTCTTTACTGTCAAATATTTCATTCTTTCTTTTGCACTGTCTATTTAATTATTTAAATCTCTTGAATTAAAATAACTGGAAATGTATCCCAATAACTTTAATCCATATGAAATAAATAAATCAACAAACTTTGTCGTCTCGCAATCTCGCATTAATCACAATACGCCTGGCACTCCAATTAATCATATGCTGTATACAGTTAAACAAACAAGCATTCCACACACCTTTCACTTCACTGATCAAACCAATGCCTCAAAGTTTCAATCAAAGCCTCAGCTCCTATCTCAGATATTTAGGTTTTGAGAAACAACCGGTAATCTGGAACAAGCGTAAAAATAATGTAACAGTCAATTAAATTAATGTGGATTCAATTTCTTCTGAGAAATACGAGCGAAAACCCTAATTCCAGATTTGTCGTCAAAGAAAAGTCTGTTTGATCAATTCCTGAGCCAATCTCAACCCAATCAATAGAAACCCTAATTATGGACTTGTTGTCAAAGAAAAGTCTGTTTGATCAACTCAAAATCAATGGAAACCCTAATTCTGGATTGACTGATAAAGAAAAGTCTATTTGACCGATTCTTGAGCCAATCTTGAAAAGTCAGGGAAAATCCTGAAGTTGTGATTTCTTGTGAAAAAGGGGAGGGCAAATTTTGGGGTATAACAGTTGCCCCTGTTCAATCTTCTTGAACCTGAAGAGTTAGATTGGCGAGTTTGCCTTTCGCGACTCGAAGGTAAAAGATGATTGGACACTAGAGTGCCCAAAAAATTTGCACTCGTCAAAGAATAGTTGAGGGAATGGGCTTAAAGGTGCCATTTGGAGACGGGACAGAATCTTGTCAGAGATGGGCTTAAAGATGCCATCAGGGAATGCTTGTTAAATTGTATGTTGCAGGTGAGTGGGTGAGTATCAGAAAGGTGTCCATGTTTGGAGCATCTCTGAACGGGGGGTTTGAATAAGAAATAGATTGACATCCATGTTGGGAAGCATTTGTAAACTGTTTTCAAAAGTTGAATTTGAACAAGCGATAGATTAGCATCCGTGTTTGGAGAATCCGTAAACTGTTTTCAGAAGTTGAGTATGAACAAGCGATAGATTAACATCCGTGTTTGGAGAATTCGTAAACTATTTTCAGAAATTGAATCTGAACAAGCGATAGATTAACATCCGTGTTTGGAGAATCCGTAAATTGTTTTCAGAAGTTGAGTCTGAACAAGCGATAGATTAACATCCGTGTTTGGAGAATCCGTAAACTGTTTTCAGAAGTTGAGTCTGAACAAGCGATATATTAACATCCGTGTTTGGAGAATCCGTAAACTGTTTTCAAAAGTTGAGTCTGAACAAGCAATAGATTAACATCCGTGTTTGGAGAATCCGTAAATTGTTTTCAGAAGTTGAGTCTGAACAAGCGATAGATCAACATCCGTGTTTGGAGAATCCGTAAACTGTTTTCAGAAGTTAAGTCTGAACAAGCGATAGATTAACATCCGTGTTTGGAGAATCCATAAACTGTTTTCAGAAGCTGAGGTCTGAATAAGCGATAGATTAACATCCGTGTTTGGAGAATCCGTAAACTGTTTTCAGAAGTTGAGTCTGAACAAGCGATAGATTAACATCCGTGTTTGGAGAATCCGTAAACTGTTTTCAGAAGTTGAGGTCTGTATGAGTAGCAGAATGACTTCCGTGTCTGGAGTATATCTGAGACTATAACCGGAGTTGAGATCTGTATGAGTAGCATGATGACTTTTGTGGAGACTGCACTGGGGAAAATCAAACTGTTGGTACAAAGGCCAGAATGGCATCCGTGTTTGGAGCATATCTGAACTTGAAGTTGATAGTTGAATCTGAATGAGAGATAGAATGGTCGCCGTTTATGGAGCATATCTAGTCTGTATCAGATTGTCGAAGTCTGAATGAGTAGTAGAATGACCGTCGTGTTTGGGGAATACTTGTATTGTATTTGACTAATTGTTAACGATAGCCTTTTAATCTTATCCTGAAAAGGGTAAAATGTTAGCCAAAATATAAAATCATGTTGCATGATATGTATGATGCAGTGAACTGTACTTCATCAATGTTTATGATATGGATGTAATGGATGCGCATGTAAGCTGAGTAGTTGTCTTGTTGAGGAAAATAAATCCTGGATAATGAAATCTTTGACTGCAACCGGGGAAATCAAATCCTTAACTGCTGCTGGGGATTGAAAATCCTTTGATCGTTGAAAATGAGAAGTCCTAGGACCACTGTTGGGGAAATCAGGATTTTGGGTTGTATGCCAATCTACTGGGGATTCCTGTTTTGAGGAGATCTTCACTGGGGAATATTTGAATACTCTGTAAGGAACTGAGAATGAGAGTCTTCATTCTGCTTGGGGAATAAGAATTATGTGGGGAATAGCCACACTGATGAAAAGTAGTTATCCTGTTGGAGAGTAAAACTCAGGATTCTGGAAAAAGCTTATTCCTGTCTGGAAGAAGTTCAGGTTTAGGTTGTATGCCACTTTAAGAATGAGAATCTTCACTCTGTCGGGAATACCAGAAATTGAGATGTTATACCACTTTGAGAAATGAGAATCTTCATTCTGTCGGGAATATTAGGAGGTTGGGTGTATGCCAATCTACTGGGGAAGCCAAAATGAGAATCTTCATTCAGGTCTTGGGTCATAAGATTGGGTGTATGCCAATCTCTTGAGGTTTTAAGGATGAGAACCTTCATTCTGTTAAGGGTCAGGAGGTTGGGAGTATACCAATCTTCTGAGGTTTCAAGGATGAGAATCTTCATTCTGTTAAGGGTCAGGAGGTTGGGAGTATACCAATCTCTTGAGGTTTTAAGGATGAGAATCTTCATTCTTGAGAGAAACATATTTTTAGGAGCTTCAGTTGTCTGTTATTCTGTTGGTGGTTGTAACTTCCAACAGGTGATGAAGGAATCTTTGATGACTGTAACTTCCAACAGGTGATGAAAGAAATTTTGATGACGACCGTAATTTCCAGCAGGTGATGAAGGAAATTTTTAACGACCGTGAATTCCAACCGGTGATGAAGGAATTTTTGATAACGACCGTAACTTCGAGCAGGTGATGAAGGAAATTTTTAACGACCGTTTAACTTGAAATGTAATTTGTTTTGGAGAATAAATCCTTGACAAATATTGGGGAAATAAACCCATGACTGCTGGTCTGCTAGATAGGTGATAACCTTCTCGAGGACGCTTGAATTTCTTTTCAGAAAGATTTCTGAGAGGTTTCATCATTGCCCCTAGTATCAGATGTTTGTGGTATTTCCAGGAAACTAAGACTGCACGTAACCCCTTGTTGAGATTGGCGCTTAAATGCCCCAAGTGATGTGAGGGGGACTTGCCCTAGATTATCCTGCAATTGAGAGATTTCTTGAAATCTTGACTGGACTACCCCAGGTTTAATGGTTTTTGAAAGATTTGTTGAAATCTTGACCGGATTGCCCCTGATTTACTGGACAATACCAAACCAAGTCCCCTTTTGTTGATGGGAGATTTTTGCCATGGGAGTGTCATCCCACTTGAAGTGATTTTACTTACTGAGAGAGCTTTCATTCCTCCGAACATTCACCGTTGTGAATTTCTTCGCTGTCAAACAAATAAACATGTGCAAACAACAATATTCGAATAATGCAAAGTTTATGCTAGTCTCGAAGTTTTGAAAAATGCATTTTTAGCAGAAAACTTTTTATAAGACAAATTTAACACCAGATTTAGGGTAAAGCCTTACAGGAGTCAGGATACCTTTTTGTAACAGTATGCTTTCGGACTAACCCATGCTTCAATTAGGACTTTTAAAGGGTTGTAACGTGGCTTGGTTCGCGGTTTAAGAAACAAAGGATAAAGGCTCAAAGTATATTTGTACCCACCCGCTCTTCGTGATGTTCTTTAATCCTAAACTCAGTTAATTGTGCGTCAAACTCTATTCGAGTTTGGAACGACATTTTGGTGATGGTCCACACAAGTTGAATTTTATGGAAGGCAGACATCATTTTCAACATTTTTCATGTTGTTGAGGATTTATAATGACCTCTTTTTTTTATTTAATATCCCTAACTTTTGCCTGACTATTTTTATTTTTGAGATTACAGTCAGCGGGATGCCCCAGCTTTCTTAAGCCTCTTTTGTAGGTTTTGGCTTAGTGGGCTTTTCTCTTTTGAGAGATAATGACTGCCTATGAGATAAGGAACCATCACTGTCTTTTGGTTTCAAAGGAATGTGTTTGATGTCATTCGTTGTATTACGAACTGAGAGTTTGTGACTTCAATGTGCATCTTTTGAATTAACCGAGAGACTACCCTGCCCCAGGTTTAATCAAAGGTTTCAATTTGTGTTTAAAACAGAAAACTCCTACTTCATTGGCTCGAAGGGGGTTAACTAGGAATTATCTTCCTTATAACTCCAGTGTTTAGTATTTGAAAGAAACGCTTGTACATCGTCAGCAAGGTCTGTTCAAAAGCATACTGTATAGGATTATGGCATTGTTTCGTCATCCTCCCTCTAAAGGCTTGTAGCTTTTTATCAAGAGTTAAATATCATAAAGAAAGTAGGAAGCATAATTCAAGAATAGTGAAAACGAATGGATGAATTCAAGACAAACATATGCAATGCATTAATGAAACAGAGTCTGACATCAACAGATAATTGTTTGAATAACAAAAGAAATTACAACTTGAAAATTCAAATGGAACAAAAGTCTCTCAGTTCGAGATTTGTCATTTCAGGTAGAGAACCCTTAGCGGAAGATTTTCATCTCGCCATCCGGCATGAATTCCAGCACTCCTTCATCGATCAAGTCTTGGATCTTGTTTTTCAAAGCCCAACAGTCATTGGTGTCATGTCCAGGACTATGGGAGTGGTATATGCAAAACGCGTCAGGGTGATAGCTAGGAGTAGAGGTATTGGGCTTCCGAATAGGATCCCTTAAAGCAAGCAGATTGACCTCCAACAAGCGTTTCAGTATTAGATATGATGGTATATCAGTCTCAGAGAAAGGTCTTCCAGACGTATTTTTCTTATGCCGATTACCTTGTTGACGCTGGCGAGGTTGTTGCTGGGCTTGTGACCCTGAAGCAAGTTGGGGAGCCTTTCCCTTGTCTTCTTGTCTCAAAGGAGGTTGAATGATGACTTGGTCTTCAACCCTAGTTATTTGCCCCACTTGGTTGTCTCGAAGCAGTTTGTCGACGAGGACCCTGAGCTCTTCTTGTCTTTGAGCCATGTCTTGAATGAGAGCCATCTGGCCCACCAGCTGTCCCATCATCTGGATCTTCATTGTTGCCAGCTCAATATGTAGTTCTTCCACCCGATCATTCCTGATGCTGCTTGGATTCCCTAGGACCATGTCCCTTGTGATGAGAGCTTTCACTTCTTCTTGCCCCTGGGACAGGTTCAAGAACATTTCTTGAAGTTGAGCATTTTGATCCTGGATATCTTTGACAGTCCTCTCTAGAGTCATCTCTACTGAAATAAACAGTAGGAGAATAAGGAAACCTGAAAAGGAAAACCTGTTATGATACAATGCATGATATGTGGATGCATGTTTTCAAGGATCTCTCGGGGTAAACACAAGAAAATGTTAGAGGTCGAATTTTGATCGACATCTTTGATTGGAGATCTTTGCATCGGTGGATGTCTTTCCACGAGAATCAAGCTCACCATGTCAAGTGGGTCATAGCCCCCGATTCAAGTTGTTTCACTTGACCTTTGACGGCGTTTGTTTAGAGGAAAATTAAACCTCTTGCCCTTTGGTAGACGTCTGGTTCAATGTGACCCTGCATCAAAAGACCGTCGAGATCCTTGAAATGGTTATTGAAAATGCAATGGTATGATGTTATGATGTTATGTACATGTATGCAAAAGTAAGTAAGTGTATATACAGGTAATCATATTCACACAGAGCAGACAAGTCCTTGGGTTTAGGCTTGCATGGGGTTTGTAGATAAGTACCCTCTTGAAGTTAGTTGGCTCAACCTGTCCTAAAATAGAAACCAGGTTCTAAGGAGCTCAATATCACTGGATTATTTTCTATGTTCATTGTTTTGGTTTAGCCACTTAACTGGCGACCAAAAAATTCCAAGAAAATAATCCTCAATGAGTGTAGTATCGAGTATCTACCAACTTCGGACTGCACCAAAGTCGGTCACCTCACTACCCCTAAAAAAAGGCCAAGATGGTCAAGTAAGGTTCTAAGAGTTCGTTAGTGCTTCACGACATCCCTCAGCAGCCCCGTATTCTCTTTGATTAACTCAAAGGCTATCGGTACCCACAAATATGTCACACCAACGTAGCTACTGCTTCAACCATGTCGGTATACCCCGCACAGTTCCCTCACAGTTTATTGCTACTTACCTAAAAGGTGCCCCCAAATCCGGGTGTAGGATTTAAACAAACCCAAACAAGGAACCCAAAAAGTAAAGCAATCAAAGCAATCAAGGTAAGCAAGTAAAGGTGATCTAAAACCCTAAGGAAACCCCACTTTTAGAAAAATCCCCAACAGAGTCGCCAGTTCTGTGATACGGTGGTACAACTGACTTGGGATTTTGTGTTTGTTTTCGCACTTGTTCGGTTTAGCAAGAGTCGCCACCGACTTTTTATTTTATCCAAAGGAAAGGTCAAAAAGCACAGGAAAGACCTTTAAGATGTTTTCTTGGGTTCGGGGGGTAGATTATGAAAAGGGAAGGTGCTAGCACCCTTTTCATCTATGGTTATCCATGGGATCTTAGTTACTTGTTTTAGATCACTTGCCTTTGCTTTTCATTTGTTTGAAATGGTGCTTTGTGTGTGTGGTTTTGAAAATGTTTTGAAAAAGATGCCTTGTCTAGGCAACCTTTGTAATGATTCTTGTTTGAATATATACAAAGGTGTGTGTCTTTTTGAAAAGATAATTCAATATTTTGAAAGTTGTTTTGAAATTGTTTTGAAGTTGTGTTGTGAAGTGTTTTTTGAAAAATGGCAAGGATGTTTTGCAAGATTTTTGATCAAGTAACTAAGAGTTGTCTACCCTATTTTACTCAAAGATCTTTCTTATGTTTTTAACCCTTTTAACAGTGTTATTTCACCATTGTATTTGGTGAATAACCTTGCGTTAGGATGTTTAACGGGACAGGCGCAGGTCATCGTATACAATCATTGAAGGCAACTTGTGAGACGCTCTAGCAATTTTGTAAGGGACGAGATCGTTTTATCGAAGGCAACATCGAGGGTCATCGAGGGACTACGATTTTTGTTTATCGAAGGGGCATTTGCTAGAGTGTCTCATACTCGAGGGACATGATTGCATTTTCCGAGGCAACAAGCGAGGTTACCCTAGGGGTGCAAGTGTGAATGGTGTTTGTCATGTTCATGCATTTGTCTTTGTATTAGGTCATCTAGCGATCGATTTTAGATTTTCACATACAAACCCTAATCACTAATCATGGCATATTTAAAAAGCATAAAGTGCGAGAATTAAATCCTAAGCTATTACAAAAGAGTATCCGGGGATAGGGGTACAAATTATTTACAAATGGGGATGAGTCTTATCAGAATAATGTCCCAAATATTATGGGTTACAACCAAATTGAATCGACGCAATTCAAATATAAAAAATATGACAAAGTATAAGATAAAGAAAATCAAAGAAATATGAGATGCGTGTATTTATTTACAAATGAACAAATAAAAATTTAACATAGTGAAAATTAAGTATTATTATTTATTTTTGTATTTTTGTTAATGTTTTTTTAGAAACTTATATAAAAAGATTAATTAAACATAGTATTCTTTTATATTTAATTAAATATACAAATATTAAAGAAAATATATCAAAACAAACTTTAATTTATTATTTCTCTTTTTATTAACAAAACAAATTTTTTTAGAAAAAAATAAAAGAAGAAAAGTATTGGTTCAAAGGAAATTAATTAGTAAAAAGAAAGTTTGAATATTAATTAAAAAGAAATGAAAGGGAAAGATGATGGGCCTTATGTTTTATGGTTTGGCCCAAATGAAAACAAGACTGAAGGAGAACAAGGAGGGGTGCGTGTTAGAAAGCATTTGGGCTTTATGGGTTTTGGCTTGGGAGGAGGTCCAAATGACGTACAACATTTTTAGGGTTTGCTCATTTGTTTGGAAAATAGGGTTTACAGTTATACATTGGCCCCTCCTTCTCTCGTCTTCGTCCTCTTCGTCTCTCTCAAACCATGGGGCTTCTGACTCCTTCACGCCCTAGCCGTCGGAGCGTTGCCTCCCATCTCTCTCGTTCTTACGGCGATTTACGTTGGCTATGTTTGGACGGTATGAATTTTATCTTTGTTTAGGTTTTTTACAGTTTGGTTCTTGCATGTTATCGTTTTACAAATGTTTAATCTTTGATACTTTTGGGTGTGTGAGATACAGCGATAGTTTGAGAGGAAAAGATTATACCTTTGGCGTTTTGCTTCTGTAAACTGAAGGGGAGAGGGAAAGGTCTTGGTGGCGCTCTCAGGTGGCCAAGGCAGAGGGAGGATGATGACAAGGGTTCTGGTATTTCTGTATCTTTCTCTTTGAATCGTTTGATGATGATTCTGTTCTGAAAACTTGATTACTCTTTTATTCACTTCTGGACTTCTTCCTCTTTGCTATGTTAGTGATGGCTTTTGATATCAATGATGATCTTTCTGAGATTTGGTCTTTGTTTGTTGCTTTGTCTTTGTTGATATTTTCTGAAAGCTATGCTTCTGAGTTCTCTCTTCTTCTTTTGGGGTACCCTGTTTATTTAATGATGAACATGTATTCTGAAAAAGGGTTATTTGTTGTTTTCTTCATGTTGATATTGAAACTTGTTGGTGATGAATGTATGTTCTGAGACTTTCTTCTTCCTCTTCTTTGCTATGATGATGAATTCTTCTGAGATTATTGTTATTGATGACTAGATGATTTGTTGGTGAAATAAGTTTGTAGATGGTTTGGATTTGTTTGTTGAACTTTGCTTGATACAGTTTAACAGGTTTTAAGCAGATTTGCCTGTGGTTTTGGATAGGCAGGCTGTAGGTTTCTCAAACTTGCAGTTTTGCAGGTTTGCTCGTATTTTTGTTTTGGAGGCAGTTTTTGCAGGTTTGAATAGGTTTGAGTGCTTTGGATTTGTTTGTGTTTACAAGCTTGCAGCTTTGTAAACCTGTAATGCTGGTTTTAGTTGGAAGCTGGCTTTGTGGATTATGCAGGTTATACAGGCTTGTGAGTTCTGGTTTGTAGGTCATGCAGTTTAACACAGTTTGGTGTTTTTGGTGAGCTTGAGAGGCTTCTAAGTTTTGAAGCAGGCTTGGTAAGCTTTAGGCAGGCTTGCTTGAGTTTTGAGGCAGTTTTGAGGCAGTTTTGCTTCTGGTTTGCTTTTTTAGTTGCAGTTTGTGGCTCTTCCCCCCCCCCCCCCCCCTTTAGACTGTTTACAGTCTTGTTCTCTTATATCTTTTTTCACTGCTTTGTACAGTCTGCCAAACTGCAAAACTCTATTTCTGGTTCTCTCTTTCTCTCTCCATAAAGCATTTTTAAATTGCTTAATGTATTTCATTCTGAAAAGTTTTTGTTGGCCAGAATATGATGATGAATATTGATAAGCCTGCTTGCTTGTATCTTGGTTTATCTCTGCATTTTGTACTTTCTTTCCATATTTTCTGCATTGTTCCTTTTGACAGCTTGTGCTTTGACAACTTTGTGTACTTGGTTTGGCATTTTTGCAACTTAGTTTGCTTTTGGTTGACTAATACAGTTCATGCTGGCTTAGTTGGCTAATGCAGTTTGTTGTTCAGTTTGCTTTGCCTTGCTGCCTTGTATATTTAATTGATTGTATGCTTGCAAAATCTTTCCTCTTTGTGAACCAAGAAGAGAAATCTTCTTGTGATTTGCAAAGAGGACAAGTAAAACATGATGAACCCAAAAACAATCTGATTCCGGCCAATAAGCTTTAATGATGACTTTATATTTATCTGCTTGAAAATGCTTTTCAATTTATCTGCACTGATTTCTTTTTCTTCTGTCCTTTGCAGGTAATTATCAGTTGAATAATGGAAGAAGCAATAGAAGATCAAAGATTTCAAGAGATTTAGATTTATTTTCTTTTCATTTATTGTAATAAATATTATTGTAAACACTGTAAATTATAAATTTACAATATTCGAATATCATTTGTAACAATATTTGAAATAAATAAATAAAAAGTCTTTGTCAAATAAGAATTCTTTACTTTCAAATATTTCATTCTTTCTTTTGCACTGTCTATTTAATTATTTAAATCTCTTGAATTAAAATAACTGGAAATGTATCCCAATAACTTTAATCCAGATGAAATAAATAAATCAACAAATTTTGTCATCTCGCAATCTCGCATTAATCACAATACGCCTGGCACTCCAATTAATCATATGCTTTGTACAGTTAAACAAACAAGCATTCCATACACCTTTCACTTCACTGATCAAACCAATGCCTCAAAGTTTCAATCAAAGCCTCAGCTCCTATCTCAGATATTTAGGTTTTGAGAAACAACCGGTAATCTGGAACAAGCGTAAAAATAATGTAAAAGTCAATTGAATTATTGTGGATTTAATTTCTTCTTAGAAATACGAGCGAAAACCCTAATTCCAGATTTGTCGTCAAAGAAAAGTCTGTTTGATCAATTCCTGAGCCAATCTCAACCCAATCAATGGAAACCCTAATTCTTGACTTGTTGTCAAAGAAAAGTCTGTTTGATCAACTCAAAATCAATGGAAACCCTAATTCTAGATTGACTGATAAAGAAAAGTCTGTTTGACCGATTCTTGAGCCAATCTTGAAAAGTCAGGGAAAATCCTGAAGTTGTGATTTCTTGTGAAAAAGGGGAGGGCAAATTTTGGGGTATAACACATGGCTACTTATCTCATTGATTCAAGTTTTGTTTTGAAAATTTTTGAACATGAAAGTTGGAGTATGTTATGCCCTCTCCAATCTTGATTCAAATTTTGTTATATTTCACGCACTATGGAGAGAGATATGATGAGATGAAGATGTGATTATGATAATGGCAAGGCTTGCATGGAAATGCATGGGATTTTATGTCAACCAAAACACCAGCTTGCCAGCTCACGCCCATGCCATCCTCACTTATACAAAACGACCTGCCAAAGATTAGCAACAGAAGAAAAACACAAAAACATCTCACTTTCAACTTTGTTCCCACTTATACCCTCACCCTCTTACTTCCTCATTCTATAAAAAGAAACTTGTTTCAACATACAAGGATGTTGGCACGAGAATCTCAAGAGCGTTTCCTCTCCCCCTCATGAAACTCCTCTCTCTCTCTCTCTCTCTCTCTCTCTCAAAAACTCATAGTTTTTCTGCATTTTGTTTTCAAGAGATCCTTGCTCAAATCTGCTCCTCTTACACAATTTGCTCCATTGAAGCTTGAAGAAAAATTAGTAGAGACATTATCTTTCAGAACACGGGCATTGAGTGGATTTATTTTTCACTCATTAAGGTAGATTTTTGAATCCATTTCCCGTTCATTCAAGCTTAAATCATGCATCAAATTTTGTTCACATTGGATTTAGCTGGCCAGATCCTACATCTGAGGTATATTCATGCGTGTATTTGTTGTTTGATTTTTATTCCACAAAGTGGCTCAAAATTTTTTTCGTGCTACTGCTTTCATGCCTAGTTTATGATCAGATCATGCTTTATTTGATGAATCCATGAGTGTTTCATTGTTCTACGTATTGAGATATTGAATTTTGATGTTTGAATCAAGAGATTTGATTAAGGATCAAAGGAGAAAATCAAGTCAGAAAACTGTTTGTTGAATTGCTCAACTCAAAACCATGTTCATACAACAATATTTGTGCATCTTTTTCTCTATGATCCATGCATCTTTTGATGATTTTTTTTATTCTACTATGTTCTACTCATTTTCATTTTGAAGTTTGATGTTTATATATTTGATTTTCATGGAGAAACGCATGAGATATCGTGATATGAATACCTTGCTTGAAACTACAAAAAGATGTTAGGGCT
This sequence comes from Vicia faba, assembly GCA_948472305.1. Lineage (NCBI taxonomy): Eukaryota > Viridiplantae > Streptophyta > Magnoliopsida > Fabales > Fabaceae > Vicia > Vicia faba. Next base: position 920,425,001 of record OX451736.1, on the reverse strand, counting down.
TGGTGTGCAGGACAAGGATGATTATGTGTTATGTTTTAATTGAACATAATCTTAATCCTTTTTACAGCACTTTATACTAATAACAAGTGTAATACACTTTAAATATTTTTTAAATTTTCTTTGTTTTCTCTAATTTTGATCAAATATTTTTCATAACTCAAAAATCACCACAAAAATATTTTAAATTCTATTTTCACTATACTTTCATTTTATTTTTTTTATTTATTTTTTTTTCTTTTTTCCTTTGATTAAATAAATTCAAGTAGTTTAATTAGGGTTTTCATCATTCTATAAGTTTTAGAATTTTATTTTCCTATTTCTACTAAATCAAAAAATTCTAAAAAAAATGTTTTTTAAGTGTACTTCTGAGTCTTCTCATTGAAAATAATTTTTGTTCAATTTTACAAAAATTTTGGGATATAAATTAAATCATTTGTTTGGTTATATCACTTTTTCTTTGTTTTTTTTATATATTATGTAAATAATTTTTATTTAATTCTTTATTTTGGGATAAAATTCAAGAAAAATATACTCACTTATCCTTAGGTATTGAAATAGTTTTCTATGATTTTTAATTAGGTCTACATGTCATTTTTCTTATTTTTTCAAAATTTATAAGTTAACTGTTGTTTTTGAGATCTTTTCTTACTTAGGCATGAAGAAACAATTAATTCCATAATTTTTCTCATTTCTAAAAATCAAATAAAATTTGTTCAAAGTTCCTGGATGAGTCAAGATCATTCAATTTTTTCTCTCTAATTTTTTAGGTTTAATCTACTATTTTATTCAAAGTATTTTGTAAGGCATGCCTAGTTTTGGTCTTTGACTAGCTAGTTTTGATGTTTGAGTTTCAAAAACATATTTTCTCCCCTTTTCAGGAACTTTTGACCATGACTATGACTTTTATAAACCTTTAGGAGTTTAGAATTGAATGGGAAAAGTTTTACAAATTATTTTCCTATTTTAAATCTAATTTTTTGTTTTGGAAGGATACTTGGGTTTTGCTTTTGATGAAGGTTTGTGTTTGAGAACTCATGTGCATAACTTTTGCTTAACTTTTGGAAAGACATTTGCTACTGACTTGGGTTTATTTTGGGACAAATTCATTAACCTCATTGGATCTTGGGTGTCGATAGGTTTAAAAACCAAATCCGCCAAAATGGATGAATGATGTTGATGATATTTGAAAACCTAATTTCATCTAATACATCTCCTCCCTCTTCATCTTATTATTTTATTACTTGTGCTACATGTTGTTTGAGGATGATTTAAATATCATCACTCCAAATATATGGCACATAAATTTCTATTGACCGGCCATAAAATAGGTGTGACTTCTATATAAGTCCACTTACGATTGCTTAACATAGCACTAAATTTTGTTCTGATTCGAGAAATGATCATTCATGGCCCAAAATTATATTTGCAAGCCCAAACATGTTTAATTTTAAACCTTTGATCCAATGACCTTGAAATTCATTGTTAGGAGGCTTTGGTTTTATCAATCCTCTTATGAATCATCATAAATTTATGAACTAAGTGAATCATTTAAACATTGTTGATAATTTATTGTTGCCTTGATATACTTGACAAAAAGCAAATGAAACTTGTTATTGAGAGGATTTGATTTTATCAATCTTCTAATGAGTTTTCAAATGCAAGTTTCAAGATGGTCATTCAACTAACCTCTAATTTATAATAATTGATTTTATTTTATGCTTTTACTTTGTGCTGCTTACTTTAAACACATTTATTTTAACATTTTCATTTCATGCTATTTTCATCTTTGCTCACTTGAGCTTTTCATTTCTTGTTGAAGATACCTAATAATCAACTTGAACCATAAAAACTTTAATGTTACTTGGACTATTTGGTTACTATCCTTGTAATTTTGGAGTTATGGACTTCTTGGATTTAGGATTAGAGACCTTGACCTACCTTGAGACCTTGTGACTTCAACTGTTATTTTGTCTGGAGTTCTTGGGGTTTACCCCGAGACATTGGGTTGTTTGTTTTCTTTGTGTACAGGTTATTCTGATTATAGGCTTTGTCTGTGATTGTGAATTCATCTATATACAATCGTTACTCTGCCCAATTTTTTTTAAGACTTAATGCCTTTGAATCCTAGTTTTCTTAAGAGGTTTATCATCCTTTCTAGTTTGGTTTCAATCCAAAGGATGGGAATTCTACATTGACTCGTTATGTCAAATGTTGACTTCTCGTTGGTTAGATGGTTCTTTTCCCTAGCTTTTATCTTATGCTTCAGGGTAACCTCTTCATCTCCTCCCACCTTCTTTAATTTCAAAAATCTTCTCCCTCCTTTTCAAAATTATTCTTGTTTTCTAAACTCGAATTGCTTTCATAATAAAATTGGACTTAGGTTCATACATTCTTAAAATCATTTTCTTTAATCAAATTTTAATCAACTTAATAATTCTTTGACATTTTTTGTGATAAGACTAAAAGTCAATCAATCTCATTCAAACCATTTTGCCACTTTAGATTTTTGCTTTAAAATTTTCTCAAAAGATAGACTCTTGTCAATCCTTGTAGTGATGTGAACTATTAAACTTCTACGATATATAGTGAAGTGAGATATTTTCCACTTGGGTGTTGAGCGAGGCTTTGTTGATTTTAAAATCCAAGCCATATCCTCCACTTTGAGATGACTCAAATTCTCCTTTCTCATAATCATGGGTAGTAAGTATGTTTTCCACTCGGAGATGACGATGATGTCTCGTCTCTTAAAATTAACCAACACACTTGTGTTTTAAAATTTTTAAAAGGTAAACTACGAGTACCCTGATCCCCTATTACACGGAAGGTGGTATGTAGGTACTAAAGGTTCGCAATCGTGGAGGGTGCAAAAATTGTAAAGTATACTTCTTTTCTCATCTCCACAATCTATTTTTATACAACATTTATAGCCAAAATACACAAATTTTCAAAGAGGTTCCTGTGGAATACCGTAGATGTTTAGGGTGCTAATACCTTCCCTTTGCATAACCAACCCCCATACCTAGATTCTCTCCCTTTATTTTTTGGGTTACTCGCTCTTTTCCCATTCCTCTAGAAATAATAAAGCGCAGTGGCGATTTTTATTTGATTTGTGCGAGTCAAGTCAATCCAATGGCTTAGTCTAAACATTTCTACCGCTACAGAAAAAATGGCGACTTCACTAGGAAAAGATCGACCAAATGTTGGTTCATCCCTAAGTGGGTTGAACCTATCTTTGTTTATTTGTGTATGTGCTATTATTTATTTATATATATTATGTGTTGTATATATGTTTGTCTGGACTTTTCTGATTTTCATGGTGCTTGGTGATTTCTCATAAGTCCTATACCCGGACTTGGGAAATCTTAAGATAGGATGGGCGGTATAGTCATGTTAACTTTGAGGGATTAATCCCAAAAAAGGAGACATGAGATCCCCCACTCAGTGGAGGGCCCTTTGATTGTAGTGTCGTTTACCGAGTAATCAGGAAGATGTGTTGCTTTCGACCTGGGAGCCTTCTAAAACTGAGGATCATAGAACCTTTAACCCATCTTGGCCTTTTAGGTGTAGTGCAGAAACTACGAAAGAGTAATCCGGAAGCGGTTGTCACGCGATACTACACTCAGACGAGTTTTTCTTGAGAATATTACTAATTTTACCGAGTCAATCAGAACGTCGGTAATATCCTAAGGAAGGATGTAGACTCTATGAACCTCTTAGAAATTTGTTCGGACGGTGATAAAATTTTAGATCATACCTCATGGGTAGTACCTTTGACCCCATGCTCGTGACGTCGAACCTATGAACCCCTCATGTTTGTGATCTTGTGTGTGATTATTGCATCATCCATTCATGCACCCATGAGCATCCTTTAAAACATTTTGTTTCAAGGGACTCAAAGTTGACTCTTTGTGAATATCTCAGGTAATTTTTTACCATGGATTCTGGAAAAAGAAAGACTCGGAAGTACAGTTTCAAGGATCCCAAGATATATGAAATGATGAGTTTGATTCTTGAGATCGATATTTCTATAGATTTTTGGAGGAAGTATGGGTCCATCGTGTCTCTTATGAAGCTCAGGATGAAGGAGGGTATTCTCTCGACTTTTCTCCAATTCTATAATCTGATTTATCGATGCTTTAGTTTCCCTGATTAATAGTTGATGCCTACATTGGAGGAGTATTATTATCTATTAGGTTTACCTGTTACCGATCGTGTTCCTTTCACCGGTTTGGAGGGGGAGCCAAAGTCCCATGAGATTGCTGCCTTGGTTCATTTGGGGAAATATGAGATTGAGGCCCAGATGACTACCAAAGGAGGAATAAGAGGCTTACCCGCTCAGTTTTATTGGAGAAAGCTCGCTACTTTGCTAGGATGAAGAGTACGGTTGCTTTTGAGGCAATTTTTTCTCTACTTGCTTATGGGTTGTTCTTATTTCCTAATGTCGACAAATTTGTGGATATCAATGCCATCAGGACCTTTTTGATTGGAAATCCAGTCCCTATATTATTAGGGGATGCTTATTACTCCATTCATCTTTGGGATTCTTATCATGGAGGGATGATCATTTGTTGCACGCCTTTGTCGTATCAGTGGTTTATTTCTCACTTACCTAGGTCTGATGCTTTTTGGGGTGTCATGAAGGAACCTCGTTGGGCTCCAAAGATTATGGACCTCACTCATTTCGATATTGTTTGGTATCATCAGGATTAATATGATATGGATATTTTCGATAGTTGTGGTAGTTTCCCTAATGTACCTCTTCTTGGTACAAAGGGAGGAATTAACTATAATCCCGTTCTTGCATGACAAAAGCTTGAATATCTGATGAGAGATAAGCCAAATAGTATTCATCTTATTAGTTTCTTCCTTAAAGAGGGATATAATTATAAGGAAGCTAAGGAGGATATTGTGAAGGCTTGGCGCCATATTCACAGGAAGAGTAGAAAGGACTTGGGACCTAGAGGAGTTGTTTCTTTGGAGCCTTATCATCGGTGGGTACAAGCAAGGGCCATTTAGTTGAAGATGCCATATTCCTGTGAAGAACCCATGCCTGATATGTTTGTGAATATCACTCATCCCCTATTAGATGATGTGGAAGAGCTTCAGCTTGCCCTAGTCAGGATGTAGCAGGAGAAGAAGGCTTGGAAGAACAAGTGTCAGACTTTAGAGGTGTCCTATCGAGCAGACCTGAAGGGGAAGGATGACCTAATTGAGATTATTGAGAGTCGTGTTGTAGAGATGATGGAGAGGAAAAGGGATTTATTTTACTCTAGAGCTCATTCAGGATCTAGTTGCTCACCTCCTGGCTCTGGTGATCGGAAAGGGGTCACCGACAGGTATACAGAAGAGAACAATCAGTTGAAGGCTTAGATTGCAAGACTCACGGGAAAGCGTCAGTGTATGGAGTGATCTTCATCAGGTTTTCTTTCTTAGGATTTTAGATTTTATCTTATCTTGTACTTGGGATTGTTGAAACTTATACTAAAAAGTTGTAATCCATTTTAAAGTTATTATAATGAGACTCTCAGTATTTCAAATATGTTAGTACTTTAATATTTGCAAATTGTCTATAAATCTTTGAGTTCCTTGAAATATTAATAATAATAATAAAATAAATCATGAGCATTGCATATCATGCATCATCTTGTACATACTTTTTGCATTTTTGTTCATACTCAGGTGTCTCATTGTGTTTCTTTACTTCATTCAAAAGCAAGTTGTCTCACCAGTACAATACTCGGGCTAATTCCAGGAAGAAGATGGATAATTTTGAACAAGATAATTGCGAGATGCGCAAAGAAGTTACTGCTTTGAAGGTCGGTATAGCCAATCTGATTATTTTAATGGAATCATTGGTGGCTGCTCAGAATCAGCCACCACTTGCTCAACCTCAACATACAACGGTTGCTTCCGAAGCTTTGAAAATTCCTGTTACTATTACTCCAGTTACTGTTTTTCAGAATCGTATGCCTCAGGGTTATCCATGGGGAATCCCAGAGAACTTCATGCCAGAAGGTTACAATCTTGACACTCAATTTGCTCCATTTTCTCAAACTGTTGTTGTTTCTGCACCTACGGTAGTGCATGTTACTCTTATGGCTAGAAAAGAGATCCATTATACCGCACCTCCTTCGGTGAATGCTATGCCATTTGTGAATGATGAAGTTTATTGTCCTACTCCTCCACTGAGTGAAAGTATGGGTTTCTATGATCGGTTGGATGACTTTCAAGACCAGTTTAATGAGATGCAAAAGGAAATGAAGGCCCTTCAAGGAAAAGAATTGTTTGGACAAAATGTCAGTGAACTCTGTCTAGTTCCCAATGTAAAGGTGCAAGCGAAGTTTAAAGTGCCAGAATTTGAGAGGTACAAGGGTAACTCTTGCCCTCGTGACCACCTCGTGATGTATATCAGGAAAATGTCCACCCATACTGATGATCAACGTTTTCTCATTCATTTCTTCCAAGACAGTTTAACTGGTGCTTCTCTAAAGTGGTATACAAATCTGGACAGTAGTAGTATTCGTACCTTCAATGATTTGGGAGAAGCATTCATCAAACACTACAAGTATAATATGTTCATGGCACCTAACCGTGACCAGTTAAGGGTAATGGCTCAGAGAGATAAGGATTCGTTCAAAGAATATGCACTTAGATGGCGCGAGATGGCTGCCCAGGTGGTTCCACCTATGGGAGAACAAGAAATGACCGAGGTCTTTCTGAATACCCTTGGATCATTTTATTATGAAAGGATGGTCGCCAATACGCTGAGTGATTTCACCAAAATGGTGAGCATGGATGTTAGACTAGAAGAAGCTGACAGAGAAGGGCGCTTGATAAAAGATGAAGGGACGAAGAAGTCATCATACGAGTTCTCTCGGAAGAAAGAAAGTGAAAAGAATGTTGTTATCAGGGAAATAAAGATCAGGCCACCTAGAAGACATCAATGATACCAGTAACAGGTTGCTTCTATGACTCTTGTTGTCAATGTAGCCCTAACCACTATTGACTATCAAAGACCACCTCCTCAGAGGAATCAAGGACAAAGTTAAAAGAAAGAAGTCTTTGACTCAATTCCAATGAGCTAAGCAGAGTTACTCTCGACTTTGATTCAAAAGAAGTTATTTCAGACCAGGTCGCCCCCTATTATACCATCACCTTTACCCTGGTATTATAAGGCAGACCAGACGTGTGCTTTTCATCAGGGAGCACCTGGGAATAGTATTGAGAACTGTTATCCTTTGAATCTGAAGTACAAAAGATGGTGAGATCTGGCCTCTTATCCTTTAAAGATGTTGGCCCTAACATGAAAGGTAATCCTTTACCAAAGCATGGAGAAGCAAATACAGTAAACATGGTTGCTGGTTGTCCAGGGGACTTCCAGATTTTGAACAACAACTTGGTTAGAGGAGATCTGGTGAAGATGCATGCTGACCTCTACGAATTTAGTTATTATACGCATGACCATGCTGGTTGTGGTATTTGCAGTACATATATATAAGGGTGTGATAAGATAAAAGTTGATCTTCATGAATTAATGGACGAAGGCCTTATTCATATAATCAGGCCTAGGGCAGAGTACGAGGAAGAGGTGAATATGGTCTACGGATGTCTCGGTGAATTCTGTATTTTTGACGTGAATCATATGAATGATGACTTAGTTCAGTTGCACGCTACCTTCTGTCGCATGAATGGTCAAGTAGAACACAATTATGGGTCTTTCCATATTTACTGCAGAGATTCTCGTGGTTGTTCAATTATGAGAAAGGGTATGCAGTTGTTATTGGATAATGGTACTATAATACGGTGGGAGAACTAACTTGGGTATTATGCGTTTTATCCCAATTATTGCGAATAGCAAGAGTCGCCACCGAATTCTCTTTTATCTAATAAAGGAAAGGGTGAAAAGAACATGAAAGACCTTTTAGAGAATTTTCTTGAGTACGAGGGGTAGGTTATGAAAAAGGGAAGGTGTTAGCAACCTGTGATGCAGTGGGAGAACTGACTTGAGGTTTTGCGTTTGTGTTTGCAAATTTTGCGGTTAGCAAGAGTCGCCACTGACTTTTCTTTTATCCAAAAGGAAAGGTAAAAAAGCACAGGAAAGACCTTTGAGATGTTTTCTTGAGTTCGGGGGGTAGATTATGAAAAGGGAAGGTGCTAGCACCCTTTTCATCCATGGTTTTCCATGGGCTCTTAGTTACTTGTTTAGATCACTTGCTTTGCTTTGAAATTGTTTGAAATGGTGCTTTGTGTGGTTTTGAAAGTATTTTGAAAAGAGGCCATTGTTTAGGCAATCTTTGTAATGATTCTCGTTCGTAAGAATGTATACAAAGATGTTTGTCTTTTTGAAAAATATTCCAATGTTTTGAAAGTTGTTTTGAAATGTGTATGTGTTTGTTTTTTGAAAATAGAAAGGATTGTTTTAAAATCGATCAAGTAACTAGAAGCATTTTACCTACTCGAATGTCTTTCTTGTGCATTTTTATTCCTTTAACATTGTTGATTTACCATTGATTTGGTAAACAACCCTATCTTTGGATGTAAACGGGATGGGCGTGGGTCATCGTACGACCAAGATAGCAATGTTGCCAAGTATCTTATCATGTTTAAGGGACTATGATCATTTTTGTTTTAGGCAACCTTTGTATAGCGTCATCGAGGGACTATGATCTTATATTTGTTTTATTTTTCCAAGATACTTCGCATGCGTAACATGGTCATTTTTATTTAGGCAACCAAGTGGGAGAAACCCTAAGGGTGCTTGTGTGCAAAGTGTGTCATTTTTCATGCATTTGATTTGTCTTGTATTAGGTCTTGTCTATTTGTTTATTTTTGGTCTTGTCATGCAAACCCTAGTTTACTAAATATAGTATAAATGCGATAAATTGCATAAATGTAAACTAAGCTATTACAACAATTATTATGGGAGGGGGGATACAAGTTTTTGAATGGGGGTATTGCACAAAATAAACCCTAAAAATACTATTACAACCCAATTGAATATTGTGTGAATTAAATAAATGTACAAATATTTAAAATGCAATAAAAATGTATTTATGTAAAATGTTTTGTATTTGATTTTTGTATGAGAAAAATGATTTATTTAAGCACTAAAAATAAGAGAAAAAATATTATTATTTTTGAAAGGGTGAAACCCTAATTTTCAATTAAAATAAAATATATGTTCTATATTATTATTTTGTCCATTTTTGTACAAGAAAATAATAAATAATATTATGTACAAATATTAAAAATTAAAATATGTATCAAAATAAATATTTTATGTATATAAATAACATAATAAAAATGTATAGTATTTTCAAATATATTTACTAATTATTTAAGAAAATAAAGTACATTATCCTAATAAACTTTTTTTTTCATGCAAAAAATAATTAAAAAAATAAAATAAAAATGCAAAAAATAAAGAAATTATTTTTCATGATTTTTTATGATTCATAAAAATAAATAAAAGCAATAAATATAAAAAGTATAAAAAGAAATATGAAAAATAAAACAAAAATGCCAGGGGGTACAAATAGTGGTCAGGGGGTGTGAAAATCAAAAATAGAAGGCCCAAGGCGCCACAAGCCCAGAAGCCATCGTCCATGTCCTTCGTCCACCTTGCGCGCGTGTACTCAGTTCAACCTGCAACTCTCAAATACTTGCACAAAAACAAAAACTTATAACATGAAACTTGTGGCATTTTATCTCACGATTCCAACCATATAATATTTGTAATCTAATTCTTAAAGATCAGGGAGAATTTAATCAGCCCTAATTCGTGACCTAAAAAATCCAGGAACTTCAAGCTTCAAATTCTCATGGCACAGTTAATATAAATGACAAGTATGCATATGTACAGCTTCACCATGATATAGACTACATCTTTTCTTCACAAATCGTGGCTTGAGGATGCCTGAATACAGAGATAGAGTTTGAGAAAAATACCTCCTTCAGCTGGATTTGGATAGGGCAATGTGGGGACTTTGAGTGAGGCCTGAAGATCGTGTGAGCTTCCTTGAATTTCCTTCAAGCTATTCCAATGCCTAGCTTGCTTTGTGGATGGCCAGAAGTCTCTGCACAAGTCAAGTTGCAAGCTCCAAATTTGAAAATGGAAATGGCTGAAACAGAGCTTACAGAACCAGGACAAAGGCTTGGATAGCTTTGGTATGATATATGGAAGGTGTTTGAAGTGTTGAAACAAAAAATGCACGAGCCAAAAATGAAATGGCTAGAGTTTTGCAGAAAGTGGATGTTTGGGCTGAAAAATGAAGTTTTGGAGTGTTTCAGATGTCAAGCATTCGTCTTTTGCATTTTAATGACTAGGTATATTTGTATAGAATGATACAAAGTCCACTCCTTCTCAGCTGTACAAGTTCTTACCTCTTTTGCAACTTTTCTTGCATTTGAAGAAAAGTGAAGTGACCAATGCAAACATGCTTGTACTGGCTGGCTTGTGAGCTGCAGAGAGTTGGTATACATTGCTTGTGGCCTGTGGAAATTGTTTCCATCAAAGGGACAGGTCCAAGGCTCAAGATGGACAAAGTTGCAAAAGCTCACTTAATGAAAATGGCATTGTGCACTTTTCGCCAAAAATGGAAATGTATCTTGTACAATGCTTCAAAAGTGAAAATAAAGCGTTTAACCTCTGAGTTTGCATTTAATTATGGAGTGTAGAATGAGTTTAGGACCTGTAATGCAAGGTACAAGCATCATGGATCTGATTTGCAACTTGATACTTTGTGAAAATGGCATGAACAAAAGTGATAAAATGCCAATTTCTCTTCTTTGATTCTCCCTAACCACAAATGATCTTGGAGAGTTATTTGACATTTTAGAAATCTTGCAATATTCTCTATAATCCATCTTTGAAATTCATTTTGAGATACCTCTTGGAACTAGGTGAAAAATGTCCATGAAGTTGGGTCAAAAAACTGCCTAAATTAGGGCAAATTTTCACTAAGTTATTTAGTTCATGGACCTATATTCACAAATTCATAAATTGAGATTAAATCATCTTTTGGGAAATGTTTGTGAAGCAAATTTTTATATTTCATGGAGAACTACAACTTTCATGTTGGAAGTTTTCTTTGAATCAAATTGCATCATGGTGAAAAAGTGGTGGAAAGTTGGGGAAAAATAAGAAAATTTCCATACTTAGAAAAATTCTAAGTTATGAAATTTTTCAAATTCAAAACCCTAATTTTCAAAATTGGTTTTCTTGGTGAACAAGTTTCATTTTTTTACATATCTTGATGAATTATGACCCTTGGCACTTGATTTTGACCAAAAAGTCAAAGTTTGACTTTTCAGTGTACAGTTGACTGCAAATTTCATCTGTCAATCCAATGAATTTGAGATGTTTTGAGCCATGTAATTAAGTTAAGATGATGCCATTGAATCCTTGAAATCATGATTGAACTTAATTGATCATTGAATCCTTGACTTTTTCCCAATACAGTTGATTTTTAGGTCAACTGTCCAATTGACTGATCAAAAATGTGGTTCAAGGCTTGAAACTTGTCATGGGTGATCTTAGGGGTCTATAATGATGTTTGAAAGTCACATGAAGCAGTATATGATCTTAGGGGTCTATTTGTAAGGGTTTTTATTTCATCTACATATGTCATCAACACTCTCGGACTTGTCATAAGTGTCAAATCTATGCAGACAAGGTGCACGTGCCTCCGATTCCTCTAAATGTCTTAATAGCTCCTTGGCCCTTCGCTATGTGGGGAATCAACATGATTGGGGAGATCAAGCCTACAACCTCCAATGGACACCGCTTCATTCTAGTGGCCATTGATTATTTTACCAAGTGGGTCGAAGCAGCTTCCTTCGCATCCGTTACTAAGAATGTTGTTGCCCGCTTCATCAAACAAAATCTTATTTTCCGATACGATATCCCCGAAAGGATCATCACTGATAACGGTACAAACCTTAACAATACTATGATCACCGCCTTGTGCGAGCAGTTCAAGATTCAACATCACAATTCATCCCCCTATCGGCCGAAGATGAATGGTGCAGTCGAAGCTGCTAATAAAAATATTAAGAAGATCATACAAAAGATGCGGTGGGAGAACTAACTTGAGGTTTTGCGTTTCTGTTTGCAAATTTTGCGGTTAGCAAGAGTCGCCACCGACTTTTCTTTTATCCAAAAGTAAAGGTAAAAAAGCACAGGAAAGACCTTTGAGATATTTTTTTGAGTTCGGGGGGTAGGTTATGAAAAGGGAAGGTGCTAGCACCCTTTTCATCCATGGTTTTCCATGGGCTCTTAGTTACTTGTTTAGATCACTTGCTTTGCTTTGAAATTGTTTGAAATGGTGCTTTGTGTGGTTTTTAAAGTATTTTGAAAAGAGGCCATTGTTTAGGCAATCTTTGTAATGATTCTCGTTCGTAAGAATGTATACAAAGATGTTTGTCTTTTTGAAAAATATTCCAACGTTTTGAAAGTTGTTTTGAAATGTGTATGTGTTTGTTTTTTGAAAATAGCAAGGATTGTTTTGAAATCGATCAAGTAACTAGAAGCATTCTACCTACTCAAATGTATTTCTTGTGCATTTTTATTCCTTTGACATTGTTGATTTACCATTGATTTGGTAAACAACCCTATCTTTGGATGTAAACGGGACGGGCGTGGGTCATCGTACGACCATGATAGCAATGTTGCCAAGTATCTTAGCATGTTTGAGGGAATATCATCATTTTGTTTTAGGAAACCTTTGTATAGCGTCATCGAGGGACTATGATCTTATATTTGTTTTGTTTTGCCAAGATACTTCGCATGCGTAACATGGCCATTTTTATTTAGGAAACCAAGTGGGATAAACCCTAAGGGTGTTTGAGTGCAAAGTGTGTCATTTTTCATGCATTTGATTTGTCTTGTATTAGGTCTTGTCTATTTGTTTATTTTTGGTCTTGTCATGCAAACCCTAGTTTACTAAACATAGTATAAATGCGATAAATTGCGTAAATGTAAACTAAGCTATTACAACAATTATTATGGGAGGGGGTATACAAGTTTTTGAATGGGGATATTGCACAAAATAAACCCTAAAAATACTATTACAACCTGTTGTACCCCAAAATTTGCCCTCCCATATTCTTCAAAGTTTTGACAAGCATCATCTAAATTTGCTCAAGTCTACTCAAGGGTTGCACAGTCAAACCATCCTCCTAAGCCAGTCAAAATTAGGGTTTTGGTTCTTGCAAGGAAGTTGAGGTTTTCAAGGGCTCAATCAAGTCCCATATGCTCATATACATTGTCAAGCACCTACATGTCAAGTTTCAAGGCTCACAAGGTCAAGTTGCACAGTCAAAAACCCTAATTGCTTCACAATCAACTGTAGGGGCAAAATGGTCATTTGGCAGTCAAAAGTCAAAAGTTTTGGTCAACATATTATTTTGAAGCCACAATTGTCATTTGGTCAAATCTTGACCATGATTTCACAAGAATGGCTCAGAAATCATCAAGATGCAAAAGTTTCTATTTTTGGACAGTTGAAAAGTCAACTGTAACTTGACCAAAGCATAACTTTTTCATGGTTCATCAGAAAAATCCCATCCAATGCTCATTTTGAAGGGGATGACATTTCCTTCAACTCATCTACACATTCCAAGTCCAAGAAATGCTCTCACAAAAAGTTATCAATTTCAACATTATAGGTCATTTTCAAAAGTCAACAAAAAGGCATTTTAAGTCAAAGACCATAACTTGAGATTGGTAAATCAAAATGACATGGGATTAAAGTCATTGGTTAGAGGACTTCAATACCTTTCCAAAATGTCCAAGAACATATTCATATGATCAAAATTGAGCAAGATATGCATTGGAGAAGTTGGGAAATTTTTGTGAAATGGCAAAAGTCAACTATCCTTGAAACTTCAATTTTTGACAAAAGGGCCCACTTTCTTCCACTTGATTCAGCCTTGTTATGCCACCCACGTGTCCCATGATTAATTTCAAGATTAAACATTAATTTTTTCTATTTTTATTTAATTTTATTGATTTAATTCATTTTAAATCCATAAAATTCAAATCAAAATAAAAAAAAAATAATTAAAGGATATCTTATGGTTTGAATGACTTTGATGCATCATAATACACCTACCAAATTCGTGTAAAGATCATTTAGGCATGAAAATTCAAATTTTGGACAAAGCTTTGAAAGGCCTTTAATGGTGGTTAAGAGGAAATCCAAAACATCATTGCCATGGTTAAAGGCTCATCATATGATTTGATTCTCATTCAAACATACATATACAAGCCTTGCAGACCTCAAGGACGACCTGAACATTACACAAACGGCCAGAGCAAAATCCAAAAAGTGTCAAAAAAAGTGTGAGATCAAAAGGAGTATTGCAAGCATTTTCAGGCCAAAAGGAGAACGTGACTCTCTTCTTTGCCATCCCCTGAAGCTAAAGCAACCCTTGCCACGTCCTAAGATCCATCATACCGCGCTGTAAGTTCTTCCCAGGTCCCCCAAAATTCCATATCATTTTTTCTTATGTGTTTGTGTGCAGGATGCCCAGTGCGTTTCACCATGAACCTTCAGCGTTCCACATGCCAAGTGGCCATGATCATCAATCCGAGGGCCAAAAAGTGATGAACACTATATTCTCCAGTCAACGTGCTCCAGGCAATCTCCAAAAGTCAACAAGGCTGGTTAATGGGCCAGCAATTTCCAGGCTTCACACCTCCATTGGGCCATCAACACCCCCATTGGTTTCTATTTCTTTTTTTTTCTATTTTCCTTTTCTTTTTATTTTCTTTTTTTAATTATTATCATTATTGTTAATTAACCTAACAAACTAATTTTTTCCCATAAAATTCAATAAAACCAAAAAAAAAACATTTTATTATTTATTAACTTATTTTGTAAATAAATTTTAATATTAATTAATTAGTTGTGTAATTAGAACAATTTCAACATTTTTTTTAATAAGTAAAATTAATTTAGAATTAGAACTTTCAACTTTTAATTTCTTTTTTTCATTTTATTAAAAACATAAAAAACACAAAAATATCATTTTCTTAATTAATTAATTAATTAGTTAGTTATTAGTTTTTATTTCATTAAAAACATAAAAAACACAAAAAAACATTTTTTCTTTTAATTAATTAATTAATTAGTTAGTTATTAGTTTTAATTTCATTAATTACAAAAAAGGACAAAAATTCAATTCTTTTCTTAAAAGGGTCAAAACCCTTAGGACGTTCCCGATTAAATTTCTGTTCGCGCGTATTTATTTATTTTGATTATTTATGTAACTGCTTCCGGAAATGTAATAGTTAATTAGGACCTCCTTTATTGCTTTATTTTCTCGCAGTTTATTTCTTCCAAATGGGTTTTTGTTTTTTGGCGATGTATAGACCCGCGCCTTGTAATAGTTAGATTTACTTTTCCGCACTTTATTTCCTGCAAACCATTTAACTGCTAATATGCCTGCAAGAATGTATGTAAAATAAAATTAATCTGTATCTCACAAATAACATGTACAAAGACATAACATGAAAACAACACACAAAGCACATGCCACTCCTAGGGTACGCCTCACTGGTTGCCTCGAACGTGGTCATCAAGTATAAGGTGTCTTAGAGGTCGCCCTTCTGTCCAAAAGATCTAGTTGCCTCGAAACGGTTGCCTCGGATAAAAAGGATCTAGGATATTAGGGTTACTTCTAAGACGTCCTACCATTGCTTCGGTGACCACACATGCCCCGATAATCGAATTGACCCGAATAACTCCAACGATGGTGCTACCTACCTCTCAATGGTGGGATAGCACTATCTAAAGGACTCTTACACAGCCCAATTCCTTAGAGTAGGTAGATTTCTCTTAAGTACTTGCTCTTTTCAAACAAACAAAAACAACTTCTCACACCTCACACTTTCAAAAGGTTTTCAAACAAATTTTTCATACACTCTTGAGGACAGATACAAGAGTTACTTAGAAATTTTTCAAACGAAACTTTCTCAAAACCCGCACACATTTGAAAAGCAAACAAATTTTTGAAAACATAAGAGCAAGTACCTAAGAGCCCGTGGATAACCACGGATAGAAAGGGTGCTAACACCTTCCCTTTCTATAAATCTACCTCCCGAACCGAGAAACATTCTCGAATAAGGAATTTTGTTGTGCTTTTGTCCTTTCCATGTTGGAGAACATAAAAGACGGTGGCAACTCTTGCTTACCGCGACATTTCGCGAACCAGCATTAAAAAACAGTCAGTTCTATTTCCACCGATCACACAACCCAATTGAATATTGTGCGAATTAAATAAATGTACAAATATTTAAAGTGGAATAAAAATGTATTTATGTAAAATGTTTTGAATTTGATTTTTGTATGAGAAAAATGATTTATTTAAGCCCTAAAAATAAGAGAAAAAATATTATTATTTTTGAAAGGGTGAAACCCTAATTTTCAATTAAAATAAAATATTTGTTCTATATTATTATGATGTCCATTTTTGTACAAGAAAATAATAAATAATATTATGTACAAATATTAAAAATTAAAATATGTATGAAAATAAATATTTTATGTATATAAATAACATAATAAAAATGTATAGTATTTTTAAATATATTTACAAATTATTTAAGAAAATAAAGTACATTATCCTAATAAACTTTTTTTTAATGCAAAAAATAATAAAATAAAATAAAATAAAAATGCAAAAAATAAAGAAATTATTTTTCATGATTTTTTATGATTCAGAAAAATAAATAAAAGCAATAAATATAAAAAATATAAAAAGAAATATGAAAAATAAAACAAAAATGCCAAGGGGTGCAAATAGTGGTCAGGGGGTGTGAAAATCAAAAACAGAAGGCCCAAGGCGCCACAAGCCCAGAAGCCATCGTCCCTGTCCTTCGTCCACCTTGCGCATGTGTACTCAGTTCAACCTGTAACTCTCAAATGCTTGCACAAAAACAAAAACTTATAACATGAAACTTGTGGCATTTTATCTCACGATTCCAACCATATAAAATTTGTAATCTAATTCTAAAAGATCAGGGAGAATTTAATCAGCCCTAATTTGTGACCTAAAAAATCCAGGAACTTCAAGCTTCAAATTCTCATGGCACAGTTAATATAAATGACAAGTATGCATATGTACAGCTTCACCTTGATATAGACTACATCTTTTCTTCACAAATCGTGGCTTGAGGATGCCTGAATACAGAGATAGAGTTTGAGAAAAATACCTTCTTCAGCTGGATTTGGATAGGGCAATGTGGGGACTTTGAGTGAGGCCTGAAGATCGTGTGAGCTTCCTTGAAGTTCCTTCAAGCTATTCCAATGCCTAGCTTGCTTTGTGGATGGCCAGAAGTCTCTGCACAAGTCAAGTTGCAAGCTCCAAATTTGAAAATGGAAATGGCTGAAACAGAGCTTACAGAACCAGGACAAAGGCTTGGATAGCTTTGGTAGTATATATGGAAGGTGTTTGAAGTGTTGAAACAAAAAACGCACGAGCCAAAAATGAAATGGCTAGAGTTTTTAAGAAACTGGATGTTTGGGCAGAAAAATGAAGTTTTGGAGTTTTGGAGTGTTTCAGATGTCAATCATTCGTCTTTTGCATTGTAGTGACTTGGTATATTTGTATAGAATGATACAAAGTCCACTCCTTCTCAGCTGTACAAGTTCTGACCTCTTTTGCAACTTTTCTTGCATTTGAAGAAAAGTGAAGTGACCAATGCAAACATGCTTGTACTGGCTGGCTTGTGAGCTGCAGAGAGTTGGTATACATTGCTTGTGGCCTGTGGAAATTTTTTGCATCAAAGGGACAGGTCCAAGGCTCAAGATGGACAAATTTGCAAAAGCTCACTTTATGAAAATGGCATTGTGCACTTTTGACGAAAATGGAAATGTATCTTGTACAATGCTTCAAAAGTGAAAATAAAGCCTTTAACCTCTGAGTTTGCATTTAATTATGGAGTGTAGAATGAGTTTAGGACCTGTAATGCAAGGTACAAGCATCATGGATCTGATTTGCAACTTGATACTTTGTGAAAATGGCATGAACAAAAGTGATAAAATGCCAATTTCTTTTCTTTGATTCTCCCTAACCACAAATGATCTTGCTGAGTTCTTGGACATTTTAGAAAGCTTGCAATATGCTCCATAATCCATATTTGAAATGCATTTTGAGATACCTCTTAGATCTAGGTGAAAAATGTCCATGAAGTTGGGTCAAAAAACTGCCTAAATTAGGGCAAATTTTCACTAAGTTATTTAGTTCATGGACCTATATTCACACATTCATAACTTGAGATTCAAGCATCTTTTGGGAAAAGTTTGTGAGGTAAATTTGTAGATTTCATGGAGGACTACACCTTTCATGTTGGAAGTTTTCTTTGAATCAAATTTCATCATGGTGAAAAAGTGGTGGAAAGTTTGGGAAAAATAAGAAAACTTCCATACTTAGAAAAATTCTAAGTTATGAAATTTTTCAAATTCAAAACCCTAATTTTCAAAATTGGTTTTCTTGGTGAACAAGTTTCATGTTTTGACATATCTTGATGAATTATGACCCTTGGCACTTGATTTAGACCAAAAAGTCAAAGTTTGACTTTTCAGTATACAGTTGACTTTTGATCAATTGACTGTAAATTTTATCTGTCAATCCAATGAATTTGAGATGTTTTGAGCCATGTAATTAAGTTAGGATGATGCCATTAAATCCTTGAAATCATGATTGAACTTAATTGGTCATTTTCTAGGTTAAAAATCAGAAATTGCCCTTCCTCAGTCAAAACCCTAATTTTGACCATTTTGCCCTTTTTGTGATTTGATCAAATTTCTTGAGGAATTGTGATCCAAACTTGACCAAATGATACATGTGAGTTTAAAATGTTGATGTGGATCAAAAATTATGAAGTTTGATTGTAAATTGGTTATGGTTGACTTTTTCCCAATACAACTGATTTTTAGGTCAATTGTCCAATTGATTGATCAAAAATGTGGTTCAAGGCTTAAAACTTGTCATGGGTGATCTTAGGGGTCTATTATGATGTTTGAAAGTCACATGAAGCATTTATAGTCCAAAAATACTTGTGCAAACTCAAACCTTAATTTGGGGTTATCAGTGCAAGATGAGATGTCTTGAGCTGACCAAACCCTAATCCAGTCTTGAGTCAAAGAGATCTTGTGAGAAAAATCTTGATAAATGAGAGGGGAAATTTTGGGGTACAACACAACCTTTTCATACGTAGTTATATACGGGCTCTTAGTTGCTAGCTCACTTTGAAAATGCTTTGTAAATGTTCTTGTGATTTGTTGTTGAAAGTGTTTTTGAAAAGTGCCTATGTTTAGGCGAACTTTTTAATGATTCTCATTATTATACGGTGGCAGAACCGACTATTTTGAAAATTCTGGTTTGCATTCTGCGTTTTTTATTCGCAAAATGTCGCGGTAAGCAAGAGTCGCCACCGACTTTTATTTCATCCAACCGGAAAGGAAAAAAGCACAAAAAAAATCCTTTTTCGAGATTTTGAGTACGGGGGGTAGATTATAGAAAGGGAAGGTGTTAGCACCCTTTCTATCTATGGTTTTCCATGGGCTCTTAGGTACTTGCTCATCTTTTTTTTTTAAATTGCTTGTGTGTGCTTGTTTTGAAAAGTTTTGTCTTACTTCGTTTTAACCCTTGTTTTTGTCCTCAAGAGTGTTACGAAGTTGTTTTGAAAGCTTTGTTTGAAAAGTGTTTGGTGTGAAAAAAGTTTGTTTGTTTTGAGCAAGTACCTACTAGCAACTACCTACTCAAAAAAGGATTGTTTCTATTCTCGTTTCCTTTAGACAATGTTATCCTACTATTGAGAAATAGGAAGCAACGTCATTGGAGTTGTATGGGTCAATTTGAAAGGGACGTACGATCACTAAAGCAATATTAGGAGTCTTAGTAATAACTCTAGAGTCTTAAGATCATATTCGAGGCAACATTTCTGAGGCAACATTTTCGAGGCAACATTTCCGAATGGGACTTTTGATCTTTGTTAGACAGGAGGGCAACCACTAAGACACCATATACTTAATGATCGTTTACCAAAGGCAACCGAAGTGGGAGTATACCCTAAGAGTGTGCATGTGCGAGTGATTTGATTTCAGTTATTATATTTGCACATTAGGGTTTTCTAGCCATTTTAAATTATCATGCAATCTTGTCATACAATCCTATTAACATACATCTAAATAGTTAATATTTGCGAAAGTTAAAATGCGAGAAAATAAAACCTACGCTATTACAAGGGTTCGGGGTAGGGATTAATTACATAGCCAAAAACCCGCAAAAGACGATAAATAAAGAAAAGTCCTAGATTAAACTATTACATACCATAGACAGTTACATCAATATTGCAAAAATGATAATAAAAACGCGCGATGAATCGAATGCAAAATAATTAGGGTTTTGACCCCATCTATGCCTAATGCAACTTAAAAGAAAAATCATTTTTTGTCGTTTTTGTGTTATTTGGAAAATAAAGCTTAATTGAATAATAATAACAAAACCTAATTACTAATTAATTTTAGTCAAGAAAAAAATAATTAAATTAACCTATTTTTGTATTTTTTATTTTGAGAAACAAAAAATAAAAATTAAATCAAAAGTCTAACCCTAATTTTTCTAATTGATTTTAATTATATAAAAAAGTTAGAATTACCCTAAATTAAATTAAACTAAATTATATTAAATTTGATAAAATAAAACTTAATTCTAATTTTTTGTGAAACTCTTGATTTTATGATTTTGTGAAAAAGAAATTAATTTTGTTAAAATAATTAAGCAATTTAAAATAAAAGAAATAAATAGAAAAGAAAAAGAATGGGCCTGGTTGCTTAGCAAAAAGGGGGTGTAGTTTGCAATTTCTTGGCCCAACAAGCTCCTGGCCCTGTTGACTTCTCCAATCCTGTGTGCATGCTTGACTCAGGCACATGGTGGACCTTCATTATGGGCATATTAGATATGGTCAGGAGTACATCATATGGCTGATGTGGAGTGTACACGGAACACGCTTGAGGATGGGAAGCACTGGATTGATCTGAAACTATTGAGAAAATAATAAAATGCACACGCCTGGGATCGAACCCAGGACGTGTGCATCAAAGGCCAGCAACCTTACCATCTGCGCTAATGTGTTAGTTGTAACAATAATGAAACAAATAGAATATAATACAAACAACGTGCCACACTTCCCAAAACGCGCGAAATTCAAACTGACCATTCACAACCTGCCACGCCATTGTCTTCTTCGTTGCTTCTATCGTTTTAGATAAAAGACTTTTACCTACGGACATCAAGCGTAGGTATAGCCCCATTTGTATTTCCAAAACCTTGAAAACACATGATAAATAAAAACCAATGGTACCAATCAACTCATTCCAACCTCACGAGCATCACGGTACCATTATCAATGCCTAATTTTTCTTGTACAAGAAATCCCTAAAAACGAAGAAAAAACCCTAGCCATGGCATTTTGCTGTACAGTCAATAAAAATGCAATTGAATACAACCATTAGCTTGCAAACATCTCAAGGATTATAGATATGTCAATTAATCATGCTAAATATGCCAGAATCAATGTATTCGAATTCAAGAAAAGAGGCAAATCGTGTGACTGCTATGATGCATTTCAGGGCATGGGGGAGCTTGCTAACAATTGAAACACGATCCTGGGATGTCCAGCAAACGATTGGTATGGTTAGAACACCTTGAGGTGGCCTACAACCTGGAATTTGGTTTGCAACTTTTTCTTGAATTTTTTGAAATTGGTTCTCTGCCTTTGCACGCCTCTCCCTCTTTTTTTTTATCTGCTTTTGTTCCTTATGTATACTAGAGTGTATTAGGGTTCAAGTTTGTATCAAATCTCTTCCAATTATGATTATTGGTCCATGATATCATCCTTGCATCAAATCTTTCCAAAACAAGCAAATTCAATCTTTTTGTGCCCATATGGAGACTTGCACGATTTGATCTTGTCTCCAGCTGTATAATGGACCTAATCATGCATAAAATCTCAAGATTTAATTAGTTTTTGATATTTTCATTATTTTATATTGATTTTATTTGATTTAAATGAAATAAAATCAAAATAAATAACAAAATTAAAAGAATGATAAGTGGAAGGGCTCATGGGTTGTGGGTCACATTAAAACCCAGTGCAAGCATAAAAAGTTGGGCCCATTTAGCAAAAAATGCAATTTTGGACACATTTGACTTTTGGCAATTTTGCAAAAAAGGTCAACTTCGCCAATGCATAACTCTTTCAATTTTGACCCCAGAGAGTTATTCTTGGACTTTTTAGAAAGCTTAAGATGTCCTCTAAGCAAACGTTTTGGTCTCATCTCAATTGAGTCTTCCATGTTCATGTATGAAGCTTTGACCCAAAAGGTGTTTTTATTGACTTTTCAAAATGATATATAATGTCCAAATTCATATCTTCTTGTGAGTTCATATTTTGAACTTGGGAGATGAATATGGGTTGTATGTAATTACATCCTCTTCATAATGAGCTTTGGATGGGTAATTTTTGATAAAGTATGAGAAAGTTATGCTTGGTCAAAGTTGAGTTGACTTTTCTTGCAAAACCCTAATTTAGCAACTTTTGAATTTTGATGAACTGTGAGCAATCCTTAAGGAATCATGATCAACCATTAATAAAATGATGAATAACACTTCAAAAATAGAATGTTGACAAAAAATCTTGAAGTTTGACTGTATGTGGGCCACAGTTGACTTTTGCCCTAGCACAGTCGATTTTCAGGCCTTTGAGCAATTGACTGAGCAAACTTCCTCTTTAAGGCTTGAAACTTGACATGGATGATCTTGAGAACATATTAGGACCTTGGAAGGAATTTGGGATCCTTTGGACTCAAGCATCTTGATGCAAAATGAAACCCTAATTTGGGGTAGACTGCCTTAGGAGAGAGTTTGTCTGGTCAACTCTTGGACTTCCTTGAGCAATTTGAAGACCTTACTTGACATGTATTGAGAAATATGGGAGGGCAAATTTTGGGGTACAACACTCGTCTCTATAAGAATGTATGCAAAGTGTTGACTTTTTGAAAATATTTTATGGAAAGTGTTGGGTGTTTGAAAGATGTTTTAAAAATGGTTGTGAGCAAGAAACTACGAGCATTTTACCTACTCAAAATTTTTTTTGTTCATTTCCTCCTCCTTTAGATATTGCTACCTTACAATTGATTGGTAAGAAGTCCTATCATTGGATGTGAAGGCACGGGCGTGCATCGTCATACAGTCATAGAAGGCAACATTGTGGGATACCTTAGCGATTTATTGTAAGGGTCTAGGATCGTTTACCGAAGGCAACGTCGAAGGGTCATCGGGGGACTACGATCTTGTATTCGAGGGTCATTGCTAAAGTATCTCGCGTTCGAGGGACATGACTGTTTTTATCTTAGGCAACAAGTGAGGATAACCATAGAGGTGCAAGTGTGCCAAGTGTTTGTTTTTCATGCATTTTTGTCTTTTGATTTAGGGGTTTCTACTTGTTGATTTTATGTCTTACCATACAAACCCAAATTACTAGCATTTATGTTGAAAGCGATAAATTGCGGAAATTTAAAATTTTACGCTATTACATCATTTGGGGATGGGGATACAAATTTACAAATGGGGGATGAAAGAAAATAAACCCTAATTTACTATTACAAACATATTGATTATGAACAAATAGTGTACAAGAATGTATAGTAATATACAAGGAAAAAGAAATTGTTTTTGTTTGAGTTTTTTGAAAGGGTTTTAATTATAATTAAGCTAAAGAAATAAGTAGTTAATTCAAATAAATCAACCTAAATTAATTTAGAAAAAAAGAAGTTCTTAGGGTTTTATAAAAAAAAGTTTTAACCTAGTTAAACTTAATAAAAAGAGATTAATTAAAAAAAATCCTAAATTCTAAGTTAATTAATATACAAAGAAAATTAAAATAAATCTAAGCCTAAATTGTTTTAATTAGGAAAAAGAAATTAAGTTCATTAAAAAAATATTTTTGGTCTTTTATTTAAAAGAAATAAAAATAAACTTAAAATATCTAAATAATAAATATAATATATTTTTGGTATTTTTGTTTAATGAAATAATAATAATAAAAATAATAATAAAGAAAAATAAAATAAAATAAAAATATAAAATTAAAGTCAGGGGGTCTGAAAATGATTTAGGGTGTAAATAAGCAAAAAAACATTTGTTGGAGTTAGGCCCAAGAATGGTTTTTTGTAATAATAAAAAAAGTTTGAGTCGGGTTGCGTGTGATAAATAACAGGGGATATTGTTGAGTAAATGAGGCATGCCCAATGGAAATAGGCCCAGCATGCCTGTTCCAAACAAAAAAAAGGAAATCACATAAAATGTAAAAAAAACCAAAAGGTGTTGCTGGGGCTCGAACCTAGGACCTTATAGAGGTATGCCTTACGCACACACTTGTTGCCACTTGGGTGGCCTGTTTCATCTGTTAGTAATACAACAATCAATAAACTTATAATAAAACATGTTCATGTGATCAACTTCATCTTCTTTCTCATCCATTCTCAAAAGTATGAACATCAAGCTTGTTAGAAATTTCATCACGATTTCAGAAATGTAAATAACTTAAGCTAACACTCAAAGATGAACACGAATTTCTAATGGTACCAAATTCTGACCTAATTTTCCAGAAAGTTCATCTTCAAAATTCTCACTACTCAAGCAAATATAAATGAATTCTAAGGACATGACTAGTTCTAGGGCTATGATGTCTATATTTTATCTTCACAAATGAAAAGCTAACAATGCCTATATGAAGAGTTCAAAAGTCAGAAAACTTGCCTTAAAAATGGATTTAGTGTTTTGAGTTTGAGCTTGTTTCAAGGTGCTGCAATGATCAGGTTAGCTTCCTTGAGCCTCCAGGAAGCTATTCCAATAGTTACTTTGAGCCGAGAGTGCTTGAAATGTCCTAGAGAATGTTATGGCATGATGTTATGATGTGTATACTATACACCAAGCAAAATTGTAAGGTGATGAATACAAGTGAGTCTTGTAAGAAGTCCAGGTTATTGGATAATGACTACAAACAAGTCCTGCAAGGAACTCACGTTGTTAGATAATGAGTATAAACAAAACCCTGCAAGGAGTTCAAGTTGTTAGATAATGAAAGCAAACAAGTCACACAAGTAGCCTTAGGTTTAGGCTTGCATGAAATTTTTAGGTAAGTACCCTCTTGAAGTTTAGTTGGTTCAATATGTCCTAGAAAAGTAATCGGGTTCTAAGGAGTCTCATATCATTGACCTTTCTCTCAGGTATTGTTTCAGCTCAAGCATTGAAATATTGCAGCCAAAATATCCCAAAAGTTCAATCTCAATGAGTGTAGCATCGAGTATCAACCAATCTTCGGTCGGAACCAAATCCGACTATCTCACTACTTTCTAATGGCTAGGATGAGTCAATTAAAGGTTCTAAAGGTCAGTTAGCGCTTAATGACACTATGAGTAAGCCTAATGTTATCCTTGATTGACTCAAGGAACATTAGTACAAGCCAGAGTATCACGCTAATGTAGCCATCACATCATCCATATCGGTCTACACGGTACAACCTCCATGATTTATTGCTACTTACCTAAAAAGGTGCCCCAGATTCGGGTATAAGATCTTTAACAATAACCCCAGCAAACCCTTTAAAAATAAAGCAGACAAAGCAAACAAGGAAAGCAATTTAAAATGATCTAACTCTAAGGTAACCCCACTTTTATCACTCCCCAGCAGAGTCGTCAGTTCTGTAATACGGTAGGAGAACTGACTTTACTGGTTTTGCATTTTATCACAAATGTTGCGGTTAGCAAGAGTCGCCACCGACTTTTCTTTTATCCAATAAAGGAAAGGGTGAAAAGAACAGGAAAGACCTTTTTTTAAGATTTTGAGTTCGGGGGGGTAGGTTATGGAAAGGGAAGGCATTAGCATGCTTTCCATCCATAGTTATCTATGAGCTCCTAGTTGCTAGCTCACTTTTGAAAATGCTTTGTGTCCGTGTGTTTTAAAAATATTTTTGAAAAGACGCCTTAGTGCGGCGAACTTTGTAATGTCTCTCCCATCATTGAGAACGTATACAAAGTGCTTTGTCTTTGAAAATATTTTAGAGAAAAGTTTGTACATGTGTGAAAAATTGTTTTATTTGTTTTTGTGAGAAGGCAACTATGAAATGTCTACCTACTCGAATGGTATTTGTTCTTTTCCTCTTTTCCTTTAGATAGTGTTATCCTACTATTAGTCAGTAGGTAGCCCTGTCGTTGGATGTTTTGAGGGACAGACGTGGGTCATTGTACAGTCATAAAGGCAACTCGTAGGGAACTTTAGCTATTTTATCGTAAGGGATTAGATCGTTTACCGAAGGCAGCACCGGAGGGTCATCGAGGGACTACGATCTTTTTAACTTAGGGTATTTGCTAAAGTATCCCACGTTTGAGGGACATGACTGTTTGTTTTTACGAAGGTAACAAGTGGAGGTACCTTAGAGGTGTGCGTGTGCGAGTGTGTTGTGTTTCAGTTAAATTTATCTTTGAATATTAGGTTTACTAACGTTTGTTTTTAAGTCTTTTCATACAAACCTATTTGCATTCATCTAACAGTTAATTGTATAAGTACGGAAAATAAAATGCGAGAATTTAAAGACCAACAACTATTATATCCCATAAGTAGTTACATAATAGAAAAAAATGCGAGGAAATGTAAACTACGAATATTACAAAATTATCCGTGCGACCTATGTTTTGTTTTCTAGAATTTAAATAGAAAAATAATAAATAAAAAGAAATTAAATGAAAAAATAAAAGAACTAAAATCCTAAGCAAGAAAATGTTTTTGGTTTTTTTTCATGAGAAAAAAGAATTTTGTATTAATAATAATTGGAATTTGATTTATGAAAATAAATTAATTATAAAACCCTAATTCTAATTAATTAATTAATTAAAAAAGTTATTAAAAATAATTAATTAAAATTAATCTTAACAAAACAAAACAAAGAAATTAATTCTAATATTTTTGTGGTTTTGATTTTAATGATGTTTTTATGATTTTTTTTTAATAAAAGGAAATTAATTGAAAAAGAAAAATGTAAATTAAACAAAACAAAAAAAAATAAAAATATAAAATATGGGCTTTCTGTAAGAAACCTAGGGGTGAGAATCCAAAATTTGCTAAGCCCAACTTGGTTGGACCCAATAACTGCGTATGATTTAGTGTGCATAGCCCTTGAGGTTCCATGGTAGGAGCGCATCCTTGAGAAGTTGGATCTGAAACTCAAAAGTTCTTAAGCCCTAACAATGGCGTCATGCAATCTAAGCACTTAAACTCACGTGTGATACGTTAGATCCATTCCAAACATTGATAACAACATGGGTGTATGCATATAATTAATTTAAATTGTATAATGAAAGAGTTTAGGATCCATAATTTTTACCAAAAATCAGTGGGCTTGGTGTGGATGTTGTCGCGTGTTTGAGAGTGAGCTATGGATATGTATGGCCTCCTGGAACCTTCAGGAAGATGGTACGAGGCTTGAAATTTCTCGAATATAGCCGGAAATTGCTAGACGAAATTGCATATTTCTTTGAAAAATGTGAAGAATTCGGGCAAGCTTTTGGAGAGCTTTTTGAAGAGCTTTTTGAAGAGGAACTTTGTGGTCTTGGCTTATACTTTTGTTTTGTATTTATATAGGGATGGAATGATGAGTAAACATGGAAAGAATCCACACATAATGGCCCCCTTTCAAAGCAATATCAAACATATTAAAATACTTCCAAAATTGTGAAAAACTTGCCCTTCTTGAGATGTAATAAACCTGGTCTTTTTCCTCATGCCTTTCACAAATTCTAAGGCCCAATATCAACCCAAATCATCAACCCATGTGTCCATACTTTTTATTTATTATTTTATGCAATTTATTTGTGTTTATTTAAATAAATAAAAATTAAATATGAATAAAATAGATTAAAAAAATGCAAAGCAATGTGAGAGTGAATTTAGGAGTCCTTGAGTAAGTCATAAACATATTTGAATCCCAAAAAATAGGTCTATGAACTTAAAAATGCATTTTTGCTCAAAGTTGACTTTTTTGCATTTTCACCAATTTATCCAATTTGTACTAGTCATAACTTTCTCAATTTTTATCTTTTGGAGATGATCTTGGACTTTTTAGAAATATCAAGATATCCCCTACAATCTCTATGTTGACCATATTTGCATTTGGAGAAATTATCTTGATGTAACTTGCCTTGACAAAAAATGCCTTTTGTTGACTTTCAAAAAGACTTGTAATGTATTGGCTCATATCTTTCTAATGATGCATTTTTGAGCTTGAGGACAAAAGAAAAGTTGTAGAGAATTGAATTTTCTTCACAATGAGCTTTGGTTGGGGAAAAATGGATGAAGCATGTGAAAGTTATGCTTGGTCAAAGTTCAGTTGACTTTTCCTAAGAAACCCTAATTTTGCACTTTTGGATTCTTGATGATTTGAGAATATTCCTTGAGGAATCATGATCAACCCTTGATCAAATGATGAATATCACTTCAAAATGTTGATGTTGACCAAAAATATTGAAGTTTGACTGTATATTGGCCATAGTTGACTTTTGACCTAATAAAGTTGATTTCCAGTCATCTGAGCAAACTTGTAATGCAAGGCATGAAAATTGGCATAGATATTCTTGAGGACATATTAGGAACCATGAAAATCACTTGAGGCCTTTGAAACCCAAACTTCTTTGTGAAAAATGAAACCCTAGTTGGAGATCTATTGCTTAGGAGGAGAATTTATCTGGTCAATTCTTAGTCAACCTTGAGCATTTGGGGACCTCTATGAGTATATCTTGAATAAAATGAGAGGGCAAATTTTGGGGTACAACAGATGCGAACTATTATACTTATATGATATGTAGTGAAGTGAGATATTTTCCAATTAGGTATTGAGCGAGGCTTTGTTGATTTTAAAATCCAAGCCATATCCTCCACTTTGAGATGACGCAAATTCTCCTTTCTCATAATCATGGGTAGTAAGTATATTTTCTACTCGGAGATGACAATGATGTCTCATCTCTTAAAATTAACCAACACACTTATGTTTTAAAATTTTTAAAAGGTGAACTACGAGTACCCTGATCCCCTATTACACAGAAGGTGGTACGTATGCACTAAAGATTCACAACCGCGGCGGGTGCCAAAATTGTAAGATATACTTCTTTTCTCATCTCTATAATCTATTTTTATACAACATGTATAGCCAAAATACACAAATTTTCAAATAAGTTCCTGTGGAGTACCGTAGATGTTTAGAGTGCTAATATCTTCCCTTTGCATAACCAACGCCCGTACCTAGATTCTCTCCCCTTCTTTTTTGGGTTATTCACTCTTTTCCCATTCCTCTGGAAACAATAAAATGAGGTGGAAATTTTTATTTGATTTGTGCGAATCAATCCAATGGCTTAGTCTCAACGTTTCTACCGCTACACATACATAAGTATTGTTATCACTGGAAAAAGGATAACAAAGGTAAGAAAGGCAAGTCTAAACAAAGAGATCATGAAGATCATGATGATGATCGTGTTACTACTGCTACTTGTAATGGTATTGTTATTCTATGTGATAAGGAGTTTGTTAATCTCATATCAGACGGGAGCATGTGGATAGTTGACAGTGGTGCTACATTGCATGTTACCCCAAGGAAGGATTTCTTCACATCTTATACTTATGGTGATTTTGGAGTGTTGAAAATGGGTAATGATGGTGTATCTAAGGTAATTGGTGTTGGTGGTGTTTGCGTTCTAACCAACACGGGAATGTAATTGTTTCTTAGAGGTGTCAAACATGATCCAGATGTCCGCTTTAATTTAATCTTTGTACATATGCTTGATGATTATGGTTATGACAATCACTTTGGTTCTGTAAAGTATAAACTCAACAAAGGTAACTTGGTTGTGGCTAGAGGACAAAAGGTTTCTAAATTATATTGGACAAAAAATTTGGTTGCTAGGGACCGTGTTAATTCTATCAACATGGAAGCATATTTGTGGTACCAAAGGCTTATCCATATTAGTGAAAATGGGCTAAATGTTTTATCCGAAAAGGATGTTATTCCTGGTTTAAAGAATGCATATTTGGAGAAGTATTCTCATTGCATGGGTGGTAAACAGACTAGAGTATCGTTCAAGAGACATCCTCCCTCAAGGAAGTCAAAGTTGCTTCAATTGGTACATTATGATGTTTGTGGGCCATTAAAGGTAAAGTCTTCTAATGGTGCACTTTATTTTGTTACCTCCATTGGTGATTGTTCCAGGAAACTATGGGTTTATACCTTGAAGACAAAAGACCAAGTGTTGGAAAAGTTCAAAGAATTCCATGCTTCGGTAGAGAGGAAAACAGGCGAGAAGCTGAAATGTGTTCATTCTGATAATGATGGTGAGTATTATGGACCATTTGATTCATATTACAAGCAACACAATATTGCACATGAAAAGAACCTTCCTAAAAATTCATCAATTAAATGGTATAGCAGAGAGGATAAATCGAACATTAATTGAGAGAGTAAGGTGTATTCTCTATGAATCTAAATTGCCAAATAATTATTGGGGTGAGGTGCTTTATACGGTAGTGCATATGCTTAATCTCACTCCTACTGTTGCTTTGAACAGTGAAATTCCAGACAAGATTTGGTTTGGAAAGAATGTCAAGTATGATCATTTGAGAGACTTTGGTTGTAAGACTTTTGTGCTTATTCTAAAGGATGAAAGATCTAAGTTGGATGGAAAGTTAAAATAATGTATATTCATCGGCTATGGGCAAGATGAGTTTGGTTACAGGTTGTATGATCTTGTAGAGAAGAAGCTTATCCGAAGTCGTGATGTATTATTCATGGAAGACCAAAATATTGAAAATATTGATAAGGTAGAAAAGATTACACCCAAGAAAGATATCAGTTTGTCTAGTGTTGGTCCATCTCGGTTACCTAATCATAATCTAGATGTTATTGGTGGTGATGATCATAATGGTGATCCATATGATTATGTTGATGATCAACAACTTGGAGATGAGGTAAATATTCCAACTAATGATGATGAAGAGGAAAATGATATCAATCAGGATGAGAATCTTGGTGAAGCTCCTGAATCATCTCAAGTTCAACTTAAGAGGTCTATCAGGTAGAGATAACCTTCTACAAGGTATAATTCTGATGAGTATGTGACCTTGACTAATGAGGGTGAACCTGAGTTTTTTCAAGAGGCCATGGAAAGTGATGAAAATCAAAAGTGGTTGGATGCAATACATGACGAAATGAAATCATTGCATGATAATCACATTTATGATTTAGTGAAGTTTCCTAAAGGCAAAAGGGCTTTGAATAACATGTGGATTTATAGAGTTAAACATGAGAGCAACACTAAGTCTCCAAGATATAAAGCTAGATTAGTGCTGAAAGGTTTCCGTTAAAGAAAGGGTGTTGATTTTAATGAGATTTCTCACCTATTATAAAGATGTCATCAATCAGAACTGTGTTAAGTTTAGTTGTTACTCTTGATTTAGAGGTTGAGCAAATGGATGTGAAAACGAATTTCATACATAGTAATTTGGAGGAAGAGATCTACATAAAACAACCCGGTGATTTTAAAGTTAAAGGAAAATGAAATTCTGGCTGCAGATACTCAATGTCACGTTCAATGTTATGACACCGTATCTGACTTACTATATGACAGTAAATACAAAAGCAATAAAGAACACAGTCAATTGTTTACCCAGTTCAGTGTGCAACAACACCTACTCTGGGGGCTACCAAGCCAGGGAGGAAATCCACTATAAGAGATTTTAATTCAGGAATAAACCAACCAGTTTATCTCCTTCACTTAAGACCTACCCAATGCAATTCCAATCTAAGTACAACTTAAACCTGAGTTCCTACTCACTCCCCCTCAATCACAGCAGTGATACATAAACCAATTTGACTTAAGAATTGATGAAGACACTCTTCAAAAACAAACACTTGATTAAGCTTCACAGCTTTTTAATCAAGCAACACAATCACTCGTGCTTCACAGCTTTGAGTGATGCGCACAACTAACTTGACTCTGCTTCACAGCTTTAGTCAAGGAACATTCAAACACTCTTGCTTCAAAGCTTTGAGTGCTACACAACCCTTACAATTAGAAACCTATTCCAAGGCACTTATCACAATGATAATTGCTTGGAGTACAATAATCAAATCTATACAGATTACAAATGATCTTCTGATCAACAAAGAGAGATCCTTGAAAAACAGCAGCTCTGTTGAATATATAGCAGCTGCAACTTCAGTTAGGGTTTCCAAAATCCTAGGGTTAATTCCGTTTGACCTAAAGACCAGGTCACAGGGCTTTATTAACCAGGTTAGGGTTGAGCTAGGTTACCCCTCAGAAAACGCAGGATTCTGTTCAGGAAAGACTGAGTTATTTCCTGAAAAAACTCAGACTTATCCATCTTGCATACCTGTTAGTTCAGAACAGGATGTCATAACATCTGTTATGACATCTGAAAAAACCTGTCTACTGATTTAGCAAAATGTGATCATTTTGCAAAATGCTCAGATACACACTTATAAACATCAGTACTTCAATTACAATATTTTTCTGCAAAGGTACCTAATGAGTCAGTACAAACTGAACTAGAATGTTATGACATCAGTCATGACATTCACACATACACTTGGGATTTACCAAAAATGCAAGCCAATACCTAAACACCTACAAACTCCCCCTTTGGCAGATTTTTGGCTAAAGACCCTAAACAATCAGAGATAGATAGCAGCAGAAATAAGTGACAGCAGAAAAATAGAATGTCAAGTACTAATTAAGTAAGTACCAAAATATTCTCCCCCTCTTTAGCCACAAATGGGCCAAAGATACAAGTTCATAAAATTATACAGTTCCAAAACAAAGTAATAAGAGCAGCAGCAGAAAACAACTGAATACACTTCCAAACTCCACCAGATATCAGCAACCAACCTTCAAGCACTGTCATCAGACCCAGAGGATTCAGGCTTCTTTCTTTTCTTGTGAGTAATGTCAGCATTCTTCTCTTTGTTTGATGTCTCAACATTCTTAGAGACATCTGGATTTGTTTCAGCATTTGAGCTTTCTTGGTTCAGAGGAACAGAAATGCCAGGAACTGAGTGGTTCTCGTTCAGAATTCTTGAAACAATTTTTGCTATTGCTTGATTAACATAGGCTGTCCCTTCCCTATTTGCAATTTCAGGGGGAACTGAAGAAGAAGGATGAGATGGATTACCAGAGGCAGAAGCTTGGGGCTTTCCTGCATGTCTTGTTCTCAACTCTTTGACCTTGATGGGGTTAGTTCCCACTTTTCTATGAGAAGAGATCTCCAGAACGTCAGAGTCCAGACAAGAAGAGATTGTCCCAGAATCTTGATCAAAGGAAGAGGTTGAAATGGTCGTATTGGATGATGATGGTGTTTGAGACATTTTGACAGTTTTAGAGGACCAACAGCAACTGAGGAGAAATTTCTGATTGAGAGACTGGGTTTTGATGAGGAGACGAGAGAGGAGGGAAGCAAGGGAGTGTCTATTCAACTTCTTAAAAGGATTGTAGGAAATGATAAAATACAATTTTAAACCAATCAGAACAGGCATAAGTCCTTTGATCCTTGTTTTAAGCAAAATTAATTGCTACAATTCCTCATGTTGGCAAATACCCAGCTTACCCCTTAAGTTTTCAAATTGATTTGCATCCAGAGCCTTGGTAAAAATGTCAGCCAGCTGTAGCTCAGTGGCAACATGTTCCAATTTGATTGTCTTCTCTTCTACAAGGTCTCTGATAAAGTGATGTCGTATGTCAATATGTTTGGTCCTGCTATGCTGAATGGGATTCTTGGATATGTTGATTGTACTCAGATTGTCACAGTATAATGTCATAACATCTTGTGTGACATTATACTCAGTGAGCATCTGTTTCATCCATATCATTTGAGAGCAGCTACTAGCAGCTGCAATGTATTCAGCTTCAGCAGTGGAAAGAGACACACAATTCTGTTTCTTGCTGAACCAGGAAACCAGATTACTTCCCAAGAAGAAACATCCTCCAGAGGTGCTTTTTCTATCATCAGCACTACCAGCCCAATCAGCATCACAGTAGCCAGTCAGAGCTGGTTCACAGCCATGAGTATACATCAATCCATAGTTGTAAGTACCACTTACATACTTCAAAATTCTCTTCACTTGATTGATATGACTGACTTTGGGATCAGCTTGGTATCTAGCACAAACTCCAACTGCAAAGGCAATATCAGGTCTGCTGGCAGTTAAGTACAACAAGCTTCCTATCATGCTTCTGTACAGACTTTGATCCACCTTAACCCCACTTGAATCTTTGGAAAGCTTTAGATGAGTAGGAGAAAACAGGTTGCAAGGACGAGAGAGGTAGAGGGTAAAAGGGAGTCTTTTCAACTTCTTAAAGATTTTGAAAGAATTGTGAAAGTATAAGATTAACCCACTAATGATAGACTTAATAAAGTTAATTCCTTCAACCTTTGTTTTAAGCAAAATTAATTGCTATAATTTCTTATGTTGGTGAATACCCAATCTGCCCCTCAAATTTTCAAGTTTGTTTCCAACAAGAGCCTTGGTAGAAGAATCAGTCAGCTGAAGCTTAGAGAAACTATGTTCCAGTTTAAATGACTTCTTCTCTTCAAAGTCAATAGGGTTCAAGGAAATGTTGATTGTTTTCAGATTGTCACAACACAATGTCACAACATCTTGTGTAACATTGTACTCAGGGAGCATCTGTTTTGACCAGATGTTTTTAGACTTGTTATTTCCAACATCCTTGTCAAGATGACTTAAGGTTCTGACAACACATCCTTCTTCAAGTTTATTTGCCACATCACAGATATTATCAATCTGTAGTTTTGGAGTTCTTCTGACAGCTTCCATAGTAATAGCTCTCTTCATTCTTCTTAGATGAAGGAGGCCAAGCTTATGCTGCCACAGTTTCATCTCTTTTTCTTCCTTGATTATTTGACACATAGTGGAGATATCAGTGTTCTCAGGCTGCCACACGTAACAGTTATCTTTGGATCTGATTCCTCTCATTACAACTTCTAGTTTTTCATTAATTACTAGACATTCAGATCTTGAGAAGGTGACCTTGAATCCTAGATCACATAATTGACTGATACTAATGAGATTAGCAGTCAACCCTTTTACCAGCAGTACTTTATTCAGACTTGGAACTCCAGGGCAGTCCAAATTACCAACTCCTTTAACTTTACCTTTAGCACCATCTCCAAAGGTCACAAAACTGGTGGTGTGAGGCATAACATTATTGAGGAGATTTTTGAATCCAGTCATGTGTCTGGAACATCCACTGTCAAAGTACCAGCCTTCCTTTGCAGACACTCTCAGGGAAGTGTGGGCTATCAGGGCAGTAGCCTTTTTCTTCCAATGAGGAGTATGTGGTAACCTTTTTGGCTTAGGTTTAGCACCAAAGTTTTGATTAGGGTATCCATGCAATTTGAAGCAGAAGGGCTTTATGTGTCCATACCTCCCACAATGATGACATCTCCATCTTTGGTATTTTTTCTTCATGTATTTCTGATGTTGAGAGTTGTGTTGAGACATCTGCTTTGACAATTGTTTAACATGCCTGATCTTCTTGTCTGCACCAGGTTTCTTAGCTTCCACAAATCCTAGACCAGATTTGTTTCCCACATTTTGTCCCACTTGTAGGATCTCTTCCAATTTATCTGATCCATTGGTCAACATCCTGACAGATTTTGTCATTTGATTCAGTTGTGAATTCAGTAATTGAACTTCCCCTTCTAGGTGACTTATAATTTCAAGATCTGCCCTTTTTTCCGCCTCCAGCTTTATAATGAGTTTTGATTGTTTCTCATTCTGCACACAGACTTCAGCACTTCTGATACACAATTTCTTGTAGGTATCAGCCAGTTCTTCAAATGTCACTTCTTCATCACTAGTGTCACTTTCAGAAGTGCAAACACTAGTTAGGGCAGTAACTAGTTTGGCAGATTCTTCTTCAGAATTACTTTCTGAATCATAGTCAGACCAGGTAACAGTCATTCCTTTCTTTTGTTTCTTAAGAAAGGTAGGACATTCAGCTCGAATATGTCCATATCCTTCACATCCATGGCATTGAATACCTCTGCCTTGGTTTCCCTTATCCTCTGACCTTGGTCTTCTGCTGGAACTGTCAATGTCAGAGGGAATGTTATGAACATTAGACCTTGACTTTGGATCCATTCTTTTGATGAGCTTGTTGAACTGTCTTCCAAGCATGGCAATAGCTTCTGATATGTTTTCCTCTTCATCCTCCTTGTATTCAACATCAGTGTTGGATACAAGTGCTATGCTTTTGTTCTTCTTGTCACCATTATCAGTGATCCCCATCTCAAAAGTCTGAAGAGACCCAATAAGTTCATCCACTTTCAACTTGCTAATGTCCTGGGCTTCCTCTATGGCAGTTACCTTCATTGCAAATCTTTTAGGCAAGGTTCTGAGAATCTTCCTCACCAGTTTTTCTTCTGACATCTTTTCTCCCAGTGCTCCTGAGGTGTTGGCAATCTCCAAGATGTTCATGTGAAACTCATGAATGGTTTCATCTTCCATCATTTTTAGATTCTCAAATTTGGTAGTCAACATCTGAAGCCTTGACATTTTTACTTTGGAAGTGCCCTCATGAGTAGTTTTGAGAGTGTCCCAAACTTCCTTGGCCAGTTCATATTGATGTACTAGTCTGAAAATGTTTCTATCAATTCCATTGAACAAGGCATTTAAAGCTTTTGAATTTCCCAGAGCTAACTCATCTTCTTCTTTACTCCAATCTTCCTCAGGCTTCAGACTGATTGTCCCATCTATCTCAGTTATGGTGGGATGAATCCATCCTTTGTCAGCAGCTCTCCAAGCCTTTTTGTCCAGAGATTTTAGGAAGGCAATCATACGAGGTTTCCAGTAGTCATAATTAGTTCCATCCAGAATGGGTGGTCTATTTCCAAAAACTCCTTCTTTGTCCATAGTGCCAGAAAGTGATATCCCTAGATCTCACCCAGTAATACAGGCAGGGTGCCTGCTCTGATGCCAATTGAAATTCTGGCTGCAGATACTCAATGTCACGTTCAATGTTATGACACCGTATCTGACTTACTATATGACAGTAAATACAAAAGCAATAAAGAACACAGTCAATTGTTTACCCAGTTCAGTGTGCAACAACACCTACTCTGGGGGCTACCAAGCCAGGGAGGAAATCCACTATAAGAGATTTTAATTCAGGAATAAACCAACCAGTTTATCTCCTTCACTTAAGACCTACCCAATGCAATTCCAATCTAAGTACAACTTAAACCTGAGTTCCTACTCACTCCCCCTCAATCACAGCAGTGATACATAAACCAATTTGACTTAAGAATTGATGAAGACACTCTTCAAAAACAAACACTTGATTAAGCTTCACAGATTTTTAATCAAGCAACACAATCACTCGTGCTTCACAGCTTTGAGTGATGCGCACAACTAACTTGACTCTGCTTCACAGCTTTAGTCAAGGAACATTCAAACACTCTTGCTTCAAAGCTTTGAGTGCTACAAAACCCTTACAATTAGAAACCTATTCCAAGGCACTTATCACAATGATAATTGCTTGGAGTACAATAATCAAATCTATACAGATTACAAATGATCTTCTGATCAACAAAGAGAGATCCTTGAAAAACAGCAACTCTGTTGAATATATAGCAGCTGCAACTTCAGTTAGGGTTTCCAAAATCCTAGGGTTAATTCCGTTTGACCTAAAGACCAGGTCACAGGGCTTTATTAACCAGGTTAGGGTTGAGCTAGGTTACCCCTCAGAAAACGCAGGATTCTGTTCAGGAAAGACTGAGTTATTTCCTGAAAAAACTCAGACTTATCCATCCTGCATACCTGTTAGTTCAGGACAGGATGTCATAACATCTGTTATGACATCTGAGAAAACCTGTCTACTGATTTAGCAAAATGTGATCATTTTGCAAAATGCTCAGATACACACTTATAAACATCAGTATTTCAATTACAATATTTTTCTGCAAAGGTACCTAATGAGTCAGTACAAACTGAACTAGAATGTTATGACATCAGTCATGACATTCACACATACACTTGGGATTTACCAAAAATGCAAGCCAATACCTAAACACCTACAGAAAAGATGATCATGCTTGTAGATTGAGAAAGAGCCTATATGGGTTAAAGCAAGCTCCAAGGTAATGGTACAAGAAGTTTGAGTCTATTATGTGTGATCAAGGATACAAGAAGACTACTTCAGATCATTGCGTCTTTGTTAAAAAAAATTAACAATGACTTTATTATCCTATTGTTAATTATCGATGATATGCTTATTATAGGGAAAAATATTTCTAATATTAACAGGTTAAAGAAGCGGTTAAGAGAGTCATTTGCCATGAAAGACATAGGAGCAACTAAACAGACTCTTGGCATTAGAATTATGCGTGATAGAAAAGAGAAAAAAATTTGGATGTCACAAAAATATTATATCGAAAAAGTGTTGCAAAGATTCAAAATGGAAAACTCTAAGGCAGTAAGCACTCCTCTTGCTACTCATTTCAAATTGAGTTCTAGTCAAAGCCCTTCGAGTGAAGGTGAGGGTTTGATATGAAACATGTTCCTTATGTTTCTGTTGTGGATAGTTTGATGTATGCGATGGTATGTACATGACCAGATATAGCACATGTTGTTGGTACATTCAATAGATTTTTGTCAAATTCAGGTAGAGAGCATTTGAATGATGTAAAATGGATTTTAAGTTATCTTCGCGGTACTACTTCTATGATGCTTTGCTTTGGATGAGATAAGCCTACTTTAGTAGGATACTTTTACTCTGATATGGATGGATACGTTGATTATAGAAAGTCCACTTCGAGCTACATGATTAAATTTTCACGAGAGATGTGGCTTGGCAATCCAGATTGCAAAAGTGTCTAGCATTGTCTACTATAAAAGCTGAGTTTATTATTATTACCGAAATATGCAAAGAGTTACTATGATTGAAGAAATTTTTGTAGGAGCTTGGTTTTGTTCAAGACAAATATGTGTTATTTGTTAATAGTCAAAGCGTTATTCATCTTGATAAGAATCTGATTTTTTATAATAGGTCCAAACACATTTATGTGAGATATCATTGAATACGTGATATTTTAGATGCTAAGTTTTTGGAGTTAGCTAAGATTCATACAGATGATAATGGTTCTGATATGATGACTAGAGCATTACCAAGAGGAAACTTTGAAGCATGTTGTGATATCGCCGATTTGACGATTTTCTCCACATAGTTGTGATGGGGAGATTTGTTGGGCTTGGGTTCCCTTCTTATGTTGAGAAAGACTCAAATATTAATAACCTATTTATCTCACTTGTATAAGTAGAGAATGTCAATTTAGGGTTAAGAGAGATAGAGAAAAATAAGGATTCAAAAAGAGTGAAAATAGGAGAGAAACTTATTCCCATTTTTTCTGCAGCAGTCTCACTAAAACGGATCAAGCTGAAATTTGGTGGACTTGTTCGCAACACATATATCTAACTTTCGACCATTGAGATCCTCAAAACAAGGTCTGAATTGAGAGATATGGTCTTTGCATTGAAGCTGATTTGGAAAAAAAATCAGCTTTTTTATTCTTACTTCTAAGTTAGTTTGCATTGTGATTTGCGGTTGTTATTATTTTTTAATCACTTTAAGACTCTCTTGTAACCTCAATTGATTATAGTGGGATTATTTTCTTTGGTCTTGACGACTCGTATTTTTACTCTCATATTAAGAGGTTTTCCACGTTAAAAATATTGGTGTTCTTTTTGTGTCTTTATTATTCGGTTGTCGTCTTATATTTGTTGTTGATCCTCAAAGTTCCTACAAATTTGAGAAATATTATATCTACTGCATATTATTTTGTTATTTTATCTTAATTTCCCATCACGAATACATCTCAGAAATATTGACATATACATCTTCAAACCAAATTTTTGATAAAAATAATTCATGGTGCGTTCAGAGATACATCTCTAAGTATTTTTTAGAACATTTTTGAATTTTCAGAAGTGTCATTCAGTGGTAAAAGAAATTATCAAATAACATAAAAAAATACATCAACTACGTGAAATGTCTCAAAGTATCAAGTAGACCTACATATCCCACGCGAACTTTTGCTTGTAAATGATAAAAATAGAAGCTCTAATAGGTGGTTCCCTTTCAACATCATGAGAAATACAAATATGGACCCCATAAAAAGTTTCTGAGATAAACTCTTAATTGTTTTTAGTAAAATAGTACATTTGAGGTGACAAATAAGTATGTTAGTTCCGTTTAGATCGGTTCCGCAGAAGTCTGTAAAAAAATAGAGTAAAATGTGATAGAGTGAATATAATTGAGGGAGCGGACTAAAACTTTGATTCGCTCTGCAAAAAGTGAAAGCGAGACAAGACTGAATAGATTCACGAACACTGCATATTTTAAATCTAAAAATACAACAACAAAATTGTTAATGTTTGCACCTGCAAAAAAAATGGCCTGAAGCAGAACACACACATTAGAAGGTGCAAGCCTAAATTTCTAACCCGCGTCTTACACTACTGTATGAAAAAAAAAACATGCTCAATAGACTGGACCTATTTTGTCATCCAACACATTATTTGATATTCACTAAAAATGATGATGTTAGCTGTTGGACCTTTTTAGAGCTCATATCAAGTGCACATTTTTTTTATTAGGGATAATGTTTAAAAATAACACTATAAGCCATTTCTTCCTACTCAAGGCATACGTTTTTACTAGGTAAATTACATAGACAAGTCTCCTTACCTCATAGTCATGCAAGCAACTAAACCGTCTTTGACTTTGCTTTTGAACATCAACCAAATTGTCCATATATATTATTAAGAGGTTCCTTCTAAGTTTAGCATTCTTCCACTAAAATCGACCATTAAAGTAAACATGGAATAGTCACCATAGCAACATTAAGGCAAAAAATAATGATCATTTATCTAGAATATGCTCAATATTATAATATGCATCCAACACATGCATTCTTACATGCATATATATTTGTGTGTCTTTATTACATGTATTTATTATTTCTATTTCTAAATGTGTATCTAATGTGAGCCAATTTTTCCACAAGCCTGCAAAGATTCTTGCTTCTTTTACAACTCAGCATATGCCTTGGCATACGCAAGCAAATGGCTTCATTCCCTTTCTCGTTATTAGTATCTATGTGTTTGTGTTTGTATTAGTGTTTCATACTTTTAGTTGATGTATTAAACTTTTGTAGCATAAGTATTATGTTTCATTTCTATATAGACAATTATTTTCCTACTTGTGATGCTGACCTGTTGCAATTTTTGGTGATGAGGAAAATCGTACATGTCTATATCCTGTCTTTACTTGTAAAATGTGGTGAAAAACACCTCATTTCCTAGGTGGCCAATCAAAGTGTACCAGTCATTGTATTCCTGATGAAGAATATTAGTTATTATTATAATATAACAACCACCAAAAAGTGGTTATGTCTATTATGAGAAACTATAAAGCAAATCCTTTTATAGTTAGCATATCAAAGTCTGTCTCTACTACTCTGATATGGACTAGCAGAAAGGTTGTAACTAATCTAGAAAAATCAAGAGAACATGGCAGAGAGTGCGGTGAATTTTCTTTTGCAAAGGCTTGTGCCTGTATTTGAGAATAAGGTGTATTTGCTCACTGGGGTGATGAAGAACTCAAAGTTTGGGTTAAGCAGGTCAGAGAAGTTGCTCATGAAACTACAGATCTTCTTGATGAATTGGAACTTCTTGTCCAGGCACGTAATCACGCAAACAGATTCTCTTTTTCGCTACACGTCAGGAACATGAAAGCTCGTTATCGGATTGCTCATGAGTTGAAAAACATCAGCTCTCGCATGACAACTATTTTTTCAATTCATAAGAGACTCATCACAAAACTTGACACTTCTTCGGAAGCTTCAAACTCCATTTATACAGGTAAAACTAACTTCAAAAACTCTTTGGTACCGGTATCTACGTGTGTCAGTCAGTGTTATGTCTAGTGTATGTCTTTGTCGTAACGTTTCATAGTGAACAAATGGTATTGTAACCAGGAAAGTGTAGTTGTTTTTCTATAACAAAACTCTCACTTGTTAGATTAATACAAGTTCTGAAGCAGGTAAAACATGGCAGGATCAACGAGGAGATGCTCTTCTCCTGGACAACACTGATCTAGTGAGCATAGACAGGCCGAAGCAAAAGATGATTGGGTGGTTGACTAAAAGTTGTCCTGGACGCAAAGTAATTTCCGTTACTGGAATGGGAGGGATGGGGAAAACTACTTTAGTTAGTTAAGAAAGTATATGATGATCCAGAGGTGATAAACCACTTCAAAACCTGTGCTTGGGTTACTGTTTCCCAATCTCGTGGAACCGAGGAGCTGCTCAGAGACTTGGCCCAAAAACTTTTTTCTGAAATGAGACGAAAAGCTCCAGAAGGCTTGGAAACTATGAATAGTGACAAGTTGAAGATGATTATCAAAGAGCTATTGCAGAGAAGGAGGTACCTGGTTGTGTTTGATGATATGTGGCATATGCATGAATGGGAAGCTGTCAAATATGCACTTCCACAAAATAATTGTGGCAGCAGGATCATGATCACCACGCGCAAATCTGACTTGGCCTTAATTGTCAGCGTAGAATCCAAAGGTAAGGTGTATAACTTACAGCCCTTGAAAGAAGATGAAGCATGGGATCTATTTTGTAGAAAGACCTTCCAAGGTCACTCATGTCCCTCATATTTAATTGACATATGTAGTTGTATCTTAAGAAAATGCGAGGGTCTTCCCCTTGCAATTGTAGCAATCAGTGGTGTCCTTGCTACGAAAGACAAGCGCAGAATAGATGAATGGGACATGATTTGCCATAGTCTTGGAGCTGAAATTCAAGTCAGTGGCAAGCTTGATAATCTGAAAACAGTACTTTGCCTCAGTTTTAATGATTTGCCTTGCTATTTAAAGTACTGTTTCTTGTATTTAAGCATGTTTCCTAAGGACTATCTGATTCAGCGTATGAGGTTGGTTCGGTTATGGATAGCAGAAGGATTTATTGAATCCAAAGAAGGAAAAACAAGGGAAGATGTTGCAGAGGATTACCTCAAGGAGCTCCTAAACAGAAACTTATTGCGAGTAGCAGAAACAACTTCTGATGGAAGAGTCAAAACGTTGAGAATCCATGATCTTCTGAGGGAGATTATCATTCTCAAGTCCAAGGATCAAAACTTTGCAACAATAGTCAAAGAACAAAATGTGGCATCACTTGAAAAGATTCGGCGCCTTGCACTGCACGGCGCACTATCAAATCCAAATGGACAACAGCATAGATCTGTTTCTCAACTCCGTTCTCTCTTAATGTTTGGAGTGACTGAAAGTTTATCTCTTGGAAAACAGTTCCCAGGTGGATTCAAACTCCTCAATGTTTTAGACTATGAAGATTCACCCTTGAAGAAGTTTCCATTAGAAGTTATTGATTTATATCACTTAACATATCTGAGCTTGAAAAACACACAGGTGAAAATGCTTCCAAACTGTGTACTAGGAAAGTTGCAAAATCTAGAAACACTTGATCTTAAGAATACTCGTGTTACAGAATTGCCTGCCGATATAGTAAAGCTTAAAAAGCTTTGCCATCTTCTTGTATATCGGTCTAAAGTAGATGGTTATGCACAACTTCACTCCAAATATGGTTTTAAGGCCCCTCTTGAAATAGGAAATTTACAGTCACTACAAAAGCTTTGTTTTATAGAGGCAAACCAAGGTTGTGGCTTGATAATAAGACAGTTAAAGGAGCTAAGTCAATTAAGAAGGTTAGGCATCATGAGACTCAGAGAGGAAAATGGGAATGATTTCAGCTTCTGTATTGAAAAATTGACTAGTCTATGTGCGTTATCGATTACTTCTGAGGGTGAGAATAAAGTTATTGATTTGGCATCTCTTTCTACACCGCCTCCATATCTTCAAAGATTGTATTTGTCAGGGAAATTACAAGAGTTACCAAGTTGGATAACTTCTCTTCATAATCTAGCCAGGTTATATCTGAAATGGAGTTGTTTGAAACAAGATCCATTGGCGTATCTGGAGGATTTACCAAACCTTGCACATCTTGAACTGCTTCAAGTTTATGATGGTGGTGACAACAAGCTATTGCATTTCAAGTGTGGGAAGTTTAACAAGCTAAAGGTTCTAGGCCTTGACAAATTTGAAGGACTCAATAGGGTGATAGTAGGTAAAGGTGCAATGCCTTGCCTAGAAAAACTGAGCGTTGGACGTTGCGAGCCACTGAAGAAAGTTCCGTCGGGGATTGAAAACTTGAGCAAACTTAAAGTCCTAGAGTTTTTCGATATGCCAGATGAACTCATGGAGACAATATGCCAACACGGTCCAGGAAAAGATTACTGGAAAATATCACATATACCAGAAGTTTATTCTACCTATTGGAGAGATGGTGGCTGGGATGTTTATGCACTAGAAAGTTTCAGAGACTGTTCTCCCCGATCCGGCACAGTAGTGAGAAGCCTCGAAGGTTTAGCTTCAAACTATGGAATAACAAAA
Organism: Vicia faba; assembly: GCA_948472305.1. Lineage (NCBI taxonomy): Eukaryota > Viridiplantae > Streptophyta > Magnoliopsida > Fabales > Fabaceae > Vicia > Vicia faba. The sequence continues at coordinate 920,380,320 of OX451736.1, read as the reverse complement.
ATGTGTATATTAACAAATTTAGCTGAGTTGTTTCATGTATATATGTCAGCACTCCAAATAAAGGTGTAGGTTCTAATTCACCTTTGTTTAAATTTGATCATCAGTATATAGAATTCTTCCAATATTTTATATCTAAATTCCATTCTTTCCCTATGCTTAAAATTGTTACATAAATAATGCATTATTTCAATATCAATTTTATTCATGATTCCTTTTGATTTTTACTCACTTACCGAGCTAAGCTATGGTTTCTCCTCACTTACCTTCACTGATTCCTAATATTATCAGCGATGGATAATCTATTACAAGATGCAAATATACGCATTATGCAGTTTAGCTTTATTGACATGTTAATCCTTTAGCTTATTTGAAGGTGTCGAATCATTTAATGAAAGATCATAATATTAATGAAGTTTGCTTGAATAAGCAAATTATTTTCTTGAATAGTTCTCTTTTCCATAAATTAGCTTATTGTATATATTATTGTTCATATCAAAATCATAAAGTTTAAAAATTAGACATTTAAAAGAAAGGGGCCATAGTATTTTGAAACACAGATATCATTTGCTTATACCGTGACTCATGAAAAAAGTCTTCCAGTTATACAAAAAATTGAATGGAGATATATCAATTATGCCAATCAAAATTTCCCCTCAACTAAAGTGCAACTTCCAAAACTAGTCCAAATTTGACGTGTAAGCAATCCTTCAAAAATGATGATGGATGAATTCGGCTCTCAAAAAGACTACCATGTCTTTGCTTCCTATCTGCATCTCACCATTTAGGCACCAGTTCCTACCATAGTAGAATGATCCGTGCATGCATATATGTACAAAAAATTGAACAAGTGGACTGAAAGGAGACTCCTTAGCAATTCATTACGTGAATACCCTTTTCTTGAATAGGCGAGCAAGGTCAACAATTTCATTTCGTCTTACTTGCTTCACCATGCTGTCTTCCTGCTGCTCACTTTCATTTCCTTTCCGTGACAATCTGGTTGCAACATCGACTGTTAAACTAGCCATATCCCTGGTGTCTGTTAAATCGCGCAAAACTGTGGCAGAATATGATGGACTTGATACTAGTCTATTAAGCAATATCAGTATATCCCGCATAAGAAATGTCCTGAAAACAAATTGTTCATAGTCAGTTAGGGAAATCAAAGATACTTGCTTAAATCACAATGCTTATATCACAAATTGTTCATATGACTGGCTTCAACATTTCTCCAGGAAACAAATAATTACAGGCAGGTTATTGATGAAAGGAATGTACAATTTTGACGATGGTATTTATTCAGACAAACAAGTTTTATTACCTCTCCCTAAAAATTTCTGGCAGTTCATTGTGGGATCCAGCTTCACAGTCCATCTCTGATACCAGTAATTGCAAAATCGACATAAGATAGTTTACACCTCTTGTAGAGAGCCTGTGAGCAATAAAGATTTCAAAACCAGATTGGCCCGATGATGCAAGGAACGCTAGCACGATAATAGCCTCTCTGCTTATTTTCAACTCCTGAAATTACAGTTGACGTAAATTTTTAAACAGACTGAAGTGACTTGGCTACATCCCTATCGTTAAAGAAAATAAATTTTCGAGTTTAAACTGCTTCCCCTCTCCTTCGCTCAACTCTCAAACAAAGCCTTAACGAACTTACCACTAAACCACCTCCATGGGAAGCAACACAATCGGCCAATCCTCGAAGGATGATGTTAAAATTTTGGAAATTTGACACAGATGCGTTGTCATCCACAGCGCTACTACTGTCCTCCTCTTTGCAACCACAGCAGAAAGTGGCCAACAGTTTTGGACCTTGAACATGTGAAAAAGAAATTCAAATTAAAAAAGAATACCAGAAAAAGTTAGGATTAGATGCATAGAATGAAAAGCATGATCCACATTTTTCTTAAATGTAGGATGTAAGGAAACAATCAAAAGGGGTCATATAAAATAATCTCATTCAAAGCCCAAATGATTGAGCTCTGCAGTTGATTATTTGTGTATGGTCAAAGTCTTGATTCAATAAACTTATATATGAATAGTTTTTCAATAAATTATTTCCACTCAAAGTCATTGCTACAAAGTCATGAGAATAGACATAAGTGAGATATGTAGTAAATATACCATATACAGAGAGAAGACAAGAACAATTGAAATGAAATGGGACAAGATTCAGATTATGTAGCATTCAAGGAACGAAAAAATTGATGAATTGGATATTGGAGAAAACTTACAATTTAATACTAGGTACAGAAGTCGCAAAGTTTTCTTTTTTACGTGTAGCCCAGCATCCTTCTTAAGCAATTCCGAAATAGTTTTAAAAACTGTGTTCTGGCTAAACCTGTATTCAAGCAAATTTATCATGTCATAACTATAATATCTATCTTCAGAACCAATTTTTCAATAGAAAAGACTAAGACAAACTTACTGCTCCCTCTCAAAGTAAGCAGTACTCCTTAGGAAAAGTAATAGCATAATGGACACTGCCTCCTCTCTCACATTTTCTTCTGTGATCCTCATGGAAATTTGGTGCAAAATGTCAAAAATACTAGACCAATTCACATGAGGTTTTAAGGCACTCTGATAGTTCCAGCACTCTTTTCTAAACATTTCTTCATTGAAGGGCTTTTGATCTTTCACACCGTCCAACCCACCAGAATCCAAAAGGTCATTCCCAACGCATATTCCATCAATGAAGACATTATCCCTGAGCAGAGTGCACTGGAAAGATCAAATCATAAGTTCATAAGATAATGAACAGCAGAAAGGAAAGAAAAGAAAAGTGACATCGCGTAAAATTAAGCCCATTCCACAGCAGACTTTACGAAGGAGGAAAAAGGTTCAGAACACGAAAAAATTTGACCAGATGGGGGAGTAGAAAATAATTGTTTTTTTCATATTTAACATACTTTGTCCCTGAATAATTTTGACCAGAGGGGGGAGACGAAAATAATTGTTTTTTCCATATTTAACATACTTTGTTTCAGAATGTTTCAGTAGTAAGCACATAAATAACTGCAGATGGTAGGTTATTTGACCGAATACAACATGCTCGTACATAATGATTATTAGTTTATTGTTCCCCGTGTTATCGCGCGCACAACACATGCACATGTATAAAAATTTAGGGTCATGCTAACATGTGCCCTTAGCCCTAAGGGCACATGTTAAGGAATACTATAATTATAAAAATTTAAATGTAATTAAATGTAATAAAATTATATTTAAAGTTTCAAAATATTAAATGCATGCATTACAAGAGAATATTTCTACAAATAGTTTATTAACTTGTGCCCTGGGGCACATGTTAGCATTTTCCAAAAATTTAATTTAACTATAGTGCATGATTTGTATTGTGTTTTTATAATAGTTATCAAACTCAGACAAGACATCGACCAGATAAGTCAACCAGTGGGCCAATGGTTACATTTTTTATGTATACATTTTTGAAATATAAATATCATGACTTCCGAACAAAGTATCAATTTAAATTGTAACCTTGAGAACAGACACAAAGGACGCAAATGCAATCAAATATAACGTGGTTAAAAAGTAAAAACAAAAGAGAGAATTACTAAATATAGTATACCTTCTTCCAAAATTCTTTTCCGATTCCAGTAGGAACTTCAAAAGAGTATACAGTATACGTAGAGAGCTATGGACAATAGCAACCTATATAAGATAGGAAAAATATGTTATCAAAGATTACAATATAGAAAACGAGGAAAATAACACTTGATAAAATTATTTTCATGGTCTGATTGGTTGCGAGAAGTAATTGAGAAGAGAGAAATACGTGAGAGAGAGTATAATAAGAGAGAAAGAGAAGAGAAATACTGTAGATTTTAGGTATTGATTGGTTTTAGAGAAAGAGAAAAGAAATAGGTAAGAGAGAAGTGTGATTAATTTCAAAAAGACAAAAATATCCTTATTTTAAAAATAAATTTAATTTGAGGTAAAAGGACAAAAAAGGAAAAAGTTGGAAAGTATGGCCTCTCACACCCTTTCTTGGCTAGTTTGAGAAGAAGAAAAAGCATGTGGGTCCCATGCTGTTTTCTTCTCTCTCCCCTATTTCTCACATGTGCCAAGCAGGAGAAATTCATCATTTCTCTTTTACTTCGCTCGCCTCACTCTCTCTCTCTCTCTCTCTTTGCTATTTCAACTCTTCCAATGACACCCTACATAACTTTCATGTGTAGGGATGTTTTCCAATAAAAATTTTCACCAGAGCAAAAGTTACATGACACAATAATCACCCCATATGCTCTAACTCAAATTATTATAAAAATGTAGAAATCATAATTCACGAGTATTCAGGTACTTAAACAATATCGTATGAAATAAGCACATATAGTATAAAGCCACTTTGAGACTGTCTCGAGCAAAGTAACAATACATCCCACCCTTGTTTGGTGAAAAGTGTTAACAGTTCCAGATAGTGAATAATACGACGGCAGATGGCTATTTTGAAATCTAGATACAACTTATATAATCTATATTATATACATAAAATCTCAAACTACATGATCTGAATGACAATGAGTGAAATATGAGAGTGTGACAGAGTGAGAGAGGCAAAGCTCAAACACTGCTATGATGTTATTTAATAGTATAGACTATAGTAGTAAAAATCATAAAATACCCCAATCAAAATGCCCTAACCATTTTAAGGTTTTAAAAATAAAATTGATCTCATTACGAGTTGTGGCTGCAACAACCGCTACTCTGATTGTTATAGTAGCTGCTACAACCACTAAAGTAAACTGCTCTGCTACTGCATGTCTTGTGGCTGCTTCACTAAATCGTTCTGCTACAGCACAATAGCGCACTATTGACAGCACGTTTAAACCCAATCTCACTTCAAAGAGAAATAGATGCCTAGGTGCACATGCATATATAGGATCACATTGCCTTAAAGTATGTTAGTTTATAAATTCAACTGAAGAGGAGAGAATGGTTGCTCATTGAGAACATGCAGAATCAACTAAAATAGCTAACTCGTCATTTTTCTACAAAGCTACTGTCTATCAAAAAATTAATTACCCACATATAACAGTAGTATAAGCTTGCAAGAAATTTGAAAAAATAACATTCATTCACAAATTTAGAATAAAAGTACTCACATTTTCCATACTACATAGATCAAGCAATGGTGCTATCAAAGTTTCCAACACATCTGTTCCATCAGCTACCTGCAACACATACCAATAACTGGATCATATGTAACCTCAACTAACATGAATGAATAATAGGAACCAGCTCAATAACAAGAGTACCAATATGTAAATGTAACCAATATATATATACATATATCATCTGCAGGCTACTGTTTCATGTCTAGAATATCTCCACTGGATAAAAAATATGCAACTTAAGATATGAATTCTAAAGTAAAATATACACCAAGGCATGGTTGAACTAATACCTTTGTCAATGCATGGTAGAGATGTGACACCTTTGTTGCTTCGGGAGTATGGAAACAACCATTGACGTAATGCGAAGATACTTTTGAAGAGCTTACATCTGTATGTAATTTTCGTGTTATTTCAGGCGAACTCGTGCTCATGTTACCAAAAAGAATATGAATATCTTTTTGACAACTGGCAAACAACTTCGATATAACATCACTTCCAAGCAATTTTTCACTTGGAGACCTCCATACTGCAAGCAACTTCTGGGAGAGGTCAAGATAAGAAAGATCATCACTTGGAGGATCTTGAACTTCTTGACGACTAACTATTTTTGTTTCAACCCCTTTAGGTTTACCAGTTGTCTCGACCCTTTTAGCTTCTGGGAAAGAAGAAAGAGCATCACTTCGATGATCTTGAGCTTCTTGATGACTAGCTATTGCCGTTTTTACCTCTTCAGCTTTAGCAGTTGTATCAACTAGCACACAACAAAAACATGTTGAGGGTGTCACTGTGACAGAAGCAAACAAAAAATTATTTTAAATAAGAGGGATTATTCACATGCCTTACCAGTTTGACCATTTGAAGATCCTTCATTATGAAATTTTGAAGAGGCTTTAGGATGGTCGGGAGCACGAATTTCGATATTCCTGCCACTATGATCCCTCATTAATAATAACTTTATGTCACATGTGGTGCAACATAACAACAACAAGAGAATTTTAAAATAAAAAAAAAAACATAAGAGAAGGAATATAAAATACAATCTTTGTCCTGTTATATTATACACTGATTAGTTATTCATCATGGCCAACCCAGTGTTAATGGAATAAAGACCCCCTTCTGCTCATGGGCTAAACTAAGTTAACTACTTTATTTCAGGTTTAACTTTTAGATTAGTAGAGACCATTTGTCAAGATCCAACTAGTAACAAGATTGTCTAGAATAAGATCTGGTTACTTTTACCACTGACCATTTATACCTGATATATAGTTAAACAAACAGACAGAATGGTACATATTACCAATGGTTATATTGAAAAGCTACAGATTGACCGTTTTGTTGTTCAGTTCATAAACTTGTAAATGAACACAAAGGCCTCTTTTCACATTAGCATTTTATTTTTAAGTGGTTCTGCCAATACATCCCGCCTTTCAAGACATGTAAGTGAGTATAATTCAAAGCTGTGAGACATAGGAAACCTTAACTATAAGATTTCTAGTCAGCTAACTCTTGGATGCATCAAAGGGAACAATAATGCCACAGAACATCTATAAATGAGGTATAAAACAGAAACAGAAAATAAAAATTGACTTACTTGTCTATGCTTTTCACACATTTAGTGCGGACATTATCTTTTTCGTTCTCTGAAGACACGGGTATGGAATGAACATCTTTCTTGTCTCTTTCTTTCTTTAACTTGGGGCACTCCTTATCCTGAAAGCATGCAAAGAAATTATGACAATCATGCCATTGCCAACATTTCACCGACTCTCCGAATCTTGTAAATAACCAATTGAAACCAAAGAATGTATAAGCATACGGTATTTGGAATCTGCTTCGAAGGACGTCCCGGCTCCCTCTGTTTTTGCTATGAACCAATTAAAACCAAGTTCAGTATATGAATGTTTGGGTTGACAGTGGAAAACATAAAAATTGACTACCAACACACACAAACTTAACAAGAAAAACCACTACAAATAGAAACATCTAGGTTACAAAATTGGAATATCTATAGTAAAAACACAAATTCGTAAAAACCCTTTTTGGGAATTACCTTAAATTGATCAATTTGGATGTCCATGTCATCGAAAAGTGGTTTAGGAAGGGAAGATTCGAAAACGGAAGTAGTGGGTTTTTGAGAAAGCTCTCGAGGAGGTGAGAAGTTAACAGAACGTTCGAAAGCTAGTGGTAATTGAACTTGTTGTTGTTGTTGTTGTTGTTGTTGTTGGGGTTGGTGATGATGGTTGGAGAATGAAGAAGGGTCTGTGGAGAGGGTTTTGGGTTTTGAAGGGATGGTGGATTCGACTCGGATTAATTCGTCGAGTATGTCGTCGTCCCAATCGTCGATTAAGATTTCGTTGCAGTTGTTCATTTTGTTCTTCGATAATTTTCCTTACACCACCACCACTCTGATGCTGCGTAGGCTCTTCTTTCTGTTTCTTATTTGAATTTCGTTTGAACCAAACTTTGTAAACTGTGACAGACAAAAACTCAGTGGTTTCTTCATATAATAAAGTTAAGACAATTTGTAAATGAAAAATAAAATATATAGTATAAAATCTTTTTGTTTTTTAAGCTTAATTTAGTCCTTTTATTTTATTTTTTATTTATTTTTATTCATCCAGCTTAAAAATCACTATTTTAATTTTTTTTAAGTTTTCTTTTATACTAGGAGATATCTGTATATTCCCACGAATACTGGTATAATACTCATATTTATTTTTAAAATATAATAAGATTAAAATGAATTATTTTTAAAAAGATAATAAATTGATTTCTATAATTTTTTCAATATATAAAAATATTTGAATCAATAATATTTAAGCTGGATCAAAATATATATATATATATATATATATATATATATATATATATATATATATATATATATATATATATATATATATATATATATATATATATATATATATATATATATATATATATATATATATATATATATATATATATATATATATATATATATATATATTATTTTAGTTTTAGAATTATTATCAAAAATATTTAAATCAATAATGAAATTGTTATATTATTATTTAATATTTTGATCAATAACTTCATGTTCCTGTTATTATTCAATATTTTATCAATAATTTTATGTTTTCGGTATTATTAAATATTTTGATGATAATTTTATGTTCTCGTTAATATTCAATATTTTGATCAGTAACTTAATGTTCTTGTTAATATTCAATATTTTGATTAGTAACTTCATGTTTCCGTTAATATTTAATATTTTGATCAATAATATTTTCGTTAATATTCAATATTTTGATCAGTAACTTCATGTTTCCGTTAATATTCAATATTTTGATCAGTAACTTATGTTTCCGTTAATATTCAATATTTTGATCAATAATTTAATATTTATGTTAATATTCAATATTTTGATCAGTAACTTCGTGTTCTTGTTAATATTCAATATTTTGATTAGTAATTCATGTTCCCATTAATATTCAATATTTGATCAATAACTTCATGTTCCCGTTAATATTCAATATTTTGATCAGTAATTTAATATTTCCGTTAATATTCAATATTTTGATCAGTAACTTCGTGTTCTCGTTAATATTCAATATTTTGATTAGTAATTCATGTTCCCATTAATATTCAATATTTGATCAGTAACTTCATGTTCTCGTTAATATTCAATATTTTGATTAATAAAATCATATTTTCATTAATATTCAATAGTTTAATCAATAATTTCATGTTCCCATTAATATTCAATATTTTGATCAATAATTTTAAATTCTCATTAATATTTAATATTTTGATCAATAACTTCATATTTCCATTAATATTCAAAATATTAATCATTAACTTCATATAAATGATCAATATAAATGACTTAAATGATAAAATGATACAAGATTTTGATGGAAAAAAAATAAAAAATAAAATATTTTAACAGAAATATGAAGTTAATAATCAATATTTTAGAGAGATGGCTACTCAACTATAGAAAATTTTATTTTATCAGATATTCTATTGTATTTACATAATTTAACCCAAAATAATGTATTCCGTTAAAAAACATGATAGCAACTACTTTGTTAAATAACTTTAAAAAGTAATATTACTTTTCCATTAAGTAGGTTTAAAGAGTACAATTAATATGAAAAATCACAAATAACTTTAAAGAGATAGTATTAATTAACCATACGTTCTTTCAAAATACTTGTGAAGGAACTTAAGTTGTTTCTTCCATATATTTGTGCTTGTCAAGGAAATTAATGTCAACAACAATGACAAAAATTGGGTTTCTCATGTCTTTTATGGTGAGTAGTTTGGACTTGAATCCTTCAAGATTTATTGGATAGTGTGCATCAAAGTTGTTGTTAGAATGGATTGAACTTCTTGCATGAAAGAGTTTCCTTAAAACTTGAGTCGGTCTGTTCCATTCGGATGCTTCCATTGTGCACACTCCTTTTTTGGTTCCACTGTGCACCCTCCTTTTTTGGTTAACCACTTTGATGTTATTAATCTACTCATGTTGGCTTGTAGTGCAAGCAATACATGAATTCACACTTTTAGTTAATAACACTTTTAATTATTTGTTTACATAAACTTTTAGTATTTAAACTTTTACGTATATTTTCCAAGAAGAGTGATGTACTCACCACTACACACTACGCCAAAAATAAGTTTTAGCAGCACATAAAAGAAAGCGCTTTTGGAAAAAAAAAACGTTGTTGTAGGTTTTAAAAAAAATCGCTTAAAAAAGCGCTTTCAAAGGGTGCCTTAAGAAAGCGCTTCCAAAGGTCACCCTTAGAAAGCGCTTTTTGGGAAGCGATGCTAAAGCTGGCCTTTCAGAGGGTACCTTAAGAAAGCGTTTTTCAAAAGCGCTGCTAAAGGTCAGCCTTAAAAAGCGCTTTTAAAAGCGCTGCTATAGGATATGCTACGAAAGCGCTTTTTGATGTAAAAGTGCTGTTATAGATGACCTTTAGAAAGCGCTTTTAAAAGCACTTTCGTAGGTAGTTTTATAATAAATATCAAAACACAATTTGTATCACTTTTCTATTCTCAGTCAGATTTTCTTCACGAAAAAACCCTAAATCAGAGCTTCTACGGCGGTCAACGGCGCTCCACTTCTCTGGCCAACTGCAATTCGTATCAGGTTTCATTTTTTTCCTCATCTCGTATGTGTTTGTCTGATTTTCGTGTGCTTTTGTTTGCTCCTTCGTAATTCAGGTATTTTTTGCAGGTGTCGTGGTTGATTGATGTACATGTAGTTGGTCCTTTGATGAATTATATCGCCTCCATCTAATAAGTGCTTTCATGATTTCTACCTCAAGATCAACGGCTTCCAGATTCATTCATGTTGCAGATCTCAATTTTGTATGTGTATATATCTGTATATGTGTGTACTTATGATCGTGAGGGGGTGGGGAGTTTAATGGATGTAGGTTGTTTCAGGATTACATATCTCGAATCTATGAGTATTTATGGCATTGTATTTTCAAAAATCAAGTCATGGAACCTGGAAAATCATCTACAACAACAAACACGTTAAAACCGAAACATACAATCTTGAAAAACAAAGAAACAAACCAATGTTTCTCCCGGCAGCAGAAGGCCACTCACTTGCCATTTTGTCTGCTTATCTATTGAACTGGTTGAGATCAGGCACAGTAAACAAATACATTAGCAACACCAATGTGTTTGAGCATTCAGGGAAGTTTTACTCAATTGCTGAAAGTCACATGCCATAAGAGATTGATATATTTTCCTTGAAAACTTTGAACAATTAGGAACTCAGTGAAGATTGGAATCGACCTTTTACAAGTCATCCAAAGGTTTTTGTTTAACTTTTACTATATTTGTAAATCAACACTTTTAACACTCTTTCATTGTTTGTTCAGTCACAAATTCTTTTTCATGTATCATCACAGAAAGCTCCAACTACAGAAGAGCTAGTTATATTTGGTTTTGCACCAACTAAACTTTATGTTGTGGTTGGAATTATTTCCGGTATGCTCTTGTTCTTTGTAAATGAAAAAAGTTGAAAAAATAAGTTTATTTAATGCTAATTATTTACTTTCAGCATTGAACAATAACTATGACTACGAGAGTTTGACATATTTCTTTTTCTCTCTTATTTTTTAGCTGATGGAAAGAAGTTGGTTCATAAAGTTGATATCAAACTAAACAGGTGTAGTCTTTGCCATGACATAGGTGTTACGCAAAGGTAGCGAGCATTATAGACTATTAAGCTTTCTTGCAAAACAAGAAATCAAAATTGCATTGTAGAATATGTTTTCATGTGATTTTGTTTTTGCAGGTATAATGTGATCATGGATTTTCCACTAACCATTGATCTTATCAAACTTCTAAGAGGATGACCGTGAGTACATATGAATTGGATGCATTCAATTTAAGATATTGAAAAGTGAAGCTACTAAGATTCACTTGTTTCAATGTAGATTGATGAAGTATGATAAGAATGAATACACAAGGATTGGTGTAATGCCTCGCTATGGTAATGTTGAGTCTATCAAATGGTTTGAAGCGGAACCTAATTGCACCTTTCATATTATCAATTCTTTTGAGGATGGAGATGAGGCAAGTTGTTATCATATAAGTGCTTATGTATAAGTTGTTTTTATAATAAAAGATAAAATAAAGTTAAGTTGATTACAAAGTTATAGAGCTTATATAAATAAGCTGAAAATTGAAGGAATGTCTAATTTTGTGGATCAACAGGTTGTAGTGAGGGGATGCAGATCGCTTGACTCTTTAGTTCCTAAGCCTGGCCCGTGTTCGAAATAATTTGACTGCTTATCTCGTTCTTATGAATGGAGGTTGAACATGCGGACCGGAGAGGTCAAGGAGAAAGTTCTTTGTGGTGACCAAGTTGTTTATGGATTTTCCAATGATCAATGAAAACTTTGTAGGTATTAAGCATAGATATGCTTACACACAAATAGTTGATCACATTGCAAGCTCTACCACTCAAGGTAACAATATAACTTATAAGATCATGTTTGGTTATGCTATTTCTTAACATGATTATGCTTTTGTGTTATTTAGACGTGCAAAAGTATAGAGGTTTAGCAAAGCTAAATTTTGAAGAAGCAAAGGTAAAAAAAAAATTGATATAACATACTCTTTAGTAACATTAATTATGAATGTGATAACTTAGATTATTTTGTGAAGCAGATAGAAAAAGATGAAGGTATAAAGATGGAATATCATATGTTTGAGAAGAATACATATTGCAATGGAGCAGCCTTTGTGGCTAAAGATAGAGGTGTTGAAGAAGATGATGGTTGGATCATTATTTTTGTTCACAATGAAGATACTAACAAATCTCAAGTAGGTTTAGTAGTTTGTATTCTTGCAAATTGCAATTATTACTAATTAAAACATTTATCAACACATTTACTAATTTTCTTCTATTTAATTTTTTTAGGTTCATATAATTGATACAAAGAATTTATGTGGTCAGACAGTTGCCAAAATTGAATTGCCTTGTAGAATCTTAGGTAACCTATGAAAGCACTTTTTCACAAAAAGCGTTGTCTAAGGTAAACATATGACAACGCTTTTCCAGATAAAAGCGCTGCTAAAAGACCACCTATGAAAGCGCTTTTCCAGAAAAAAGCGTTGTTAAAAGCCTACCTAAGACAACGCTTTTCCAGAAAAAACGCTGCTAAAAGAAAACTTATGAGAGCGCTTTTCCAGAAAAAAGCGCTGCCTTAGGTAGACCTATGAAAGCGCTTCTTCATAAAAAAGCGCTGCCAAAAGCCTACTTAAGAGAGCACTTTTTAGAAAAAGTGTTGTATTAGGTAGACCTACGAAAGCGCTTTTCATTAAACAAAAAGCGCTGCTAAAACCTATAGCAGCGCCACCTTAGAAAGCGCTTTTAAGCGCTTTTAAAGGCCAAAAAAAGCGCTTTCGTAAGTCTTTTTTGGCGTAGTGACACCATTGTCGATCAAATTTAGTGGACAGTGTTGGTCTGTGACATCCATAGGTACACTGAGAAGCAAATATAATCTCACCAAGTCCCTAACAATGCAAAGACCAAGACCAGTTCCACCGTGTCTGTAATAAGTAAAGGATTGACAAATTAGTAATTCTTCTTCCCATAGTATTAAACAGTTCTTAAACTAATATTTTTTAAATTTAATGATGTTCATATATATAATATTATCAAAATAAGAAAAAATATCTTTTTTAGTCCTTTAACTTTACCTCTAGGTCTATTCTGGTCCCTTATCTCTAAAAAGTTCTAAAGTGGTCATTTAGTTGTTCAAAAAAGACCACGTTTATCCTTTTCGTCTGGACCGTTAGTCAAAGTCAATGGTAGAGCTTATGTGGCATATATGTGGCATTGCACGTGTTTACATTTTCGTCCAGGTGGATTAAAGTATTTTTTTTAAAATGGTTATAGCATTGCATGTGTTAAAGGATCATATTACATCTCCAACACTTAGAAGGTAATCCTTGGGCAGCCATTGTTGGTAGCTCCAATCTGCGAACAAGCTGCGAGCGAAGCGAAGGCACAATTCGACCACAACATTACAATCGAAGCGAAGCGAAAGTAAAATCGACCACAACAGTGCTCATCGTAGGTAAGTTTCTGCAAAACTATAATTTTCGTAGTTAGGGTTTTTTGAAATCAATGTTTCCGAAATCAAATATCTTCCTGTTCATTTAGGACCTAGTCTGAAATGGATGAATATGTCAACATTACAATACACCATAGTGGCGAATTTGTTACTGGGGACATGAGTGTTTACGAATGAGGTGAGATTGCTTATTTGAGAGTAAATGTTGATAAGTGGGGCTATTTTGAATTGATATGTGCTATTAAAGAGCTAGGTTATTGTTGTACCCCAAAATTTTCCCTCCCATTTCATCAATATTTTCTCACCACAAGACCCTTGGAGCTCAAGATCAAGTTAGGGTTTGCTCTACTCAAGACTCCCCCTTGCACTGTTGACCCAAATTAGGGTTTGAGTTTGCACAAAGATGTTTTGACCTAAAAGGCCCAAAGTGACTTTCATGCTTCATGTTGAACTCACAAGCTTATCCATACCAAGTTTCAAGCCTTGATTCCAATCTTTGCCCAGTCAATTAGACAGTTGACCTAGAAATCAACTATATTGGGGAAAAAGTCAACTGTGGTCAATTGACAGTGAAACCTCATGATTTTTGACCCACATCAACATTATGAACTCATATGGACCATTTGATCAAGTTTGGATCACAAATCCACAAGAAATTTGATCAGATCACCAAAAGGGCAAAATGGTCATTTTTAGGGTTTTGACTGCACAAAGGAAAATTTTGACTGTTTGACCTAGCCAATGGCAAACCAAGCTCACATATGGACTCAAGGACTCAATTACATGGTCTTGACACATTCAACAAGTTCAAAAGATCCCAAATGCACAAGATTGACAAATGAATTTTTCAGTCAACTGCTCAAAATTTGACTGTATACTGAAAAGTCAAACTTTGACTTTTTGGTCAAATTCAAGTGCCAAGATTCATTTTTCATCAAGACATGTCAAATTATGAAACTTGTTCATCAAGAAATCAAAAATTACAAATTAGGGTTTGAAATGAAGAAATTTCATAACTTAGAAATTTTCTAAGTTATGAAATTTCCTAATTTTTTCCTAACTTTGTCCCATCTTTTCATCAAGATGTATTTGGATTCAAACAAAACTCAAAACATTAAAGTTATAGTCCATTCCAAAATCTACAACTTTTATTCACAAAGTTTCCTCAAAAGAAGCTTGTAGCTCAAGTTATGATTTTTGGAATAGGGGTGCAAAACATTCTTAACTTAGAAATTTTTTGACCTATTTTAGGCAGGATTTTTGCCCAACTTCATGGCCACTTTTCACATGATTCCACTTGGAATTCCAACTTGCATTACAAAGATGGATTGTAGTAAGCATTCCAAGCTTTCCAAATTGTTCAAGAACTCATCAAACACCCTTGTGGTTAGGGAGAATCGAATTTGTGAAGATGGGCAAAAGTCACTTTGTTCATGGCCAATTTCATGTTCATAACACTTTGCATTTTTCAAGTCAGCTTGCACAAGCTAGATTACAGGCCTCTAATCCAATTCTTACTCAATAATTTAATGCAAAGCCTTTGTGTCCTAGCATTATCTTGTTCATTAAGTCATTACACAAAGGTTTAGTCTTAAAATGGAAAAAGCATTTTAGCCATTTTTGAAAAGAAGTGCTTTATGTCAAAAGCAAATCAAAGAAGTACCAAAGCAGATCTTTTGGGCACAAGTTCATGAACAAATTCCACTGATCAAGAGTGATTTATGCAGCATAGATTGAGGGTAGTAGGGGTCTGCATTCTGAATACACATTTTCTTACTTATCAAAGAAGTAACTTTGCAAACTGAGGTCCAACATTGAGTTCCTGTCAACACAAGCCTAAACAAACTTCATGAGCATCTTCCAAACATAAAACCAGACCTAAGGCACGACCTAACCACCTTCAATACCTCCTCATTCACAGAAATACCTTCTTGCTGCAAAAACAGAGTCTTTTCTGCAACTTGAATCCCACAGCATCATTCCATCGTGCGTTTTCATCCAAACCAGCTCAAACACATTCTATAACATCCATATAAACTATCCCAAGCCTTAGATACAGACTATAACACCTATAGCAAAGCGTGCCATTTTCACTTTTCTCTCTTGCAGGTTGACTTCCATAGCTTGATTCAGAAGGATTCAAAGCACACCAAGCATAGAGGAAGCATCCCTGGACCTCAAGCAAGCTGTACAAGTCCTCAAAATTCATTGAAAGTGCCTCCATTGTTGTACACGATTCAAGCTGAACAGGTAAGAATTTGAACTTCTATCTCTCTATCCAAGCATATCTAGGCTTAGGTTTGTGAAGAAGTTATGTCCTACTCATGTCCCTGAAGCCACCCATATCCTCACTTTCCATTTATATTGTGCGTGCTGAGAGAATTTAAGACATGAACATTGGAAAAAACTTAGGTTAAAAATTGGGGGAGAAGAAATTCTCTCTCATTTCTGAGAGTTAGAACAACTTTTTTATATGTATGAATTCGTGATTTAATGCTCTACATAGTTTATGTTGTGAGTTTTGGCTGAAAATCAAAGAATCAGGAGTTTGTTGTTGAAGCAAGGAGGCGCGCAAATTTCAAACAAACTGGCTGGAGGTTGAAGAAGATAGACTTGGGTTGGGCCTGAATTTTGTTTTTCTGTTTACACCACTTTTTTTCACTTACACCCCCTTGGCCCATTATGTGATATTTTAATTATTTTTGACTTTTTATTTTTTCTTCTGACTTGATATTTTTGTCAAAACATAAAAAATCATAAAAAATATTTTTTCACATTTATTTTATATTTTTTTACATTTATTTGCTTTATTAAACATAAACATGTAAATAAATATGTATACTTTTTATTTAAAAGACATCAAAAAATAATACAAATACATTTTATTTTCTGATTTTTATTTTATTTTATCTTTTGAAAACATTTCCTAAAAAAATATACTTTTTTTTTGTAAATAATAAATATTTTATTTTTGTGTATATTTAATATATTTAATACATAATATAAATACTTACATATTTATTAGAATATTTAGGATAAAAAACATAAAAATAATACCTTTTTTTTTCTTTTATTAATATTTAACCTCAAAAATAACTCTTTTACAATATACTTCCTTTTTATTTATTTTTTGTACATAATAAATAAATATTGTATATATTATAAATAATAAATACTATTTATTTGCAAAATTAGGGTTTTGCCCTAAACCAAAAATAAATAAGCAATACTTAATTTTTCATTAAGTTAACATTTTCCACACTTGTAAATAAATCATACACTTACACAAATACATTGATACATTTACTTTTGTTTATTCTTGTACATTTGATACATTTTACATTTGCGATTGATTCGATTTGGTTGTAAATTTATTTGGATACTACTCTCCTATTAAGTCTCATCCCTATTTGAACATTTGTACCCCCATCCCCATGATTATTTTGTAATAACTTAGGACTTTTAATTCCGCATTTTAAAGCTTTCTAAATATGCCATGATAGACTTAGGGTTTGTATGCAAATAAAAAAATGATAAATAGCTTGACCTAATTCAAAGACAAAAAAGCATGAAAATGGACAACACCAATCACACTTGCACCCCTAGGGTTACTCCACTTGTTGCCTTCAATAATGGGCCATGTTGCATGTTGGGTGTCTTTGGCAAAACAAAACAATTCAAATGATCATAGTCCCTCGATGACGCTTTCGAAAGTTGCCTAAAATGATCAAGTCCCTTAAAGGAAAAGTTGCCAAAGACACTTGGCACTATTACAATCATGGTCTAAACGATGACCCGCGACTGTCCCGTTAACATCCTAACACAAGATTGT
Organism: Vicia faba; assembly: GCA_948472305.1. Taxonomy (NCBI): domain Eukaryota; kingdom Viridiplantae; phylum Streptophyta; class Magnoliopsida; order Fabales; family Fabaceae; genus Vicia; species Vicia faba. The sequence goes on along the minus strand of OX451736.1, from coordinate 920,362,759 downwards.
CCACCAAATACAATGGTGGAACAATACTGTTAAAAGGGTTAAAACATAGGAAAGATCTTTGAGTAAATTTAGGGGTAGACAACTCTTAGTTACTTGATAAACTTGCAAAACACACTTGCCTACTTTTCAAAACCACACTCCACAACACTTTCAAAACAACTTTCCAAAACATTGAAAACTTTTCAAAAGACAAGTACACCTTTGTATACATCCAAACATGGATCATTACAAAGGTTTCCACCACAATGGCCTCTTTTCAAAACATTTTCAAACACACACACAAAGCACCATTTCAAACAATTGAAAATCAAAGGCAAGTGATCTAAGCAAGTAACTAAGAGCCCATGGATAACCATGGATAGAAAGGGTGCTAATACCTTCCCTTTCTATAATCTACTCCCCGAACCCAAGAAAACATCTCAAAGGTTTTTGCTGTGCTTTTTAACCTTTCCTTAGGATAAAATAAAAAGTCGGTGGCGACTCTTGCTCAACCGAAACATTTGCGAAAACAAACGCAAAACCCAAGTCAGTTCTCCCACCGTATCACAGAACTGGCGACTCTGCTGGGGACTAACTTAAAAGTGGGGTAACCTTAGGATTAGACCACTCTTGTTTTCAATTGCTTGCTTTGTTTGCTTTTATATTTGTGGGCTTTGCATCGGAGTTTCATAGATCCTAACTCGGAGCTGGGGAATACCCTTTTAGGTAGCATAAGCTGTGAGGGACCTGTCCGGCGTAGACCGACATGGGTGAAGCAGTGGCTACGTTGGTGTGACACCTTGGTCTGTACCGATATCCCTTGTGTTGCAACGAGGAGAATATGGGTCTTATAAGGAGTCATTAAACACCAACCGACCTTAGAACCCTAAATTGACCCAACTTGGCCATAGAACGGTAGTAGTATGCTACACTCATTGAGGCTAAACTCTCGCGATGGTTCTGGCCGCAAGAAAAGATTGCGATGCTGGAGTTATGACCGATTGAGGGTAGTCAATGATATTGAGATCCTCTAGAACCCGGTTACTTTTGATAGGACAGGTCTTAACCAACGAAACTGAAAGATGGTAATACCCAAACTTCATGTTGGCCTAAACTCTAAGGGTTGTCTTGTGTGACTTGTGTGCCTTATCATGCTTACCTTTGTGAATACTTGTGGTGTGCTTTATCATAAACATCATACCATCATACCATTGCATGCATCCTGCATAAGGACTGACCCATTTCAAAGACAAGAGGGTTTCATCTTTGCTCTGTTTTGTAGGACATCATGATGCCCATGCGTAGGAATACTATCCGACTCAACTTTGTTCAACCACCTGCTTTGCTCAAGGAATTGGTTGATAGGATTCCAAACACTACTTCCTTCATCAAGAGGCATGGTTCTCTTCTAGGTTTAGTCATTTCAAATTGGGACCAACAACTGATGAGTGTCCTGGTCCAGTTTTATGATCCCCTATACCATTGCTTCACTTTTCAAGACTTCCAGCTGGTCCCTACCCTGGAAGAATTCTCTGAGTTACTTGGTATCCCTGTTTTGGAGCAGACTCCATTCACTGGTTGGGAGAAGACTCTTAGGCCTGAAGAGATTGCTGCAGCCCTTCCCTTGACCAAAGAAGAGGTAATGGTTAACTGGGAGACTAGAAGTGGAGTTAAGGGCTTTTTGGCTAAGTTTCTGGTTGGCAAAGCTAATAGTTTCTGGAATGACTTAGACTTCAAGGCGTACGAAGACATTCTGGCTCTCTTAATCTATGGTCTAGTATTGTTTCCAAATCCTGGTAACTTTGTCAATATCAATGCCATAAGGATCTTCATGTCTCGGAACCCTGTACCCACTCTCTTGGGTGATATCCTGCAACAACTCTATGCTCGTACTGCCCGAAGACGGGGAACTCTGTGGTGTTGTGCTCCTTTGTTAGTGAGGTGGTTTATTTCGCACCTCCCTAAATTCGTGCTGAAGAATGAAGAAGGAAAGGGCTGGGCTCATAGGTTAATGTCTCTCACTGATAGTGACATCATTTGGACTCTTAGAGGTTTGGATGAAGTAACCGTTATTGATCGTTGCGGAGAATATCCTAATGTTCCATTGATCGGTACCCATGGAGGAATCTCTTATAATCCATGTTTAGCTCTCCGTCAGTTTGGAAGAGCCAGAAGAGCAGGGCCTCATGAGATGTTGGTACCTCACATCAGTTTTGAGTTTCAGGTAGACAGTGACGAGTTGCGCCGTAGATTCATCAAGGCTTGGGACAAAATTCACAAAGCTGACCCACATGAGTTGGGATCAAAGACTTCTCTACCAATGGAACCCTACTGCAGATGGGTCCGCATCCGTGCTCAGAAGTTAGGTATGTCATACGAAGCTGTCAGACCTATCATTCTTGAATTTCCTGATGAAGACGGGGTTCCTCCAACTGTCCTCCCTCCTCAGATACCCACTGATGTTGATACACTAAAGAGATCTTGGGCGCAGCTACAGGAAGAGCGAGATTATTATCGGGAAAAGTTCAACGAACAGGAACAGAAGATCCAGAAGCTGACTAAGCAATTGGAGGAGGAGCGGATCCTGAACGACTATATCCGTACTGAGAAGAGGAGGCCATGGGAGCACTGATGGGCTTTGGATGTTTATTTTACAGCTTTTATTTTCTTTTCAGTATTTTCATTCTTGTAATGCCTAAGGGCAAATTGTTGAACAATTTAAAGTTTGAATCTAATGAAGTGTGTTTCCTTTTTGTCTACAAAGTTGAATCCCGATTGTCTTTGAAAAAATAAATCATACACATCTCATTGCATCATATGCATAACAGGTACCCTTCTTCTACAGGTTGCTTAATCTTCTTCGCTGTTTATTTCAGCACTCAATCATCATGTCTTCCGAGCCTACTACCGAACAAGCTATCAAGGCCCTCCAGGCCCAGAACGCCCAGTTTCAGGAGCTGGTCATGAGCTTAGCCCAGGGTCAACAGGAGTTGAAGACTCTGCTCTTGAAGAAGAAGAAGAAGAAGAGGATTGCGCTGTTCAACACTGGACGGAGGTTTGGGAATACATTGCAGAATGAGGCTGATCAGACTACTTCCTCTGCAGGGAAAGACAATCCCCAAGGGGGAAGGGCTCCTAGTCCCGTGGTCTCCGACAATGAGACGGATTACAATGATGAACAGTACCCTCCTCCTGAAGACAGGTACAAGCAACTAGAGGACCGTTTAAGTGCCATGGAGATTCAACATGTGTCGGGGCTGGATTTTTGAGATCTAGGTTTATCTTCTGGGGTGATAATCCCACACAAGTTCAAGGCACCTGCCTTTGCGAAGTACGACGGGGTTTCTTGCCCTAAGCTGCATCTCAGATCATATGTAAGGAAGATCCAACCTTACACTGCAGACAAGAACCTTTGGATCCATTTCTTCCAGGATAGCCTTTCAGGGGCTCAACTCGAGTGGTTCTATCAACTGGATGGAGCCAGTATTCGAAACTGGGAGGACTTGGCTACCGCATTTTATAAATAGTATCAGTATAATTCCGACCTCGCTCCCACGCGTACCCAACTCCAGGGTATGTCACTGGGGACGGGCGAAGGATTCAAGGAGTATGCGCAAAAGTGGAGAGACCTGGCTGGCAGGGTGCAGCCACCGCTGACGGACCGTGAGCTTGTCGACATGTTCCTGGGGACCCTGTCTTGTCCGTTCTTCAACCATCTGATTGGAAATTCTTCTGCTGGGTTTACAGATTTGATCTTGACTGGTGAGAGAATAGAAGCCGGTATCAAGTCGGGGAAGATACAGAAAGGTGCCTCCGCGAGTATTGAAAAGAAGCCCTTCAAGAAGGAAGCCAGTGCTGTTTATGGTCCCAGAAGACAAATTAAACCGGAACGCCGCCAAATTGTCAACGCGTTGGTAATCTCAAAGCCTGCTGCTGCTCCTCAGCAGTATAACCAACCAAGGGGTGAGAGACCCAAAAGGCAGTACACTCGGCTCAGCATGACCCTGTCTCAGATATTGCCGCAACTACTGTCAACCAATCTGGTAACTGTCAAAGAAGCTCCGAAGGTAGTGAACACAGCTTCTCCAAAGTACAACCCCAACGCCCGTTGCGCTTATCACTCTGATAGCCCGGGGCATACCACGGATGATTGCTGGGCTCTGAGGAATAAGGTTCAGGACCTTATTGATGCTAAAGAAATACAGTTTGAGGCGCCCGAAAGGCCCAATGTTGTGACTGCTCCCATGCCCCAGCATGGAGTGAATGCTATGGAAGAAGACCTGTATGTGGCCTCTGTGGATGACATTGCTACTCCGTTGTTGACTGTCAAAAGGAACCTGTTGCTAGCCGGTTTATTTCCGGGATGTAGTAAAGGTTGCCATCTATGTGCTGTTTCACCTGCTGGTTGTCCCTTGCTGAAGTCAGGCGTCCAAAACCTGATGGATAGCAAAGAGATCTTGTTCGAGAAGATTGCTATTCCTGCTGTCCCTGCTGAAGAAGTGTCTATTGTTACTATTTTCAACAACCCTCCTAAGGCTCCTTCAAAGAAGCCTGTCAAAATCATGTCCACTCAAAAGATTGCTCCTATCATCATCACTGTTCCGGGGCCTCTCCCTTAGACATCCGACAAAGCTGTCCCATGGCACTATGGGGCAGACGTTTATGTGCTTGGGGTTAAACAAGAGTTTGATACTAGTACCGGCGTCACCAATATCACCGGACCTGCTAAAGTCACTCGCAGTGGTAGGCTGTTCTCACCAGATATTGCGCCGCCAGCTATTCCGAGACCTCTTATCATCACACCTGCAAGTGTGCCTGCTTCCCTTCCTGATCAAGTTCCTGTTTCTACCCCTGCTGCCGAGTCATCTGACGCTCGGGGCAAAGGGATTGCTACTGATTTGCCTGCTCGGACGGAGGCACCAAAGACAACCAATGTTGAAGCTTCCCAACAAGAGATGGAAGAGATTCTCAAGATCATTAAGAAGAGTGATTTCAATGTAGTTGAGCAGTTGGGACACACCCCATCAAAGATTTCTATGCTATCACTGTTGTTGTGTTCAGAGGCCCATGCCAAGGCCCTGATTTCCTTCTTGAAGACGGCCCATGTGCCATAAGAAACGTCTGCTGATCAATTTACCGATTGTGTGGCCAACTTGACTGCAGATAATGGGTTGGGCTTCTCTGACGCCGATCTGACTGCCAAAGGAAAGAACCATAACGACGCCCTGCATGTCTCCATTGAATGCAGGGGCACTACTCTTGCCCATGTGTTGGTAGACACCGGTTCTTCATTGAACGTATTACCCAAGAAGGCCCTAGACAGGTTGGATTGTGAGGGTTTAGAGCTCAAGCCTAGTAACATTGTTGTCCGGGCCTTTGACAGTTCGAAAAGGATGGTACATGGTGAAGTTGACATCCCAATCAGGGTTGGTTCTCAAGTCTTTGATTCTACTTTCTATGTGATGGATATCTGACCATCCTATTCTTGTTTGCTGGGTCGTCCATGGATCCACAAGGCTGGAGCTGTGACCTCCACACTACATCAGAAGCTTAAGTACCCGGTTAGAGGGAAAATTGTGACAGTTCAGGGGGAGGAAGAGTATATGGTCAACCACCTCAACTCGTTCCGGTACATAGAAATGGATGGGGAATTCATTGAGACTCCATTCCAGCACTTTGAAGAAGTTCCTCAGACACTGGCATCAACTGAAACTGTGATTGAAGACCCTCCTTTGAAGATGGCTTCCTTAAAGGATGCCCGGGCTGTTATTGAGAAGGGTGAGTGCGCAAACTGGGGCCGACTTCCTGATTTCACTCCAAAGACCGACAAGTTTGGTTTGGGCTTCACTGCAGAAGCTCAGAGGGCTGTTCGTAAGGCAAGGATTGGAAGACCTCCTGTGTTCATCACCAACCCGAGAATAAATGCTATTAAAGACGACGTGGAGGAATCTGAATTCGACAGCTGGATCTACCCAACAACCGACGGTGGACCAAGCAACTAGACTGCCAAAGACTTCACACCTATTACTTTTGTCACTCAGTAATGAACTCTTTTGTTTTGAATTTGTAACAGACAATATTTTGAAACTTTTATGGCTCGGTGTCTTACCCGGGGCACCATGGCTTCATTTGTGAGGGCTTTTGTGTGTCATTTTCATATATCATTAATAAAAACATTGGACGTTTGTTGCATTTCAAAATCTTGCGCTCCTTTTCTTTCTTTATTATATATTGCAAAACAACTATATTTACACACACTCACCCATACAGGTTCCAATCCACTCTGGATCTCACTGGTAACGACTCTGCTACCGCCAGTTATGACTTCGAAAATCCGATCAACTTAGCCGAAGACGAAGGTGAAGATGATTGCGAAGTGCCTGGTGAACTTGCAAGACTACTACTCCAGGAAGAGAGGGCCATTCAGCTACATGAAGAGCCAGTGGAAACAGTAAATCTGGGTACTGAGACAGACAGAAAGGAAGTCAAGATTGGTGCCAATCTAGAGCTCAGTGTGAAACAACGGTTGATTCAGATGCTGCATGACTATGTGGAAATCTTTGCCTGGTCTTACGAAGACATGCCTGGGTTGGATACCGACATTGTGGTTCATCACCTGCCTACCAAGGAAGATTGCCCTCCGGTAAAACAGAAGGTCCGCCGTATGCGTCCAGAAATGTCCGAGAAAATCAAAGCTGAGGTTATGAAACAATTTGATGTCGGGTTTCTAGCAGTGACTTCTTACCCTCAGTGGGTTGCCAACGTGGTTCCAGTGCCGAAAAAGGATGGTAAGGTCCAAATGTGTGTTGATTACAGGGATTTGAACAGGGCCAGCCCTAAGGATGATTTCCCTCTGCCTCATATCAACGTTCTGGTTGACAATACTGCTCAGCATAAAGTATTCTCCTTCATGGACGGCTTCTCCGGTTATAATAAGATCAAGATGGCTCCTGAATACATGGAGAAGACCACTTTTGTTACTCAGTGGGGCACCTTTTGCTACAAGGTCATGCCTTTTGGGTTAAAAAATGATGGGGCAACCTACCAACGTGCCATGGTTGCTTTATTTCATGACATGATCCATCACGAGATAGAAGTATACGTCGACGATATGATTGCAAGGTCCCAAACTGATGAGGAACACCTTGACCATCTACGGAAGCTGTTTGACCGTCTGAAGTTGTACAAGCTGAGGTTGAACCCAAACAAGTGCACCTTTGGGGTGAGATCTGGAAAATTGCTAGGCTTCGTCGTAAGCGACAAAGGCATTCAAGTGGACCCTGCCAAAGTGAAAGCCATACAAGAGATGCCAACTCCCAAGACAGAGAAAGAAGTCAGAGGCTTTCTAGGACGGTTGAACTACATTGCCCGATTCATCTCGCATCTGACTGCTACCTGTGAACCGATCTTCAAGCTGCTGAAGAAAGACCAAGTAGTACGTTGGAACGATGAATGTCAGGCCGCTTTCGAAGGAATCAAAGAGTATCTCCAAGAACCACCCATTCTTATGCCGCCGGTTGAAGGGAGACCTCTAATCTTATACTTGACTGTAATTGACAACTCAATGGGGTGTGTGCTGGGGCAGCATCACGAGTCTGGCCGAAAAGAACACGCCATTTATTACCTTAGCAAAAAGTTTACCGACTGTGAGACCCGATACTCACTGCTCGAGAAAACTTGTTGCGCTTTGGTATGGGCTGCTCGCCGGCTGAGACAGTATATGTTGACTCACACTACTCTGTTGATTTCAAAAATGGATCCAATCAAGTACATATTCGAAAAGCCTGCCTTGTCCGGAAGAATAGAAAGATGGCAGATGATCTTGACGGAATATGACATCCAATACACGACTCAAAAAGCAATCAAGGGAAGTGTATTGGCAGACCATTTGGCACACCAGGCAGTGGACGATTACCAGTCGATGAACTTTGAATTTCCAGACGAGGATATCATGGTAGTGACTGATTGTGAAGTACCAGGACCGGATGAAGGACCTGAGGAAGGATCTCGATGGTCTATGCACTTTGACGGAGCCTCGAACGCTTTGGGTAATGGTATCGACGCTGTGATCATATCCCCTAAAGGCACTCATACTCCACTCACCGCCCGACTATGTTTCAACTGCACCAACAACATGGCAGAGTATGAGGCATGTATCATGGGTCTTCAAGCTGCAATTGACTTAAGGATCAAGTTTCTGAGTGTCTTCGGAGATTCCGCTCTCGTGATCAATCAGATCAAGGGCGAGTGGGATACGAAACACCCAAATCTTATTCCTTACAAAGAGTATGTGTTGACTCTGATTCCCCACTTCGAAGAGATAACTTTTGAACACTTCCCAAGAGAGGAGAATCAGTTAGCGGACGCGTTGGCTACGATGTCTTCTATGTTCAAAGTCAAATGGGACAACGAGGCTCCCCGGATCATTATCTGGAAGTTGGATGAACCTGCGCATTGCTGCGATCTCGAGACCGAAGAGGTAACAGAAAAACCCTGGTATCATGAAGTGAAGAGGTACTTGGAAGCTCAAGAATACCCCGACGGTGCATCCGTTAATGACAAGAAGTTCCTGAGAAGGTTTGCAGCAAAGTTCTTCCTCAGCAATGGCATTCTCTACAAGCGAAACCATGATTCGATCTTACTGCGTTGTGTGGATAAGACTGAAGCAGAAAAGATCATGGCAGAGCTACATGAAGGTACCTTCGGAACACATTCCAGTGGACATACCACGGCAAAGAAAATCCTTTGGGCAGGATATTTCTGGTCCACAATGGAAGCCGACTGTTATAAGCATTCTCGAACTTGTCATAAATGCCAGATCTATGCTGATAAGGTGCACATTCCTCCGGTTCCTCTGAACGTCTTGACATCACCTTGGCCTTTTGCAATGTGGGGCATTGATATGTTCGGCGAAATCAGACCTACGGCATCCAACGGGCATCGATTCATCTTGGTAGCGATTGATTATTTCACAAAATGGGTTGAAGCAGCTTCCTATGCTACCGTAACCAAGAATGTCGTGGCACGGTTCATTCGGAACAACCTGGTATGTCGATACGGTGTACCTGAGAGGATCATTACGGATAATGGTACCAATCTTAACAACAAGATGATCACTGAGCTCTGTGAGCAATTCAAGATACAGCACCACAACTCTTCTCCCTATCGGCCGAAGATGAATGGAGCTGTCTAAGCGGCAAATAAGAACATCAAGAAGATTGTGCAGAAGATGACAGTGACCTACAAAGATTGGCACGAAATGTTACCATTTGCTCTTCATGGGTACCGTACCTCAGCACGGACGTCAACAGGGGCAACTCCCTTTTCCTTGGTCTATGGCATGGAGGCAGTCTTGCCTATTGAAGTCCAGATACCCTCTCTCCGGATAATAAAAGATGCAGATTTGAGCGAAGATGACTGGATCCAGACTCGGCTTGATCAACTAAACCTAATTGACGAAAAGAGACTCACTGCTATTTGTCATGGTCAGACGTACCAAAAACGGATGATCAGGGCGTTTAACAAGAAGGTCAGACGACGAGAGTATCAAGTCGGAGACCTGGTAATCAAGCGCATCATTCTTCCTCAAAGTGATCCCAGGGGCAAATGGACCCCTACGTACTTAGGGCCATTTGTGGTTAAACATATCTTCTCGGGAGGAGCTATGATTCTAACCACCTTGGATGGTGACGACCTTCCTCACCCCGCCAATGCAGACAGTAAAAAGATACTACGCATGAATTAAGGACCCGCTAGGTTGACACACCTAGGAAAAAATAAGGGCTTCCCGGCGAACCAAAAGGGTTCGGGCAAAAATAAGGGATGAAAATGAAAAAATTTGTACACCTGGCAAGTCGAAAACCTGAAAAGGCGACTTGGGCAAAAATGGGTATCCCGGTGGACTGAAAACCCGAAAGAGCGGTCCAAGAAAAAGTTAGGGATAAAGTGTAATACTATGTCTCATTGGATCACCTTGCATCCAGAATTCGGCATCAACTATCAGGCTCAGATGACTCCAATCAATCAGTTTCATCTTCAACTAAGCAGCAGAGTAATGAGACGCTTGAAGACATAAAGGCGATAGCAGAGTTGGAACCCAGTGGGATTATTTTTCACATAGCTGTTTTGTTTCCTTTTCACAAAATTGTATAAACTCTATTTTGCTCGGCGGCGTTCTCTTACTAGGACGTCAGCCTCCTGTATATAAAACGCCTATTTACAGGCAAATTTCAAATCAATACAAGTTCAATTTTTCAGACAAATTACCCATCGCTTTTTCCTTTTTCTGTTTTGTTTTGCAAAGAACGTCCAATGTTCATTTTTGATGTATGCACTTGACATTAATTGCTAATCATGAATATTTGCATGCGAAACAAAAGACTAATTACAGATGACATCAGAAACAGGGGCAATAAAGAATTGTTTAAGCGATCTAGTTGCTCTGTCCACCAAGGTACCAAGGTAGGTTCGGCTGAAGAACGTAACCAGGATACCTTCACTCCCCGTTGAGAAAAACAAGGATTAGCAATACTCTCCCCAGACAGAGTTGGTCCCTCGTCAGCCCTGAAAAGGCATAGTATCTCCAGCAAGTCAGCGATACTCTCCCCAAGCAGAGTTAGTCTACTGTCAACCTTAAGGAAGTTGGGTATCCCCAGAAGATCTCAACTTTCCCCAACAGGAGTATAGACATTCCTCAGCAAGCATCCCCGACAGTCTTAATATAAGATTTGTTCCCCGGCGGAATACGGACACCCCAGTGGAACCACTCCCCAGTACAGTCCAAAGTTCCCCCCAGGAAAGTGGAATCCATATCCCTAGTAGATTCTGGAAGCTTATCCCCTGCAGAGTACGAGCACATCTCCCCGGCTTCATTCAAAGGTTATTTCCCCACCAGGGTATAACTGGGTTATCCTCAGCTAATTACCACAAAAAGATCGTCCTCGGCGAAGTTCTCCCTATCCCCAACGGAGTTCATCAAATTCCCCAACATAACATATCAGTGGAATCCCCAGCGGAGCTCTCATCAAAACCTCAGCGAAGTATCTCTTCCCACAGAGTAATTCCCCACAGAGTAATCTCTCCAACAAGTTTATTCCCCAACGGAGTCATCTTCTCCTACCGGTTTATTCTTGCAACCGTCATCCCCAGCGGAAACGAAGAACTCCACTCTTCAACATCAGCTCAGGATTCCACAAACTCCAGGCAGTCATCAAGGATTTACTTTCCTAGACAAAAATACATTCATCACATTATCATACACCATGACGTATGCATATACGCATCATATCACACAGTCTCATTTATTTTCGAGAACATCATGACATCATCATGACATTGCATACAACTAATGTTTTTGCCTTTTTAGAAAAAGGACAATCCAAAGATGATTACTATCAACTATTGCAATTCCAGATTCGATACCTGTATCTAGCCAGGGCATATCTGTGAGTGATTTGATTGTAGATTCGACACCTGTATCCAGCCAGGGCATATCTGCATGAAGAGTTTAGAGATTCGATACCTGTATCCAGGCAGGGCATATCTGTAGACGACAAATTCCAGATTCGATACCTGCATCTAGCAAGGGCATATCTGTAGACGATAATTTCCAGATTCTATACCTGTATCCAGCCAGGGCATATCTGTAGACGACAATTTCCAGATTCGATACCTGTATCCAGCCAGGGCATATCTGTAGACGACCAATTCCAGATTCGATTCATGTATCCAGCCAGGGCATATCTGTGAGTATAGTTTAGAGATTCGATACCTGTATCCAGCCAGGGCACGTCTGTAAGCAACCTTTTGAAGTTCCGGATTCGATACCTGTATCCAGCCAGGGCATATCTGTAGACGACAAATTCCAGATTCGATACATGTATCCAGCCAGGGCATATCTGTAAACGACAAATTCCAAATTCGATTCCTGTACCCAGCCAGGGCATATCTGTAGACGACCAATTCCAGATTCGATTCTTGTATCTAGCCAGGGCACATCTGTGAGCAACTAATTGTAGATTCGATACCTGTACCTAGCCAGGGCATATCTGCATGAAGAGACTGAAGATCAACACATGTAGCAAGCCAGGAAACCATCTTTCTTTCTCAGGTACGCAAGTTCTCGCTAAGGAATCTCTTACGCGATCGACACCTCCAAATGGCATCTATAAGCCCATTCCCGACAAGGTTATGTCACGTCTCCAGATGGCATCTATAAGCCCATCTTCCTATCCATCCTATCTCTAAATGGCATCTATAAGCCCATTCCCGACATCACATTGCTGATACTCCACTATGCGAGTGCAAATTTCTGGGCACTTTAGTGTTCAATCATCTTCCACCTTCGGATCACGAAAGGCACGCAAGCCAATCTACATCCTCAGGTCTAAGAAGATTGAACAGGGGCAACTGTTGTACCCCAAAATTTTCCCTCCCATTTCATCAATATTTTCTCACTACAAGACCCTTGGAGCTCAAGATCAAGTTAGGGTTTGCTCTACTCAAGACTCCCCCTTGCACTGTTGACCCAAATTAGGGTTTGAGTTTGCACAAAGATGTTTTGACCTAAAAGGCCCAAAGTGACTTTAATGTTTCATGTTGGACTCACAAGCTTATCCATACCAAGTTTCAAGCCTTGATTCCAATCTTTGCCCAGTCAATTGGACAGTTGACCTAGAAATCAGCTGTATTGGGGAAAAAGTCAACTGTGGTCAATTGACAGTGAAACCTCGTGATTTTTGACCCATATCAACATTATGAACTCATATGTACCATTTGATCAAGTTTGGATCACAAATCCACAAGAAATTTGATCAGATCACCAAAAGGGCAAAATGGTCATTTTTAGGGTTTTGACTGCGCAAAGGCAATTTTTGACTGTTTGACCTAGCCAATGGCAAACCAAGCTCACATATGGACTCAAGGACTCAATGACATGGTCTTGACACATTCAACAAGTTCAAAAGATCCCAAATGCACAAGATTGACAGATGAATTTTTCAGTCAACTGCTCAAAATTTGACTGTATACTGAAAAGTCAAACTTTGACTTTTTGGTCAAATTCAAGTGCCAAGATTCATTTTTCATCAAGACATGTCAAATTATGAAACTTGTTCATCAAGAAATCAAAAATTACAAATTAGGGTTTGAAATGAAGAAATTTCATAACTTAGAAATTTTCTAAGTTATGAAATTTCCTAATTTTTTCCTAACTTTGTCCCATATTTGCATCAAGATGTATTTGGATTCAAAAAAAACTCAAAACATGAAAGTTATATTCCATTGCAAAATCTACAACTTTTATTCACAAAGTTTCCTCAAAAGAAGCTTGTAGCTCAAGTTATGATTTTTGGAATAGGGGTGCAAAACATTCTTAACTTAGAAATTTTTTGACCTATTTTAGGCAGGATTTTTGCCCAACTTCATGGCCACTTTTCACATGCTTCCACTTGGAATTCCAACTTGCATTACAAATATGGATTGTAGTACACATTCCAAGCTTTCCAAATTGTCAAAGAACTCATCAAACACCCTTGTGTTTAGGGAGAATCGAATTTGTGAAGATGGGCAAAAGTCACTTTGTTCATGGCCAATTTCATGTTCATAACACTTTGCATTTTTCAAGTCAGCTTGCACAAGCTAGATTACAGGCCTCTAATCCCATTCTTACTCAATAATTTAATGCAAAACATTTGTGTCCTAGCATTATCTTGTTCATTAAGTCATTACACAAAGGTTTAGTCTTAAAATGGAAAAAGCATTTTAGCCATTTTTGAAAAGAAGTGCTTTATGTCAAAAGCAAATCAAAGAAGTACCAAAGAAGATCTTTTGGGCACAAGTTCATGAACAAATTCCACTGATCAAGAGTGATTTATGCAGCATAGATTGAGGGTAGTAGGGGCCTGCATTGTGAATACACATTTTCTTACTTATCAAAGAAGTAACTTTGCAAACTGAGGTCTAACATTGAGTTCCTGTCAACACAAGCCTAAACAAACTTCATGAGCATCTTCCAAACATAAAACCAGACCTAAGGCACGACCTAACCACCTTCAATACCTCCTCATTCACAGAAATACCTTCTTGCTGCAAAAACAGAGTCTTTTCTGCAACTTGAATCCCACAACATCATTCCATCGTGTGTTTTCATCCAAACCAGCTCAAACACATTCTATAACATCCATATAAACTATCCCAAGCCTTAGATACAGACTGTAACACCTCTAGCAAAGCGTGCCATTTTCAATTTTCTCTCTTGCAGGTTGACTTCCATAGCTTGATTCAGAAGGATTCAAAGCACACCAAGCATAGTGGAAGCATCCCTGGACCTCAAGCAAGCTGTACAAGTCCTCAAAATTCATTGAAAGTGCCTCCATTGTTATACACGATTCAAGCTGAACAGGTAAGAATTTGAACTTCTATCTCTCTATCCAAGCATATCTAGGCTTAGGTTTGTGAAGAAGTTATGTCCTACTCATGTCCCTGAAGCCACCCATATCCTCACTTTCCATTTATATTGTGTGTGCTGAGAGAATTTAAGACATGAACATTGGAAAAAACTTAGGTTAAAAATTGGGGGAGAAGAAATTCTCTCTCATTTCTGAGAGTTAGAACAACTTTTTTATATGTATGAATTCGTGATTTAATGCTCTACATAGTTTATGTTGTGAGTTTTGGCTGAAAATCAAAGAATCAAGAGTTTGTTGTTGAAGCAAGGAGGCGCGCGAATTTCAAATAAACTGGCTGGAGGTTGAAGAAGATAGACTTGGGCTGGGCCTGAGTTTTGTTTTTCTGTTTACACCACTTTTTTTTCACTTACACCCCCTTGGCCCATTATGTGATATTTTAATTATTTTTGACTTTTTATTTTTTCTTCTGACTTGATATTTTTGTCAAAACATAAAAAATCATAAAAAATATTTTTTCACATTTATTTTATATTTTTTTACATTTATTTGCTTTATTAAACATAAACATGTAAATAAATATGTATACTTTTTATTTAAAAGACATCAAAAAATAATACAAATACATTTTATTTTCTGATTTTTATTTTATTTTATCTTTTGAAAACATTTCCTAAAAAAATATACTTTTTTTTTTGTAAATAATAAATATTTTATTTTTGTGTATATTTAATATATTTAATACATAATATAAATACTTACATATTTATTAGAATATTTAGGATAAAAAACATAAAAATAATACTTTTTTTTCTTTTATTAATATTTAACCTCAAAAATTACTCTTTTACAATATACTTCCTTTTTATTTATTTTTTGTACATAATTAATAAATATTGTATATAATATAAATAATAAATACTATTTATTTGCAAAATTAGGGTTTTGCCCTAAACCAAAAATAAATAAGCAATACTTAATTTTTCATTAAGTTAACATTTTCCACACTTGTAAATAAATCATACACTTACACAAATACATTGATACATTTACTTTTGTTTATTCTTGTACATTTGATACATTTTACATTTGCGATTGATTTGATTTGGTTGTAAATTTATTTGGATACTACTCTCCTATTAAGTCTCATCCCCATTTGAACATGTTTACCCCCATCCCCATGATTATTTTGTAATAACTTAGGACTTTTAATTCCGCATTTTAAAGCTTTCTAAATATGCCATGATAGACTTAGGGTTTGTATGCAAATCAAAAAAATGACAAATAGCTTGACCTAATTCAAAGACAAAAAAGCATGAAAATGGACAACACCAATCACACTTGCACCCCTAGGGTTACTCCACTTGTTGCCTTCAATAATGGGCCATGTTGCATGTTGGGTGTCTTTGGCAAAACAAAACAATTCAAATGATCATAGTCCCTCGATGACGCTTTCGAAAGTTGCCTAAAATGATCAAGTACCTTAAAGGAAAAGTTGCCAAAGACACTTGGCACTATTGCAATCATGGTCTAAACGATGACCCGCGCCTATCCCGTTAACATCCTAACACAAGATTGTCCACCAAATACAATGGTGGAACAATACTGTTAAAAGGGTTAAAACATAGGAAATATCTTTGAGTAAATTTAGGGGTAGACAACTCTTAGTTACTTGATAAACTTGCAAAACACACTTGCCTACTTTTCAAAACCACACTCCACAACACTTTCAAAACAACTTTCCAAAACATTGAAAACTTTTCAAAAGACAAGTACACCTTTGTATACATCCAAACATGGATCATTACAAAGGTTGCCACCCCAATGGCCTCTTTTCAAAACATTTTCAAACACACACACAAAGCACCATTTCAAACAATTGAAAATCAAAGGCAAGTGATCTAAGCAAGTAACTAAGAGCCCATGGATAACCATGGATAGAAAGGGTGCTAATACCTTCCCTTTCTATAATCTACTCCCCGAACCCAAGAAAACATCTCAAAGGTTTTTGCTGTGCTTTTTAACCTTTCCTTAGGATAAAATAAAAAGTCGGTGGCGACTCTTGCTCAACCGAAACATTTGCGAAAACAAACACAAAACCCAAGTCAGTTCTCCCACAGTATCACAGTTATGTATATGTAAAGAATATATATTACAGGGATCCTACTGCTGGGATGAATATGTTGGTTGATGACAAGGGGGCATTAGAGATTGCTGATCTATATAGGGTTCATTTTAGTGTTGAAGTCTTTATTCAACACACGTTGTTAAAGCCTGATTATACTGATGAGACTGAAGTTGTGTTAGATGAGGTACCCCTTAATGTGATAGTTGATGAGGCAGTAGTTGCACTTGAAGAGATGTTGAATGAAACTGATGTAAGGGAAGATGGTGTTAGAGTAGGTGATGTTAGGGAAGATGATGTTAGCATGGATGGTGTTAGGGAAGATGGTGTTCGTGCAGTGGGAACTGATGATAATGTGCCAATGGTTGATAAGGTTGAAAGTGATGATATTAGACATAGGGTTGGTGAGGTTGATGATGCCGTTAGACTGACTGATGATGATGATAGTTCTGATGATAGCACCTTCAACTATGATAGTGCAACAGAGGTAGTATTTGATGATGACTCTGATGAGTATGACACTGATTTGGAAGAGGAAGAGGGTAACCTAATTAACTATGAACACATGGAAAGTAAAAAAGGTAAAGAAAAGTGTGAAGCAAACAAAGAAGATAGCAAAGGAAATGATAATGAAAGTGATGATCTAGGAAGTGACTGTGATAGTGATGATAGCAGTAGAGTTAGGAGAAAGAAGTATCCAGTTTTCAAGCTTCAAAAGGATATGGGCAATTACAAATGGGAAGTGGGAACTTACTTTAGTACAGCAGAAACTTTCAAGGAAGCCATTACCTCTTATGCAGTCTAATCTGGTAGAAATTTAAAGTTCATTAAAAATGACAAGACCAGGATTAGGGTTAGGTGTAAGGAAGGATGTGAATGAGAATCCTATTGTGCTAAATTGTCTACTGAGGAACCTTGGCAACTAAGAAATGTAGTAGACAGTCATAGTTGCAGTAGAGAATATAATGTGAAGTTAATGAACACTAAATGGTTAAGCAAGAGGTTGCAGAATTCACTTAAAACCAACCCTAGAATGAAAATTAAGGACATTAAGGAGAAGGTACATAAGAAGTGGAATGTGGGGGTCAACAAAACCAAGGCCATAAGGGCTAGGTTTGCAGCCAGAGACATGATCGATGGGTCGTTCCTAGAGGATTATGCAAGGATATATGACTATGCACATGATTTATTAAGAGCTAACCCATAGACAACTGTAAAAGTGAATGTCGAACTTGCATAAGAAGGTGGTGTTTAGAAATTACATTTCAAAAGAATATACATATGCTTGGCAGCTTGTAAGGAAAGCTTTAAGTTAAGCATACATTTCATTGGACTTGATGGATATTTTTTGAAAGGCCTTTGTGGGGGTCAAATACTTGCAGCCATAGGCAGAGATCCCAATGAACAAATGCTACCAATAACATATGTAGTGGTGGAGAGTGAGAACAAGGATAGCTGGATATGGTTCTTATAGCTGCTTATTAATGATCTTGGTGGAAGAGAAGAGTGCCTCACATACACTTTTATCTCTAATCAACAAAAGGTATCGCTCTGTTTTTAATTTTTTATTGATAGGTATTTCATGTTACAAATTCTCATGTTACATTTTTTATGACTTAGGTATTATTGCATGCAATGGAAGAACTGCTACCTAGAGTTGAATAACGGTTCTGTGTTAGGCATCTCTACAATAAATTCAGGAAGAGGTATCCAAGAAAAAAACTAAAGGAAAATAATATGGAAAGCTGCCAAGTCAACTTACTACCAAGATTGGGAAAGAGAGATGAAAGTAATGAAAGAGCTCAATGGAGAAGCATACAAACACATTGTTGTACCCCAAAATTTTTCCTCTCATTTATCAAGACTTTTCTCACAAGACCTCTTGGACTCAAGCCAAGATTAGGGTTTGGTCAGCTCAAGACATCACCTTGCACTAATAACCTGAAATTAGGGTTTGAGTTTTGCACAAGGATTTTTGGACCATCAAGGCTTCATGTGACTTTCATACACCATCTGGGACCCCTAAGATTGCCCATGTTAAGTTTCAAGCCTTGAATCACATTTTTGCTCAGTCAATTGGACAGTTGACCTAAAAATCAGTTGTATTGGGGAAAAAGTCAACCATGGCCAATTTACAGTCAAAATTCATAATTTTTTATCCACATCAACATTTTAGACTCCTATGTACCATTTGATCAAGTTTGGATCATAACTCCTCAAGAAATCTGATCAAATCATCAAAAAGGCAAAATGGTCAAAATTAGGGTTTTGACTGAGAAAGGGAAATTTCTGACTTTTAACCTAGCCAATGACCAATTGGGTTCAAACATGATTTCAAGGGTTCAATGGCATCATCTTGACATAACTACATAGTTCAAAAGATCTCAAATGCATAGGATTGACAGATGAATTTTTCAGTCAACTGATCAAAAATCAACTGTACACTGAAAAGTCAAACTTTGACTTTTTGGTCAAAATCAAGTGCCAAGGGTCATAATTCATCAAGATATGTCAAAATATGAAACTTGTTCACCAAGAAACTAAAAATTGCAAATTAGGGTTTTAATTTGAAAATTTTCATAACTTAGAATTTTTCTAAGTATGAAATTTTTCTTATTTTTCCCCAACTTTTCACCATTTTTTCACCATGATGCAATTGGATTCAAAGAAAACTTCCAACATGAAAGTTGTAGTCCTCCATGAAATCTACAACTTTTATTCACAAAGTTTTCCTAAAAGATGCTTGGATCTCAAGTTATAAATTTGTGAATAGGGGTCCATGAACTAAATAACTTAGTGAAATTTTGACCTAATTTAGGCAGTTTTTTGACCTAACTTCATGAACATTTTTCACCTAGTTCCAAGAGGTATCTCAAAATGCATTTCAAAGATGGATTGTAGAGCACATTTCAAGATTTCAAAAATGTCCAAGAACTCTCCAAGATCATTTGTGGTTAGGGAGAATCGAAGAAGATAAATTGACATTTTGTCACTTTTGTTCAAGCCATTTTTACATGAGATCAAGTTGCAAATCAGATCCTAGCATGCTTGTACCTTGCATTATAGGTTATAAACTCCTTATACACTCCATAATTAAATGCTAACTCAATGGATAAAGGCTTTGTTTTCACTTTTGAAGCATTGTACAAGAAATAATTTCATAAATGGCCAAAAGTTCACAATGCCATTTTCATAAAGCAAGCTTTTCCAACTTTATCAGCCTTGAGCCTTGGAATTGTTCTTTTGGTGCAAACAATTTCCACAGGAATTAAGCAAAGCATACCAACTATTATCAGCCCTTGAGATAGCTAGTAAGCATGTAAAGGGTGGACTTTGTATCAAGAAAGTTGGCCAAAGAAGTCAGAACTGGTACAAGCTGATAAAGGGTGGACTTTGTATCACTCTAGAGATATTGATAAACTTGTTACAAGCCAGAACACGAAGGAAAAAGACCCAAAACACTCTCAAACTCAAAAAACACAAATTTCTGCCCAAACATTGCAGTTTCTGCAAAATCTTAGCCAAGTCATATTTTGCTCGTGCATTTTGCCTCTTGACACTTGAAACACTTCATCCACATCATATCCAAGCTATCCAAGCCCTTACATTGTTGTTGTAACCCCTGTTTCATCCATCACCATTTTCATTTTGGAAGCTTGCAACTTGACTTCTACAAAGAGTTTCATCCATCCACAAGGCCAGCTAAGCATTGGAATAGCTTGAATGAACTTCAAGGAAGCTTACACGATCCTCAGGCCTCACTCAAAGTCCCTACATTGCCATATCCAAATCCAGCTGAAGGAGGTATTTTTCAAAACTCTATCTCTCTATTTAAGCATCCCCAAGCCATGATTTGTGAAGCAGAAATGTAGTCTCTAGCATGGTGAAGCTGTACATATGCATAGTTGTCATTTATATTAACTGAGTTAAGAGAATTTGAATGTTGAACATGCTGAAACAATTAGGTCAGAAATTAGGGGTTATAAAATTCTCTCTGATCTTTGAGAGTTAGGTCACAAATTTTATATCATTGGACTCGTGAGATTACAAGCTACATGTTTTATGTTATGAGTTTTTGATTTTATGCAAGTTATAGCAAGATACAGGTTTGAGGCAAAAATGTGCGCGCATGAGGGAGCTGGAGGACAGGGACGACTTGTTCTGGGCCTTGGCACGCATGGGTCTGCTTGTTTTTGTTGTTCACACCCCCTGACTTGATATCCACACCCCCTGGCTTTATTTTGTTTATTTTTCATATTTTCTTTTCATTTTTATATTTATTGCTTTATTTATTTTTTCCGAACCATAAAAAATCATGAAAAATATTTTCTTTATTTTTTGCATTTTATTTTATTTTTTATTATTTTTTTTTGCATAAAAAAATAGTTTATTAGGACAATATACTTTATTTTCTTAAATAACTTGTAAATAATAAAAAAATACTTAACATTTTTATTTTTATTATTCATACACATAAAATATTATTTTCATACATATTTTAATTTTTAATATTTGTTAATAATATTATTTATTATTTCTTGTACAAAAATGGACAAAATAATAAATATAGAACATATATTTTCTTTTAATAAAAAAATTAGGGTTTCCCCTTTCAAAATAACAATATTATTTTTCTCTTTCTTTAGGGCTTAAATAATTTATTTTTCTCATACAAAAAAATCAAATACAAAACATTTTTGCATAAATACATTGCATTGCATATTTAAATATTTGTATATATATTTAATTGCACTTAATTCAATTGGGTTGTAATAGTATATTAGGGTTTATTTTTGTGCAATATCCCCATTCAAAAACTTGTATCCCCCCTCCCATAATAATTGTTGTAATAGCTTAGTTTACATTTACGCAATTTATCGCATTTATACCATGTGTAGTAAATTAGGTTTTTGCATGATAAGACCAAAAACAAACAAATAGAATGACCTAATCCAAGACAATAAAAATGCATGTAAAATGACACATATTACACACAAACACCCTTAGGGTTTCACCCACTTGATTGCCTAACAAAATGGCCATGGTATGCATGCAAAGTATCTTGGCAAAACAAAACAAAACAAATAAGATCATAGTCCCTCGATGACGTTATCAAAAGGTTTCCTAAATAAAGATGATCTTGGTTCCTCAAACATGCTAATATACTTGGCAACATTGCTATCATGGTCATACGATGACCCACGTCCGTCCCGTTTACATCCAAAGATAGGGTTGTTTACCAAATCAATGGTAAATCAACAATGTCAAAGGAATAAAAATGCACAAGAAAGACTTTTGAGTAGGTAGATAGCTTCTAGTTACTTGATCATTTCAAAACAATCCTTGCTATTCTCAAAAACAAACACATACATATTTGAAAACATTTTACAAAACATTGAAACATTTTCAAAAGACAAACATCTTTGTGTACATTCTTACGAACGAGAATCATTACAAAGATTTCCTAAACGAGTGGCCTCTTTTCAAAATACTTTCAAAACCACACAAAGCACCATTTCAAACAATTTCAAAAGCAAAGCAAGTGATCTAAACAAGTAACTAAGAGCCCATGGAAAACCATGGAAGAAAAAGGTGCTAGCACCTTTCATTTTCATAATCTACCCCCCGAACTCAAAAATAATCTTAAAGGTCTTTCCTGTGCTTTTTTACCTTTCCTTTTGGATAAAAGAAAAGTCGGTGGCGGCTCTTGCTAACCGCAACATTTGCGAACACAAACGCAAAACCTCAAGTCAGTTCTCCCACCGCATCACAGAACTGGCGACTCTGCTGGGGAAAATTATAAAAGTGGGGTTACCTTAGGGTTTAGATCACCTTTACATGCTTACAATTGTTTGACTTGTTTGCTTTACATTTTGGTTCTATTGTTTGGGTTTGAATCCTCTACCCGAATTTGGGAAACATTATAGGTAAATAGCAATACATTGTGGAAACTGTGCGGGGTATACCGACATGGTCTAAGCAATAGCTATATTAGTGCGACATATTTGTGGGTACCGGTAGCCTTTGAGTCAATCAAAGAGAATACGGGGCTGCTGAGTGATGTCATGAAGCACTAATGGACTTCTAGAACCTTTACTTGACCAACTTGGCCTTTTAGGATGTAGTGAGATGACCGGCTTTGGTGCAGTCCGAAGTTGGTAGATACTCGATACTACACTCATTGAGGGTGGGTTTCTTGAAATATTTTGGTCGCCGGTAAAGAGGCTGAATTGAAACAATGAACAAGGAAACAATCCAGTGATATTGAGCTCCTTAGAACCCGGTTACTATTTCTAGGACAGGTTGAGCTAACTAAACTTCAAGAGGGTACTTACCAATGAAACCCCATGCAAGCCCAAACTAGGAACTTGTGTGATTTTCTTGTACATATATACTTGTGCATAACATCATGGACATCATAAACATCATATGCATCCACTAACCATTTCAAGGATTTTGGAGATTCATCTTTGTTCTTGTTTTGTATGTTATGGATTCACTTTGCAGGAAAACTGTCTAAATCAACCTTGTAAGAATTCCTCCACAACTCAAGGAGATAGCTTCAAGGATTCTTGAGAATTCTCCATTCACCGAGAGACATGGTCATCTACTCAACTTGGTCACTTCCAACACAGAGGAGGATATGATGAAAGTTCTCTTCTAGTTCTTTGACCGTTTGCATCATTGCTTCACATTTCCTGACTACCAACTTGTGCCTACTTTGGAGGAATTCTCTTAACTCTTGAGGATTCCTATTCTCAATCAACTACCCTTCAACGGTACGGAAAGAGATCCAAATCCAGAAGAGATTTCTCAAGCCCTACACTTGCACTCATCTGATGTCACAACACATTGGGAAACTAGAAGTGGTGTCAAAGGCTTCTTGTCAAAGTTTCTATTTGAGAAGGCCCAAAGCTATTGGAATTCTCTAGACTTGCAAGCTTTTGAGGAGATTGTAGCTCTTCTCATCTATGGGATGGTCTTGTTCCCTAACCCTGACCAACTCATAGATGTGAGTGCTGTCAAAATCTTCATGACTCGCAACCCGGTGCCTACATTGCTTGGGGATATCCTCCACTCTTTTCACACTCGTACAATAAGGAAAAGAGGTGTTCTCATGTGTTGCACTCCTCTCCTGGAAAGATGGTTTATTTCTCATCTTCCCCAATCAGTCTTGAAGAATGAGCAAGGTTTGAGGTGGTCACAAAGGTTAATGACACTTAACCATTCAGATATTCATTGGTGTTCTCGATCTAAAGAGAATGTCATCATCATTGATCGTTGTGGGGAATTCCCTAATGTCCCTCTACTTGGCATTAGGGGAGGCATCACCTACAACCCTTGCTTATCTCTAAGACAGTTTGGGTATGACCGAAGGGATGGCCCACATGATATGTTGATTCAAGGATTGGTTTTCGACTATGACAACGACAACCAAGGACTCCGTCAAAGATTCATTCGAGCTTGGAGGATGCCCAACAAGATAGATAGTAAGACCTTGGGACACAAGAATTCCATCCCTCTTGAGCCTTACCTCAAGTGGGTACGAACCCGCGCCCAAAGTCTTATGATGCCTTACCCCTCCATTCTCCCAGTGATTATAGATCCTGTTAAGGAAGGAGAGGTTCCATACACCATCCTACATCCTAACATGCCAACATCACTCGAAGATCTACAAAGGAGTTGGATACATCTCAAGGTAGAGCACGATACTTTCGAAGCCCAATTCTATGCAAGCGAGAAGAAGGTTTTGGAACTCACTCGGCTACTTCACGAAGAGCAGACTCTCAACACCTACATTGCACCAAAGAGGATGCGCAACGTCTTTTTACCTTAGAATTTTGTATTATTTTGCCCAAGGGGCATTGATGTATTAACAAATTCTATCTTACTAATATGACGTGTGTTTCTTTTTTGTTTTAAAACAAATTTGAATTTCTGAATCCTTCAAAGAATTGCATGAATACATATCATTCATCATAAGCATAAACAGGTCTTCACACCAAGTTTCATCATCTCTCTGTTGTTTATTTCAGCAAGATGGATATTGAATAGACGGTCAAAGATTTGCAAGCTCTGAATTCACAATTCCAGCAGCTACTCTTGACCTTAGCCAAGGGGCAGGAGGAGCTCAAGACTCTGCTAGAGAAAGAGAAAGAGAAAAAGAAGAAGAAGCGAGCCGGTGTGGTTGTCATGGGTAGAAGGTTTGAGGGACAAGCCAGAAGGACCTTGGAATTCCCAACAACCTCTGATGAAGGGGAAAGAAAAGGAAAAGAGACGGCAGTACCATCTGATT
This sequence comes from Vicia faba, assembly GCA_948472305.1. Taxonomy (NCBI): domain Eukaryota; kingdom Viridiplantae; phylum Streptophyta; class Magnoliopsida; order Fabales; family Fabaceae; genus Vicia; species Vicia faba. The sequence goes on along the minus strand of OX451736.1, from coordinate 920,337,954 downwards.
CTAAAGCAGAAGAAGAAGAGGAAGAGGACTACTCTGAACAACAATACCCTCCGGCTGATGACAAATATAAACACTTGGAAGAACGTCTAGCTACTATGGAAGTATAGAGAGTACCGGGGCTGGACTTTGAGGAGTTAGGGCTGGTGTCAGGAATTGTAATCCCTACAAAGTTTAAAGTGCCACTGTTTGCCAAGTATGATGGGATGTCTTGCCCTATGTGATACGGTGGGAAGAACTAACTATGTTTTGGAATGTTGGTTTGTGTTTTGCGTTTATTTTTGCAAAATGTCGCGGTAAGCAAGAGTCGCCACCGTATTTTATTTTATCCAACAAGGAAAGGAAAAAAGCACAGAAAAATTCCTTTTTCGATATATTTCTCGGGTTCGGGGGGTAGATTATAGAAAGGGAAGGTGTTAGCACCCTTTCTATCCGTGGTTATCCACGGGCTCTTAGGTACTTGCTCATATTGTTTTCAAAAATTTCTTTCTTTGTGCTTGTGGGTTTTGAAAAAGGTTTTTGTTTGAAACTTCGATTTAACTCTTGCTTCTGTCCTCAAGAGTGTATGAAGTGTTTTTGAAAACTTTGTTCGAAAAGTGTAAGTGTGAAAAGTTTTTGTTTTTTTAAAAAGAGCAAGTATCTAAGAACCATCTACCTACTCGAAAAAGGAATCGTTCTATGCAATTTTCCTTTAGACAATGCTATCCCACTATTGATGAGTAGGTAGCACCGTCGTTGGAGTTTAAGGGTCAATTCGAATTTAGGGACTTACGGTCACCAAAGAAATGGTAGGACGCCTTAGCGGTAACCCTAATGTCTTAGATCATTTGTTTTGAGGCAACAATATCTGAGGCAACCGTTTCGAGGCGACTATGATCTTTTGACAAGAGGACGACCTCTAAAGTGACCTATACTAAATGACCGTGTTACAAAGGCAACCAAGTGGGGTGTACCCTAAGAGTGCGCATGTGCGAGTGTGTCGTTTTCAGTTTATTTTATCTTTGTACATGTTAATGGTTATCTAAGTTGATTTTAGGTTTAAACGTTCAATCTTATCATGCATCCCTATTATCAAACATCTAACAGTTATATTTTGTGGAAAATAAATTGCGGAAATTAAATTACAAGGCGTCGGGTATTTACATCGCCAAAAACAACCCTTTGAAATTTAAATATGGAAAAATAAATAAAGCAATAAATAAATGGTCCTAATTATCTATTACATTCCGGGAACAAGTACAATATTGAATAAATAGATCGAGTGCGGAAAATTAAATCAAGCGCAGGTAGGGTTTTGACCCTTTGTTATTAAAGAAAAGATTTTTTTTGTTTGTTTTTGATTTAAGAAAGAAATTAATCTAAGTTAATTATTAAATTAATATTAAATAAGTTAATTAATGAAAATAAATATTTTTGGATTTTTGTGTTATTTAAAGAAAGAAAATAAAATTGATCAATGTTAATAAAAACCTAATTATGTCTAAGTTAATTTTAATTATTTACAAAAATATATTAAAGTTATTATCTAATTAAAGCCTAAATTAATTAAGAGATTTGTTAAATAAAAAATATAATACTAAAATTTAATTTAATAAATAAAATATTTTTTGGTTTTAATTTTATTAAAGGAAAAAATTTGATTGGTTAGAAAATAATAAAAATAATAACAATAAATAATTAAAACAAAATAATAGAAAATGGAGAGAGATAGGGGGTATGGGCCTGATTGGAGGTGTTTGAGAAGCAAATTCCATGGCCCAAACGAGCTGGCCCTGTATTGACTTTTTGAGATCCCCTATGCGCATGTTGACTGGACTCCATGGTGGACCATCAACCTGGATCACCAGATTTGGCCTTAGGCCATCTGGCGCTTTAATACTTGAGGGCGTATGATAGACATCCTGCTTGGATTTGTACCTGATCATCTGAAGAAAAAATGTAACAAAGTGCATGGGGGGCCTGGTATTCGAACCCAAGTCCTGATGGTATTTGCATTGCTTGCTTCGCCACTAGGCCAATGTGTCTCAATTGTTAATATATTAAACAATAATAATAATAAGAGATAATGCGCCATATGCCAGAAGAAAAAAATAAAAACGCGCGAATTATTTGAACCAGCCACTGGGGAGATGACACGCCATCGTCCCCTACCTCCAGCCCCTGTAACTTTACCTGCGGATTTAGATCCGCAGCTAAATGCGCAGGTCGATCCAAAAATTAAATCCAGGCCATGAAAACGACCTCCAAAGGCATGGTTAGGTTCGTCTCCCTCTCCCGAGTGCAACCATGTCTATCACGAGACTCAATTTCACCTGAAACGCAAATCCCTAAAATCCAACACAAAACCCTAGCCATGCTGTTATGAGATTATAGTCCATATACATGAAATTAAATATTGCCACAAGCTTAGAAATCTCATGAGAGTCACAAATATATCAATGATTTTCCAGAAAGATGCAAGAATTGAGAGCTACGATTTCGAATACAGGGCTGAGAGACGTGATACTTACAACGTGTTTTGGTGTGCATGAGAGCTTGCTTTGGATTGCAGAAGGTTGAGTAGACACCCAGCAATCGATTGGTATCAAGCTTTGCTTCTAAAAACGCCTCAAAGTATGATTTTGGTTTCACACTTTTTCACCACTTTTTCAAGTTTTGTTCTGAGTGTTCTTGCAGCCTCCAGCCTTGTTTTCGTGCCCTCTAGCTTCCTTATGTAATATAGAATGCATTAGGTTAAGAGTTATGGATTGAATCCTTCCACATCAATGCCATGAGATTTGATTTGATTCACCATTACTAAACCTTCCAAAATTGTCAAAACTCAATCTTTTTGCACATGGATTACTTGATACGAGTTTGATACCCTTGATGATGATGATTCAGTCCTGAAATAGCCAAAAAGATATCAATTAATCAATATTTGGATTTAATTTGATTTAATTTGATTTAAAATGAAATAATTCAATAAAAAATCAAATAAAATAATAAAAAAGAAATATGATTTCAAGGCTGAAGCTAGGACACGTGTGCAATGAGGAAAGCTCAAATCAAGTGGAAAAGAATGGGCCTATTTGACAAAATTAGAAGTTTTGGGGATAGTTGACTTTTGGCAATTTTGCAAAAATGCCCAACTTCAACAATGCATAACTTCTTCAATTTTGAACTTTTTGAGGTGTTCTTGGACTTTTTAGAAAGCGTGAGATGTCCTCTAACCAACTCATTTGGTATCATCTCATTTTGATATTCCATGATCAAGTTATAAGCTTTTACAAAAAAGGTGTTTTTGTTGACTTTCAAAAATGACCTATAATGTCCAAATTTATAACTTCTTGTGAGTGAGTTTTTTGATCTTGGGGTATGAATATGGATTGTAGGAAATTTCATCCTCTTCAAAATGAGCTTTGGATGGGTCATTTATCATAAAGTATGAGAAAGTTATGCTTGGTCAAAGTTGAGTTGACTTTTCCTACAAAACCCTAATTTAGCAACTTTTGAGTCTTGATGAATTTTGAGCAATCCTTGGTGAATCATGATAAACCCTTGATAAAATGATGAAATATCCTTCAAAATGAGAATGTTGGCAGAAAATCTTGAAGTTCGACTATTTGTAGGTCACAGTTGACTTTTCCCTAACACAGTCGATTTTTGGGCCCTTTGAGCAATTAACTGAGCAAACTTCCTCTGCAAGGCTTGAAATTTGACATGGGTGACCTTGAGAAAATATTAGGACATTGGGGAGCACTTGAGGTCATTTGGACTCAAGGATCTTAATGCAACACCAAAACCCTAATTTGGGGTTGACATCCTTAGGAGATAGCTTGATTGTCCAACTCTTGAGCAATCTTGAGCCACTTGGAGATTTTTCTTACAATGTCTTGAGAAATATGAGAGGGGAAATTTTAGGTTACAACAGCTGCCCCTGTTCAATCTTCTTAAACCTGAGGATGTAGATTGGCTTTCATGCCTTTCGTGCTTCGAAGGTGGAAGATGATTGAACACTAGGGTGCCCAGAAATTTGCACTCGCATGAAGTGGTGTCAGCCTTGTGATGTTGGGAATGGGCTTACAAATGCTATTTGAAGATTGCTGGAGGGAGGATGGGCTTAAATATTCCATCTGTAGGATCATCGATTGCATAAGAGATTCCTTAGCGAGAACGTGCATACCTGTTGTTGTAGAAGATTCCACTGGGGAAGTCTACTTTTGTTGAGATTTAGGAACTTGCCTGTACTTCAACTGAGAGAATGTCTCAGCTGAGTTTTAAGAACCTGTCCATAATTCAAATGGGGGGAAACATCTTCATCAAAATCTAGGAACTGTCTGGTCTTCAACGTAGTATATCGTTGAGATTGTAGAACTTGTCCACACTATGACGGAGGAAAACATCAAGATCTAGGAACTGTCTGGTCTTCAACGTAGTATACCGTTGGGACTGCAGAACTCGTCCACACTATGACGGGGGGAAACATCTTCATCAAGATCTAGGAATTGTCTTGTCTTCAACGTAGTATACCGTTGAGATTGTAGAACTCGTCCACACTATGACGGAGGAAAACATCAAGATCTAGGAACTGTCTGGTCTTCAACGTAGTATACCGTTGAGATTATAGAACTCGTCCACACTATGACGTAGGTAAACATCAAGATCTAGGAATTGTCTGGTCTTCAACGTAGTATACCATTGATATTATAGAACTCTTCCACACTATGACGTAGGGAAACATCTTCATCAAGATCTAGGAACTGTCTAGTCTTCAACGTAGTATACCGTTGAGATTGTAGAACTCGTCCACACTATGACAGAGGAAAACATCAAGATCTAGGAACTGTATGGTCTTCAACGTAGTATACCGTTGAGATTATAGAACTCGTCCCCACTTTGACAGAGGGAAACATCTTCATCAAGACCTAGGAACTGTCTGGTCTTCAACGTAGTATACCGTTGAGATTGCAGAACTCGTCCACACTATGACGGAGGAAAACATCAAGATCTAGGAACTGTATGGTCTTCAACGTAGTATACCGTTGAGATTGTAGAACTCGTCCACACTATGACAGAGGGAAACATCTTCATCAAGATCTAGGAACTGTCTGGTCTTCAACATAGTATACCGTTGAGATTGTAGAACTCGTCCACACTATGACGGAGGGAAACATCTTCATCAAGATCTAGGAACTGTCTGGTCTTCAACGTAGTATACCGTTGAGATTGTAGAACTCGTCCACACTATGACGGAGGAAAATTGTCGAGATTGAGAACCTTATTTGAAATTCAACCGAGGATAATTCAGTTGAGATTTAAGAACCGGTCAGGTCTTCGACATGGTTGAGAACTTTAACTGTATCTTTCCTGAAAGGTAAAGGTCAGTCATATGCAATGCATGATATGGATCAAGCAATGATGTTCTCAAAATAAATGAGATTGTGTTGTATGATGCGTATATGCATGTATCATGATGTATGGAAATGTAATGTTTCTATATGGGGAAAATAAATCCCGAATAGCTGCTGGAGAATAGAGTTGAATTCTTCGCTTCCGCTGGGGATGATGAACGAAGATGATTGTGAGAATAGACCTGCAGGAGAGGATAACTCCGTTGGGGAATATACTTATGATGAGATTACTCTGCGGGGAAGAGATGTTCTGTTGAGGATTCCACTGATAAATTCTGTTGGGGACGAATTACCGTTGCTAGTGATACTGAATCCTATTGGGGAATGGATTCCTGTTTGTGAAAGGAAAGAACTCCGCTGGGGGTGATCTTTCAGTTGCGACTTCCCTAGGGATAACCTGTTAGACTCTTGTGGGGATAATCCTTTGAGCTTTGCTGAGGATAATCTTCCTTTGAACTCGGCTGGGGATATTTATTTTTATACTCTGCCGGGGACAAACTTCCAGAGTCTACTGGGGATGATTCTTCAACTTCACTGGGGAAGCTTTTTCAGACTGCGCTGGGAAAATTTTAAATCCACTGGGGATATCTTGGATTCTGCCGGGGAATATTCTTATACTCCGTTGGGGAATACTAAGACTGCCGGGGATATTATGCCTTTTCAGTGTCGATGGTAGATAAACTTTGCTTGGGGAGAATATTACCGATTCATTTACAGTTGCAAGTCTCAGCTGGGGAGAGCTATCATTATTGTCTTACTCTGCAGGGAGTGAAAGTACCTTAGCCATATTCTTCAACTGAATTTACCTTGTACCTGGTGGACATAGCAACTGTACAGTTTGGATAATTCTCATTGCCCCTGTTTCTGATATTACCAGTAATCGTCTTTTGTTTCGCATGTAAATATTTATGAGCAGCAGTTAATATCAAGTGCATATATCAAAAATAAACATTGGACGTTCTTTGTAAAACAAAACAGATAAAGGAAAAATAACTTGAAATTTCTTTGAAAATGAATTGTATTGATTTTGAAGTTTGGCCTGTAAATAGACTCTTTTGTACAAGAGGCTGACGTCATAGTAAGAGAACGCCGCCGAACAAATATAGTTTATACATTTTGTGAAAATCTAAACAAAACAGCTATGTGAATAATCCCACTGGGTTCCAACTCTGCTATTGCCTTTATGTTCTCGAGCATCTCATCACTTTTGCTACTTGGTTGAAGATGAATCAGATTGATTAGTGTCGTCCGAGCTTGATAGTTAATACCGAAGTCTGGTCACAATGTGATCCAATGAGACATAATGTTACACTTTGATCCCTAATTTTTTCCTGGACCTCCCTTTCGGGTTTTCAGTCCATCGGGATACCCCTTTTTTGCCCAAGCCGCCTTTTCAGGTTTTCGACTTGCCGGGTGTACAGATTTTTATTTTCATCCCTTATTTTTGCCCGAACCCTTTTGGTTCGCCGGGAAGCCCTTATTTTTGCCTAGGCCAGTTGTTGTACCCCAAAATTTGCCCTCCCATTTCCTCAACATTTTTCTCATCCCAAGACCCTTGGAGCTCAAGATCAAGTTAGGGTTTGCTCTGCTTAAGACTCCTCCTTGCACTATTGACCCAAATTAGGGTTTGAGTTTGCACAAAGATGTTTTGGCCTAAAATGCATAAGATGATTTTCTTGCTTCATGTTGAACTCACAAGTTTATCCATACCAAGTTTCAAGCCTTGATTCCAATCTTTGCCCAATCAATTGGACAGTTGACCTAGAAATCAACTGTATTGGGGAAAAAGTCAACTGTGGTCAATTGACAGTCAAACCTCATGATTTTTGTCCCACATCAACATTATGAACTCATATGGACCATTTGATCAAGTTTGGATCACAATTCCACAAGAAATTTTATCAGATCACCAAAAGGGCAAAATGGTCATTTTTAGGGTTTTGACTGCACAAAGGCAATTTTTGACTGTTTGACCTAATCAATGGCAAACCAAGCTCACATATGGACTCAAGGACCCAATGGAATTGTCTTGACATGTTAAACAAGTTCAAAAGATCCCAAATGCACAAGATTGACAGATGAATTTTCCAGTCAACTGAGCCAAATTTGACTGAATACTGAAAAGTCAAACTTTGACTTTTTGGTCAAAATCAATTGTCAAGATTCATTTTTCATCAAAACATGTCAAATCATGAAACTTGTTCATCAAGAAATCAAAAATCACAAATTAGGGTTTGAAATGAAGAATTTTCATAACTTAGAATTTTTCTAAGTTATGAAAATCCCTAATTTTTTCCTAACTTTGTCCCATTTTTTCATCAAGATACATTTGGATTCAAGGAAAACTCAAAACATAAAAGTTATAGTCCATTGCAAAATCTACAACTTTGATTCACAAAGTTTCCTCAAAATAAGCTTGTAGCTTAAGTTATGATTTTTGGAACAAGGGTGCAAAACATTCTTAACTTAGAAAAATTTTGACCTATTTTAGGCAGGTTTTTTGCCTAACTTCATGGCCACTTTTCACATGCTTCCACTTGGAATTTCAAATTGCATTACGAAGATGGATTGTAGTATACATTCCAAGCTTTCCAAAATGTCCAAGAACTCATCAAACACCCTTGTGGTTAGGGAGAATCGAATTTGTCAATATGGGCAAAACTCACTTTGTTCATAGGCCATTTCCATGTCCATAACTTTGCATTTTTGAACTCAACATGCTCTAAGCTAGATTACAGGCCTTTTATCTCATTCACACTCAATAATTTAATGCAAAATCTTTGTGTCCTAGCATTATCTTATCCATTAAGCCATTACACAAAAGATTAACCTTAATATGGAAAAAGCAAATTATCCATTTTTGAAAAGTATGGCTTTATGTCAAGTTTGCAAATCAAGAAGTACAATGCAAATCCTTTTGGCACAAGTTCAGGGATATATCCCACTGATCAAGACAAAGCTTTGCAGCACATTTGAGGGGCCTACATAAGCCTAGAAACCAACTTGGCATTTTTGACTTGCATTAGAAGAAACTTGGCATATTGATATACATCTCACATTTCTGCCAACACAAGCTTAGACAAAAGTTGTTAAACACCTTCCAAATATAAAACCTAAGCTAAGGCACGAGCTAACCACCTTCCAAACCTCATCATTCACCAAAACACCCTCCTACTGCAAAAAACAGAGTCACCTCTGTAGTTGGACTTCTACAACTCAATCCACTCGTGCGCCTTGGCCAAAACCAGTTCATACACACTCCATACCACCTATACAAGCTATCCCAAGCATTGGACACGACCTGTAACACCTCTAACCAACTTCACCATTTTCACTTTTTCTGTTTTGCAGGTTGATTGCTATAGCTTGATTCACTTGGTTTCAAAGCAAGTTAAAGGTTGGAGAAGCATCCCTGACCTTCAAGCAAGCTGTACAAGTCCTCACATTGCACTGAAAGAACCTCCATTGCCAGACACGATCCAAGCTGAACAGGTAAGTTCATGGACTTCTATCTCTCAATCTAGAAAGAGTTAGCTTTAAGTTTGTGAATGGAAAATGTCATGCTCATGTCCCTGAAGCCACTCATATCCTCACTTTCCATTTATATTGCATACGCTGAGAGAATTTAAGACCTGAACATTGACAAAAACTTAGGTCAGAAATTGGGGGAGAAGAAATTCTCTCTCATTTCTGAGAGTTAGATCAAGTTTTTTATATGTATGAACTCGTGACATGATGCTCTACATTTCTTGTGTTATGAGTTTTGCTTGAAAGTCCAGGAATCATGAGATAGCAGGAAGCACGCGTTGCTCTGTTTGTTTGTTCAGAGGTTGAAGACAAAGTCTTCCTGGGCTGGGCCTGTATTGTTCTTCCTTTTTGCACCACATTCTCACACATGCACCCCCTTGGCCCATTGCATTTTATTTTTATTATTTTTGACTTTTGATTTTTGTTTCTGACTTATTTATTTTTGTCAAAGCATAAAAAATATTAAAATTATTTTTCTCACATTTTTTGTATTTTATTTGATATTTATTTGGTTTCATTTAAGTTTTGTACATAAATAAACATAAATATACTTTTATTTAAAATAACTAAAAATAATAAAAATATATTTATTTTCTGATTTCATTTTATTTTATCTTTTTTGAAAACATTTTATAAAAAATATACCTTTTTTTTGTAAATATTAAATACTTAATTTTTGTAAATATTTAATATATTTAATAAATAATAAACATACTTATATATTTATTAGTATATTTAGGTTAAAAACATAAAAATAATACATTTTTATTTTTATTAATATTTAACTTAAAAAAATCACTTTTTGACAATATACTTTCTTTTTATTTATTTTTGTACATAATTAATAAATATTGCATATAATAAATAATTAATACATTTCATTTAGCAAAATTAGGGTTTTACCCTAAACTTGAAAAATATCCAAAATAAACCCTTTTATTTTTTTTTTTGTTTATTTGTCACATGAAAACAACCTTTTTACATACATACAAAAATCATTTTTTTGCATCTTGCATATTTTATCTTATTTTATTTAATTATTGTATATTAAATAATTTGTATAATTCAATTTGGATGTAATAGTTTAGGTTTAATTTCTTGCTAAAATATCCTCATTTGAACATTTGTACCCCCCATCCCATATTTGTGTTGTAATAACTTAGGACCTTTTATTTTTCGCATTTAAAAGCTTTCCAATTATGCCATGTTAGACTTAGGGTTTTGTACGCCAAAATCAACCAACAAATAGTTTGACCTAAATTCAAGATAAACAAGCATGAAAATGGACAACACTAATCACACTTGCACCCCTAGGGTACTCCACTTGTTGCCTTCAATAATGGATCATATTACATGTTAGGTATCTTTGGCAAAACCAAAACAAATTCAAATGATCATAGTCCCTCGATGACGCTTTCGAAAGTTGCCTAAAAATGATCAAGTCCCTTAAAGGAAAAATTACCCAAAGATACTTGGCACCGTTGCAATCATGGTCTAAACGATGACCCGCGCCCGTCCTGTTCACATCCTAACACAAGATTGTCCACCAAATACAATGGTGGAACAAAATTGTTAAAAGGGTTAAAAACATAGCAAAGATCTTTGAGAAATTTAGGAGTAGACAACTTTTGGTTACTTGCCAATTTGCAAAACAAAAACACTTGCTTATTTTCAAAACCACACATCACAACACACTTTCAAAACAACTTTCAAAAACATTGATAACTAGACATACACCTTTGTATACATCCCAACATGGATCATTACAAAGGTTGCCACCACATTGGCCTCTTTTCAAAACATTTTCAAAACCCACACACAAAGCACCATTTCAAACAATTGAAAATCAAGGCAAGTTGATCTAAGCAAGTAACTAAGAGCCCATGGATAACCATGGATAGAAAGGGTGCTAATACCTTCCCTTTCTATAATTTACTCCCCGAACCCAAGAAAACATCTCAAAGGTTTTTGCTGTGCTTTTTTAACCTTTCCTTAGGATAAAATAAAAAGTCGGTGGCGACTCTTGCTCAACCGAAACATTTGCGAAAACAAACGCAAAACCTCAAGTCAGTTCTCCCACCGTATCACAGAACTGGCGACTCTGCTGGGGAGAACTTAAAAGTGGAGTAACCTTAGGGCTTAGATCACCCTCTTGCATGACTAATTGTTTGCTTTGATTGCTTTACATCTTGGCTCTCTTGTTTGGGTTTGCAATCCTACACCCGGTTTTGGGGAAACATTCATAGATAGCAATACGTTGTGGAAAATGTGCGGGGTATACCGACATGGTTGAAGTAATAGCTATATTAGTGCGACATATTTGTGAGTACCGGTAACCCTTGAGTTCAATCAAGGAGAGTACGGGGCCGCTGAGTGATATCACTAAGCACTAATGACCTAGAACCTTACTTAACCATCTTGGTCTTTCATTAGGGGTAGTGAGATGATCGGCTTTGGTGCAGTCCGAAGTTGGTAGATACTCGATACTACACTTATTGAGGGTTGTTTTCTTAGAATATTTTGGTCGCTAGTTAAGTGGCTAAACCAAAACAATGAACAATGAAAACAATCCAGTGATATTGAGCTCCTTAGAACCCGATTACTATTTATAGGACAGGTTTTTAAGCCAACTACACTCAAGAGGGTACTTACCTATGAAACCCCATGCAAGCCTGAAACTAGGGTTTTTTGTGAATTGCTTGTACATATGTTTGTGCATACATCATGAACATCATAAAGCATCATATGCATATGCTAACCATTTCAAGGGTTTAGATCTTCATCTTTGTTCTTGTTTTGTAGGTCATGGAAATTCTTCGCAGGAAAACTATCCAAGTCAACCTTGTGAGAATCACTCCTCAACTCAAGGAGCTCACATTAAGAGTTCCGGAAAGCTCTCCCTTCAGTGAAAGACATGGTAGACTGCTCAGCCTAGTCAACACCAGCATTGAAGAGGACATGGTAAAAGTGTTGTTCCAGTTCTTTGACCCTCTTCACCACTGTTTCACTTTCCACGACTACCAGTTGGTGCCCACTTTGGAGGAATTTTCTCAACTCCTGAGAATTCCTATTTTTAATCAACTACCCTACAGCGGTACGGAAAAAGAACCAAAGCCTGAAGATGTTGCTCAAGCACTACACCTACAGCCATCTGACATCAAGGGGCATTGGGAAACTAGAAGCGGTGTCAAGGGCTTCTTGGCAAAATTCTTGTTTGAGAAGGCACAAGAGTGTTGGAATTCATTGGACCTATAAGCCTTTGAAGAAATTGTGACACTCCTCATTTATGGGTTGGTCTTGTTCCCAAATCCTGACCAGCTTGTAGATGTCAACGCCGTCAAAATCTTCTTATCCAGAAATCCAATACCAACATTGCTTGGTGACATTCTTCTATTATTTTACATACGAACAATGAGAAAGAGGGGTGTTCTCATGTGCTGTACTCCTCTCCTTGCAAGGTGGTTTATTTCGCACCTTCCACAATTTGTCTTGAAGAACGCCCAAGGCTTAAGGTGGTCACAACGATTGATGACCCTCACTCACTCTGATGTACATTGGTGTTCTCGGTCCAGAGAAAATGTCATCATCGTCGATCGTTGTGGAGAGTTCCCTAATGTTCCATTACTTGGCATTAGGGGAGGCATTACCTACAACCCTTGTCTAGCCTTGAGACAATTTGGATATGCACGAAGAGATGGCCCTCACGACATGTTGATTCCTGACCTAGTTTTTGACTTCGACAACGATGCGCAAGGACTTTGCCAAAGATTCATCAGATCTTGGAGGATGCCTAACAAGGTTGACAGTAAGACACTGGGACACAAGAATTCCATCCCTCTTGAGCCTTATCTCAAGTAGGTACGAACCCGAGCCCAGAATCTAATGATGCCTTACCCTCATGTTCTCCCTGTGATTAAAGAGCCCGTTAAGGAAGGAGAGGTTCCCTACACCATCCTATATCCTGACATGCCTACATCGTGGGAGGAGATGCAGAAGAGTTGGATCCAACTCAAGGAGGAACGACACATTTTTGAAGCCAGCTTCTACGCCAGCGAGAAGAAGGTTTTGGAGCTTACCCGTCGACTCCATGAGGAAGAGACCCTCAACACCTACATCGCACCAAAGAGGATGCGCAACGTCTTTTTACCTTGAGAAGTTTTTTGTAATATTTGGCCCATGGGGCATTTATGTACTGACAAATTTCTTCTTATTAATATGACGTGCGTTCCTTTTGTTTGCAACAATTTTGAACTTTCTAAATCCTTGAATGCATTGCATACATAAGCATACCATTTATCATGTGCATAAGCAGGTCTCCACACCAGGTTTCCTTATCTTTCTGCTGTTTATTTCAGTAAGATGGATCTCGAACAGACGGTCAAGGACTTGCAGTCTCAGAACCCACAGTTTCAACAACTCCTGATGACCTTGGCTAAAGGCCAGGAGGATCTAAAGGCCCTGCTGGGGAACAAAGACCAAGTGAAAAAGAAGAAGAAGAGAATCGGGGTGGCTACCCTAGGAAGAAGGTTTGAGGGTGAAGCCAGAAGAGTGCTTGAATTTCCCCCTACATCTGAGGAGGGAACCAGTAAAGGGAATGCGGCTGCAGTACCTTCCGAATCCGAGGTTGAAGAAGAGGAGGCTGAAGAGGACGAAGACTACTCTGATCAACAATACCCGCCCGCCGATGATAAGTACAAAGGCATGGAATACAGGTTGGAAACTATGGAGCTGCAGAGAGTTCCCGACTTAGATTTCGAAGATTTGGGATTAGTCGCTGGAATTGTCATCCCCCCGAAGTTCAAAGTGCCAGTTTTTGCAAGGTATGACGGGCTATCCTGCCCGACGATGCATCTCAGATCATATGTAAGGAAGATCCAACCTTACACTGCAGACAAGAACCTTTGGATCCATTTCTTTCAGGATAGCCTTTCTGGGGCTCAACTCGAGTGGTTCTATCAGCTGGATGGAGCCAGTATCCGAAACTGGGAAGACTTGGCCACCGCATTTTATAAACAATATCAGTACAATTCTGACCTTGCTCCCACGCGTACCCAACTTCAGGGTATGTCACTGGGAACAAGCGAAGGATTTAAGGAGTACGCGCAAAAGTGGAGAGACTTGGCTGGCAGGGTGCAGCCACCTTTGACTGATCGTGAACTTGTTGACATGTTCTTAGGGACCTTGTCTGGTCCGTTCTTTAACCATCTGATTGGTAATTCTTCTGTTGGGTTTACAGATTTGATCTTGACTGGTGAGAGGATAGAAGCTGGTATCAAGTCGGGGAAGATACAGAAAGGTGCCTCCGCAAGTACTGAGAAGAAGCCTTTCAAGAAGGAAGCTAGTGCTGTTTATGGTCCTAGAAGACAAGTTAAGCCGTAACGCCGCCAAGCTGTCAATGCATTGGTAATTTCAAAGCCTGCTGCTGCTCCTCAGCAATACAATCAACAAAGGGGTGAGAGACCCAAAAGGCAGTACACTCGGCTCAGTATGACCCTGTCTCAGATATTGCCGCAACTACTGTCAACCAACCTGGTAACTGTCAAAGAAGCTCCAAAAGTAGTGGACACAGCTTCTCCAAAGTATAACCCCAACGCCCGTTGCGCTTATCACTCTGATAGCCCCGGGCATACTACAGACGATTGCTGGGCTCTGAGGAATAAGGTTCAAGACCTTATTGATGCTAAGGAAATACAGTTTGAGGCGCCCGAAAGACCCAATGTTGTGACTGCTCCCATGCCCCAGCATGGAGTGAATGCTGTGGAAGAAGACCGATATGTAGCCTCCGTGGAAGAGATTGTTACTCCGTTATCGACTGTTAAAAGGAATCTGTTGCTAGCCGGTTTATTTCCGGGATGTGGTGAAGATTGCCTTCTATGTGCTGTTTCGCCTTTTGGTTGTCCTTTGCTGAAATCAGGTATCCAAAGCCTGATGGATAGCAAAGAAATCTTGTTCGAGAAGATTGTCGTTTCTGCTGTCCCCGCCGAAGAAGTTTCTATTGTCACTATTTTCAACAAACCTCCCAAGGCTCCTTCAAAGAAGCCTGTCAAAATCATGTCCACTCAGAAGATTGCTCCCATCATCATTACTATTCCGGGACCTCTCCCTTATACATCTGACAAAGCTGTCCCGTGGCACTATGGGGCAGACGTTTATGTTCTTGGAGTAAAGCAAGAGTTTGATACAAATACCGGTGTCAGTAACATCATCGGGCCTGCCAAAATTACTCGCAGTGGTAGGCTGTTCTCACCAGATATTGTGCCACCAGCTATTCAGAAACCCCTTGTCATCACACCTGCAAGTGTGCATGGTTCCCTTCCTAATCAAGTTCCTGTTTCTACCCTTGCTGCCGAGTCATCCGACGCTCAGGGAAAAGGGATTGCTACTGATTTTCCTGCCCTGACGGAGGCGCCGAAGACAACCACTGTTGAAGCCTCCCAGCAAGAGATGGAGGAGATCCTCAAGATTATCAAGAAAAGTGATTTCAATGTTGTCGAGAAGTTGGGGCACACCCCCTCTAAAATTTCTATGCTATCACTGTTATTGTGTTCAGAGGCCCACGCCAAGGCTCTGATCTCCTTCCTGAAGACGGCCCATGTGCCACAAGAAACATCTGCTGATCAATTTACTGATTGTGTGGCCAACTTGACTGCTGATAATGGTTTGGGCTTCTCTGACGCCGATCTGACTGCCAAAGGAAAGAACCATAATGACGCCCTGCATGTCTCCATTGAATGCATGGGCACTACTCTTGCCCATGTGTTGGTAGACACCGGTTCTTCATTGAATGTATTGCCCAAGAAGGCCCTAGACAGATTGGATTGTGAGGGTCTGGAGCTCAAGCCTAGTAACATTGTTGTCCGAGCCTTTGACGGTTCGAAAAGGATGGTACATGGCGAAGTTGACATTCCGATCAGGGTTGGTTCTCAAGTTTTTGATTCAACTTTCTATGTGATGGACATCCGTCCATCCTACTCTTGTTTGCTGGACCGTCCATGGATCCACAAGGCTGGAGCTGTGATCTCCACACTGCATCAGAAGCTTAAGTACCCAGTCAGAGGAAAGATTGTTACAGTTCGAGGGGAAGAAGAATATATGGTCAGCCACCTTAACTCGTTCCGGTACATAGAAATGGATGGGGAATTCATCGAGACTCCATTCCAGCACTTTGAAGAGGTGCCTCAGACATTGGCATCAGCTAAAACTGTGATTGAAGACCCTCCTTTGAAGATGGCTTCCTTAAAGGATGCCCGGGCTGTGATTGAGAAGGGTGAGTGCGCAAACTGGGGCCGACTTCCTGACTTCACTCCAAAGACTGATAAGTTTGGTTTGGGCTTCACTGCAGAGGCTCAAAGGGCTGTTCGCAAAGCAAGGATTGGAAGACCTCCTGTGTTCATCACCAACCCAGGAGTGAATGCTATTGGAGACGAAGTGGAGGAATCTGAATTCGACAGCTGGATCTACCCAACAACCGACAGTGGACCAAGCAACTGGACTGCCAAAGACTTCACACCTATTACTTTTGTCACTCAGTAATGAACTCTTTTGTTTTCAATTTGTAACAAACAATATGTTGAAACTTTTATGGCTCGGTGTCCTACCCGGGGCACCGTGGCTCCATTTGTGAGGGCTTTTGTATGACATTTTCATATATCATTAATCAAAACATTGGACGTTTGTTGAATTTCAAATCTTGTTCTCCTTTTCTTTCTTTATCATATATTGCAAAACAGATATATTTACACACACTCACTTATACAGGTTCCAATCCCCTCTGGATCTCACTGGTAACGACTCTGCTACTGCCAGTTATGACTTCGAAAATCCGATCAACTTAGCCGAAGACGAAGGTGAAGATGATTGCGAAGTGTCTGGTGAACTTGCAAGACTGCTACTCCAGGAAGAGAGGGCCATTCAGCCACATGAAGAGCCAGTGGAAACGGTAAATCTGGGTACTGAGACAGACAGAAATGAGGTCAAGATTGGTGCCAATCTAGAGCTCAGTGTGAAGCAACGATTGATTCAGATGCTGCATGACTATGTGGAAATCTTTGCCTGGTCTTACAAAGACATGCCTGGGTTGGATACCGACATTGTGGTTCATCACCTACCTACCAAGGAAGACTGCCCTCCGGTAAAACAGAAGGTCTGCCGTATGCGTCCAGAGATGTCCGAGAAAATCAAAGCTGAGGTTATGAAACAATTTGATGCCGGGTTTCTAGCAGCGACTTCTTACCCTCAGTGGGTTGCCAACGTGGTTTCAGTTCCGAAAAAGGATGGTAAGGTCCGAATGTGTGTTGATTACATGGATTTGAATAGGGCCAGCCCCAAGGATGATTTCCCTCTACCTCATATCGACGTCCTGGTTGACAACACTGCTCAACATGAAGTTTTCTCCTTCATGGACAGCTTCTCCGGTTATAATCAGATCAAGATGGCTCCTGAAGACATGGAGAAGACCACTTTCGTTACTCAGTGGGGCACCTTTTGCTACAAGGTCATGCCTTTTGGGTTGAAAAATGCTGGGGCAACCTACCAACGTGACATGGTTGCTTTATTTCATGATATGATCCACCACGAGATAGAAGTATACGCCGACGATATGATTGCAAGGTCTCAAACCGAGGAGGAACACCTTGACCACCTACGGAAGCTGTTTGACCGTCTGAAGTTGTAGAAGCTGAGGTTGAACCCGAACAAGTGCACCTTTGGGGTGAGATCTGGAAAATTGCTAGGCTTCATCGTAAGCGACAAAGGTATTCAAGTGGACCCTGCCAAGGTGAAAGCCATACAAGAGATGCCAACTCCCAAGACAGAGAAAGAAGTCAGAGGCTTTCTAGGACGTTTGAACTACATTGCCCGATTCATCTCGCATCTAACTGCTACCTGTGAACCAATCTTCAAGCTACTGAAGAAAGATCAAGTAGTACGTTGGAATGATGAATGTCAGGCCGCTTTCAAAAAGATCAAAGAGTATCTCCAAGAACTACCCATTCTTATGCCACCGGTTGAAGGGATATCTCTAATACTATACTTGACAGTACTTGACAACTCAATGGGGTGTGTGCTGGGGCAGCATGACGAGTCTGGCCGAAAAGAACACGCCATTTATTACCTGAGCAAAAAGTTTACCGACTGTGAGACTCGGTACTCACTGCTCGAGAAAACTTGCTGCGCTCTGGTATGGGCTGCTCGCCGGCTGAGACAATATATGTTGACTCACACTACTCTGTTGATTTCAAAAATGGATCCAATCAAGTACATATTCGAAAAGTCTGCTCTGTTTGGAAGAATAGCAAGATGGCAAATGATCTTGACGGAATACGACATCCAGTACACGACTCAGAAAGCAATCAAGGGAAGTGTATTGGCAGACCATTTGGCGCACCAACCAGTGGATGATTACCAGTCGTTGAATTTTGAATTTCCAGACGAGGATATCATGATAGTAACTGATTGTGAAGTACCTGGACCAGATGAAGGACCTGAGGAAGGATCCCAATGGTCTATAAATTTTGACGGAGCCTCAAACGCTTTGGGTAATGGTATCGGCGCTATGATCATATCCCCTAAAGGAACTCATACTCCACTCACCGCCCGACTGTGTTTCAACTACACCAACAACATGGCAGAGTATGAGGCATGTATCATGGGTCTTCAAGCTGCAATTGACTTAAGGATCAAGTTTTTGAGTGTTTTCGGAGATTCCGCTCTCGTGATCAATCAGGTCAAAGGCGAGTGGGATACGAAACACCCAAATCTTATTCCTTACAAGGAGTATGTATTGACATTACTTCCCCACTTCGAGGAGATAACTTTTAAACACTTCCCAAGAGAGGAGAATCAGTTGGCGGACGCGTTGGCTACAATGTCTTATATGTTCAAATTCAAATGGGATAACGAGGCTCCCCGGATCATTATCTGGAAGTTGGATGAACCTGCACATTGCTGCGATCTCGAGACCAAAGAGGTCACAGAAAAACCCTGGTATCATGAGGTGAAGAGGTACTTGGAAGCTCAAGAATACCCCGAGGGCGCATCTGTTAATGACAAAAAGTTTCTGAGAAGGTTTGCGGCAAAGTTCTTCCTCAGCAACGACATTCTCTACAAGCGAAACCATGACTCAACCTTACTGCGTTGCATGGATAAGACTGAAGCAGAGAAGATCATGGCAGAACTACACGAAGGTACATTCGGAACACATTCCAGTGGACATACCATGGCAAAGAAAATCCTTCGGGCAGGATATTTCTAGTCCACAATGGAAGCCGACTGTTATTAGCATTCTCGAATTTGTCATAAATGCCAAATCTATGCTGATAAGGTGCACATTCCTCCGGTTCCTCTGAACGTCCTGACAGCACCTTGGCCTTTTGCAATGTGGGGCATTGATATGATCGGCGAGATCCGACCTACGGCATCCAACGGGCATCGCTTCATCCTAGTAGCAATTGATTATTTCACAAAGTGGGTTGAAGCAGCTTCCTACGCCACCGTAACCAAGAGCGTCGTGGCATGGTTCATTCGGCACAACCTGATCTGTCGATACGGCATACCTGAAAGGATCATTACGGATAATGGTACCAATCTTAACAACAAGATGATCACTGAGCTCTGCGAGCAATTCAAGATACAACACCACAATTCTTCTCCCTACCGACCGAAGATGAATGGGGCTGTCGAAGCGACAAATAAAAATATTAAGAAGATTGTGCAGAAAATGACAGTGACCTATAAAGATTGGCACGAGATGTTACCGTTTTCTCTTCATGGGTACCGTACCTCAGCACGGACGTCAACAGGGGCAAATCCCTTTTCCTTGGTCTATGGCATGGAGGCAGTCTTGCCTATTGAAGTCCAGATACCCTCTCTCCGGATAATGAAGGATGCAGGTTTGAGCGAAGATGACTGGATCCAGACTCGGCTTGATCAGTTAAACCTAATTGACGAAAAGAGACTCACTGCTATTTGTCATGGTCAGACGTACCAAAAACGGATGATCAGGGCATTTAACAAGAAGGTTAGACGACAAGAGTATCAAGTCGGAGACCTGGTAATCAAGCGCATCATTCTTCCTCAAAGCGATCCCAGGGGAAAATTGACCCCTACATACGAAGGGCCATTTGTGGTTAAACATATCTTCTCAGGAGGAGCTATGATTCTAACCACCATGGATGGTGACGATCTTCCTCACCCTGCCAATGCAGACATAGTAAAAAGATACTACGCATGAATCAAAAGACCCGCTAGGTTGACACACCTAGGCAAAAATAAGGGCTTCCCGGCGAACCAAAAGGGTTCGGGCAAAAATAAGGGATGAAATGAAAAAATCTGTACACCCGACAAGTCGAAAACCTGAAAAGGCGGCTTGGGCAAAAATGGGTATCCCGGTGGACTGAAAACCCGAAAGGGCGGTCGAGGCAAAAGTTAAGGATGAAGCGTAACACTATGTCTCATTGGATCACCTTACATCCAGAATTCGGCATCAATTATCGGGCTCAGACGGCATCGATCAATCAGCTTTATTTTCAACTAAGCAGCAAAGTGATGAGACGCTTGAAGACATAAAGGCGATAGCAGAGTTGGAACCCAGTGGGATTATTGGTCACATAGCTGTTTCGTTTCCTTTTCACAAAATTGTATAAACTCTATTTTGCTCGGCGGCATTCTCTTACTAGGACGTCAGTCTCTTGTACAAAAACGCCTATTTACGGGCAAATTTCAAAATCAATACAAATTCACTTTTTTCAGACAAATTATCCATTGTTTTTCCTTTTTCTGTTTTGTTTTGCGAAGAACGTCCAATGTTCATTTTTGATATATGCATTTGACATTAATTGCTAATCATGAATATTTGCATGCGAAACAAAGGATTAATTACGGGTGACGACGGAAATAGGGGCAATAATGAGTTGTCTAAACGGTCTAGTTGCTCTGTCCACCAAGGTACCAAGGTAGGTTCGGCTGAAGAACGTAACCAGGTTACCTCAACTCCCCACAGAGTAGCCCCAGCAAGTCATCAATACTCTCCCCAAGCAGAGTTAGTCTATTGTCAGTCTTAAGGAAGTTGGGTATCCCCAGAAAATCTCAACATTCCCCAGCGGAGTATAGATATTCCTCAGCAAGCATCCCCGACAGTCTTAATATAAGATTGTTCCCCGGCGGAATACAGACATCCAGTATAGCCATTCCCCAGTACAGTCTGAAAAGTTTCCCCAGGAGAGTGGAATCCATATCCCTAGCAGGTCTTGGAGCTTATCCCCAGTAGATTCTGGAAGCTTATCCCCTGCAGAGTACGAACGTCCCTCCCCGGTTTCATTCAAAGGTTATTTCCCCACCAGGGTATAACTGGGTTATCCTTAGCTAATTACCACGGAAAGATCGTCCTCAGCGAAGTTCTTCCTATCCCCAGCGGATTTCATCAAAGTTCCCCAACATAACTTATCAGCAGAATCCCTAGCGGAGTTTATCGTTGAAATCCCTGGCGGAGTCTATCGTTGAAATCCCCAGCGGAGCTCTCATCAAAACCTCAGCGAAGTATCTCTCCCCACTGGGTAATTCCCCTCAGAGTAATCTCTCCAACAAGTTTATTCCCCAACTGAGTCATCTTCTCCTACCGGTTTATTCTTGCAACCATCATCCCCAGCGGAAGCAGAGAACTCTACTCTTCAACATCAGCCCAGGATTCCATAAACTCCTGGCCAGTCGTCAAGGATTTATTTTCCTAGACGAAAATACATTCATAGACATTTCACATTTCATACATCCTGCTTACATACATGACAAAGTGCATGCAACACTATCTCATTTTGAGCATCATGACATCATGCATCTCATACATCATGACTTCGCATACAACTGATGTTTTGCCTTTTCAGGAAAAAGGTCAATCCAAAGATGATTACCATCAACTATCGCAATTCCAGATTCGATACCTGTATCTAGCCAGGGCACATCTGTGAGTGATGGATTGTAGATTCGATTCCTGTATCTAGCCAGGGCATGTCTACATGAGAGTTTGAAGATCAACCCTTGTAACAGGCCAGTAAATTATCTTTCATTCTCAGGTCAGAGGTCTACACCTGTATCCAGCCAGGAAAGCTATCTCTACCAACCTTTTGCAATTCCAGATTCGATACCTGTATCCAGCCAGGGCACATCTGTGAGCAACTAATTCCAGATTCGATTCCTGTATCCAGCCAGGGCATATCTGTAGATGACAAATCCAGATTCGATACCTGTATCCAGCTAGGGCACATCTGTAGACAACAGTTCCAGATTCGATTCCTGTATCTAGCCAGGGCACATCTGTGAGCAACCAATTGTAGATTCGATACCTGTATCCGGCCAGGGCATATCTGCATGAAGAGACTGAAGATCAACACCTGTAACAAGCCAGGAAAACATCTTCCTTTCTCAAAGTACGCAAGTTCTCGCTAAGGAATCTCTTACGCGATCAGCACTTCCAAATGGCATCTATAAGCCTATTCCCGACAAGGTTCTGTCACATCTCCAGATGGCATCTATAAGCCCATCCCCCTATCCACCATCTCTCCAAGTGGAATCTATAAGCCCATTCCCGACATCACATTGCTGATACTCCAGCATGCGAGTGCAAATTTCAGGGCACTCTAGTGTCCAATCTCCTTTTACCTTCAAGTCGCGAAAGGCAAGCTTGCCAATCTAACTCTTAAGGTGCAAGAAGATTGAACAGGGGCAACTGTTGTACCCCAAAATTTTCCCTCCCATTTCCTCAACATTTTTCTCATCCCAAGACCCTTGGAGCTCAAGATCAAGTTAGGGTTTGCTCTGCTTAAGACTCCTCCTTGCACTGTTGACCCAAATTAGGGTTTGAGTTTGCACAAAGATGTTTTGGCCTAAAATGCCTAAGATGATTTTCTTGCTTCATGTTGAACTCACAAGTTTATCCATACCAAGTTTCAAGCCTTGATTCCAATCTTTGCCCAGTCAATTGGACAGTTGACCTAGAAATCAGCTGTATTGGGGAAAAAGTCAACTATGGTCAATTGACAGTCAAACCTCATGATTTTTGACCCACATCAACATTATGAACTCATATGGACCATTTTATCAAGTTTGGATCACAATTCCACTAGAAATTTGATCAGATCACAAAAAGGGCAAAATGGTCATTTTTAGGGTTTTGATTGCACAAAGGCAATTTTTGACTGTTTGACCTAACCAATGGCAAACCAAGCTCACATATGGACTCAAGGACCCAATGGAATTGTCTTTACATGTTCAACAAGTTCAAAAGATCCTAAATGCACAAGATTGACAGATGAATTTTCCAGTCAACTAAGCCAAATTTGACTGAATACTGAAAAGTCAAACTTTGACTTTTTGGTCAAAATCAAGTGTCAAGATTCATTTTTCATCAAAACATGTCAAATCATGAAACTTTTTCATCAAGAAATCAAAAATCACAAATTAGGGTTTGAAATGAAGAATTTTCATAACTTAGAATTTTTCTAAGTTATGAAAATCCCTAATTTTTTCCTAACTTTGTCCCATTTTTCATCAAGATACATTTGGATTCAAGGAAAACTCAAAACATGAAAGTTATAGTCCATTGCAAAATCTACAACTTTGATTCACAAAGTTTCCTCAAAAGAATATTTTAGCTCAAGTTATGATTTTTGGAACAAGGGTGCAAAACATTCTTAACTTAGAAAAATTTTGACCTATTTTAGGCAGGATTTTTGCCTAACTTCATGGCCACTTTTCACATTCTTCCACTTGGAATTTCAAATTTCATTACAAAGATGGATTGTAGTACACATTCCAAGCTTTCCAAAATGTCAAAGAACTCATCAAACACCCTTTTGGTTAGAGAGAATCGAATTTGTCAATATGGGCAAAACTCACTTTGTTCATAGGCCATTTCCATGTCCATAACTTTGCATTTTTGAACCCAACATGCTCTAAGCTAGATTACAGGCCTTTTATCTCATCCACACTCAATAATTTAATGCAAAATCTTTGTGTCCTAGCATTATCTTATCCATTAAGCCATTACACAAAAGATTAACCTTAATATGGAAAAAGCAAATTATCCATTTTTGAAAAGTATGGCTTTATGTCAAGTTTGCAAATCAAGAAGTACAATGCAAATCCTTTTGGCACAAGTTCAGGGATATATCCCACTGATCAAGACAAAGCTTTGCAGCACATTTGAGGGGCCTGCATAAGCCTAGAAACCAACTTGGCATTTTTGACTTGCATTAGAAGAAACTTGGCATATTGATATACATCTCACATTTCTGCCAACACAAGCTTAGACAAAAGTTGTTAAACACCTTCCAAATATCAAACCTAAGCTAAGGCACGAGCTAACCACCTTCCAAACCTCATCATTCACCAAAACACCCTCCTACTGCAAAAAACAGAGTCACCTCTGTAGTTGGACTTCTACAACTCAATCCACTCGTGCGCCTTGGCCAAAACCAGTTCATACACACTCCATACCACCTATACAAGCTATCCCAAGCATTGGACACGACCTGTAACACCTCTAACCAACTTCACCATTTTCACTTTTTCTGTTTTGCAGGTTGATTGCTATAGCTTGATTCACTTGGTTTCAAAGCAAGTTAAAGGTTGGAGAAGCATCCCTGACCTTCAAGCAAGCTGTACAAGTCCTCACATTGCACTGAAAGAAACTCCATTGCCAGACACGATCCAAGCTGAACAGGTAAGTTCATGGACTTCTATCTCTCAATCTAGAAAGAGTTAACTTTAAGTTTGTGAATGGAAAATGTCATGCTCATGTCCCTGAAGCCACTCATATCCTCACTTTCCATTTATATTGCATACGCTGAGAGAATTTAAGACCTGAACATTGACAAAAACTTAGGTCAGAAATTGGGGGAGAAGAAATTCTCTCTCATTTCTGAGAGTTAGATCAAGTTTTTTATATGTATGAACTCGTGACATGATGCTCTACATTTCTTGTGTTATGAGTTTTGCTTGAAAGTCCAGGAATCATGAGATAGCAGGAAGCACGCGTTGCTCTGTTTGTTTGTTCAGAGGTTGAAGACAAAGTCTTCCTGGGCTGGGCCTGTATTGTTCTTCCTTTTTGCACCACATTCTCACACATGCACCCCCTTGGCCCATTGCATTTTATTTTTATTATTTTTGACTTTTGATTTTTGTTTCTGACTTATTTATTTTTGTCAAAGCATAAAAAATATTAAAATTATTTTTCTCACATTTTTTGCATTTTATTTGATATTTATTTGGTTTCATTTAAGTTTTGTACATAAATAAACATAAATATACTTTTATTTAAAATAACTAAAAATAATAAAAATATATTTATTTTCTGATTTCATTTTATTTTATCTTTTTTGAAAACATTTTATAAAAAATATACCTTTTTTTGTAAATATTAAATACTTAATTTTTGTACATATTTAATATATTTAATAAATTATATACATACTTATATATTTATTAGTATATTTAGGTTAAAAACATAAAAATAATACATTTTTATTTTTATTAATATTTAACTTAAAAAAATCACTTTTTGACAATATACTTTCTTTTTATTTATTTTTGTACATAATTAATAAATATTGCATATAATAAATAATTAATACATTTCATTTAGCAAAATTAGGGTTTTACCCTAAACTTGAAAAATATCCAAAATTAACCCTTTTATTTTTTTTGTTTATTTGTCACATGAAAAACACCTTTTTACATACATACAAAAATCATTTTTTTGCATCTTGCATATTTTATCTTATTTTATTTAATTATTGTATATTAAATAATTTGTATAATTCAATTTGGATGTAATAGTTTAGGTTTAATTTCTTGCTAAAATATCCCCATTTGAACATTTGTACCCCCCATCCCATATTTGTGTTGTAATAACTTATGACCTTTTATTTTTCGCATTTAAAAGCTTTCCAATTATGCCATGTTAGACTTAGGGTTTTGTATGCCAAAATCAACCAACAAATAGTTTGACCTAAATTCAAGATAAACAAGCATGAAAATGGACAACACTAATCACACTTGCACCCCTAGGGAACTCCACTTGATGCCTTCAATAATGGACCATATTGCATGTTAGGTATCTTTGGCAAAACCAAAACAAATTCAAATGATCATAGTCCCTCGATGACGCTTTCGAAAGTTGCCTAAAAATGATCAAGTCCCTTAAAGGAAAAATTGCCCAAAGATACTTGGCACCATTGCAATCATGGTCTAAACGATGACCCGCGCCCGTCCCGTTCACATCCTAACACAAGATTGTCCACCAAATACAATGGTGGAACAAAATTGTTAAAAGGGTTAAAAACATAGCAAAGATCTTTGAGAAATTTAGGAGTAGATAACTTTTGGTTACTTGCCAATTTGCAAAACAAAAACACTTGCCTATTTTCAAAACCACACATCACAATACACTTTCAAAACAACTTTCAAAAACATTGATAACTTTTCAAAAGACATACACCTTTGTATACATCCCAACATGGATCATTACAAAGGTTGCCACCACATTGGCCTCTTTTCAAAACATTTTCAAAACCCACACACAAAGCACCATTTCAAACAATTGAAAATCAAGGCAAGTTGATCTAAGCAAGTAACTAAGAGCCCATGGATAACCATGGATATAAAGGGTGCTAATACCTTCCCTTTCTATAATCTACTCCCCGAACCCAAGAAAACATCTCAAAGGTTTTTGCTGTGCTTTTTTAACCTTTCCTTAGGATAAAATAAAAAGTCGGTGGCGACTCTTGCTCAACCGAAACATTTGCAAAAACAAACGCAAAACCTCAAGTCAGTTCTCCCACCGTATCACACCAGTCGACCTAGCGGGTCTTTGATTATGCGTAGTATTTTTTCACTATGTCTGCATTGACGGTGTGAGGAAGGTCATCACCATCCATGGTGGTTAGAATCATAGCTCCTCCTGAGAAAAT
The DNA here is from genome assembly GCA_948472305.1 of Vicia faba. Classification (NCBI taxonomy): domain Eukaryota; kingdom Viridiplantae; phylum Streptophyta; class Magnoliopsida; order Fabales; family Fabaceae; genus Vicia; species Vicia faba. Next base: position 920,311,076 of record OX451736.1, on the reverse strand, counting down.
GTTCTTAACCACAAATGGCCCTTCATAAGTAGGGGTCCATTTGCCCCTGGGATCACCTTGAGGTAGAATGATGCGCTTGATAACCAGGTCCCCAACTTGATACTCTTGTCGTCTGAATTTCTTGTTAAATGCCTTGATCATCCATTTTTGATACGTCTGACCATGACAAATAGCAGTAAGTCTCTTTTCGTCGATTAGGTTCAGTTGATCAAGCCGGGTCTGAATCCAGTCACCTTTGCTCAAACCTGCATCCTTCATAATCCGAAGAGAGGGTATCTAAACTTCAATGGACAAGACTGCCTCCATGCCATATACCAAGGAATAAGGTGTTGCCCCTGTTGACGTCCTTGCTGAGGTACCGTACCCATGAAGAGAAAATGGTAACATCTCGTGCCAATCTTTGTATGTCACTGTCATCTTCTGCATGATCTTCTTAATGTTCTTATTATCCGCTTCAACATCCCCATTCATCTTCAGCCGGTAGGGAGAAGAGTTGTGATGCTGTATCTTGAATTGCTTGCAGAGCTCAGTGATCATCTTGTTATTGAGATTGGTACCATTGTCCGTAATGATCCTCTCTGGTACACCATATCGATAGATCAGATTGTGCCGAATGAAGCGTGCCACGACGTTCTTGGTTACTGTAGCAAAGGAAGCTGCTTCAACCCACTTCGTAAAGTAATCAATAGCCACCAGGATGAAATGGTGCCTGTTGGATGCCGTAGGTCTGATCTCGCCGATCATATCAATGCCCCACATTGCGAAAGGCCACGGAGCTGTCAAGACGTTTAGAGGAACTGGAGGTATGTGCACCTTATCAGCATAGACCTGGCACTTGTGACATGTCCGAGAATGCTGATAACAGTCGGCTTCTATAGTGGACCAGTAGTATCCTTCCCGAAGGATTTTCTTTTCCATGGTGTGTCCACTGGAATGAGTTCCGAAAGTACCTTCATGTAAATCTTCCATGATCCTTTCTGCTTCATTCTTATCTACACATCGCAGTAAGGTTGAATCATGGTTACGCTTGTAAAGAATGCCATTGCTAATGAAGAATCTCACCGCGAACCTCCTCAAAAACTTCTTGTCATTAACAGATGCACCCTCAGGGTACTCCTGAGCTTCGAGATACCTCTTCACCTCATGAAACCAGGGTTTATCTGCTACCTCTTCAGTCTCAATATCACAGCAATGTGCAGGTTCATACAACCTTTGAATGATAATCCGGGGAGCTTCATTGTCCCAATTGACTTTGAACATAGAAGACATCGTAGCCAGCGCATCCGCCAACTGATTCTCCTCTCTTGGGAAGTGTTCAAAGGTTATCTCCTCAAAGTGCGGAAGTAAAGTCAACACATACTCCTTGTAAGGAATAAGATTTCGGTGTTTCGTATCCCACTCGCCTTTGATTTGACTGATCACAAGAGTGGAATCTCCGAAAACACTTAGAAACTTAATCCTTAGGTTAATTGCTGCTCAAAGACCCATGATGCATGCTTCATACTCCGCCATGTTGTTGGTTCAGTTGAAACATAGTCGGGCGGTAAACGGAGTATGAGAGCCTTTAGGAGATATGATCACGGCGCCAATGCCATTGCCCAAAGCGTTTAAAGCTCCATCAAAGTACATAGACCATCGGGATCCCTCCTCAGGTCCTTCATCCGGTCCAGGTGTCTCACAGTCAGTCACTATCATGATATTCTCATCCGGAAATTCAAAGTTCATAGACTGGTAATCATCCACTGCCTGATGTGCCAAGTGATCTGCCAACACACTTCCCTTGATTGCCTTTTGGGTCGTATACTGGATGTCACACTCAGTCAAGATCATCTGCCATCTTGCTATTCTTCCGGATAAGGCAGGCTTCTCGAAGATATACTTGATTGGATCCATCTTTGATATCAATAGAGTAGTGTGAGTCAGCATATACTGTCTCAGCCGGAGAGCAGCCCATGCCAAAGCACAACAAGTTTTCTCGAGCAACGAGTATCGGGTCTCGCAGTTGGTAAACTTTTTGCTAAGGTAATAAATAGCATGCTCTTTTCGGCCAGACTCGTCATGTTGTCCCAACACACACCCTATTGAATTATCGAGTACTGTCAAGTATAAGATCAAAGGTCTCCCTTCAACTGGTGGCATCATAATGGGTGGCTCTTGGAGATACTCTTTGATTCTTTCGAAAGCGGCCTGACATTCATCATTCCATCTTACCACTTGATCTTTCTTCAGTAGCTTGAAGATTGGCTCACAAGTAGCAGTCAGGTGCGAGATGAATCGGGCAATATAGTTCAAACGTCCCAGAAAGCCCCTGTCTTCTTTTTCTGTTCTGGGAGCTGGCATTTCCTGTATAGCCTTCACCTTTGCAGGATCCACTTGAATACCTTTGTAACTTATGAAGAAACCCAGCAGCTTACCAGATCTCACCCCGAAGGTGCACTTGTTCGGGTTTAACCTCAGTTTGTACAACTTCAACCTGTCAAATAACTTTTGAAGGTGGTCCAGATGCTCTCCTTTAGTCTGGGATCTTGCAATCATGTCGTCGACGTATACCTCAATCTCATGATGGATCATATCATGGAACAAAGCAACCATGGCGCGCTGATACGTTGCCCCAGCGTTCTTCAATCCAAAAGGCATGACCTTGTAGCAAAAGGTACCCCATTGAGTAACAAAGGTTGTCTTCTCCATGTCTTCGGGAGCCATTTTAATCTGATTATAACCGGAGAAACCATCCATAAAGGAGAAGACCTTATGCTGTGCGGTGTTGTCAACCAGAACGTCGATATGAGGTAGAGGGAAATCATCCTTGGGGCTCGCCTTGTTCAGATCCCTATAGTCGACACACATTCGAACCTTACCATCCTTTTTCGGCACAGGAACCACGTTGGCAACCCACTGTGGGTAAGAAGTAACTGCTAGAAAACCGACGTCGAACTGTTTCATGACCTCAGCCTTGATTTTCTCAGACATCTCTGGGCGCATTCGACGGACTTTCTGTTTCACTGGAGGACAGTCTTCCTTGGTAGGCAATCGGTGAACCACAATATCGGTATCCAACCCAGGCATATCTTCATAAGACCAGGCAAAGATCTCAACATAGTCACGCAGCATCTGAACCAACTGTTGCTTCACACTAAGCTCCAGATTTGCCCCGATCTTGACCTCTTTCTTGTCCTCTTTTGTACCCAGATTTACCGTTTTCACCGGCTCTTCATGCGGCTGTATAGCCCTCTCTTCCCGGAGTAGTAGTCTAGTAAGTTCGCCAGGCACTTCACAATCATCTTCACCTTCGTCTTCGGCTAAGTTTATCGGACTTTCAAAATCATAATTGGTAGTAGTAGAGTCGTTACCAGTGAGATCCAGAGTGGATGTAGACCTGTATATGTGAGTGTGTGTAAAATAGCTGTTTTGTAATACATAATAAAAGAAAAACAAGGAGCGCAAAATTTGAAATGCAAGAAACGTCCAATGCTTTTATTAATGATATATGAAAATGACACACATAAAGCCCTCACAAATGAAGCCATGGTGCCCCGGGTAAGACACCGGGCCATAGAGTTTTAAAACATTGTCTGTTACAAATTCAAAACAAAAAGTCTCATTACTGGGTAACAAAAGAAATTGGGATGGAGTCCTTTGCTGTCCAGTTGCCTAGTCCGCCGTCAGTAGTAGGATAGATCCAACTGTCAAATTCAGACTCTTCGACGTCGTCTTCAATGGAATTCACTCCTGAATTGCTGATGAACAAGGGAGGTCTTCCGATCCGTGCATTCCAAACAGCCTTTTGAGCTTCTGCAGTGAAACCCAAACCAAACTTGTTAGTCTTCTATGAAAAATCAGGGAGTTGGCCCCAATTTGCACACCCACCTTTCTCGACAACAGCCCGGGCATCCTTGAAGGAAGCCATCTTCATCAGAGGATCTTCAACAACAGTCTCAGTTGATGCCAGCATCTTGGGAACCTCTTCAAAATGTTGGAACGGGGTCTCAATGAACTCCCCATCCATCTCTACATATCAGAAAGAGTTGAGGTGGCTCACCATGTACTCCTCCTCTCCTTGCACTGTCACAATCTTCCCTTTCACTGGGTACTTTAACTTTTGGTGGAGCGTAGACGTCACTGCCCCAGCTTTGTGGATCCATGGGCGACCCAGCAAACAAGAATAAGATGGCCGAATGTCCATTACATATAATGTAGATGCGAAAACCTGAGAACCAACCTTAATCGGGATATAAACTTCTCCATGTACCATTCTCTTAGACCCATCAAAGGCCCTGACAACAATGTTACTTGGCTTCAACTTTAAACCTTCACAGTCCAACCAGTCTAGAGCTTTCTTAGGCAAAACGTTCAATGAGGAACCAATATCCACTAATATATGAGCAAGAGTAGTGCCCCTACATTCAATGGAGACATGAAGGGCATCATTGTGATTCTTCCCCTTAGAAGTCAAGTCAACATCAGAGAAACCCAACCCATTATCAGCAGTCAGACTAGCTACGCAATCTTTAAACTGATCAACTGATGTTTCTTGAGGTACGTGTGCAGTCTTCAGGAATGCAATCAGAGCCTTGGCATGGGCCTCTGAGCATAGCAACAGTGATAACATAGAGATTTTGGATGGGCTTTGCCCCAGCTGCTCGACTACATTGTAGTCGCTGTTTTTGATGATTTTCAAAATTTCCTCCATCTCTTGTCTAGAGGCTTCAACAGTAATTGTTTTTGGTGCCTCTGTCTGGGCAGGCTCATCAGTGGTCCCTTTGCCCCGAGTATCAGACGACTCGACAACAGGGGTAAGAATGGGAACTTGAACATGAATAGTAGCAGGTACACTGGTAGGTGTAATAACGACAGGTCTTCGGGCATTTGGTGGAGAGATATCATGGGAGAAAAGCCTTCTGCTGCGGGTGACTTTAGCAGGTCCAACAATATTGCTGACGTCAGTATCAACATCCAAATCTTGTTTAACTCCGTGATAATAAACATCAGCCCTGTAGTGCCAAGGGACAACTTTATCAGATGTATAGGGGATAGGCCTAGGAACAGTGATGATCAACAACATGATTCTTGGAACAGATGTAATTCTAACAGGCTTTCTTGAGGAAGCCTTGGAAGAATTATCGAAAATGGTTATAATAGCAACTTCTTCAACGGGGATCAAAGGAACAAGAGTCTTCTCGAACAGAATTTCTTTATTATCCATCAGGCGTTGGACACCTGACTTCAAAAGATGGCAACCGGTAGGTAGGACAGAACATATACGGCAAGCTTCACCACAACCCGGAAATAAACCGGCTAGCAAAAGGTTCTTCTTTACAGTCATCAAAGGGGTAACAATGTCGTTCATAGAAACCACAAACGAGTCTTCATTTATAGCATTTACTCCATGCTTGGGCATAGGAGCAGTCACAACATTAGGTCTTTCAGGTGCTTCGAACTCAATCTCCTTCGCATCAATTAAGTCCTGTATTTTGTTCTTCAAAACCCAACAATCATCTGTATCATGCCCCGGGCTATCAGAGTGAAAAGCACAGCAGGCATTAGGGTTGTACTTTGGTGATGTTGTATTTTGATTCTGTGGGGCCTCCCTCGGAGTCACCAGGTTGGTCTTTAATAACTGCGGTAGAATCTAGGATAAAGTCATGTTGAGCTGAGTGAATTGTCTTCGAGGTCTCTCGGCCTTAGGTAGATTGTTGCGCCGAGGAGCACCAGCAGGTCTTGAAATAACAACCGCATTAACAACTTGGCGGCATTCAGGTCTATTCTGGTTTTTCAAACTGTAAACAACACTGGACTCTTTCTTAAAAGGCTTCTTCTCGGTGCCCGATGAAGCACCCTTCTGTATTTTACCAGACTTAATACCAGCCTCAATCCTTTCCCCGGTCATAATCAGCTCCGTAAACCCGGACGAAGAACTTCCAATCAGATGGTTGAAATACGGACCCAATAAGGTCCCCAGAAACTTATCAACTAACTCCCTATCAGCCAAGGGTGGTTATACTCTTCCAGCGAGGTCCCTCCACTTTTGAGCATAATCTTTGAAACCTTCGCCCGCACCCATTGACATACTCTGGAGTTGGGTATGCGTGGGAGCGAGGTCGGCATTGTATTGGTACTGCTTGTAGAAAGCAGCAGCCAAATCTTCCCAACTACGGATACTGGCTCCTTCTAGCTGGTAAAACCATTCAATCTGAGTCCCTGAGAGACTGTCTTGAAAGAAGTGGATCTAGAGATTCTTGTCAGCGGTGTACGGCTGAATCTTCCTTACATACGACCGGAGGTGCAGTTTCGGGCACGAAACTTCGTCGTACTTAGCAAAAGCCGGTGCTTTGAACTTGTGGGGAATCACCACCCCAGATGACAGACCTAAATCACCAAAGTCCAGACCAGGCACTTTCTGTACTTCCATCGCACTCAACCAGTCTTCCAGTTGCTTGTATCTATCCTCAACCAGAGGATACTGGTCTTCATCGAAGTCCGTCTCGTTGCCTGAAAGCACAGAGCTAGGAGCCCTCCTTTCTTCCTGACTATCCTTCCCTCCAGATGAGGTGGTCAAATCAACTTCATCTCGTAGCCTGTTTCCAAACCTGTGGCCCATGTTAAACAGGACCGTCTTCTTCTTCTTTTTCTTCTTCTCTTTCAGGATAAGGGCCTTCAGATCTTGCTGACCCTTAGCCAAATTCATGAACAATTCCTGGAACTGGGCCTTTTGAGCCTGCAGAGCCTTGATTGCTTGTTCAGTTGATGGTTTAGAAGACATGATGCTGAAATAAACAGCGAAGAAGATGAGAAAACCTGTAAGGGTACCTGTTATGAGGTGTATGGAATGAAATGCACATGCTTATGATTTCAAAGACGTCGAGAGATTCAAATTCATAAACAAGAAATGAAGCACACTTTTATTAGATAAATTTGAAATCCAAATTGTTCAACAAATTCCCTTAAGGCGTTACAAGAAAGGAAATACTGGAAAGTAAATAAAACTGGAAATAATCAAAGGACATCAACGCTCCCATGGTCGTTTGCCTTTAGTGCTGACATAGTCATTGATGATCTGCTCCCTCTCCAGCTGCCTAGTCAACTTCTGAATCTTCTGCTCTTGCTCGTGATACTTTTCTCAGTAAGTATCCCGTTCTTCTCTCAGCTGCATCCAGGACCTCTTCAATGCCCCAATGTCAGTAGGCATGTAAGGGTGTAAGATAGTAGGAGGAACCCCTTCCACATCAGCAACTTCAACAATGATAGGTAAGACAGCTTCATAGGGCATTCCCAGCTTTTGGGCACGGATACGAACCCATCGGAGATATGGCTCCATTGGTAGAGAAGTCTTCGCACCCAGCTCGTGTGGATCAGATCTGTGTACTCTATCCCAAGCCCTATTGAATCTGCGGCGTTGCTTGTCACTATCCCCTTGAAGATCAAAGACTATACTAGGCATTAGCAACTCATGAGGTCCTTCTCTTCTGGCTCGCCCAAACTGACGTAAGGCCAAGTATAGATTGTAAGTAATTCCTCCATTGGTTCCTATCAGTGGAACATTGGGTTATTCCCCATAGCGATCAATAATGGCCACCTCGTTCATACCCTTAATGGTCCAAATGATGTCATTGTGAGAGAGAGAGACATAACCCTATAAGCCTAGCCCATGCCTTCCTTGTTCTTTAAAACTGATTTGGGGAGGTGAGAAATAAACCACCTCGCCAATAAAGGAGCACAGCACATCAAGGTTCCCCACCTCCGAGCAGTACGAGCATAAAGCTGATGAAGAATGTCACCCAAGAGAGTGGGTACAGGATTACCAGAGATGAAGATTTTTACCGCATTCACATCAACAAAGGAGTCAGAGTTAGGAAACAATACTAAGCCATATATCAGAAGAGCCAGAATATCTTCAAATGCCTGGAAGTCTAGACTATCCCAGAAATGATTAGCGTTACTGTGATACGGTGGGAGAACTGACTTGGGATTTTGCGTTTGTTTTCGCAAATGTTTCGGTTTAGCAAGAGTCGCCACCGACTTTTTATTTTATCCTAAGGAAAGGTTAAAAAGCACAAGAAAAACCTTTGAGATGTTTTCTTGGGTTCGGGGAGTAGATTATAGAAAGGGAAGGTATTAGCACCCTTTCTATCCATGGTTATCCATGGGCTCTTAGTTACTTGCTTAGATCACTTGCCTTTGCTTTTCAATTGTTTGAAATGGTGCTTTGTGTGTGTGGTTTTTGAAAATGTTTTGAAAAAGATGCCTTGTCTAGGCAACCATTGTAACAATTCTTTACTCGAATGTTTTATAAAGGTGTTTGTCTTTTTGAAAAGATGTTTCAATGTTTTTTGAAAGTTGTTTTGGAAGTTATGTTTGTGAAGTGTGTTTTGAAAGTAAGCAAGTGTATTTTGCAAGTTTGATCAAGTAACTAAGAGTTGTCTACCCTATTGTACTCAAAGGTCTTTCTTATGTTTTAACCCTTTTAACAGTGTTGTTTCACCATTGTATTTGGTGAACAACCTTGTGTTACGATATTAACGGGACGGGCGCGGGTCATCGTTTAGACCATGAATGCAATAGTGCCAAATGTCTTTGGCAATTTTCTTTAAGGGACTTGATCATTTTTTAGGCAACTTGAGAAAGCGCCATCGAGGGACTATGATCATTTGATTTGTTTTTCTTTTGCCAAAGACACTCAACATGCAACATGGCCCATTTTTGAAGGCAACAAGTGGAGTAACCCTAAGGGTGGAAGTGTGCATTGTGTTGTCCATTTTCATGCTTTTTTTGTCTTTGTATTAGTCAAGCTATTTGTTATTTGATTTGCATACAAACCCTATGTCTATCATGGCATAATTTGAAAGCTTTTAAATGCGGAAATTTAAAGTCCTAAATTATTACAACATGATTATGGGGATGGGGGTACAAATGTTTGAATGGGGGGATATTTGACAAGAAATTAAATCTAGACTATTACATCCATATCGAATATACAAATATTTAATTGTACAATATAAAGTAAATACAATAAATATGCAAAATGTATTATGCACCAAAATGATTTTTTATGTATGTGAAAGTGTTTTTCAATGTAAAATATAAACAAAAATAAAAGGGTCAAATTTTGTATATTTTTATGGTTTAGGGCAAAACCCTAGTTTTCAAATAAATATTATTTATTTATTACTCATATACAATATTTATATATTAATTTATACAAAAAATAAAAAAAGAAGTATATTGTAAAAAAAGTATTTTTTAGTGTCATATATTAATAAAAATAAAAATGTATTATTTTTATATTTTTCCCCTAATTATCTAGTAAAATATACAAGTATTTATATATTATATATTAAATATACTAAATATATACAAGAATAAAATATTAATTATTTACAAAAATGTATATTTTTAGAAAATGTTTTCAAAATGTAAACAAAAAATAATAACTAAAAAAAAGTACATTTTTGTATTATTTTCTAGGGTTTTAAATAAAAAGTATATATATTTATTTACATGTATATGTTAAATAAAACAAATAAATGCCAAATAAATGCAAAAAGGGGTGGAAAAATATTTTTGGAGTTTTTTATATTTAAGCAAAAAATAATAAGTCAGAACAAAAAAAGAAAAATGCAAAATGACAATTATTTCACACAATGGGCCAAGGGGGTGCAAAATGGAAAAAGAGTGTGCAAAGAGTAAAACCAACTCAGGCCCAACCCAAGTCAGCCTTCTTCAACCTCCAGCTTTGTTTGAACAAGCAAAACGCGCGTTTCCGAACTCCTGATTCCTGGACTTTCATGCAAAACTCATAACACCAATAATGTAGAGCACCAAGAGACGAATTCAGACATATAAAATACTTGACCTAACTCTAAGAAACGAGGGAGAATTTCTTCATCCCCAATTTCAGACCTAATTTTTCTTCAATGTTCATGGCCAAAATTCTCACAGCATACTTAATATAAATGAAAAGTAAATACATGGATGGCTTCAGAGCTATGAGTAGAGCATGTTTCATTCACAAACCTAAGCCTAACTCTTCCTAGATTGAGAGATAAAAGTTCATGTTTTTACCTGTTTCAGCTTGAGTCGTGTACAATAATGTGGCCAACTTCAATGGAGTTTGAGCTTTTGTACAGCTTGCCTGAAGTCCAACGATGCTTCTCCAACACCTAGCTTGATTTGATACTCTCTGAATCGTGCTATGGAAGTTCACCTGCAAAACTGAAAAGTGAAAATGGCAAGTGATGTTAGGGGTGTTACAGTTTGTATCTAGGGCTTGAGATAGTTCCAATGGATGATATAGAATGTATTTGAACTGGTTTTAGCCAAAGTGCACGAGTGGAATGGATTGTGGAAGTCAAACTGCAACAGATGCCCTGTTTTGCAGAAAAACTGTGACTTTCTGTATGAGGAGGGATGAGGTGTGGTTTAGTCGTGCTTTAGGCTTGCTTGGATGTATGAAAGATGTTTGCAAAGTTTTTGTTTGGCTGTGTTGACAGGAATGAGAGATGGAGAGTTTTTGCAAGCTTTCTTCAAATGTAAGCAAGGATAATGTAAGTTCCAATACCAGCCTGTACCACCCTCTATGTATGCTGCTGTGATACGGTGGGAGAACTGACTTGAGGTTTTGTGTTTGTTTTCGCAAATGTTTCGGTTGAGCAAGAGTCGCCACCGACTTTTTATTTTATCCTAAGGAAAGGTTTAAAAAGCACAGCAAAAACCTTTGAGATATTTTCTTGGGTTCGGGGAGTAGATTATAGAAAGGGAAGGTATTAGCACCCTTTCTATCCATGGTTATCCATGGGCTCTTAGGTACTTGCTTAGATCAACTTTCCTTGGTTTTCAATTGTTTGAAATGGTGCTTTGTGCGTGGTTTTGAAAATGTTTCGAAAAAGATGCCTTGTCTAGGCTACCCTTGTAACAATTCTTTACTCGAATGTTTTACAAAAGGTGTTTGTACAAAAGGTGTTTGTCTTTTTGAAAAGATGTTTCAAGGTTTTTGAAAGTTTGTTTTGAAAGTGTGATTTGATAAATAGGCAAGTGTTTTCATTTTGCAAGTTGACAAGTACTTAAGAGCTATCTACCCTAAAGTTCTCAAAGATTTTTGCTATGTTTTAACCCTTTTAACAATTTTGTTCCACCATTGCATTTGGTGGACAATCTTGTGTTAGGATGTGAAAGGGACGGGCGCGGGTCATCGTTTAGACCATAATTGCAATGGTGCCAAGTATCTTTGGGCAATGTTTTCTTTAAGGGACTTGATCATTTTTTAGGCAACTTTCGAAAGCGTCATCGAGGGACTATGATCATTTGATTGTTTGTTTTGCCCAAAGAGACCTAACATGCAATATGGCCCATTATTGAAGGCAACAAGTGGAATACCCTAGGGGTGCAAGTGTGATTAGTGTTGTCCATTTTCATGCTTGTTTATCTTGAAATTAGGTCAAACTATTTTTGTTGTTTTTGATTCGCATACAAACCCTAATTCTAACATGGCATAATTAGAAAGCATTAAAGTGCGAAAAATAAAGTTCCTAAATTATTACAACACAATATATGGGAAGGGGGGTACAAATGTTCAAATGGGGGTATTTTGACAAGAATTAAAACCCTAGACTATTACATCAATTTGGAATTATACAAGGTAATTAATTGCACAAATTAAATAGAAATAAAATAAATATGCAAGATGCAAAAAGGCTTTTTATATGTATGAAAAAAAAAGTATTTTTATATGTCAAATAAACAAAAATAAAAAGTAGTATTTTTTTGGAGTTTTTTATGCTTAGGGCAAAACCCTAATTTTATTAAGTAAATGTATTAATTATTTAATATGTACAATATTTAATAATTATGTACAAAAATAAAATAAAAATGAAGTATATTTATAAAAAAGGTATTTTTAATGTCAAATATTAATAAAATAAAAATATATGTATTTTTGTATTTTTGCCCTAAATATTCTAATAAATATATATGTATTTGTATCATTTACTAAATATATATTATATATACAAAATAATAATATTTAATATTTATAAAAAAAGTATATTTTATGTAAAATATTTTCAGAAGATAAAATAAAATAAAAATCAGAAAATAAATGTGTTTGCATTATTTTTTCTAGTTATTCTAAATAATAGTATTTATATATTGTTTATGTACAAAACCTATTTAAACAAATATATTGTTTATGTACAAAACCTATTTATATATTCTTTAGTAACGGACAATCAAACGGCAGAGAGTAATAGCAGTAGCAATCTTCTTTACATCCCGGGAAAATCCCGGCCTTTAACAGATTCAACTTGATGGTTAGCAACGGAGTTATCAGATCATTGACATCAGCAACATACAAATCTTCTTCAATGGCATTGACATTTCGGCCGTGCTTCGGCATTGGAGCAGATATCACGTTCGGCTTCTCCGGAGCGTCAAACTCCACCTCCTTCGCCTCTATCAGGTCTTGGATTTTATGCTTGAGTGCCCAACAATCGTTGGTGTCGTGCCCAACACTGTCAGAATGGTAGGCGCATTTAGCATTAGGATGGTAATGCGGAGAGGACGTATTCACATTTTTTGGTGCCTCTTTGAAAGTGGCGAGATTCAACTTTAACAGATGGGGAAGCACTTGCACTGGCGTCATATTAATGCGGGTGAACTGCCGTTTTGGCCGTTCCACCCGTTGCTGATTTAGTCTGGACTGGTTATAGCGAGGCTGCTCACTTGAAGGGTTTTGGATCATTACGGCCCCCACAGTTGGCCGACGTTCAGTCTTCCCTGCTCTTCTCTGAGAGTATACCACAGCCGTTTCCTTCTTGAAAGGCTTCTTCTCAACACTTACAGCGACACCCTTCTGAATCTTCCCTGACTTGATGCCAGCTTCTATTCTTTCGCCTGTTAAGATCAAATCGGTAAACCCCGCGGAAGAGTTACCAATTATATGGTTGAAAAATGGACCAGACAGGGTCCCTAGAAACATGTCAACAAGTTCACGGTCGGTTAAAGGAGGCTGCACCCTTCCAGCCAAATCCCTCCATTTTTGTGCATATTCTTTGAATCCTTCGCCTGTTCCCAGCGACATACCCTGAAGTTGGGTACGTGTGTGAGCAAGGTCAGAATTATACTGATATTGTTTGTAAAAGGCGGTGGCCAAGTCTTCCCAGTTTCGGACGCTGGTTCCCTCTAGCTGATAGAACCACTCCAGTTGAGCCCCAGAAAGGCTGTCTTGAAAGAAATGGATCCAAAGGTTCTTATCTGCCGTATAAGGTTGAATCTTCCTTACGTAGGACCGGAGATGCATTTTTGGACAGGACAGCCCGTCGTACCTCACAAAAACTAGCACTTTAAACTTTGGGGGAATCACAATCCCGGCAACTAAACCCAAGTCTTCGAAATCCAAACCCGGCACCCTCTGTAGCTCCATGGCTGCCAATCTGTCTTCTAAACCTTTGTATTTATCATCAGCCGGAGGGTATTGTTGATCAGAGTAGTCTTCATCCTCTTCAGCCTCCTCTTCTTCCACATCGGACTCGGAAGGTACCGCAGCCCCACCTCCTTTACTGGTTCCTTCCTCAGAAGTAGGAGGAAATTCAAGCACTCTCCTGGCCTCTCCTTCAAATCTTCTCCCTAAAGTAGCCACCCCGAGTCTCTTTTTCTTCTTCTTCACTGGGTCTTTATTCCCCAGCAAGGTCTTTAGATCCTCCTGACCCTTAGCCAAGGTCATCAGGAGTTGCTGAAACTGTGCATTTTGAGCCTGCAAGTCTTTGACTGTTTGCTCGAGATCCATCCTATTGAAATAAACAACAGACAGATAAGGAAACCTGGCGTGAGACCTGCTTATGCACATGATGAATGGTATGCTTATGTATGCAATGCATTCAAGGATTTAGAATATTCAAACTTGTTGCAGACAAAAAAGAACGCACGTCATATTAATAAGAAGAAATTTGTTAGTACAAAAATGCCCCATGGGCCAAATATTACAAAAAACAACTTCTCAAGGTAAAAAGACATTGCGCATCCTCTTTGGCGCGATGTAGGTGTTGAGGGTCTCTTCTTCATGGAGTCGGCGGGTAAGCTCTAGAACCTTCTTCTCACTAGCGTAGAAGCTGGCTTCAAAAGTGTTCCGTTCCTCCTTGAGCTGAATCCAGCTCTTCTGCATTTCCTCCCACGATGTAGGCATGTCAGGATATAGGATGGTGTAGGGAACTTCTCCTTCCTTAACAGGCTCTTTAATCACAGGGAGAACATGAGGATAAGGCATCATTAGACTCTGGGCTCGGGCTCGTACCCACTTGAGATAAGGCTCAAGAGGGATGGAGTTCTTGTGTCCCAATGTCTTGCTATCAACCTTGTTGGGCATCCTCCAAGCTCTGATGAATCTTTGGCGAAGTCCTTGCGCATCGTTGTCGAAGTCAAAAACTAGGTCAGGAATCAACATGTCGTGAGGGCCATCCCTCCGTGCATATCCAAATTGCCTCAAAGCTAGGCAAGGGTTGTAGGTAATGCCCCCTCTAATGCCAAGTAATGGGACATTAGGGAACTCTCCACAGCGATCGACGATGATGACATTTTCTCTGGACCGAGAACACCAATGTACATCAGAGTGAGTAAGAGTCATCAATCGTTGGGACCACCTTGAGCCTTGGTCATTCTTCAAGACAGATTGTGGAAGGTGCGAAATAAACCACCTTGCAAGAAGAGGAGTACAGCACATGAGAACACCCCTCTTTCTCATTGTTCGTGTGTAAAATGAGTGAAGAATGTCTCCAAGCAATGTTAGTATTGGATTTCTGGACAAGAAGATTTTGACGGCGTTGACATCTACCAATTGGTCGGAATTTGGGAACAAGACCAACCCATAGATAAGGAGTGCCACAATCTCTTCAAAGGCTTGTAGGTCCAATGAATTCCAACACTCTTGTGCCTTCTCAAATAAGAATTTTGCTAAGAATCCTTTGACGCCGCTTCTGGTTTCCCAATGTCCCTTGATGTCAGAAGGCTGTAGATGTAATGCTCGAGCAACATCTTTCGGCTTTGGTTCCTTTTCCGTACCGTTGAAAGGTAGTTTATTAAGGATAGGAATTCCCAGGAGTCGAGAAAACTCATCCAAAGTGGGTACCAACTAGTAGTCAGGGAAAGTGAAACAGTGGTGAAGAGGGTCAAAGAACTGGAATAGCACCTTCATCATGTCTTCTTCAATGTTGGTGTTGACTAAGCTGAGCAGTCTACCATGTCTTTCACTGAAGGATGAGCTTTCCGGAATTCTTGAGGTGAGCTCCTTGAGTTGAGGAGAGATTCTCACAAGGTTGACTTGGATGGTTTTTCTGCGAGGAATTTCCATGACCTACAAAACAAGAACAAAGATGAAGATCTAAACCCTTGAAATGGTTAGTGAATGCATATGATGCTTTATGATGTTCATGATGTATGCACAAACATATGTACAAGCAAATCACACCAAACCCTAGTTTCAGGCTTGCATGGGGTTTCATAGGTAAGTACCCTCTTGAGTGTAGTTGGCTTAAAAAACCTGTCCTATAAATAGTAACCGGGTTCTAAGGAGCTCAATATCACTGGATTGTTTTCATCGTTCATTGTTTCGGTTTAGCCACTTAACTAGCGACCAAAATATTCCAAGAAAACAACCCTCAATGAGTGTAGTATCGAGTATCTACCAACTTCGGACTGCACCAAAGCCGGTCATCTCACTACCCCTAATAAAAGGCCAGGATGGTCAAGTAAGGTTCTAGGTCATTAGTGCTTAGTGCATTCACTCAGCGGCCCCGTACTCTCCTTGATTGAACTCAAGGGTTACTGGTACTCACAAATATGTCGCACTAATATAGCTATTGCTTCGACCGTGTCGGTATACCCTGCACAGTTTCCACAACGTATTGCTATCTATGAATGTTTCCCAAAAATCCGGGTGTAGGATTGCAAACCCAAAAAAAAGAGCCAAGATATAAAGCAATCAAGACAAACAATTAATCATGTAAGAGGGTGATCTAAGCCCTAAGGTTACTCCACTTTTAAATTTATCCCCAGCAGAGTCGCCAGTTCTGTGATACGGTGGGAGAACTGACTTGAGGTTTTGCGTTTGTTTTCGCAAATGTTTCGGTTGAGCAAGAGTCGCCACCGACTTTTTATTTTATCCTAAGGAAAGGTTTAAAAAGCACAGCAAAAACCTTTGAGATATTTTCTTGGGTTCGGGGAGTAGATTATAGAAAGGGAAGGTATTAGCACCCTTTCTATCCATGGTTATCCATGGGCTCTTAGGTACTTGCTTAGATCAACTTGCCTTGGTTTTCAATTGTTTGAAATGGTGCTTTGTGCGTGGTTTTGAAAATGTTTCGAAAAAGATGCCTTGTCTAGGCTACCCTTGTAACAATTCTTTACTCGAATGTTTTACAAAAGGTGTTTGTACAAAAGGTGTTTGTCTTTTTGAAAAGATGTTTCAAGGTTTTTGAAAGTTTGTTTTGAAAGTGTGGTTTGAAAAATAGGCAAGTGTTTTCATTTTGCAAGTTGACAAGTACTTAAGAGCTATCTACCCTAAAGTTCTCAAAGATTTTTGCTATGTTTTAACCCTTTTAACAATTTTGTTCCACCATTGCATTTGGTGGACAATCTTGTGTTAGGATGTGAAAGGGACGGGCGCGGGTCATCGTTTAGACCATAATTGTAATGGTGCCAAGTATCTTTGGGCAATGTTTTCTTTAAGGGACTTGATCATTTTTTAGGCAACTTTCGAAAGCGTCATCGAGGGACTATGATCATTTGATTGTTTGTTTTGCCCAAAGAGACCTAACATGCAATATGGCCCATTATTGAAGGCAACAAGTGGAATACCCTAGGGGTGCAAGTGTGATTAGTGTTGTCCATTTTCATGCTTGTTTATCTTGAAATTAGGTCAAACTATTTTTGTTGTTTTTGATTCGCATACAAACCCTAATTCTAACATGGCATAATTAGAAAGCATTAAAGTGCGAAAAATAAAGTTCCTAAATTATTACAACACAATATATGGGAAGGGGGGTACAAATGTTCAAATGGGGGTATTTTGACAAGAATTAAAACCCTAGACTATTACATCAATTTGGAATTATACAAGGTAATTAATTGCACAAATTAAATAGAAATAAAATAAATATGCAAGATGTAAAAAGGCTTTTTATATGTATGAAAAAAAAGTATTTTTATATGTCAAATAAACAAAAATAAAAAGTAGTATTTTTTTGGAGTTTTTTATGCTTAGGGCAAAACCCTAATTTTATTAAGTAAATGTATTAATTATTTAATATGTACAATATTTAATAATTATGTACAAAAATAAAATAAAAATGAAGTATATTTATAAAAAAGGTATTTTTAATGTCAAATATTAATAAAATAAAAATATATGTATTTTTGTATTTTTGCCCTAAATATTCTAATAAATATATATGTATTTGTATCATTTACTAAATATATATTATATATACAAAATAATAATATTTAATATTTATATAAAAGGTATATTTTATGTAAAATATTTTCAGAAGATAAAATAAAATAAAAATCAGAAAATAAATGTGTTTGCATTATTTTTTCTAGTTATTCTAAATAATAGTATTTATATATTGTTTATGTACAAAACCTATTTAAACAAATAAATTCCTAATAAATTCAAAAATGGTGTGAAAAATATTTTTTATATTTTTAATATTATGAGAAAGAATAAATAAGTCAGGACAAAAAAGAAAAAGTCAAAAAATCACAAAAATAAGCATAATGGGCCAAAGAGGTGTGAAAGTAAAAATAGGGTGCAAATAAGAAAAGATAGAACAAAGCCCAGCCCAAAGGACCTTCTTCAACCTCTGGCCAGAACTTTGTCAAAAAACGTGCGCTTGTACACTGATTCAAACACCTGGATTCCTGGACTTTTAACACAAACTTACAACATAAGAAATGTTAAGCATCAACCACGATTATGGACATGTAAAGAACTCATCCTAACTCTAAAAAATGAGAGAGAATTTCTCCATTCCCAAATCTTAACCTAACTTTTTATCAATGTTCAGACCTCAAATTCTCATGGCACAGGCAAAATAAATGGAAAGTAAAGACATGTATGGTTTCAGGGACATGAGCATGACATTTTTCATTCACAAACTTAGAGCTAATAATGCCTACATTGAGAGATAGAAGTTCATGAATATACCTGTTCAGTTGGAATCGTGTCTGGAAATGGAGGAGCTTTCAGGGCAAGATGATGGTTTGTACAGCTTGCTTGAAGTGTGAGGATGCTATTCCAATACTTGGTATGCTTTGAAACCTTCTGTATCAAGCTGCAGAAGTCAACCTGCAAGAGGAAGAAATGAAAATGGCCAAACTGATTAGAGGAGTTACAGTCTACTTCTAATGCTTTGGATAGTTTGGATTGATGGTAAGGAAAGTGTTTGAACTGGTTTTGGCCAAGATGCACGATGGAAATGAGTTGTGGGATTCAAGTTGCAGAATATGCCCTGTTTTGCCATAAAACTGTGATTTTCTGTGTATGGATGGATGAAGGGTTGTTTGGTCGTGCTTTAGGTCAGTTAGGGAGTGTGTAATGTGAGGACAAAGTTTGCTTAGGTTGGTTTTTGCTGAGATGAGAGTTGTTGTACAAAATGCAAGCTTTCTTCTTACTTAAGCAAAAGTTGTCAAGTTGGTTCCTAGGCCAAGGCAGGTCCCTCCTAATGTGCTGCACACTTAGTCTTGATCAGTGTAATTAGTCTAATAACTTGTGCCAAGAGGATATGCACTGTACTTGCTTGGATTGCTAATTGACATAAAGTTCCACTTTTGCAAAAATGGCCATTATGCTTTTTCTACTTTGGGACTAAACCACTATGTAATGCTTGAACACATAAAATATGGTCTTGGCACAATGAGTTTGCATTAAATTTATGAGTGCAAAATGGATTTAGGGCCTGTAATCAAGAAATACAAGCTGAGTTCAAAATTGCCTAAGTGTATGGACATGTAATTTGGTCATGAACAAAGTGAGTTTTTCCCATATTGCCAAATTCGATTCTCCCTAAACATGAGGTTGTTTGATGAGTTCTTGGACATTTTGGAAAGCTTGGAATGTGTAATTAAATCCATCTTTGAAATGTAAATTGAAACTCCAAGTGGAAGTATGTGAAAAATGGTCTTGAAGTTAGGCAAAAATCCTGCCTAAAATAGGTCAAATTTTCTCTAAGTTAAGAATGGTTTGGCACCCTTGTTCCAAAAATTGTAACTTGAGCTACAAGCTTCTTTTGGGAAAACTTTATGAATAAAAGTTGTAGATTTTGCAATAGGCTACAACTTTCATGTTTTGACTTTTGCTTGAATCCAAATGCATCTTGGTGAGAAAGTGAGACAAAGTTAGGAAAAAATTAGGGTTTTTCATAACTTAGAAAAATTCTAAGTTATGAAAAATCTTCATTTCAAACCCTAATTTGCAATTTTTGATTTCTTGATGAACAAGTTTCATGATTTGGCATGTTTTGATGAAAAATGAATCTTGACACTTGATTTTGACCAAAAAGTCAAAGTTTGACTTTTCAGTATACAGTCAAAATTGATCAATTGACTGGGAAATTCAACTGTCAATCTTGTGCATTTGGGATCTTTTGAACTTGTTGAGCATGTCAATACAATTCCATGGTGTCCTTGAGTCCATATGTGAGCTTGGTTTGCCATTGGCTAGGTCAAACAGTCAAAAATTGCCTTTGTGCAGTCAAAACCCTAAAAATGACCATTTTGCCCTTTTGGTGATCTGATCAAATTTCTTGTGGAATTGTGATCCAAACTTGATTAAATGGTCCATGTGAGTTCATAATGTTGATGTGGGTCAATTTTCATGAGATTTGACTGTCCATTGGCCACAGTTGACTTTTTCCCCAATACAACTGATTTCTAGGTCAACTGTCCAATTGACTGGGCAAAATTTGGAATCAAGACTTGAAACTTGATGTGGATAAACTTGGGAGTCCAATATGAAGCATGAAAGTCATCTTAGGAATTTTAGGTCAAAACATCTTTGTGCAAACACAAACCCTAATTTGGGTCAATAGTGCAAGGAGAAGTCTTGAGCAGATGAAACCCTAACTGGATCTTGAGCTCCAAGGGCTTTGTGATGAGAAATTATTGAGAAATGGGAGGGAAAATTTTGGGGTACAACAGCTGCATATCTTGTTCTTGATCAGAGGGATTTGTGTACAAATCCTAGCCTCAAAGATCTGGCCCATGCCTCTTGGATTTGGTATTTGACATAAAGCACTACTTTTCAAAAATGGCAAGTTTGCTTTTTCTACTTAAGGGATAATTCTTTGTGTAATGACTAAATGCACAAAACAATGCTTGAACACAATGGTTAGGCATTTAATTATGGAGTGAAAACTTGGTTTAGAGGCCTGCAAGCAAGTACCAAGCGTGCTGATTTGAAAATGGAACTTGTATGAACATGCATTTGGTTATGAACAAAAGTGAATTTTGCCCAACTTTGCAAATTCGATTCTCCCTAACCATAAGTGTGTTTAAGAAGTTCTTGGACAATTTGGAAAGCTTGGAATATGTACTACAATCCATCTTTGTAATGCAAATTGAAACTCCAAGTGGAAGCATGTGAAAAATGGCCAAGAAGTTGGACAAAAATCCTGCCTAGAATAGGTCAAAATTTTTCTAAGTTAAAAATGTTTTGCACCCTTATTCCAAAAATCATAACTTTAGTTACAAGCTTCTTTTGAGAAAACTTTGTGAATCAAAGTTGTAAATTTTTCAATGGACTACAACTTTCATTTTTTGAGTTTTGTTTGAATCCATTTGTATCTTGATGAAAAAATGGGACAAAGTTAGGGAAAAATAAGGGAATTTCATAACTTAGAAAATTTCTAAGTTATGAAATTTCTTCATTTTAAACCCTAATTTGCAATTTTGTATTTCTTGATGAACAAGTTTCATAATTTGACATGTCTTGATGAAAAATGAATCTTGGCACTTGATTTTGACCAAAAGGTCAAAGTTTGACTTTTCAGTATACAGTCAAATTTTGATCAGTTGATTGGAAAATTCATCTGTCAATCCTGTGCATTTGAGATCTTTTGAATTTGTTGAATGTGTCAAGACAATGCCATTGAGTCCTTAAGTCCATATATGAGCTTGGTTTTCCATTGGTTAGGTCAAACAGTCAAAAATTGCCTTTATGCAGTCAAAACCCTAAAAATGACCATTTTGCCCTTTTGGTGATCTGATCAAATTTCTTGTGGAATTATGATCCAAACTTGACCAAATGGTTCATATGAGTTCATTATGTTGATGTGGGTAAAATTTCATGAGGTTTGACTATCAATTGGCCACAGTTGACTTTTTCCCCAATACAGCTGATTTCTAGGTCAACTGTCCAATTGACTGGGCAAAGATTGGAATCAAGGCTTGAAACTTGGTATGGATAAACCTGTGAGTCCAACATGAAGCATGAAAGTCACTTTGGGCATTTTAGGTCAAAACATCTTTGTGCAAACTCAAACCCTAATTTGAGTCAACAATGCAAGGAGGAGTCTTGAGCAGAGCAAACCCTAACTTGATCTTGAATATACGAGTCTTGTGATGAGAAAATGTTGATGAAATGAGAGGGAAAATTTTGGGGTATAACAGTTGCCCCTGTTCAATCTTCTTGCACCTGAAGAGTTAGATTGGCAGTTTTGCCTTTCGCATCTTGAAGGTAAAAGGAGATTGGACACTAGAATGCCCGTAAATTTGCACTCGTCAAAACACGAATGCGGGAATGGGCTTAAAGATGCCATTTGGAGATGGGCTTAGAGATGCCATCTGGAGACGTGACAGAATCTTGTCAGGGGATGGGCTTAAAGATGCCATCTGGAATGCTTGTTGAACTGTATGTCGTTGATGAGTGAGCAAGTATCAGAAAGGTATCCATGTTTGGAATATCTCTGAACTAGGGATCTTGAATAAGCAACGGATTGACATCCGTGTCTAGAATCATCCATAAACTGTCTTCAGAGGTCTTGAATCTGAACAAGCGATAGATTAACATCTATATCTGGAGAACCCGTAAACTGTTTTCAGTAGTTACATCTGAACAAGCGATAGATTAACATCCGTGTTTGGAGAATCTGTAAGCTGTTTTCAGAAGTCTTGGATCTGAACAAGCGATATGTTAACATCCGTGTCGGGAGAACCCGTAAACTGTTTTCAGAGGTCTTGAATCTGAACAAGCGATAGTTTAACATCCGTGTCTAGAGAACCCGTAAACTGTTTTCAGTGGTTGCATCTGAACAAGCGATAGATTAACATCCGCGTTTGGAGAATCCGTAAACTGTTTTCAGAAGTTGCATCTGAACAAGCGATAGATTAACATCCGTGTTTGGAGAATCCGTAAACTGTTTTCAGAAGTTGAAAAATCTGAACAAGCGATAGGTTAACACCCGTGTCTGGAGAACCCGTAAACTGTTTTCAGAAGTCTTGAAGTTGAATAAGCAATAGATCAGCATCCATGTTGGGAAGCGTCCGTAAACTGTTTTCAAAAGTTGAGTCTGAACAAGCGATAGATTAACATCCGTGTTTGGAGAATTCGTAAACTGTTTTCAGAAGTTGAAGAATCTGAACAAGCGATAGGTTAACATCCGTGTCTGTAGAACCCGTAAAGTGTTTTCAGAAGTCTTGAAGTTGAATAAGCAATAGATTAGCATCCATGCTGGGAAGCGTCCGTAAACTGTTTTCAAAAGTTGAGTCTGAACAAGCGATAGATTAACATCCGTGTTTGGAGAATCTGTAAACTGTTTTCAGAAGTCGAAGCTTATTAATCTTATCCTGAAAAGGGTAAAATATTAGCTGAAACACAAAGTTATGTTGCATGAAATGTATGATGCAATATATTCTATATCAATGTTTATGATATGAATGTAATAAATGTGCATGTAAGCTGATGAGCTGTCTTGCTGAGGATAGATGAATCCTGGATAGCCGGAGATAATAGAATATTGACTGCTGCCAGGGAAAGTGAATCCTTGACTGCTGCAGGGGATTGCCAGAATTTTTGGTTGTTGAAGATGAGACATCCTTGTTGACTGCTGACTGCTCGGGGAACAAGATCTTCAATTGTTAAGGGATCTTAGGACCACTGCTGGGGATTGGAACTCCTTGGTGACTTGTAGGGAATGAGAATTCTGATGATCTCTACTGGGGAGTCCAGAACCTGGTAGGCTTAAGCTGGAGAAGTAAAATTGAGAATCTTCAATCTGACGGGAAGTATCTCTGTAGGGGGAAGGTTCACTAGTCTGGTTCCGCTGGGGATTGATAGTTGGAAGTTTTAGCTCCGCTGGGGATAAGATTTTCAGATTTCAGGGCTCCACTGGGGATACTAAAACTTAACTCTGAGGGGAATTAAGTTCTGGAAGGCTCTCTGGCTGGGGAAATCAACTTTGAGAAAGCTTCTGTTCTGCTGAAGATCCTGAAGTTTAACTCTGTTTGGGGAATTAAGCTATGGATTTGAACCTTGTTGAGGAATTTGGAGTTTAGAACCGCTGGGGATTCCTTCCGAAAAGGCAACAAGATATCTATCTGCACCTTCAACCTATCAGTAATCATCTTTTCTTGATTTGTAAGAAAATGATTATGTTCAAATGCATATGCCTATTTAACAAAACATTGGACGTTTCTCAAATAAAACATAAATGCAAAAGAGAAAAAGGAAGACAAAGCAAATTTCTGTATTTGGAAAAGTATTTGTATTAACTTTTTATGAGTATCTTTGTACAAAGGAGACAGACATCCTAGTAAGAGGATGTTGTCGTAAAATATTGAAAAATTTATACAAAAGAAAGATGGCTATGTGAAACAATTCCATGGGATCCCCATTCTGCTATAGCCTTCACAACTCTGAATATCTTGTCCATTCAATGCTTCGTCCGCTGATGAGTGGATTGATCAGAAGCTCGGAGCTTGTTGATGAAGAGATTGTTCTTTAAAGTGATCCGACGAGACATAGTCATACACTTTAATTCCCTAACTTTTGCCTGGACCGCCCTCTCGGGTTTTTAATCCACCAGGAAACCCCTTATTGCCCAAGCCGCCCTTTCGGGTTTTCGACTTGCCGGGTGTACAATTTTTTTTTGTTTTATCCCTAATTTTTGCCTGAACCGCCCTTTCGAGTTTTCGGTTCACCGGGATGCCCATTTTTGCCCAAGTCGCCCTTTCGGGTTTTCAACTTGTCGGGTTTGTTTCATGCGTAGTATTTTTTGACTATGTCTACGTTCGCAGGGTGTGGCAAATCGTCGCCGTCCATGGTGGTCAGAATCATTGCACCACCAGAAAAGATGCTCTTGATCACAAATGGTCCTTCGTAAGTAGGAGTCTATTTTCCCCTGGGATCACTTTGCGGCAAGATAATCCGCTTGATTACAAGATCTCCGACTTTGTATACTTGACGTCTGACTTTCTTGTTGAAAGCCTTGATCATCCGTTTTTGGTACGTCTGACCATGGCAAACAGCAGTGAGTCGCTTCTCGTCGATCAAATTGAGTTGATCAAGTCGGGTCTGAATCCAATCGTCTTCATTCAAACCAGAGTCCTTCATAATCCTTAAAGAAGGAATCTGAACTTCCATGGGTAGGACAGCTTCCATGCCATATACCAAAGAAAATGGGGTTGCCCCTGTCGAAGTACGTGTCGTGGTACAGTATCCATGCAGAGCAAACGATAACATCTCATGCCAGTCCTTGTAGGTAACTGTCATTTTCTGAATGATCTTCTTGATGTTTTTGTTCGCAGCTTCAACAACACCATTCATCTTCGGCCGATAGGGAGATGAATTGTGATGATAAATCTTGAACTGTTCGCATAGAACGGTGATCATAGTATTGTTTAGATTTGTACTGTTGTCTGTGATGATCCTGTCGGGGACACCATACTAGCATATGAGAGTTTGCTTAATGAAGCGGGCAACCACATTTTTTGTGACGGAGGCAAAAGAAGCTGCTTCGACCCACTTGGTGAAATAGTCAATGGCGACCAGGATGAAACGATGTCCATTGGACGTTGTGGGCTTGATCTCTCCAATCATGTCAGTGCCCCACATTGCGAATGGCCAAGGAGCTGTCAGAACATTGAGAGGAACAGGAGGAATATGAATCTTGTCAGCGTAGACTTGACATTTGTGGCAAGTACGGGAATGTTGATGGCAATCAGCTTCCATAGTAGACCAGTAATAGCCTGCCCTTAGAATCTTCTTAGTCATTGTATGTCCGCTCAAGTGGGTGCCAAACGTGCCACTATGTATCTCAGTCATGATTAATTCTGCTTCAGCTTTGTCTACACATCGGAGTAAAACACAATCATGGCTGCATTTATAGAGGATGCCGTTGCTCAGGAAGAACTTGGCAGCAAATCTCCTTAGGAACTTATTGTCATTGACGGAAGCTCCTTCAGGATACTCTCTAGTCTGGAGATACCTTTTGATTTCGTGAAACCAGGGTTGTTCCACTACTTCTTCGGTATTAATCTCATGACAATGCGCAAGTTCGTCCATCCGCTCGATGGTGATTTGGGGAGCCTCATTATCCCAGTTGAGTTTAAACATGGAAGACATTGTAGCCAGAGCATCTTCTAGCTGATTTTCTTCTCGCGGGAAATGCTCGAAGGTGATCTGCTCGAAATGAGGCAGCAATGTCAAGACATGTTCTTTGTATGGGATAATATTAGGGTGTTTGGTGTCCCACTCTCCTTTGATTTGACTGATAACCAAAGCCGAGTCCCCAAATACAACCAAAGATTTGATCCCCAGGTCTATAGAAGCCTTGAGACCAAAAATGCAAGCTTCATATTCGGCCATGTTGTTGGTACAGCTGGAACAAATTCGGGCCGTGAAAGGTGTATGGCAACCTTCCGGGGAAATGAGTACCGCACCGATACCGTTTCCAAGTGCATTTGAAGCACCATCAAAGTACAGGGTCCATCGGGATCCATTTTCAGGTCCGTCATACGGTCCGTTACCTTCATTGTTGTCCAAAGTCATGATGTCCTCGTCCGGGAAGTCAAATCTCATGGATTGATAATCTTCGATAGCTTGATGAGCTAGATGGTCAGCTAGTACATTCCCTTTTATAGCTTTTTGGGTAGTGTACTGGATGTCATACTCAGTCAGGATCATTTGCCATCTAACGATTCTTCCAGATAAAGCAGGCTTCTCGAAGATATACTTGATAGGATCCATTTTGGAAATCAACAAAGTGGTATGAGTCAACATATACTGCCTTAGTCGGCGAGCAGCCCATACCAAAGCGCAACAAGTTTTCTCGAGCAGTGAGTAGCGAGTCTCACAGTCGGTAAACTTTTTGCTAAGGTAATAAATGGCAGGCTCTTTTCGACCAGACTCGTCATGCTGGCCCAGTACGCACCCCATTGAGTTATCCAAAACGGTCAGATACATGATCAACGACCTTCCTTCGACGGGTGGCATCAGAATAGGAGGTTCTAGCAAATACTCCTTGATCTTATCAAAAGCAGCTTGGCAATCGTCGTTCCATTCGACTACCTGATCTTTCTTTAATAGTTTGAAAATTGGCTCACAGGTAGACGTCAGATGAGAGATGAATCTGGCAATATAGTTCAAGCGCCCCAAGAACCCTCTAACCTCCTTTTCAGTACGGGGGCAGGCATTTCTTGTATAGCCTTTACTTTTGCTGGATCGACCTCAATGCCTTTGTTGCTGACAATAAATCCTAGAAGTTTACCAGACCTAACTCCAAAAGTGCACTTGCTTGGATTCAGCCTGAGTTTGTATTCCTTCAACCTGGCAAACAGCTTTTGCAAATGTTCAAGGTGTTCCTCCTCTGTTTGTGATCGAGCTATCATATCTTCTACGTAAACTTCGATCTCATGATGTATCATATCATGAAACAAAGCTACCATGGCGCGTTGATAAGTTGCCCCTGCATTCTTTAGTCCGAACGACATCACCTTGTAGCAGAAGGTACCCCAATGTGTAACAAAGGTTGTTTTCTCCATGTCCTCGGGGGACATTTTGATCTGGTTGTATCCCGAGAATCCGTCCATGAAGGAAAATACCTTGTGCTGAGTCATGTTGTCAATCAAAATGTCGATATGCGGTAGCGGAAAATCATCTTTAGGGCTAGCCCTGTTCAAATCCCGGTAGTCCACACACATTCTTACCTTGCCGTCTTTTTTAGGTACTGGCACCATGTTAGCAACCCATTATGGATAGGATATAACAGCCAGAAAGCCAGCATTGAATTGCTTCATTACTTCAGCTTTAATCTTTTCAGACATGTCGGGCCTCATTCGACGGACCTTTTGCTTGATCGATGGATAATCTTCTTTTGTAGGGAGACGGTGAACCACGATATCTGTGTCTAAACTTGGCATGTCTTCATAAGACCAGGCGAAGATTTCAACGTATTCACTCAACAGCTGTATTAAGCGCTCCTTGACACTTGGTTCCAGATTGGCACCCACTTGTACTTCCTTCCGGTCTTCCTCTGTTCCTAAGTTGACAGTTTCCAACAACTCTTCATGAGGCAAGATGGCCCTTTCTTCTTGCTGTAGAAGTCTGGCTAGCTCTCCCGGTACTTCACAATCTTCGTCATCTTCGTATTCAGCCTGGTTGACCAAATCTTCAGAGTTATTGAAGGATACAACAGAATAGTCACCCATGGAATCCGGAGTGGATGGGTACCTGCATTTGTGAGTGTGGGTGTGTGTAAGGGATAGCCATCCTTAAACAAACGAAAAATGCAAAAGGAAAGAAAATGAACACAGCAGTTTATAAATGAAAAACGTCCAATGATTCATTAAACATGGCATATGATTATGAAGGAAAATCAAGCCCTTACAAATGGACCTACATACCCGGGCAAGGCATGAGGTGAAAAATAGTGTGCAGATTGTTTTAAAAGTAATTATTACAGACCAATAGGAAATGTTCGAAAGATAAATTACTAATTAATGAAAGTAACGGGGACGAAGTCTTTCGCCTCCCAGTTGTGTAGTCCCCCTTCGATGGTTGGGAAGATCCAATCTTCAATGTTGGCCTCTTCGTCTTCGTTTTCCAAAGCATTGATTCCATGAGGAGAAATCTTGATGGGTGTCTTTTCAATTTTTGAGCGACGCATAGCTTTTTGCCCCGCAGCGG
Organism: Vicia faba; assembly: GCA_948472305.1. NCBI lineage: Eukaryota > Viridiplantae > Streptophyta > Magnoliopsida > Fabales > Fabaceae > Vicia > Vicia faba. The sequence goes on along the minus strand of OX451736.1, from coordinate 920,282,911 downwards.
TGAACCCTAACCCAAACTTGTCTGTCTTGTGAGGAAAGTCAGGCAACTGACCCCATGTTGAGCTCTTCCCCTCCTTCATTGCAGCCTTTGCGTCTTTTAGAGATGCCATCCTGGCCACCTGCTTGGGTACCTCAGCTACTGCCTTTGCTACTGCAACCTCGGGAGCAATTTCCTCGAAGTGTTGGAACGGTGTTTCGATGAATTCGCCTTCCACTTCCACATACCTAAAGGAGTTCAGATGACTGATCATGTACTCCTCTTCACCGTGTACAATTATGATTTTACCCTTAACAGGGTATTTCAGCATCTGATGTAGAGAAAAGGTGACTGCCCCAGCATTATGAATCCAAGGTCTCCCTAGAAAGCAAGAGTATGATGGGCGGATGTCCATCACATAGAAAGTTGAGTGGAACACTTCAGTTCCTACCTTGATGGGAATGTCGACCTCCCCATGCACCATTCTTTTAGACCCGTCAAAGGCCCTGACAATGATATTACTTGGTTTCAGCTCCAAGCCTTCACAATCCAACCGGTCGAGAGCCTTCTTAGGCAGCACATTTAGAGAAGAACCAGTGTTGACCAAGACATGGGCGAGAGTGGTTCCTCGGCATTCAACTGACACATGCAATGCGTCATTGTGCTTTCTTCCCTTCGGAGTCAGGTCAGCATCAGAGAAACCCAAGCCATTGTCGGCGGTAAGGCTGGCTACACAATCCTGGAATTGATCGGCTGAGGTTTCTTGGGGCACATGGTCTGTCTTCAAAAACCTTATCAAGGCCTTGGCATGAGCCTCCGAACAAAGCAGCAAAGCTAACATGGAGATCTTCGAGGGAGTTTGCCCCAGTTGTTCCACCACGTCATAATCACTCTTCTTAATTATTTTCAGAATCTCCTCCATTTCTTTCTTAGAGGTTTCGGGGATGACCAAGGGTTGAGCCCTCGTCCTGACGAGCTCTTCTTGGATCCCTTTCCCCTTATCAGCAGAAGTAGGAGGGACAACCACAGGAATAACAACTTCTTTAATCAACGGAGTTCTTGCAGAAAGTTTTATCGGTGCAGGAGTAACCTTGGCAGCAGCTGAGGGTCCAAACATTGCCTTTGGAGGGGCAATCTCTGGAGAGAAAATTCTCCCACTTCGAGTAATCTTGCTCGTACCGGCAATGTTTCCAATGTCAGCATTTTCTTTGTCAGAGCTCTCTTCAGTTATCTCAATTTGTTTAACATCGTGGTAGTAGATTTCTCCACCATAATTCCACGGTATCGATTTGTCAGATTTGTAGGGGACAGGCCCAGGCATGGTTATTTTCAGAGGTGCAATCTTCGTAGCGGATGTAATCTTAACAGGCCTTTTGGGGACCTTGGAAAGATTGGTGGAAATGGTGATTATTGAAACTTCATTGATAGGAGTTGGAGTAACGGGAGTCTTTTCGAAAAGAATTTGTTGGTTGTCCATTAGGCGTTGGATGCCTATCTTCAGCAATGGACAGTCGATTAGTAGGGAGGAACAAAAGTAGTAATCTTCTTTACATCCTGGGAAAATCCCAGCCTTCAACAGATTCAACTTGATTGTCAGTAATGGAGTTACCAGATCATCAACAGCAGAAACAAACAGATCTTCTTCAACAGCATGGACATTACGACCATGCTTTGGCATCAGAGCGGATATTACATTCGGCTTCTCTGGGGCGTCGAACTCAACCTATTTTGCATCTATTAAATCTTGAATTTTATGCTTAAGCGCCCAACAATCGTTGGTGTCATGCCCGACGCTGTCAGAATGATAGGCACATTTAGCATTGGGATGATAATGTGGGGAATTTGTATTCATATTTTTTGGTGCCTCTTTGATAGTGGTGAGATTTAGCTTCAACAAATGGGGAAGAACTTGTGCAGGCGTCATGTTGATGCGGGTGAACTGCCATTGTGGCCGTTCTACCCGTTGCTGGTTAGGTCTGGACTGATTGTTACGAGGCTGATCATTTGACGAATTTTGAATCATCACGGCCCCTACAGTCTCAGGCACTTCAAACTGAATCTCCCCGGCGTCGATCATGTCTTGAATTTTGTTCTTGATAGGCCATCAGTTATCCGTAGTATGCCCCGGGCTATCAGAATGATATGCGCACCTATCGTTGGGATGATAGTTAGGAGCCGAAGTGTTCGGATTCCTAAGGGGAGCCCTTAAGGTGATCAGCCCTGCTTTCAACATTTGTTGCAGTGCTTGATCCAGCGACATGTTGAGTTTGGTATACTGTCGTTTCTCCTTGCGCTGCTGCCCCTGTCCTTGTTGAGCAGGTCCAGGATTGGAGATCTGAATTGCCCCTACCTCATGACGGCTCTTTTTACCATGCACAGCATTGGATTCTTTCTTTCCATGATGAGGCTTTTTATCAAAAGGTGCAGCCTCTTGGATTTTCCCAGACCGGATGCCAGCCTCTATTCGCTCTCCAGTCAAAATAAGATCTGTGAATCCAGCAGACGAATTCCCAATGAGGTGATTGTAGAACGGACCAGACAGGGTCCCCAAGAACATATCGACAAGTTCCCGATCAGTCAGAGGTGGTTGTACCCTTCCAGCAAGATCCCTCCATTTCTGCGCATATTCTTTAAAACCTTCACTTGATCCTAACGACATACCCTGGAGTTGGGTACGCGTAGGGGCAAGGTCGGCATTATATTGATACTGCTTGTAGAAAGCAGTAGCCAACTCCTCCCAGTTACGAACTTTGGTCCCATCCAGCTGATAGAACCATTCGAGGTGAGTCCCTGAAAGACTTTCCTGGAAGAAGTGGATCCATAAATTCTTATCCGCAGAGTACGGCTGAATTTTCCGAACATAGGACCTTAGATGCAGCTTGGGACAAGACGCCCCGTCATACTTAGAGAAGGATGGTGCTTTGAACTTCCGAGGAATAATCACACCAGTTGACAAACCCAGATCTCCGAAATCCAGCCCAGGTACCTGTTGGATCTCCATAGCATTCAACCTATCCTCCAACTGTTTGTACTTGTCTTCGGCAGGAGGGTATTGTTCGTCGTTGAAATCTGTCTCGTTGTTGGAGACCACTGGACTGGGAACCCTTTCCCCCTGATGACTACCTTCCCTCACAGATGGAGTTGTCCTCTCAGTTTCAATCTGTGGTGCATTCCCAGATCTGCGTCTAGGGCTGAACAAAACAGTCATCTTCTTCTTCTTGTCCTTCTTCAGGAGCAAAGCCTTCAGATCTTGCTGCCCCTGGGTCAAATTCATAATCAGCCCTTGGAACTGGGCGTTCTGAGCCTGGAGGGCCTTGATGGACTGCTCAGCTGATGATTCAGGATTCATGACGATCGGCTGAAATAAACAGCGAAGAAGGGTAAGCAACCTGTCAAAGGGACACCTGCAATGCAATGAGATGTATGACATGCATGCAATGATTTCAAGGACCTCGCAGGGTAAACAGAGAAACTTGTTAGAGTTGGAAACTGGCAACTTGATTGAAGGAACTTCCTGTTGTAGAGAGCCCTTCTTCAAGGGTCAAAGGCTCACCATATCCAGTGGGTCATAGCCCCTGACAACCTTGGCTAAAGGAAAATAAATCCTCTTTGCCCCTTGCTGGGATAATTGATTCACCATGACCTGCATCACAAGCCCTTGAGATCCTTGAAATGGGTTAGGATGTATGCAATGGTATGATGTCATGCTATGCATGGGGTGATGTAGGTCAACCATGTTATGAGTCCCAATTAAGGACTATAAACAAACCCTGCAAGAAATTCAGTATACTTTGTTATGAGTCCCAATTAAGGACTATAAACAAAACCTGCAAGAGATCTAGTAAACCCTGTTATGAGTCCCAGTTAAGGACTATAAACAAAACCTGCAAGAAATTTGGTAAACCCTGTCATGAGTCCTAGTTAAGGACTATGAACAAAACCTGCAAGAAATTTGGTAAACCTTGTTATGAGTCCTAGTTAAGGACTATAAACAAAACCTGCAAGTAGTTCATGCGTCAGATAACAAGCATGCAGGTAGTCAAGTACAAAGGCACACAAGTCACACAAGAGAAACCCTTAGAGTTTAGGCCAGCATGGGGTCTGGGTATTACCCTCTTGAAGTTGGTGGGTTCAACCTGTCCTATCAAAGTAACCGGGTTCTAGAGGATCCCAATATCATTGACTACCCTCAATCGGTCATAACTCCAGCATCGCAATCTTTTCTTGCAGCCAGAACCATCACGAGAGTTTAGCCTCAATGGGTGTAGCATACTGCTACTGTTCTATTGGCCAAGTTGGGTCATTTAAGGTTCTAAGGTTGTTGGTGCTTAATGACTCCTCAGAAGACCCATATTCTCCTCGTTGCAACACAAGGGATATCGGTACAGACCAAGGTGCCACACCAACGTAGCCACTGTTTCACCCGTGTCGGTCTACGCCGGACAGGTCCCTCACAACTTATGCTACCTAAACAGGGTATTCCCAGATCCGGGTTAGGATCTATGTAACTCCCATGCAACCCACAAATTTAAAGCAGACAAGTCAATACAATTGAAAACACATTTATAAACTAACCCTAAGGTACACCTCACTTTAAGTTAAGTCCCCAGCAGAGTCGCCAGTTCTGTGATCGGTGGATCTGGAACTGACTGTTTACCGCTGGTTCGCGAAATGTCGCGGTAAGCAAGAGTCGCCACCGTCTTTTATTTTCTCCAATTGGAAAGGACAAAAGCACAGAAAAATTCCTTAAAGAGATTGCTCTCGGTTCGGGAGATAGATTATAGAAAGGGAAGGTGTTAGCACCCTTTCTATCCATGGTTATCCATGGGCTCTTAGACACTTGCTCACTGTGTTTTCAAAAATGTTTTGTTTGCTTTTCAACTGTGGGTTTTAAAAAGTTTCTTTGAAAGTTTCAGATCGACTCATGCGTCAGAGTGTTTGAAAAATTGTTTTGAAAGCTTTTGAAAAGTGTCGGTGTGAAAAGATTTTTGTTTGTTTTAAAGAGAGCAGGTATCTACGAGAACCTACCTACCCTAAGGAATTCGTCTGTGTAAATGTCCTTTAAAGTAGTGCCATCCCACCATTGAGAGGTAGGTAGCACCACCGTTGGAGGTGTTCGGGTCAATTCGAGGTTCGGGACATGGTGATCACCAGAGCAATGGGAAGACACCTTAGAAGCTACCCTCATGCCAGGTTCCCGGATCATGAGGAATTACTAAGACATCCTCTACTCGACGATCACCTTTCGAGGCAAGGCAACAGTGAGGCGTACCCTAGGGGTGGTGTGTGCGAATTGTGTGTCATTTTAATTGATATTTGTCTTGTCATGTTCATTGTGATCTACGCTTGATTTTATTTAAGGACATACATTCTTTCATGCTTTTTTGTTAACAGTTAAAAAATATTTGCGGGAAAGTAAATCTAAGGCTATTACAAATGGCGCGGGTCCACATCGCCAAAATTAAACCGGACCCGATTTGACGGAAAGTAAAGAAGCAAAGTAAAAGAATTAAAAGTGCGAGATGTAATCGTTACAACGCTTTGGGAGAGATACATAATTATTCAAACGAAATAAAATAAATATGCGAAATTAAATAAATTTAAGAACCTGGGCGTTGGACCCTTTTGCAAAAATTAAATAAATAATGGAATTAAAATTAAGAATTAAAAGAAAATGTTTTTTTGGTATTTTTGTGTTTTTTAAGATTTTAAAAGAAAAAGAATTAATTAAAATGAAAATTGAATGCGAACCCTAATTCTAATGGCTTTTAAGTTTATTGTGAAAGTAGTAAATTGAAACCTAAATTACACCTAAATTTTTTATGTACAATTAATTATAAAAATAAATAATAATATTATTAGAAAGAAAACAAAAAAAGGAATAAAAAGTTATTAAACCTAATTCTATATTTTTGGATTTTTAGTTATTAAAAAAGAATTAAAATTAAAACCTATTTAATACTAAATTTATTTACAAGCAATTATTTACAAGAAAATATGAAAATTAAATATTATGTTTTTATCTTTTTTCTGATTTTTATGAAGTTTTTATATTTTGTAGAAAAATAATTAATTAATTTATAACAACAAAGCAAATAAAATAACAACTAAAAAATAAAATATAAAAAATAGAGAGGGCAAACTAGGGGGTGGGGGGGTTCAGGCCCCAATTGTGAGGTCTTTTGTTAGCAACTCAGGCCCATTAAGAATGGCCTGATGGACCTTTTTGAGTCACATGTAGTGCGTTAACTAAGGCATAACGTGTTCGTTGAATCCACGCCTTTGATCTGGTTCTAACATGCACGTGGGTGGATAGATGAGGAGGACGTATGGTAGTCCTTAAGATTGTGCCTGCATAGGAATTTGGATTGAAAAATATTATGAAGATTATACAGACCTGGGACTCGAACCCAGGTCTTAGACGTTGAAGCAATGAGCATTTGCCAGCTGCGCCACTGAAGCCATTTGATATATAATATACAAACAAATAATATAAAATAAAAACAGGATTAGTGCTGGAAAACGCGCGAATTTTAAATCCGCCTATCACCGTCTGCCAACGCATCGTCGTCTCCACTGTCCCTGAAACAAAAATCATTGAGCAACGGTTTTAAACGCGTTGCCTTAGGCCGGTTTCCAAGAAATAGCGATTAGGTCCTCATTGAATATAAATTAGGCGCGACAATTGATTCTTCTTCGTCTCTATACGTTGAATCCAACCATGGTACTGAGGACGTCCAATTTTTCCTCTTTGCAAAAGCCCTAAATTCAAACTCTGAAAAACCTAGAGATCGATCATGGTGAAATCTCATATACAGTACAAAAATCAAATTGAATGCATTGGTTATTTTCAGGACAAGATGATAAACATGAATCAACAATTAATTTTCATAAAAAATGCCTAGAACATGATATGCGATTATGAGTTTCATGCTGTACAGTTTCAGTTTAAACTACCAATTCTTGAGGTTTTGGTGGCTGTGCTTGATTGGAACGTGTTCAGGAGCCTTCAAGGAAGCTAATGGACTATGGATTATGCCTTGAATCCACCTCTAGCAATGATTTCAGAATTGAGTTCTTAAGCCAAATTTCCAAGTTTGTATCTTGTTCTTCTGCGCAGCTTTTTTTTTTTTGGCATTAGGGTTCTCTTCAGGCATTTGTAGTGAAGCAATTAGGTTAAGAAAATTGAATCAAATCTCTTCCAATCAATGATTTTGCAAATTGATTTTTCACCATTATGTTTCATATCTTTTCCATGTCCTTTTGTGCAAATCATGATCAAATCAAACCAAATCTTTCCTAATTGGCATATGCACGAAATATTGAGTCTAGAATGTGTACAAAAAGATTGGTTAGGGTGAATTAAATATTTTCCATATATTAAAATGATTTAAATGAATTAATATTAATAGAAATTCAAATAAATAAATAAAAAATGAGAAAATACTTCCCTTTGGGCCAAATGGTCGTGCACATGTTTAGAATGATGAATCTTGGAAGAAAAATGGGCCCATTAGCATTTTTAGGTCATTTGGATCAATGTTGACTTTTCAAAATATCCAAAAATTTCCCAACTTCCACAAGGCATAACTTACTCAATTTTTAATCTTTTCTCATGTTCTTGGACATTTTGGAAAGGACTTTGAGTCCTCTAACCAATGCCTTTGGTCCCATGTCATTTTGATTTACCAATCTCAAGTTATGGCCTTTGACTTAAAGTCCCTTTTTGTTGACTTTTGAAAATGACCTATAATGTTGAAATTGATAACTTTTTGTGAGAGCATTTCTTGGACTTGGAATATGAAGATGAGTTTGTAGGAAATGTCTTTCTCTTCAAAATGAGCTTTGGATGGAATTTTTCTGATAATCCATGTGAAAGTTATGCCCTGGTCAATTTCAGTTGACTTTTTCAGCTGTCCAAATATAGTAACTTTTGCATCTTGGTGATTTTCTGAGCCAAATTTTGAGAATCATGATCAAGCATTGATCAAATGATGTTTGTGGCTTCAAAATGATATGTTGACCAAAAATTTGAACTTTTGACTGTCAAATGACCATTTTGCCCCTACAGTTGACTGTAGTGCAATTTAGGGTTTTGACTGTGCAATTTTGAGCTGAATGCCTTGAAACTTGATATGAGAGTGCTTGACCATATTTGTAGGCATGTGAGACTTGATTGGGCCTTTGAAAATTCCATTTCTTGATCAGAACACAAACCCTAGTTTTGACTGTATAGGAGACCTTTGCACTGGGCAACCCCTTGGGGAATTTTGTGACTTGGCTTGGCAATTTCTTGAAGAATATGGGAGGGCAAATTTTGGGGTGCAACAGTTGCCCCTGTTCCATCTTCTTAGACCTGAGGATGCAGATTGGCTGACGTGCCTTTCGTAATCCGAGGGTGGAAGATGATTGAACACTAGAGTGCCCAGAAATTTGCGCTCACATAGTAGCGGTGTGATAGGGGAATGGGCTTATAGATGCCATTTGGAGATTGCTGGATAGGATGATGGGCTTATAGATGCCATCTGGATGTTGATCGCGTAGGAGATTCCTTAGCGAGAAGCTGCATACCTGCAAAACAGAAAATGAGTACCTGACACGTCGCAGGAGTTGGTTTTCAGATGCTTGGTATAGAGGTGTCCTGACTGGTTACAGGAGCTGAGTCTGGAGTTTCGAACAGCGATGAATGAACCAGGGATGGTTACTGCCTTAGTATGAATGATAAGATAACCTTGGGTGATTTTAACTTCAACAACGCTCGTTGAGAAAATCTTGATGGGAATTATTATCTTCGCGGTATTGGGAAGAGAACCATAGGCAATTATAATCTGAAAGGAATGATCACCTCACTCAACGTCGGAGAGGGAAACATCTGAAAAGGACTTACCACCTCACACACCGTCGGAGAGGGAACCATAAGAGACTATCACCTCACACTCACCGTCGGAGAGGGAAACATCTGAAAAGGACTTACCACCTCACACACCGTCGGAGAGGGAAATATCTGGGATAACTTCTACTGAGTCTTCATCAGAAAAATCTGTTGGGAGTCGACTTAGCTGGACTAGAGAAGGCCTTGGACGGGATAACAACAGAGAATCTTAGGGTCGATTAACTGAACCGGTCTAGGTCTTGAAATGTCTTCAACTGGAATAAGTGTCAGAACATCGCCATATCTGGGTCATATCTGGACTATATCTGGAAGGAAATCTGGAAGCAGCATCAGAACGTCACCAAATCTGGTTTACATCTGAAACTATATCTGGAAGGAAATCTGGAAGCAGCATCAGAACGTCACCAAATCTGGTTTACATCTGAAACTATATCTGGAAGGATATCTGGAAGCAGCATCAGAACGTCACCAATATCTGGATCATATCTGAGACTATATCTAGAAGAAAATCTGGAAGCAGTATCAGAACGTCACCATATCTGGATCATATCTGAAACTATATCTGGAAGGAAATCTGGAAGCAGTATCAGAACGTCACCATCTCTGGGTCATATCTGAAACTATATCTAGAAGGAAATCTGGAAGCAGTATCAGAACGTCACCATATCTGGATCATATCTGAAACTATATCTGGAAGGAAATCTGGAAGCAGTATCAGAACGTCACCATATCTGGATCATATCTGAAACTATATCTGGAAGGAAATCTGGAAGCAGCATCAGAACGTCACCATCTCTGGGTCATATCTGAAACTATATCTAGAAGGAAATCTGGAAGCAGTATCAGAACGTCACCATATCTGGATCATATCTGAAACTATATCTGGAAGGAAATCTGGAAGCAGCATCAGAACGTCACCATCTCTGGGTCATATCTGAAACTATATCTAGAAGGAAATCTGGAAGCAGTATCAGAACGTCGCCATATCTGGGTCATATCTGAAACTATATCTAGAAAGAATTGCGATAGTTGATAGTAATCATTTTGGTATTGATCTTTTTCCTGAAAAGACAGAACATAATTGTATGCAAAATCATGATGCATGAACTGTATGTCTTCAAAAATCAATGAGATTCGTGTAGTATGATGCATATGCATGCTATAATGTATGAAGATGTGATGTTTATGAATGTATATTTGTCTAAGGAAATGAATCCTTGACGGGTGCCGGGAAGTCGTATCCTGGGCTGATGTTGAGGAATAGATTTTGCTCCGCTGGGGATGATAACTGCAAGAATACCGGTAGGAGAAGATGACTCCATTGCGGAATAAAACTTGGCAAATGGAAGGTTCTGCGGAGAGAAAAGACTCTAGCGACCATGCTGGGGAGTGATACTCTGTGGGAAGAGAGATACTTTTGCTGAATTGTTGATAGTAACTTGCTGAGGATATCTTTGTTGTATTGGAAGTGCTGATAGACTTCGCTGGGGATAAGAAGATTTTGTCGACGACGATCTTTCCGTGGCTTTTGGCTGAGGATAACCCAGTTATATCCTGTTAAGGAAATAACTCTTTAAATCAAGCCGGACGACGAGTTCGTGCTCTGCTAGGGGATAAGCTTCCAAAATCAATTGGGGATAAGCTTACTGCTTGGGGAGATGATTCCAACTTTCATGGGGAACTAGATTAGACTCTCCTGGGGAAGTATTGAACTGTATTGGCTAAGTTCTTCAACGGATCCTACCCTGATACCTTGGAGGATAGAACAATCAGATTGCTTAGACCACCCTTTATTGCCCCTGTTTCTATGGGGGAGAGGAAGACCTGTGAGGTGCTGATAGTTGCTGATGGACAAACCTTCTTCTGGTAGGCAGGTGACAAGATGACAGGACATAGTCGTACGCTTTGATCCCTAACTTTTGCCTGGACCGCCCTTTCGGGTTTTCAGTCCACCGGGATACCCATTTTTGCCCAAGCCGCCTTTTAGGTTTTCGACTTGCCGGGTATACAGATTTTTTCATTTCATCCCTTCATTTTGCCCGAACCCTTTTGGTTCGCCGGGAAGCCCTTATTCTTGCCTAGGTGTGTCAACCTAGCGGGTCTTTGATTTTGCGTAGTATTTTTTCGACTATGTCCATGCTCTCAGAATGCAGGGAGTGGCCCCTGTTAGAAGTGTTTTGTCGTACCACCAGAAGATGTTTGATCAGACAAGATTCGTTGTTGGGATGCCCCAAGTGACTCAGGCGGAGATTTGCCCCAGGCTATTTGGCCTTTGAGAGATTTTCCGAATCTTGACTGGATTTCCCCAGATGGTAGACCATGATCATGCCGTGCCCCTTGATTGGAGAGGCTTTCTTCCGTTTGAGGTGACTCTTTTGTGGAGAAGACTTTTGTTCATAAGATATTCGTCGTGCGAGCTTCTCTGCTGTTCAAACAAAAAGTCATATGCAAACAAAGTTATGTTAAAAAATGCAAAGCCTATGTCTGTCTCAAGGATTTTGAAAATGCATTCTTTTTCATAAAACAAATGATTGTTTGTAAAACGTGATGTCAACTCCGTATTTACCGTAGGCCTTAAGGAGTCAGGATACCTTTCGTAACAGTATGCTTTCGAATTAACCCATGCTTCAGCTAGGACTTTTAAGGGTTATAACGTGGCCTGGTTCACGGTTTAAGAAACAAAGGATAAAGGCTCAAATTATTTGTACCCACCCGCTCTTCGCGATGTTCTTCAAACCTAAATTCAGTTGATCATACGTTAGACCCTGTTTGAGTCTTTGCTTTGATGTTCCAATAATGGTTCAGATGTTGATGATTTATTTTGAACAAGCAGTAATTTTTGTTATTGTTGAGGGTTTGTAGGACCTCTTTCCTTTTTTTGATTTTGTTATCCCTATTTTTTTGCCTGAACTGTTTCTTTTTGGAATTACAGTCAGCGGGATGCCCCAGTTTCATAAGTCCCCTTTTATAGGTTTTGACTTCTTGGGCTTTTTGTTTATGATTTTTTGATAATGACTGCCTGTCCTTTTGATTGTTCTGAACCATCACTGTCTTTCTTTTTTCGTAAGGATCTCTTTGGTGCCATTCGTTATGCACTTGGATCAACTGAGAGACTACCCTGCCCCAGGTTGTGATTAAGGGTTTTGATTTTCGAAAATAAAAACTCCTACTTCTTTGGCTCTGATGGGTTGACGAGGGATTATCATCCTTATTACTCCAGTGTTTAGGAATTGAAACAATGCCTGTACCTCATCAGCGGGGTCTGTTCAAAAGCATACTGTAGATTCGGTATCGTTTTCGTCATCCTCCCTCAAGAGGCTCAGAATTATTAACCAAGAGTTGATCATCAGAAAAAATATGAAAAGAATTTTGAATATAATGAAAACAATTGTATTAATTCCCAAAACAGACATATGCGATGCATTAATAGAATAAAAGAGTTTGCTATGACATTAATTGTTTGTATAAGCAAAGAAAAATACAACTCAGAAATTCAAATAAACAAAAGGTCTTCAACGATTGGGTAACGGAGCAGTGATTATGTTCGGAGTCTCAGGCACTTCAAACTGAATCTCCCCGGCGTCGATCATGTCTTGAATTTTGTTCTTGAGAGGCCAACAGTTGTCCGTAGTATGCCCCGGGCTATCAGAATGATATGCGCACCTATCGTTGGGATGATAGTTAGGAGCCGAAGTGTTCGGATTCCTAAGGGGAGCCCTTAAGGTGATCAGCCCTGCTTTCAACATTTGTTGCAGTGCTTGATCCAGCGACATGTTGAGTTTGGTATACTGTCGTTTCTCCTTGCGCTGCTGCCCCTGTCCTTGTTGAGCAGGTCCAGGATTGGAGATCTGAATTGCCCCTACCTCATGACGGCTCTTTTTACCGTGCACAGCATTGGATTCTTTCTTTCCATGATGAGGCTTTTTATCAGAAGGTGCAGCCTCTTGGATTTTCCCAGACCGGATGCCAGCCTCTATTCGCTCTCCAGTCAAAATAAGATCTGTGAATCCAGCAGACGAATTCCCAATGAGGTGATTGTAGAACGGACCAGACAGGGTCCCCAAGAACATATCGACAAGTTCCCGATCAGTCAGAGGTGGTTGTACCCTTCCAGCAAGATCCCTCCATTTCTGCGCATATTCTTTAAAACCTTCACTTGATCCTAACGACATACCCTGGAGTTGGGTACGCGTAGGGGCAAGGTCGGCATTATATTGATACTGCTTGTAGAAAGTAGTAGCCAACTCCTCCCAGTTACGAACTTTGGTCCCATCCAGCTGATAGAACCATTCGAGGTGAGTCCCTGAAAGACTTTCCTGGAAGAAGTGGATCCATAAATTCTTATCCGCAGAGTACGGCTGAATTTTCCGAACATAGGACCTTAGATGCAGCTTGGGACAAGACGCCCCGTCATACTTAGAGAAGGATGGTGCTTTGAACTTCCGAGGAATAATCACACCAGTTGACAAACCCAGATCTCCGAAATCCAGCCCAGGTACCTGTTGGATCTCCATAGCATTCAACCTATCCTCCAACTGTTTGTACTTGTCTTCGGCAGGAGGGTATTGTTCGTCGTTGAAATCTGTCTCGTTGTCGGAGACCACTGGACTGGGAACCCTTTCCCCCTGATGACTACCTTCCCTCACAGATGGAGTTGTCCTCTCAGTTTCAATCTGTGGTGCATTCCCAGATCTGCGTCTAGGGCTGAACAAAACAGTCCTCTTCTTCTTCTTGTCCTTCTTCAGGAGCAAAGCCTTCAGATCTTGCTGCCCCTGGGTCAAATTCATAATCAGCCCTTGGAACTGGGCGTTCTGAGCCTGGAGGGCCTTGATGGACTGCTCAGCTGATGATTCAGGATTCATGACGATCGGCTGAAATAAACAGCGAAGAAGGGTAAGCAACCTGTCAAAGGGACACCTGCAATGCAATGAGATGTATGACATGCATGCAATGATTTCAAGGACCTCGCAGGGTAAACAGAGAAACTTGTTAGAGTTGGAAACTGGCAACTTGATTGAAGGAACTTCCTGTTGTAGAGAGCCCTTCTTCAAGGGTCAAAGGCTCACCATATCCAGTGGGTCATAGCCCCTGACAACCTTGGCTAAAGGAAAATAAATCCTCTTTGCCCCTTGCTGGGATAATTGATTCACCATGACCTGCATCACAAGCCCTTGAGATCCTTGAAATGGGTTAGGATGTATGCAATGGTATGATGTCATGCTATGCATGGGGTGATGTAGGTCAACCATGTTATGAGTCCCAATTAAGGACTATAAACAAACCCTGCAAGAAATTCAGTATACTTTGTTATGAGTCCCAATTAAGGACTATAAACAAAACCTGCAAGAGATCTAGTAAACCCTGTTATGAGTCCCAGTTAAGGACTATAAACAAAACCTGCAAGAAATTTGGTAAACCCTGTCATGAGTCCTAGTTAAGGACTATGAACAAAACCTGCAAGAAATTTGGTAAACCTTGTTATGAGTCCTAGTTAAGGACTATAAACAAAACCTGCAAGTAGTTCATGCGTCAGATAACAAGCATGCAGGTAGTCAAGTACAAAGGCACACAAGTCACACAAGAGAAACTCTTAGAGTTTAGGCCAGCATGGGGTCTGGGTATTACCCTCTTGAAGTTGGTGGGTTCAACCTGTCCTATCAAAGTAACCAGGTTCTAGAGGATCCCAATATCATTGACTACCCTCAATCGGTCATAACTCCAGCATCGCAATCTTTTCTTGCGGCCAGAACCATCACGAGAGTTTAGCCTCAATGGGTGTAGCATACTGCTACTGTTCTATTGGCCAAGTTGGGTCATTTAAGGTTCTAAGGTTGTTGGTGCTTAATGACTCCTCAGAAGACCCATATTCTCCTCGTTGCAACACAAGGGATATCGGTACAGACCAAGGTGCCACACCAATGTAGCCACTGTTTCACCCGTGTCGGTCTACGCCGGACAGGTCCCTCACAACTTATGCTACCTAAACAGGGTATTCCCAGATCCGGGTTAGGATCTATGTAACTCCCATGCAACTCACAAATTTAAAGCAGACAAGTCAATACAATTGAAAACACAGTTATAAACTAACCCTAAGGTACACCTCACTTTAAGTTAAGTCCCCAGCAGAGTCGCCAGTTCTGTGATCGGTGGATCTGGAACTGACTGTTTACCGCTGGTTCGCGAAATGTCGCGGTAAGCAAGCGTCACCACCGTCTTTTATTTTCTCCAATTGGAAAGGACAAAAGCACAGAAAAATTCCTTAAAGAGATTGCTCTCGGTTCGGGAGGTAGATTATAGAAAGGGAAGGTGTTAGCACCCTTTCTATCCATGGTTATCCATGGGCTCTTAGACACTTGCTCACTGTGTTTTCAAAAATGTTTTGTTTGCTTTTCAACTGTGGGTTTTAAAAAGTTTCTTTGAAAGTTTCAGATCGACTCATGCGTCAGAGTGTTTGAAAAATTGTTTTGAAAGCTTTTGAAAAGTGTCGGTGTGAAAAGATTTTTGTTTGTTTTAAAGAGAGCAGGTATCTACGAGAACCTACCTACCCTAAGGAATTCGTCTGTGTAAATGTCCTTTAAAGTAGTGCCATCCCACCATTGAGAGGTAGGTAGCACCACCGTTGGAGGTGTTCGGGTCAATTCGAGGTTCGGGACATGGTGATCACCAGAGCAATGGGAAGACACCTTAGAAGCTACCCTCATGCCAGGTTCCCGGATCATGAGGACTTACTAAGACATCCTGTACTCGACGATCACCTTTCGAGGCAAGGCAACAGTGAGGCGTACCCTAGGGGTGGTGTAAGCGAATTGTGTGTCATTTTCATTGATATTTGTCTTGTCATGTTCATTGTGATCTACGCTTGATTTTATTTAAGGCCATACATTCTTTCATGCTTTTTTGTTAACAGTTAAAAAATATTTGCGGGAAAGTAAATCTAAGGCTATTACAAATGGCGCGGGTCCACATCGCCAAAATTAAACCGGACCCGATTTGACGGAAAGTAAAGAAGCAAAGTAAAAGAATTAAAAGTGCGAGATGTAATCGTTACAACGCTTTGGGAGAGATACATAATTATTCAAACGAAATTAAATAAATTTAAGAACCTGGGCGTTGGACCCTTTTGCAAAAATTAAATAAATAATGGAATTAAAATTAAGAATTAAAAGAAAATGTTTTTTTGGTATTTTTGTGTTTTTTAAGATTTTAAAAGAAAAAGAATTAATTAAAATGAAAATTGAATGCGAACCCTAATTCTAATGGCTTTTAAGTTTATTGTGAAAGTAGTAAATTGAAACCTAAATTAAACCTAAATTTTTTATGTACAATTAATTATAAAAATAAATAATAATATTATTAGAAAGAAAACAAAAAAAAGAATAAAAAGTTATTAAACCTAATTCTATATTTTTGGATTTTTAGTTATTAAAAAAGAATTAAAATTAAAACCTATTTAATACTAAATTTATTTACAAGCAATTATTTACAAGAAAATATGAAAATTAAATATTATGTTTTTATCTTTTTTCTGATTTTTATGAAGTTTTTATATTTTGTAGAAAAATAATTAATTAATTTATAACAACAAAGCAAATAAAATAACAACTAAAAAATAAAATATAAAAAATAGAGAGGGCAAACCAGGGGGGGGGGGGGGGGGGGGGGGTTCAGGCCCCAATTGTGAGGTCTTTTGTTAGCAACTCAGGCCCATTAAGAATGGCCTGATGGACCTTTTTGAGTCACATGTAGTGCGTTGACTAAGGCATAACGTGTTCGTTGAATCCACGCCTTTGATCTGGTTCTAACATGCACGTGGGTGGATAGATGAGGAGGACGTATGGTAGTCCTTAAGATTGTGCCTGCATAGGAATTTGGATTGAAAAATATTATGAAGATTATACAGACCTGGGACTCGAACCCAGGTCTTAGACGTTGAAGCAATGAGCATTTGCCAGCTGCGCCACTGAAGCCATTTGATATATAATATACAAACAAATAATATAAAATAAAAACAGGATTAGTGCTGGAAAACGCGCGAATTTTAAATCCGCCTATCACCGTCTGCCAACGCATCGTCGTCTCCACTGTCCCTGAAACAAAAATCATTGAGCAACGGTTTTAAACGCGTTGCCTTAGGCCGGTTTCCAAGAAATAGCGATTAGGTCCTCATTGAATATAAATTAGGCGCAACAATTGATTCTTCTTCGTCTCTATACGCTGAATCCAACCATGGTACTGAGGACGTCCAATTTTTCCTCTTTGCAAAAGCCCTAAATTCAAACTCTGAAAAACCTAGAGATCGATCATGGTGAAATCTCATATACAGTACAAAAATCAAATTGAATGCATTGGTTATTTTCAGGACAAGATGATAAACATGAATCAACAATTAATTTTCATAAAAAATGCCTAGAACATGATATGCGATTATGAGTTTCATGCTGTACAGTTTCAGTTTAAACTACCAATTCTTGAGGTTTTGGTGGCTGTGCTTGATTGGAACGTGTTCAGGAGCCTTCAAGGAAGCTAATGGACTATGGATTATGCC
The DNA here is from genome assembly GCA_948472305.1 of Vicia faba. Taxonomy (NCBI): domain Eukaryota; kingdom Viridiplantae; phylum Streptophyta; class Magnoliopsida; order Fabales; family Fabaceae; genus Vicia; species Vicia faba. Next base: position 920,265,497 of record OX451736.1, on the reverse strand, counting down.
TTGAATCCACCTCTAGCAATGATTTCAGAATTGAGTTCTTAAGCCAAATTTCCAAGTTTGTATCTTGTTCTTCTGCGCAGCTTTTTTTTTTTTGGCATTAGGGTTCTCTTCAGGCATTTGTAGTGAAGCAATTAGGTTAAGAAAATTGAATCAAATCTCTTCCAATCAATGATTTTGCAAATTGATTTTTCACCATTATGTTTCATATCTTTTCCATGTCCTTTTGTGCAAATCATGATCAAATCAAACCAAATCTTTCCTAATTGGCATATGCACGAAATATTGAGTCTAGAATGTGTACAAAAAGATTGGTTAGGGTGAATTAAATATTTTCCATATATTAAAATGATTTAAATGAATTAATATTAATAGAAATTCAAATAAATAAATAAAAAATGAGAAAATACTTCCCTTTGGGCCAAATGGTCGTGCACATGTTTAGAATGATGAATCTTGGAAGAAAAATGGGCCCATTAGCATTTTTAGGTCATTTGGATCAATGTTGACTTTTCAAAATATCCAAAAATTTCCCAACTTCCACAAGGCATAACTTACTCAATTTTTAATCTTTTCTCATGTTCTTGGACATTTTGGAAAGGACTTTGAGTCCTCTAACCAATGCCTTTGGTCCCATGTCATTTTGATTTACCAATCTCAAGTTATGGCCTTTGACTTAAAGTCCCTTTTTGTTGACTTTTGAAAATGACCTATAATGTTGAAATTGATAACTTTTTGTGAGAGCATTTCTTGGACTTGGAATATGAAGATGAGTTTGTAGGAAATGTCTTTCTCTTCAAAATTAGCTTTGGATGGAATTTTTCTGATAATCCATGTGAAAGTTATGCCCTGGTCAATTTCAGTTGACTTTTTCAGCTGTCTAAATATAGTAACTTTTGCATCTTGGTGATTTTCTGAGCCAAATTTTGAGAATCATGATCAAGCATTGATCAAATGATGTTTGTGGCTTCAAAATGATATGTTGACCAAAAATTTGAACTTTTGACTGTCAAATGACCATTTTGCCCCTACAGTTGACTGTAGTGCAATTTAGGGTTTTGACTGTGCAATTTTGAGCTGAATGCCTTGAAACTTGATATGAGAGTGCTTGACCATATTTGTAGGCATGTGAGACTTGATTGGGCCTTTGAAAATTCCATTTCTTGATCAGAACACAAACCCTAGTTTTGACTGTATAGGAGACCTTTGCACTGGGCAACCCCTTGGGGAATTTTGTGACTTGGCTTGGCAATTTCTTGAAGAATATGGGAGGGCAAATTTTGGGGTGCAACAGGTCCCCTCATCAGATGTGGAGGGGAATTCAAGAACTCTCCTAGCTTCATTCTCAAATCTTCTTCCCAGTGTAGCTACCCCAACTCTTTTCTTCTTCTTTTCCTTTTTCTTGCTCTTTATTCCCTAACAGTGCTTTAAGATCCTCCTGACCCTTTGCCAAGGTCATAAGGAGCTGTTGAAACTGCGAGTTTTGTGACTGCAGATCTTTGACCGTCTGTTCAAGATCCATCTTACTGAAATAAACAGAAGAAAGATAAGGAAACCTGGTGTGAAGACCTGCTTATGCATATGATGAATGATATGTTTATTCATGCAATGCATTCAAGGATTTAGAAATTCAAAATTGTTGCAGACAAAAAGAACACATGTCATATTAATAGGAAGAAATTTTGTCAGTACATAAATGCCCCATGGGCCAAATATTACAAAAACTTTTTAAGGTAAAAAGACGTTGCGCATCCTCTTTGGTGCGATGTAAGTGTTGAGGGTCTCCTCCTCGTGAAGTCGGCGGGTAAGCTCCAAAACCTTCTTCTCACTAGCGTAGAAGCTGGCTTCAAAAGTATCCCTTTCTCCCTTGAGTTGGATCCAACTCTTCTGCATCTCCTCCTATGATGTAGGCATGTCAGGATGTAGGATGGTGTAAGGAACCTCTCCTTCCTTAACAGGCTCTTTAATCAAAGGGAGAATGTGAGGGTAAGGCATCATAAGACTCTGGGCGCAGGTTCGTACCCACTTGAGATAAGGCTCAAGAGGGATGGAGTTCTTGTGCCCCCGTGTCTTACTATCTACCTTGTTAGGCATCCTCCTAGCTCTGATGAATCTTTGGCGAAGTCCTTGCGCATCGTTGTCCAAGTTAAAAACTAGGTCAGGAATCAGCATGTCATGAGGGCGATCCCTCCGTGTATATCCAAATTGTCTCAAATCTAGACAAGTGTTGTAGGTAATGCCTCCCCTTATGCCAAGTAAGGGAACATTAGGGAACTCACCACAATGATCGACGATGATGACATTTTCTCTAGACCGAGAACACCAATGTACATCAGAATGTGTGAGGGTCATCAACCGTTGTGACCACCTTAAGCCTTGTTCATTCTTCAAAACAGATTGTGGAAGGTGAGAAATAAACCACCTTGTAAGGAGAGGAGTACAGCACATGAGAACACCTCTCTTTCTCATTGTTCGTGTGTAAAATGAGTGGAGGATGTCCCCCAGCAATGTAGGTATGGGATTCCTGGATAGGAAAATCTTGACATCATTGACATCTATAAGTTGGTAAGGATTTGGGAACATGACCAACCCATAAATAAGGAGTGCCACAATCTCTTCAAAGGCTTGCAGATCCAGGGAATTCCAACACTCTTGTGCCTTCTCAAACAAGAATTTTTCCAAGAAGCCCTTGATACCACTTCTAGTTTCCCAATGCCCCTTGATGTCAGATGGTTGCAAGTGTAGTGCTTGAGCAACATCTTCAGGATTTGGTTCTTTTTCCGTACCGTTGTAGGGTAGTTGATTAAGAATAGGAATTCTCAAGAGTTGAGAAAATTCCTCCAAAGTAGGCACCAATTGATAGTCGGGGATTATGAAACAGTGGCGAAGGGGGTCAAAGAATTGGAACAACACTTTCACCATGTCCTCTTCAATGTTGGTGTTGACTAGGCTGAGCAGTCTACCATGTCTTTCACTGAAGAGAGAGCTTTCTGGAATTCTGGATGTAAGCTCCTTGAGTTGAGGAGGGATTCTCACAAGGTTGACTTGGATAGTTTTCCTGCGAAGAATTTCCATGACCTACAAAACAAGAACAAAGATGAAGATCCAAACCCTTGAAATGGTTAGTGGATGCATATGATGCTTTATGATGTTCATGATGTATGCACAAACATATGTACAAACAAATCACACAAAACCCTAGTTTCAGGCTTGCATGGGGTTTCATAGGTAAGTACCCTCTTGAGTCTAGTTGGCTTAAAAACCTGTCCTATAAATAGTAACCGGGTTCTAAGGAGCTCAATATCATTGGATTGTTTTCCATGTTCATTGTTTTGGTTTAGCCACTTAACTAGCGACCAAAATATTCCAAGAAAACAACCCTCAATAAGTGTAGTATCGAGTATCTACCAACTTCGGACTGCACCAAAGCCGGTCATCTCACTACCCCTAATAAAAGGCCAAGATGGTCAAGTAAGGTTCTAGGTCATTAGTGCTTAGTGACATCACTCAGCGGCCCCGTACTCTCCTTGATTGAACTCAAGGGTTACCGGTACTCACAAATATGCCGCACTAATATAGCTATTGCTTCAACCGTGTCGGTATACCCCGCACAGCTTCCACAATGTATTGCTATCTATGAATGTTTCCCAAATCCGGGTGTAGGATTTCAAGCCCAAACAAGATAACCAAAATGTAAAGCAATCAAAGCAAACAATTAGTCATGCAAAAGGGTGATCTAGGCCCTAAGGTTACTCAACTTTTAAATTATTCCCCAGCAGAGTCGCCAGTTCTGTGATACGGTGGGAGAACTGACTTAGGATTTTGCGTTTGTTTTCGCAAATGTTTCGGTTTAGCAAGAGTCGCCACCGACTTTTTATTTTATCCTAAGGAAAGGTTAAAAAGCACATGAAAAACCTTTGAGATGTTTTCTTGGGTTCGGGGAGTAGATTATAGAAAGGGAAGGTATTAGCACCCTTTATATCCATGGTTATCCATGGGCTCTTAGTTACTTGCTTAGATCATTTGCCTTTGCTTTTCAATTGTTTGAAATGGTGCTTTGTGTGTGTGGTTTTTGAAAATGTTTTGAAAAAGATGCCTTGTCTAGGCAACCATTGTAACAATTCTTTACTCGAATGTTTTACAAAGGTGTTTGTCTTTTTGAAAAGATGTTTCAATATTTTTTGAAAGTTGTTTTGGAAATTGTGTTTGTGAAGTGTGTTTTGAAAGTAGGCAAGTGTGTTTTGCAAGTTTGATTAAGTAACTAAGAGTTGTCTACCCTATTGTACTCAAAGGTATTTCTCATGTTTTAACCCTTTTAACAGTGTTGTTTCACCATTGTATTTGGTGAGCAACCTTGTGTTAGGATGTTAACGGGACGGGCGCGGGTCATCGTTTAGACCATGAATGCAATAGTGCCAAATGTCTTTGGCAATTTTCTTTAAGGGACTATATCATTTTTTAGGCAACTTGAGAAAGCGTCATCGAGGGACTATGATCATTTGATTTGTTTTTCTTTTACCAAAGACACTCAACATACAACATGGCCCATTTTTGAAGGCAACAAGTGGAGTAACCCTAAGGGTGGAAGTGTGCATTGTGTTGTCCATTTTCATGCTTTTTTTGTCTTTGTATTAGTCAAGCTATTTGTTATTTGATTTGCATACAAACCCTAGGTCTATCATGGCATAATTTGAAAGCTTTTAAATGTGGAAATTTAAAGTCCTAAATTATTACAACATGATTATGAGGATGGGGGTACAAATGTTTGAATGGGGGGATATTTGACAAGAAATTAAATCTAGACTATTACATCCATATCGAATATACAAATATTTAATTGTACAATGTAAAGTAAATACAATAAATATGCAAAATGTATTATGCACCAAAATGATTTTTTATGTATGTGAAAGTGTTTTTCAATGTAAAATATAAACAAAAATAAAAGGGTCAAATTTTGTATATTTTTATGGTTTAGGGCAAAACCCTAGTTTTCAAATAAATAGTATTTATTTATTACTCATATACAATATTTATATATTAATTTATACAAAAAATAAAAAAAAAGTATATTGTAAAAAAAGTATTTTCTAGTGTCATATATTAATAAAAATAAAAATGTATTATTTTTATATTTTTGCCCTAATTATCTAGTAAAATATACAAGTATTTATATATTATATATTAAATATACTAAATATATACAAGAATAAAATATTAATTATTTACAAAAATGTATATTTTTAGAAAATGTTTTCAAAATGTAAACAAAAAATAATAACTAAAAAAAAGTACATTTTTGTATTATTTTCTAGGGTTTTAAATAAAAAGTATATATATTTATTTACATGTATATGTTAAATAAAACAAATAAATGCCAAATAAATGCAAAAAGTGGTGGAAAAATATTTTTGGAGTTTTTTATATTTGAGCAAAAAATAATAAGTCAGAACAAAAAAAGAAAAATGCAAAATGACAATTATTTCACACAATGGGCCAAGGGGGTGCAAAATGGAAAAAGAGTGTGCAAAGAGCAAAACCAACTCAGGCCCAACCCAAGTCAGCCTTCTTCAACCTCCAGCTTTGTTTGAACAAGCAAAACGCGCGTTTCCTAACTCTTGATTCCCGGACTTTCATGCAAAACTCATAACACCAATAATGTAGAGCATCAAGAGACGAATTCAGACATATAAAATACTTGACCTAACTCTAAGAAACGAGGGAGAATTTCTTCATCCCCAATTTCTGACCTAATTTTTCTTCAATGTTCATGGCCAAAATTCTCACAGCATACTCAATATAAATGAAAAGTAAATACATGGATGGCTTCAGGGCTATGAGTAGAGCATGTTTCATTCACAAACCTAAGCCTAACTCTTCCTAGATTGAGAGATAGAAGTTCATGTTTTTACCTGTTTCAACTTGAGTCGTGTACAATAATGTGGCCAACTTCAATGGAGTTTGAGCTTTTGTACAGCTTGCCTGAAGTCCAAGGATGCTTCTCTAAAACCTAGCTTGCTTTGATACTCTCTGAATCGTGCTATGGAAGTTCACCTGCAAAACTGAAAAGTGAAAATAGCAAGTGATGTTAGGGGTGTTACAGTTTGTATCTAGGGCTTGGGATAGTTCCAATGGATGATATAGAATATATTTGAACTGGTTTTAGCCAAAGTGCACGAGTGGAATGGATTGTGGAAGTCAAACTGCAACAGATGCCCTGTTTTGCAGAAAAACTGTGATTTTCTATATGAGGAGGGATGAGGGGTGGTTTAGTCGTGCTTTAGGCTTGCTTGGATGTATGAAAGATGTTTGAAAAGTTTTTGTTTGGCTGTGTTGACAGGAATGAGAGATGGAGAGTTTTTGCAAGCTTTCTTCAAATGTAAGCAAGGATAATGTAAGTTCCAATACCAGCCTGTACCACCCTCTATGTATGCTGCATATCTTGTTCTTGATCAGAGGGATTTGTGTACAAATCCTAGCCTCAAAGATCTGGCCCATGCCTCTTGGATTTGGTATTTGACATAAAGCACTACTTTTCAAAAATGGCAAGTTTGCTTTTTCTACTTAAGGGATAATTCTTTGTGTAATGACTAAATGCACAAAACAATGCTTGAACACAATGGTTAGGAATTTAATTATGGAGTGCAAACTTGGTTTAGAGGCCTGCAAGCAAGTACCAAGCATGCTGATTTGAAAATGGAACTTGTATGAACATGCATTTGGTTATGAACAAAAGTGAATTTTGCCCAACTTTGCAAATTCGATTCTCCCTAACCACAAGGGTTTTTGTTAAGTTCTTGGACAATTTGGAAAGCTTGGAATGTTTACTACAATCCATCTTTGTAATGCAAATTGAAACTCCAAGTGGAAGCATGTGAAAAATGGCCAAGAAGTTGGACAAAAATCCTGCCTAGAATAGGTCAAAATTTTTCTAAGTTAAAAATGTTTTGCACCCTTATTCCAAAAATCATAACTTTAGTTACAAGCTTCTTTTGAGAAAACTTTGTGAATCAAAGTTGTAAATTTTGCAATGGACTACAACTTTAATGTTTTGAGTTTTGTTTGAATCCATTTGTATCTTGATGAAAAATGGGACAAAGTTAGGGAAAAATAAGGGAATTTCATAACTTAGAAAATTTCTAAGTTATGAAATTTCTTCATTTTAAACCCTAATTTGCAATTTTGGATTTCTTGATGAACAAGTTTCATAATTTGACATGTCTTTATGGAAAATGAATCTTGGCACTTGATTTTGACCAAAAGGTCAAAGTTTGACTTTTCAGTATACAGTCAAATTTTGATCAGTTGACTGGAAAATTCATCTGTCAATCCTGTGCATTTGAGATCTTTTGAACTTGTTGAATGTGTCAAGACAATGCCATTGAGTCTTTAAGTCCATATATGAGCTTGGTTTGCCATTGGTTAGGTCAAACAGTCAAAAATTGCCTTTATGCAGTCAAAACCCTAAAAATGACCATTTTGCCCTTTTGGTGATCTGATCAAATCTCTTGTGGAATTGTGATCCAAACTTGACCAAATGGTTCATATGAGTTCATTATGTTGATGTGGGTCAAATTTCATGAGGTTTGACTGTCAATTGGACACAGTTGACTTTTTCCCCAATACAACTGATTTCTAGGTCAACTGTCCAATTGACTGGGCAAAGATTGGAATCAAGGCTTGAAACTTGGTGTGATCGGTGGATCTGGAACTGACTGTTTAACGCTGGTTCGCGAAATGTCGCGGAAGCAAGAGTCGCCACCGTCTTTTATTTTCTCCAAATGGAAAGGACAAAAGCACAGAAAAATTCCTTATAGAGATTGCTCTCGGTTCGGGAGGTAGATTATAGAAAGGGAAGGTGTTAGCACCCTTTCTATCCATGGTTATCCATGGGCTCTTAGATACTTGCTCATTTGTGTTTTCAAAAATGGTTTGTTTGCTTTTCAACTGTGGGTTTTAAAAAGTTTCTTTGAAAATTTCAGTTCGACTCTTGTATCAGTCCTCAAGAGTGTTTGAAAAATTGCTTTCGAAAGCTTTTTGAAAAGGTGTCGGTGTGAAAAGTATTTTTGATTTGTTTTGAAATTAGAGCAAGTATCTAGAGTCGTCTACCTACCCTAAGGAATTCGTCTGTGTAAATGTCCTTTAAAGTAGTGCCATCCCACCATTGAGAGGTAGGTAGCACCACCGTTGGAGGTGTTCGGGTCAATTCGAGGTTCGGGACATGGTGATCACCAGAGCAATGGGAAGACACCTTAGAAGCTACCCTCATGCCAGGTTCCCGGATCATGAGGACTTACTAAGACATCCTCTACTCGACGATCACCTTTCGAAGGGCAAGGCAACAGTGAGGCGTACCCTAGGGGTGGTGTGTGATTTGTGTGTCATGTTCATTTGCATTTATCTTGTCATGTCAAAGTGATCTATCGTTTGTTTTTATTTATTGTCATTCATTCTTGCATGCATTGATTTAGCAGTTAAAAATTGCGAGAAAGACAAAATTCTAAACTATTACAAAAGGCGCGGGTCCACATCGCCAAAATTTCCAGAACCCGATTTGACAGAAAATAAGGAAAGTAAAGAAAAGTAAAGTGCGAGAAATTAATTACACGGCTTTGGGAGAGGTACATGAATATTATACGAAAAGAAAATAAATGCGCGATTTGAATTAACGACGAGGGCGTTGGACCCTTTTTTTGCAAAATTAAATTAAAGGATTAAATTAATTAAAAAGGAAAAGAAATTATTTTTTTTGGTTTTTGTATTTTTATGATTTTAATGAAAAAAAGAATTAATTAAAATAAAATACTAACCCTAATTCTAGTTGTTTTTAGTTTATTAAGAAAAGATTAAATTTTAACCTAATATTTAACCTAATTATTTGCATGCCATTTAATTATAAAATAAATAATAGGAAATATTTAATTATTATGAAAGAAAAGAAAAAAGAAATTAAACCCTAATTCTACCAAATTTTAAATTGATTGAGAAAAATATTAAAATTTAACCCTAAGTTTAAAACTAGAATTAATAAAGACTTTATTTATAAAAAATGATATTTAAATAAAAACTTATTTTTTATCTTTTTGATTTTTTATTGTTTTTTATATTTGTTATAAAAATATTTAAATTAAAGAAATTAATTAACAAACATTAATTGAAATAAAGAAAAGAATAAAAAAACATAAAAGAAGCTTGCAAACCTTGGGGGGTTCTGTCCCCAGTTGGAGGTATAAACAGCAATCAAGCCCACTTATTGCAAGGCCCTGTTTGACTTCTTATGCTAGCGCGTGGTGCATTGACTGGAGTCTATCCCATTCTTCAGATTGTGTTCCTTGGATTGATAGTGGTAAACACGTGGAGGGCCTGGATATTGAGTGCATGGTGGAACCCAGAGTTGAATCTGCATAGGAATATGTTTAAAGGAAAAATATAAGGAAAGGGTGAGGACCTGGGATTCGAACCCAGGTCCTGATGATTACCAACCAAGCACTTCACCAACTGCTCCATTTTGTTTTCTTTGTATACTATATAATAAGCAATCAATATAAAACAAAACAAACGCGTTAGTGGATTTTTAGCGCGAACTTTCAAACGGACCAACCGCTGATAGCCACCTAAGCGTCTTCCTCGTTGGCTTGTTTTTTTCCAACTTCAATGGTGATTTCGTGTTTTCTTGAGTATGGGACTTAGGGAATGATTGGAAAACGTTCTATGATCCTCAAGGAAGCTAATGGAACAACTATTTGGCCCTGAATCGTACTAGAACTTGGTTTTCAGATTTGACTTTTCTTGATAAATTTCAAGTTTGCATATGGCTTCTTCTGCGCAGCTTAGGGTCTTAAGGCACGAGGGTTAGCTTGCTTGTATATGTATGAATGATTTAGGGTTGAAAACTTGATCAAAGAATCCTTGAATTGATTGTGCAATATTTGATTTTTATGGCATTAGTTTTTCAATCTTTTTCATGCAATTTGATATCAAATCATGACAAAACCTTCCAAAAATGATTATGCACGAATCTTGAGTGTCCAATGAGAGTATTTTCTGCACAAAAAGATTTGATTTCATTAGTTTAGTATTTTTTTCATATTTTATTTAGTTTAAATGAATTAATTGTAATAAAAAATTCAAATAAATAAATAAAAATAATAAAAAACTTCCCTTTGGGCCAAATGGTCGTGCACATGCCTTGGATGATGCATTGTGGAAGAAAAAGAGGCCCATTAGCAATTTTAAGTCTTTTGAAACAATGTTGACTTTTCAAAATATCCAAAAATTTCCCAACTTCCACAAGGCATAACTTGCTCAATTTTTAAGCTTTGCTAATGTTCTTGGACATTTTGGAAAGGTCTTTGAGTCCTATAACCAATGTCTTGGGTCCCATGTCATTTTGATTTACCAATCTCAAGTTATGGTCTTTGACTTAAAGTCCCTTTTTGTTGACTTTTGAAAATGACCTATAATGTTGAAATTGATAACTTTTTGTGAGAGCATTTCTTGGAATTGAAGTATGAAGAGGAGTTGTAGGAAATGTCTTTCTCTTCAAAATGGGCTTTGGATGGAATTTTTCTGATAATCCATGTGAAAGTTATGCCCTGGTCAATTTACAGTTGACTTTTTCAACTGTCCAAATAAGGAAACTTTTGTATCTTGATGATTTTTGAGCCAAGCTTTGAGAATCATGATCAAGAATTGATCAAATGATATTTGTGGCTTCAAAATGAGATGTTGACCAAAAATTTGGACTTTTGACTGTCAAATGACCATTTTGCCCCTACAGTTGACTGTAGTGCAATTAGGGTTTTTGACTGTGCAATTTTGTGTTGAAAGTCTTGAAACTTAGTATGAGGATGCTTGACCATATTTATAGGCATGTGGGACTTGATTGGACCCTTGGAAACTTCATTTTCTTGATCAGAACCAAAACCCTAATTTTGACTGTTTAGGAGGCTCTTGAACTGTGCAACCCTTGGGGAATTTTGAAGCTTGACTTGGCATTTTCTTGAAGAATATGGGAGGGCAAATTTTGGGGTACAACAGTTGCCCCTGTTCAATCTTCTTAGACCTGAGGATGCAGATTGGCTGACGTGCCTTTCGTAATCCGAGGGTGGAAGATGATTGAACACTAGAGTGCCCAGAAATTTGCGCTCACATAGTAGCAGTGATGGTGGAAATGGGCTTATAGATACCATTTGGAGATTGATGAATAGGATGATGGGCTTATAGATGCCATCTGGATGTTGATCGCGTAAGAGATTCCTTAGCGAGAACTTGCGTACCTGCAAAAGAAAAATGAGTACCTGACATGTTGCAGGATCTGGTCTTCGGATGCCTTGTGTAGATATGTCCTGACTGGTTACAGGAATCGGATCTTAGAATTCTTCAGACGTGCCCTGGCGAGATACAGGAATCGAGTCTGGTAATGTTAGTCTTCAACGGATACACCCTGGCAAGATTCAGGTATCGGATCCTCGAACTCTTCAGACGCACCCTGGCAAGATACAGGAATCGGATCTGGTAATGCTAGTCTTCAACGGATACACCCTGGCAAGATTCAGGTATCGGATCCTCGAACTCTTCAGACACATCCTGGAAAGATACAGGAATCGGATCTGGTAATGTTAGTCTTCAACGGATACGCCCTGGCAAGATTCAGGTATCGGATCCTCGAACTCTTCAGACACACCCTGGCGAGATACAGGAATCGGATCTGGTAATGCTAGTCTTCAACGGATACACCCTGGCAAGATTCAGGTATCGGATCCTCGAACTCTTCAGACACACCCTGGCAAGATACAGGAATCGGATCTGGTAATGCTAGTCTTCAACGGATACACCCTGGCAAGATTCAGGTATCGGATCCTCGAACTCTTCAGACACACCCTAGCATGATACAGGAATCGGATCTGGTAATGCTAGTCTTCAACGGATACACCCTGGCAAGATTCAGGTATCGGATCCTCGAACTCTTCAGACACACCCTGGCAAGATACAGGAATCGGATCTGGTAATGCTAGTCTTCAACGGATACACCCTGGAAAGATTCAGGTATCGGATCCTCGAACTCTTCAGACACACCCTGGCAAGATACAGGAATCGGATCTGGTAATGTTAGTCTTCAACGGATACACCCTGGCAAGATTCAGGTATCGGATCCTCGAACTCTTCAGACACACCCTGGCAAGATACAGGAATCGGATCTGGTAATTGGTCATCAACAGATACACCCTGGCAAGGTTCAGGAATCGGATCTTTAGTTGCGACCATTGATGGGAATCATTTTTGTACTTTTGTCCTGAAAAGACAAGCGTTAGTTGTATGCGATGTCATGTGGTATGACATGCGAGATGCTCTCTGAATACGTGAGATTGTATGTTCATGATGCGTATATGCATGCTATAATGTATGAAGATGTTTATGAATGTATTTTTTCGTTTAGGAAAGTAAATCCTTGACGGGTGCCGGGAAGTCACTCCTGGGCTGACGTTGAAGAATGGATTTTGCTTCCGCTGGGGATGATAATTGCAAGAATACCGGTAGGAGAAGATGACTCCGTTGGGGAATAAACCTAGCGAATGGATTACTCTGCGGGGAGCAAAGTACTCTAGCAATCTTGCTGGGAAGCAATACTCTGTGGGGAGAGAGATACTTTGCTGAGTTGTTGATAATAACTTGCTGGGGATATCTTTGCTGTGTTGGAAGTGTGAATAGACTTCGCTGGGGATAAGAAAGAACTGTGTTGACGACGATCTTTCCGTGGCTTTTGGCTGAGGATAACCCAGTTATATCTTAGCAAGAAAATAACTCTTTAAATAAAGCCGGGAGACGCGCTCGTGCTCTGCGGGGATAAGCTTCCAGAATCTACTGGGGATAAGCTTATTGCTTGGGGAGATGAATTCCAACTTTCCTGGGGAAACTGGATTGGACTCTCCTGGGGAAGTTTTGAACTGCGGGGGAAGTGATTCCTTTGAATGTTGGTATGCCGCCGGGGAATAATCTTTAGGCCAAGACTGCCGGGGATGCTTGTTAAGAATATGTGTGCTGCTGGGGAATGTTGAGATCTGCTGGAGGATACTCAACTTCTTAAAGATTTGATAATGGCTTGGAGAGAGCGTACTGACTGCTGACTTACTCTCTGGGGAATCAAGGTGTCTGGTTATGTTCTTTAGCTGAACCTACCTTGGTACCTTGGAGGACAGAACAATTAGATTGCTTAGACAACTCTTTTATTGCCCCTGTTTCTAATGTTACCTGTAATTAATCCTTTGTTTCGTATGCAAATATTCATGAGTTAGCAAATTATTGTCAATGCATATATCACAAATTGAACCTTGGACGTTCTTCGCAAGACAAAACAGAAAAAGAAAAACAATTGGCACTTTTAACTGAAAAATATATTTGTATTGATTTTTAATGGCCTGTAAGTAGGCGTTTTGTGTACAAGAAGCTGACGTCCTAGTAAGAGAACGCCGCCGAACAAAAGAGTTTATACAAATTTTGTACAAGAGAAAATAAAACAGCCGTGTGAAATATGAACGATCCACTGGGTTTCAACTCTGCTATTGCCATTATATCTCCGAGCGTCTCATCACTTGATGACCTTGGTTGAAGGTGAAGCTGACTGATCGATGCCGTCTGAACTTGATGTAGATACCAGATTCTGGATGCAAAGTGATCCAATGAGACATAGTATTACGCTTTATCCCTAATTTTTGCCTGGACCGCCCTTTCAGGTTTTCAGTCCACCGGGATACCCATTTTTGCCCAAGCCGCCTTTTCAGGTTTTCGACTTGCCGGGTGTACAGATTTTTTTTCATTTCATCCCTTCATTTTGCCCGAACCCTTTTGGTTCGACGGGAAGCCCTAATTTTTGCCTAGGCATGTCAGCCTAGCGGGTCTTTTTTCATGCGTAGTATCTTTTTACTATGTCTGCATTGGCGGGGTGAGGAAGGTCGTCACCATCCATATTGGTTAGAATCATGGCTCCTCCTGAGAACACATGTTTAACCACAAATGGCCCTTCGTACGTAGGGGTCCACTTGCCCCTTGGATCACTCTGAGGAAGGATGATTCGCTTGATTACCAGATCCCCAACTTGATATTCCTGTGGTCTGACCTTTTTGTTAAATGTCCTGATCATCCGTTTCTGATACGTCTGACCATGGCAGATAGCAGCAAGTCTCTTTTCATCAATGAGGTTTAGTTGATCAAGTCGTGTCTGGATCCAATCATCTTCGTTCAGATTTGCATCCTTCATTATCCGGAGAGAGGGTATTTGCACTTCGATCGGTAAGACTGCCTCCATACCATAAACCAAAGAAAAAGGAGTTGCCCCGGTTGACGTCCTAGCTGAGGTACGGTACCCATGTAGAGCGAATGGTAACATCTCGTGCCAATCTTTATAAGTCACTGTCATTTTCTGCACGATTTTCTTGATGTTCTTATTTGCTGCTTCGACAGCCCCATTCATCTTCGGTCTGTAAGGAGAAGAATTGTGGTGCTGTATCTTGAACTGCTCGCAGAGCTCAGTGATCATCTTGTTATTCAGATTGGTACCGTTGTCTGTAATAATTCTTTCTGGGACGCCATACCGACAGATCAGGTTATGCCGAATGAACCGTGCCACCACAGTCTTGGTTACCGTAGCGCAGGAAGCTGCTTCGACCCACTTTGTGAAATAATCAATCGCCACTAGGATGAAGCGATGCCCATTAGATGCCGTAGGTTTAATCTCACCGATCATGTCTATGCCCCACATTGCAAACGGCCAAGGCGCAGTCAGAACATTCAGGGGAACCGGAGGAACATGCACCTTGTCTGCATAAATCTGGCACTTATGGCATGTCCTAGAATGTTGGTAGCAGTCAGCTTCCATTGTGGACCAGTAATACCCTGCCCGAAGGATCTTCTTTGCCATAGTATGTCCACTGGAATGTGTACCAAAGGTCCCTTCATGTAGCTCTTCCATGATCCTTTCTGCTTCAGTCTTATCCACACAACGCAGTAAGGTTGAATCATGGTTTCGCTTGTACAAGATGCCGTTGCTAAGGAAGAACTTTGCTACGAACCTTCTAAGGAACTTCTTATCATTGATAGAGGCACCTTCAGGGTATTCCTGAGTTTCCAAATATCTCTTCACCTCATGGTACCAAGGCTTCTCAGTTACCAATTCAGTCTCGAGATCGCAACAGTATGCCGGTTCGTCCAGTTTCCAGATGATGATCCGGGGAGCCTCATTGTCCCATTTAACTTTGAACATAGAAGACATTGTAGCTAACGCGTCCGCCAACTGATTCTCTTCTCTCGGAAAGTGTTCAAAGGTTATCTTCGTGAAGTGGGGGATCAAGGTCAACACACATTCTCTGTAAGGAATAAGATTAGGATGTTTCGTATCCCACTCTCCTTTGATCTGATTGATCACGAGAGCGGAATCTCCGAAGACACTCAGAAACTTGATCCTTAGGTCAATCGCAGCTTGAAGACGCATGATGCATGCTGTGATACGGTGGGAGAACTGACTTGAGGTTTTGCGTTTTGTATTCGCAAATGTTTCGGTTGAGCAAGAGTCGCCACCAACTTTTTATTTTATCCTAAGGAAAGGTTTAAAAAGCACAGCAAAAACCTTTTGAGATGTTTTCTTGGGTTCGGGGAGTAGATTATAGAAAGGGAAGGTATTAGCACCCTTTCTATCCATGGTTATCCATGGGCTCTTAGTTACTTGCTTAGATCACTTGCCTTTTGTTTTCAATGGTTTGAAATGGTGCTTGAGTGTGTGGGTTTGAAAATGTTTTGAAAAGAGGCCAATGTGGTGGCAACCTTTGTAATGATCCATGTGGGGATGTATACAAAGGTGTATGTCTTTTGAAAAAGGTTTTCCTTTGTTTTTGAAAGTTTGTTTTGAAAGTGTTGTGAGGTGTGGTTTTGAAGTTAGGCAAGTGTTTTGTTTGCAAGATTGGTTCAAGTAACCAAGAGGTTGTCTACTCATAAATTTCTCAAAAGATTATTGCTATGTCTTAACCCTTTTAACAAGTTTGTTCCACCATTGTATTTGGTGGACAACCTTATGTTAGGATGTGAAAGGGACGGGCGCGGGTCATCGTTTAGACCATAATTGCAACGGCGTTAAATGTCTTTGGGCAATTTTCTTTAAGGGACTTGGTCATTTATTTTGTTTGTTTTGAAAAGTTTTATCGAGGGACTATGATCATTCAATTGGTTTGTTTTGCCCAAAGAAGTTCAACATGCAATATGGCCCAATTTTGAAAGGCAACAAGTGGAATACCCTAGGGGGGTGCAAGTGTGATTTGTGTGTCCATTTTCATGCTTGTTTATCTTGAGATTAGGTCATAACTATTTTTGTCGTTTTTCGCATACAAACCCTAATTCTAACATGTTATCATTAAAAAGCAATAAAGTGCGAAAGTAAATTTACTAAGCTATTACAAAACCA
Source organism: Vicia faba (assembly GCA_948472305.1). NCBI lineage: Eukaryota > Viridiplantae > Streptophyta > Magnoliopsida > Fabales > Fabaceae > Vicia > Vicia faba. Next base: position 920,249,050 of record OX451736.1, on the reverse strand, counting down.
AATATGGGAAGGGGGGTACAAATGTTCAAATGGGGATATTGACAAGTAATATAAACCTAAATTATTACATCATTTTTGAATATTTGCAAGGTAACTAAATTGCATGATTAAATGGAAATTAAATAAATATGCAAAAATGCAAAAAGAAAGTTTTTTATGTATGAGAAAAGTATGGTTTATGTACAATAAAATAAGAAAATAAAAAGGTATTATTTTGAGTATTTTTAACTTTTAGGGCAAAAACCCTAATTTTAAAGAAAATGTATTATTATTTGATTTAATACAAGCATTTATTTATTATATACAAAAATAAAAATAAAAATGAAGTATATTATGAAAAAAGTATTTTTGTATCAAATATTAATAAAAATGAAAAATTCAAGTATTTTTATATTTTTAACTTAAATATATTAATAAACATATATCTATATATATATTAATTTCTTAAATATGCATTATGTGCAAAATATTTAATATTTAATAAAATAAATAATAATAAAAAAAAGTATTTTTTATGTGAAATATTTTCAGAAGGTAAACAAAAATAAAAATTGTATTTACACTATTTTTATATTTATTCTAAATAATAGTATATATAATATTTATGTTCAAACAAGAGAAATAAACAAATAAATATGCAATAAATACAAAAAATGATGGAAAAAATATTTTCAAAATTTTAATATGCTGAGAAAAAATAAACAAGTCAAACAAAAAAAGAAAAAAGTCAAAAAGAATTAAAAATAAGACAAATGGGCTTGGGGGGTTCATGAGTAATTATGGGGTGTGAAAAGAAAAAGCACAAGACAAGCCCAGCCCAATGCCACTGTCTTCAACCTCCAGCACAAATGTTTGAAAAAACGCGCGCCATGTTCAGCACCTTCTAACTCTTGATTCCTGGCTTTTCAGCAAAAACTCATAACACAACAAATGTTCAGCATGAAGAGACGATTCTAACCATGTATGGAACTTGACCTAACTCTCTAAGATGAGGGAGAATTTCTCCTCCCCCAAATCCTAACCTAATTTTTCTGCCATTTTCAAACTCCAAATTCTCTCTACTCAGGCAAAAGAAATGAAATGTAAAGATATGTACATGTTCAGGGCTATGAGTAGAACCTTGTTTCTTCACAAACTTAAGACTAAAGATGCATGATAAGAGAGATACGAGTTCAAAGTTTTACCTGTGCAGTTGAACTTCTATCTGGAGAATGAGGAACTTCTAGTGCAAGGTAATGATTGGAAAAGCTTCCTTGAGGTCCAGGGATGCTTTTTCAATGCTTACTTTGTCTTGAAACTTCTTGTATCAAGCTATAGAACTTCACCTGCAAGTCAAAAATGTAAAAATGGTGGAAGCTGTTAGAGAGATTACAGGTCGTGTCTTAGCTTCTGGATAGCTTGCATAGGTTGTAAAGAAGGTAGAGGAACAGGTTTGGGCAAGAATGCTCGAAGGGATTGAGAGATAGCACTCAAACTGCAAGGGTTGCTCTGTTTGAGCAGTTTCAAGGTGATTATGGCAATGGAAGTGTTTGAGAGGCCAAGGGCTCGTGTGTTGGCTTGGATATGATAGGTGTAATGTGTTTGATAACTCTTTTCTTGTGTTGGTGAGCTGAGAAGAGAGTTGGTACAAGTTATGGACTTTTCTTCTATGTGAAGCAAACAAATGCAACTTATGTTTTTTGACTGATGCAGGCCCCCATAACAAGCTGCAAACCCTTGTCTTGATCAGTGCAATTAGCTCCTAAACTTGTGCCAATGAGATCCTAACTGTACTTGCTTGGATTTCAATTTGACATAAAGCTAGCTTTTTACAAAAATGGATAAAGCACTTTATCTACTTTGAGATCAATCCACTATGCAATGTTAGAACACAAAGAACATGTCCTTGGCACAATGAATAAGCATTAAATTATTGAGTGCAACTTGGTTTAAGGACCTGTAATCAAGCATAAAGCAAGCTGAGTTTCAAATGGTAAGGTTATGGACATGTTTTGATGAAGAACAAAAGTGAATTTTTGCCAACTTGTGAAATTCGAATCTCTCAAGTTATGAGGTTGTTTGATGAGTTCTTGGACATTTTGGAAAGCTTGGAATGTGTACTACAATCCATATTTGAAATGCAAGTTGAAATTCCAAGTGGAAGGGTATGGAAAATGGCCTTGAAGTGGGGTAGAAAACCTTGTCAAAATAGGTTAAAATTCTACTAAGTTAAAAATGGTTTAGTGCCCTTATTCAAAAAATTTTAACTTGAGATACAAGCTTCAAATGAGAAAACTTTGTGAATCAAAGTTGTAGATTATGCAACAAGCTACAACTTTCATGTTTTGACTTTTGTTTGAATCCAAATGGATCTTGGTGAAAAGATGGGGCAAAGTTGGGAAAAAATTAGGGTTTTTCATAACTTAGAAAAATTCTAAGTTATGAAAAATTCCATTTTCTAACCCTAATTTGCATTTTGTGATTTCTTGGTGAACAAGTTTCATGATTTGGCATGTTTTGATGAAAAATGAATCTTGACTCTTGATTTTGACCAAAAAGTCAAAGTTTGACTTTTCAGTATACAGTCAAAATTGATCAATTGACTGGGAAATTCAACTGTCAATCTTGTGTACTTGGGATCTTTTGAGCTTGATGAATGTGTCAAGATCATTTCATTGAGTCCTTGAGTCCATATGTGAGCTTGGTTTGCCATTGGCTAGGTCAAACAGTCAAAAATTACCTTTGTGCAGTCAAAACCCTAAAAATGACCATTTTGCCCTTTTGATGATCTGATCAAATTTCTTGTGGAATTGTGATCCAAACTTGATCAAATGGTCCATATGAGTTCATAATGTTGATGTGGGTCAAATTTCATGAGATTTGACTGTCAATTGGCCACAGTTGACTTTTTCCCCAATACAGCTGATTTTTAGGTCAACTGTCCAATTGACTGGGTAAAACTTGGAATCAAGACTTGAAACTTGGTATGGATAAACTTGGGAGTCCAACATGAAGCATGAAAGTCATCTTAGGCATTTTAGGTCAAAACATCCTTGGGCAAACACAAACCCTAATTTGAGTCCACAGTGCAAGGAGAAGTCTTGAGCAGAGGAAACCCTAACTGGATCTTGATCTTCAAGGGTCTTGTGATGAGAAAATGTTGAGGAAATAGGAGGGCAAATTTTGGGGTACAACAGTTGCCCTTGTTCAATCTTCTTGGACCCGAAGAGTTAGATTGGCGAGTTCGCCTTTCGTGACTCGAGGGTAAAAGGAGATTGGACACTAGAGTGCCCGGAAATTTGCACTCGCATGCTGGAGTCTCAACAACGTGGTGTCGGGAATGGGCTTATAGATGCCATCTGGAGATGTGACAGAACCTTGTCGGGAATGGGCTTATAGATGCCATTTGGAAGTGTCGATCGCATAAGAGATTCCTTAGCGAGAACTTGTGTGTTTGAGAAAGACGGATGTTTTCCTGGCTTGTTACAGGTGTTTGATCTTCGGTCTCCTTACGCAGATATGCCCTGGCTAGATACAGGAGTCGAATCTGGAAATAGTTGTCAACAGATATGCCCTGGCTGGATACGGGAATCGAATCTGGAGATGTTGTAGTTGATAGATGTGCCCTGGCTGGATACATGAATCGAATCTTCGAACTCTTCAGACGTGCCCTGGCTAGATACAGGAATCGAGTCTGGAAACATGGTCAACAGATATGCCCTGGCTGGGTACAGGAATCGAATCTGTAGGTGTTATGGTTGATAGATGTGCCCTGGATGGATACAGGAATCGAATCTTCGAACTCTTCAGACGTGCCCTGGCTAGATACAGGAATCGAGTCTGGAAACGTGGTCAACAGATGTGCCCTGGCTGGATACAGGAATCGAATCTGGAGATGTTGTAGTTGATAGATGTGCCCTGGCTAGATACAGGTATCAAATCTTCGAACTCTTCAGACGTGCCCTGGCTAGATACAGGAATCGAGTCTGGAAACTGATCACTCTCAGATGTGCCCTGGCTAGATACAGGTATCGAATCTGGAACTGTGACAGTTGAAGGTAGTTGTTTTTTGGGATTGTCCTTTTCCTGAAAAGGCAAAAACATAAGTTGTATGCAATGTCATGATGTATGATATGCACGATGTCATGATGTTCAACATGAGATGGTGTTGTACGCACTCTATCATGTATGTAAGCAAGATGTATGAAAATGTGAAATGTTCATGAATGTAATTTCGTCTTAGGAAAATAAATCCTTGACGAACGGCTGGGGAGCTGCTCCGTGGAAGAGGTACTTGGCCGAAGTTTATGAGAGGCCTGCTGAGGACTTTGATGATGGATTCCGCTGAGGATAATGATGATAAACTCCGCTGGGGATACTGGAATTGGCCGAGGGCAATCTTCCGTGGTTTTTAGCTGAGGATAACCCAGTTATAAGTCCTTGTGAGGAAATAACTCTAAATAAAACTCGGGAGAGACGTCCGTACTCTGCAGGGGATAAGCTTCCAGAATCTACTGGGGATGAGCTTTAAGACCTAACGGGGAATGTTGTGCCTTTTCAGGATTGACGGGGAGTCAACTCTGCTTGGGGAAAGTACTATTGAACCTTGTTTTACTCTGCGGGGAGTTGAGATGATTTGGCCACATTCTTCGGTTGAACCTACCTTGGCACTTTGGCGGACAAAACAACCAGACTGCATTAGACAACTTCACATTGCCCCTGTCTCTGATGTCACCTGTAATCAATCTCTTGTTTTATATGTAAACATTTATGAATCAGCAATTTAATGTCAAATGCATATATCAAAAATGAACATTGGACGTTCTTCGCAAGACAAAACAGAAAAAAGGAAAACAATGGTAATTTGTATGGACAAGTGAATTTGTATTGATTTAAACTTTGCCTGTGAATAGGCGTTTTTTGTACAAGAGGCTGACATCCTAGTAAGAGGACGCCGCCGAATAACATAGAGTTTACAATTTGAAAAAGGAAACAAAACAGCTATGTGAACAATCCCCCTGGGTTCCGACTCTGCTATTGCCTTTATGTCTTCGAGCGTCTCATCGCTTTGCCACCTAGTTGAAGATGAAGCTGATTGGTCGATGCCGAAATCTGAGCCAGATAGTTGATGCCGAATTCCGGATACGAAGTGATCCAATGAGACATAGTGTTACGCTTTTATCCCTAACTTTTTCCTGGACCGCCCTTTCGGGTTTTCAGTCCACCGGGATACCCATTTTTGCCCAAGCCGCCCTTTCAGGTTTTCGACTTGCCGGGTGTACAGATTTTTATTCATTTCATCCCTTATTTTTGCCCGAACCCTTTTGGTTCGCCGGGAAGCCCTTGTTTTTGCCTAGGTATGTCAACCTAGCGGGTCTTTTATTTATGCGTAGTATTTTTTCACTATGTCTGCATTGGCGGGGTGAGGAAGGTCGTCACCATCCATGGTGGTTAGGATCATGGCTCCTCCTGAGAACACACGTTTAACCACAAATGGCCCTTCGTATGTAGGGGTCCATTTGCCCCGGGGATCACTTTGAGGAAGGATGATGCGTTTGATCACCAGGTCCCCAACTTGATACTCTTATGGTCTGACTTTCTTGTTAAATGCCCTGATCATCCGTTTTTGATACGTTTGACCATGACAGATAGCAGTGAGCCTCTTTTCGTCAATCAGATTCAATTGATCAAGTCGAGTCTGGATCCAATCATCTTCATTCAAGTCTGTATCCTTCATTATCCGGAGAGAGGGTATCTGGACTTCAATTGGCAAGACTGCCTCCATGCCATAGACCAAGGAGAAAGGAGTTGCCCCGGTTGACGTCCTTGCTGAGGTGCGGTACCCATGAAGAGCGAACGGTAACATCTCGTGCCAATCTTTATAGGTCATTGTCATCTTCTGCACAATTTTCTTGATATTCTTATTGGCTGCCTCTACAGCCCCATTCATCTTCGGCCGGTAGGGAGAAGAATTGTGGTGCTGTATCTTGAATTGTTCACAGAGTTCAGTGATCATTTTGTTGTTGAGATTGGTACCGTTGTCCGTAATAATTCTTTCTGGGATGCCGTACCGACAGATCAGATTATGCCGGATGAAACGTGCCACGACGCTCTTGGTTACTGTGGCGTAGGAAGCTGCCTCAACCCACTTTGTGAAGTAATCGATCGCCACCAAGATGAAGAGATGCCCATTGGATGCCGTCGGTCGGATCTCACCGATCATATCGATGCCCCACATCGCAAAAGGCCAAGGTGCCGTCAGGACATTCAAAGGAACCGGAGGGATATGCACCTTGTCAGCATAGATCTGGCATTTATGACAAGTTCGGGAGTGCTGGTAACAATCGGCTTCCATTGTGGACCAGAAATATCCTGCCCGAAGGATTTTCTTAGCCATGGTGTGTCCACTGGAATGTGTTCCAAATGTACCTTCATGCAGTTCTATCATAATTTTCTCTGCTTCAGCCTTATCCACACAACGTAGCAGAGTTGAATCATGATTCCGTTTGTAAAGAATGCCGTTGCTGAGGAAGAATTTTGCAGCAAACCTCCTCATGAACTTCTTATCATTAACAGACGCACCTTCAGGGTATTCCTGAGCTTCCAAGTACCTCTTCACCTCATGATACCAGGGTTTTTCAATAACCTTCTCAGCCTCGAGCTCGTAGCAGTATGCCGGTTCATCCAACTTCCAGATTATGATTCGGGGAGCCTCATTGTCCCATTTAACTTTGAACATTGAAGACATCGTAGCTAGGGCGTCCGCTAGCTGATTCTCCTCTCTAGGGAAGTGTTCGAAAGTTATCTCTTCAAAGTGGGGAAGCAAGGTCGACACATACTCCTTGTAAGGAATAAGATTCGGGTGTTTCGTATCCCACTCGCCTTTGATCTGATTGATCACGAGAGCGGAATCTCTGAAGACACTTAGAAATTTGATCCTTAAGTCGATTGCAGCTTGTAAACCCATGATACATGCCTCGTATTCTGCCATGTTGTTGGTGCAGCTGAAACATAATCGGGCGGTGAGGGGAGTATGAGTTCCTTTGGGAGATATGATTACAGCGCCGACGCCGTTACCCAAAGCATTGGAGGCTCCATCAAAATGCATAGACCATCGGGATCCTTCCTCAGGTCCTTCATCCGGTCCAGGTACTTCACAGTCAGTTACCACCATGATGTCTTCGTCCGGAAAATCAAAGTTCAATGATTGGTAATCGTCCACAGGTTGGTGTGCCAAGTGATCCGCCAGTACACTTCCTTTAATTGCTTTCTGAGTTGTATACTGGATGTCATATTGTGTCAAGATCATTTGCCATCTCGCTATTCTTCCAGACAGAGCGGGCTTTTCAAATATGTACTTTATGGGATCCATCTTTGAAATCAATAAGGTAGTGTGAGTCAGCATATACTGTCTCAGCCGGCGAGCAGCCCATACAAGAGCGCAGCAAGTTTTCTCAAACAGTGAGTAACGAGACTCACAGTCGGTAAACTTTTTGCTCAAGTAATAAATAGCGTGCTCTTTTCGGCCAGACTCGTCATGCTGCCCCAGCACACACCCCATTGAATTGTCAAGTACTGTCAAGTATAGTATCAGAGGTCTTCCTTCCACCGGTGGCATAAGAATGGGTGGCTCTTGGAGATATTCCTTTATCTTTTCAAAGGCGGCCTGACATTCATCATTCCAGCGTACTACTTGATCTTTCTTCAGCAATTTGAAGATTGGCTCACAAGTAGCAGTCAGGTGTGAGATGAATCGGGCAATGTAATTCAGTCGTCCCAGGAAGCCTCTGACTTCTTTCTCTGTTTTTGGAGTCGGCATCTCTTGTATGGCTTTTACCTTGGCAGGGTCCACCTGAATACCCTTATCACTCACAATGAAACCTAGCAATTTTCCGGACCTTACCCCAAAGGTGCATTTGTTGGGATTCAATCTCAGCTTGTACAACTTGAGTCGGTCAAATAACTTCCTCAGATGGTCAAGGTGCTCCTCCTCAGTTTGAGACCTTGCAATCATGTCATCAACGTATACCTCAATCTCATGATGGATCATATCATGAAATAAAGCAACCATGGCACGTTGATAGGTTGCCCCAGCATTTTTCAATCCGAATGGCATGACCTTATAACAGAAGGTGCCCCACTGAGTTACAAAGGTAGTCTTCTCCATATCCTCTGGAGCCATCTTGATCTGATTATACCCTGAAAAACCATCCATGAAGGAGAACACCTTGTGTTGAGCTGTATTGTCAACAAGGACATCAATGTGAGGTAGGGGGAAGTCATCCTTGGGACTGGCCCTGTTCAGATCCCTGTAGTCGACACACATTCTGACTTTACCGTCCTTCTTCGGTACTGGCACCACATTGGCAACCCACTGAGGGTAGGAAGTCACTGCAAGGAACCCGGCATCAAACTGTTTCATAACCTCGGCTTTGATCTTTTCAGACATCTCTGGACGCATCCGTCAGACTTTTTGCTTTACCGGAGGGCAATCTTCCTTGGTTGGCAGGTGGTGAACTACAATGTCGGTATCCAAACCAGGCATATCTTCATAGGACCAAGCAAAAATCTCCATGTAGTCTTGTAGCATCTGGATCAATCGTTGCTTCACGCTGAGCTCTAGATTGGCACCAATCTTGACCTCTTTCCTATCTATCTCGGTACCCAGATTAATTGTCTCCACCGGCTCTTCATGTGGTTGAATAGCTCTCTCTTCCTGGAGTAGCAGTCTTGCGAGTTCACCAGGCACTTCGCAATCATCTTCACCTTCATCTTCGGCCAAGTTGATCGGATTTTCGAAGTCATAACTGGCGGTAGCAGAGCTGTTACCAGTGAGATCCATAGTGGATTGAAACCTGTATAAGTGAGTGTGTGTAAATATAGCTGTTTTGCAATATATATAACACAGAAAGGAAAAGAGCACAAGATTTGAAATGCAACAAACGTCCAATGTTTTGATTGATGATATATGAAAATGTCATACAAAAAGCCCTCACAAATGGAGCTACGATGCCCCGGGTAGGACACCGAGCCAACAAAGTTTTAACATATTGTTTGTTACAAATTGGAAATCAAAAGAAATTAATTACTGCGTGACAAATGTGATAGGGGTAAAATCCTTTGCCGTCCAGTTGCTTGGTCCGTTGCTGGTAGTCGGGTAGATCCAACTGTCAAACTCTGCTTCCTCTACATCCTCCTCGATAGCATTCACCCTTGAGCTGGAGATAAACACCGGAGCCTTTCTGACCTTCTCCTTGCGCACAGCCCTCTGAGCCTCTGCAGTAAAGCCCAGCCCAAACTTGTCGTTCTTCTGAGTGAAGTCAGGAAGCTGACCCCAGTTTGCACAATTGCCTTTCTGAACCACAGCCCGGGCATCCCTTAGGGAAGCCATCTTCAAGGAAACATTCTCTTCGACTGTTGTTTCTGCTGCTGCTGAAATTGGATGCACCTCCTCGAAATGCTGAAAGGGGGTTTCAATAAACTCCCCATCCATCTCAATGTATCTGAAGGAATTCAAATGGCTCACCATATACTCCTCTTCTCCTTGCACAATGACGATCTTCCCCCTGACGGGATACTTCAGCTTCTGGTGCAAGGTGGAGGTCACTGCCCCAGCTTTATGGATCCAAGGTCGACCTAGTAGACAAGAGTACGATGGACGTATATCCATCACATAAAAAGTAGAGTCAAATACTTGAGAGCCCACACGGATATGGATGTCAACCTCTCCATGAACCATCCTTTTTGAACCGTCAAAGGCCCTGACGATGATATTGCTGGGCTTCAGTTCTAGGCCTTCATAATCCAAACGGTCCAAAGCCTTTTTCGGTAGAACATTCAAGGAGGAACCAGTATCCACCAATACATGCGCCAGAGTAGTGCCCCTGCATTCGATAGAGACATGCAGGGCATCATTGTGGTCTCTTCCCTTCGCAGTCAGGTCAACATCTGAAAAACCCAAGCCATTGTCTGCTGTCAGATTTGCTACGCAATCAGTGAACTGGACTGCAGACGTTTCTTGCGGCACATGGGCCGTCTTGAGAAATGAGATTAAGGCTTTAGCATGGGCCTCGGAGCATAGCAATAAAGAGAGCATGGAGATCTTGGAGGGCGTATGCCCCAGCTGCTCGACAACATTGAAATCACTTTTCTTTATTATTTTCAGGATCTCCTCCACTTCTTGTTGGGAGGCCTCAGCATTTATAGGTATTGGCGCCTCCATCCGGGCAGGCTCTTCTTCAATCCCTTTGCCCTGAGCATTAGATGACTCGGCAGCAGGGGGAACAACTTTATCAGTAGCGGGAACAGGTGAACTTGTAGGTGTTATAAGGAGGGGTTTTCGAGTAGCGGGCGGTGCAATGTCAGGCGAGAAGAGCCTGCCACTGCGGGTGACCTTGGGTGGACCAGTGATATTGCAGATACTGGCGCCAGTGTTGAATTCTTGTTTGATTCCATTTACATATACGTCTGCCCCATAATGCCAGGGGACAGCTTTATCAGATACATAGGGGAGAGGCCCCGGAACAGTAATAACCACAGGTGCAACAGTCATGATTTGAACAGGCTTCTTCGGGGAAGCCTTGATTGGATTATTGAAGATGGTAACCACAGAAACTTCTTTTACCGGAACCCACTGAACAACAGACTTCTTGAATAGAATCTCCTTGCTATCCATTAGGCTTTGGACGCCTAACCTCAGCAAGGGACAACCAGATAGGGAAACAGCACAGAACAGGCAACCTTCACCGCAACCCGGAAATAAACCGGCCCGCAGTAGGTTCTTCTTGACAGTCTTCAGAGGGGTAACAACTTCATTTACCGAAACAGCATACAATTCTTCCTCAATGGCATTTACTCTATGCTGGGGCATAGGAGCAGTTACAACATTTGGTCTTTCCGGTGCTTCAAACTGAATTTCCTTTGCGTCAATCAGATCTTGCACTTTGTTTCTCAGGGCCCAGCAATCATCAGTAGTGTGCCCGAGACTATCAGAATGATAAGCACACCGGGCATTTGGGTTATACTTAGGAGACGCAGTGTTGACAACCTTAGGAGCTTATTTGAGGGTCACCAGGTTGGTGGATAACAGTTGGGGTAAAATTTGAGATAAGGTCATACTCAGTTGAGTATACTGCCTCTTAGGCCTTTCGCTTCTTTGTTGATTGTACTGCTGAGGAGCAGCAACAGGTTTTGAGATGACCAAAGCATTGACGGCTTGGCGACTTTCAGGCTTGACTTGTCTTCTAGTACCATAGACGGCACTTGCTTCCTTCTTAAACGGCCTCTTCTCAGCACTTGTGGAGGCAGCCTTTTGTATCTTGCCTGACCTGATGCCAGCTTCAATTCTCTCTCCGTCAATATCAAATCTGTAAACCCAGCGGAGGAGTTACCAACCAAATGATTGAAAAACGGACCAGACAACGTCCCTAGAAACATATCAACCAGCTCTCGATCAGTCAATGGAGGCTGCACCCTGCCAGCCAAATCTCTCCATTTTTGAGCGTACTCTTTGAACCCTTCACCCGTTCCTAGAGACATACCCTGAAGTTGGGTACGCGTAGGAGCGAGATCAGAATTGTATTGGTATTGTCTGTAGAATGTGGTTGCCAAATCTTCCCAGTGTCGGATGCTAGTTCCATCTAATTGGTAGAACCATTCAAGCTGTGACCCCGAGAGGCTATCTTGGAAGAAGTGAATCCAAAGGTTCTTATCCGCCGTGTAAGGTTGGATTTTCCTTACGTACGACCTCAGATGTAGCTTTGGGCAGGAGACCCCATCATACTTGGCGAAGGTAGGCGCCTTAAACTTGTGTGGAATTACTACTCCAGAAGATAACCCCAAATCTCCGAAATCCAGTCCCGGCACATTCTGAATTTCCATGGCGCTCAAGCGGTCCTCCAATTGTTTGTATCTGTCAGCAGCAGGTGGGTATTGTTCATCGTTATAGTCCGTCTCGTTGTCGGAGACTGCGGGACTAGGAGCTCCTCCCCCTTGGGGACTGTTTTTCTCAGCAGAAGAAGTAGTTGGATCAGCTTCATTATGGAGTGTGTTCCCAAATCTGCGTCCGGTGTTGAACAACGCAGTCCTCTTTTTCTTCTTCTTCTTCAGGAGTAGAGTCTTCAACTCTTGCTGACCTTGGGCTAGGCTTAGGACCATCTCTTGAAACTGTGCACTTTGGGCCTGAAGGGCCTTGATTGCTTGCTCACTGGATGAGTCTGGATTCATGATGACTGTGCAAAATAAACAGCGAAGGAGGTTAAGCAACCTGTGAAATAGGGTACCTGCTATGCATATGGTGCAATGGAATGCGTATGTTTTATGTTTTCAAAGACAAACAAGATTCAACTTTGTAGACAAAAAGGGAAACACACTTCATTAGATTAAAACTTTCAATTGTTCAATAATTTGCCCTTAGGCATTACAGGAATGAAAAATACTGGAAAGGAAATAAACTATAAAAGGAAACATCCAAAGCTCATCAATGCTCCCATGGCCTCCTCTTTTCAGTGCTGATGTAGTTGTTCAGGACCCGCTCTTCCTCCAATTGCTTAGTCAGCCTCTGAACCTTCCGTTCCTGCTCGTTGAACTTCTCCCGATAGAAATCCCGTTCTTCCTTTAGCTGCGCCCAAGATCTCTTCATGGTGTCAAAATCAGTAGGTATCTGAGGAGGGAGGACAGTTGGAGGAACCTCATCTTCAACAGGAGACTCAAGAATGAGAGGTCTAACAACTTCGTAGGGAATACCTAACTTCTGAGCACGGATGCGGACCCATTTGCAATAGGGCTTCAATGGCAGAGAAGTCTTTGGTCCCAACTCATGTGGGTTGGCTTTGTGGATTCTGTCCCAGGCTCTAATGAATCCCTGGCGTAGTTTGTCACTGTCTGCCTGAAACTCAAAATGGAAGTGAGGAACCAGCATTTCATGAGGCCCATCTCCTCTGGCTCTTCCAAACTGACGGAGAGCTAAACACGGATTGTAAGAGATTCCTCCTTGGATACCAATCAACGGAACATTAGGGTATTCTCCGCAACGGTCAATAACAGCTACCTCATCCAAACCTCTGAGAGTCCAGGTGATGTCATTATCAGTGAGAGACATTAACCTCCGAGCCCAACCTTTTCCTTCTTCATTCTTCAGCACGAACTTAGGAAGGTGCGAAATAAACCACCTTACTAGCAAAGGAGCACAACACCACGGAGTTCCCCGTTTTCGAGCAGTACGAGCATAGAGTTGTTGTAGAATATCACCCAAAAGAGTGGGTACCGGATTCCGAGACATGAAGATCCTTATGACATGGACACTGATAAAGGTGTCAGGGTTGGGAAACAATACCAGACCATAGATCAAAAGAGTCAGAATATCCTCGTATGCCTTGAAGTCCAAGTCATTCCAGAAATCATTAGCCTTGCCAACCAGAAATTTGACCAAAAAGCCCTTGATCCCATTTCTAGTTTCCCAGTTGGACAATACCTCTTCTTTGGTCAAGGGGAGAATTGCAGCAATCTCTTCAGGCCTAGGAGTCTTTTCCAAACCAGTGAATGGAGTTTGTTCCAAGACAGGGATCCCAAGCAGGTAAGAGAATTCTTCCAGGGTAGGAACCAACTGGAAGTCTTGAAAGGTGAAACATTGGTACAGAGGGTCATAAAACTGGGTCAGAACACTTATCAGTTGTTGGTCCCATTTTGTAGTGACCAAGCCAAGGAGAGAACCATGTCTGTTGATGAAGGAAGAAGTGTTTGGGATCCTTCCAACCAAATCCTTGAGTAACACTGGTGGTTGAACAAAGTTGAGCCGGACAGTATTCCTACGCACGGGCATCATGATGTCCTACAAAACAGAGCAAAGATGAAACCTTTTTTGTCTTTGAAATGGGTTAGTCCTTTATACAGGATGCATGCAATGGTATGATGGCATGATGCTATGATGGAGCACACCACAAGTATTCACATAGGCAAATAAGGCACACAAGTCACACAAGACACCCTTAGGTTTCAGGCCAGCATGAGTTTCAGGTATTACCCTCTTTTGGTTTTGTTGGTTAAAACCTGTCCTATCAAAAGTAACCGGGTTCTAGAGGATCTCAAATCATTGGCTACCCTCAATCGGTCATAACTCCAGCATCGCAATCTTTTCTCGCGGCCAGAACCATCTCGAGAGTTTAGCCTCAATGAGTGTAGCATACTGCTACTGTCCTAATAGCCAAGTTGGTCAATTTAAGGTTCTAAGGTTGGTTGGTGTTTAATGACCCCTTAGAAGACCTATATTCTCCCCGTTGCAACACAAGGGATACAGGTACAGACTAAGATGCCACACCAACGTAGCCACTGCTTCACCCATGTCGGTCTACGCCGGACAGGTCCCTCACAGATTATGCTACCTAAAAAGGGTATTTCCCAGATCCGGGTTAGGATCTATGAACTCCGATGCAAAGCCCACAAATATAAAAGCAAACAAAGCAAACAATTGAAAACAAAGGTGATCTAAGCCCTAAGGTTACTCCACTTTTAAGTTTATATCCCCAACAGAGTCGCCAGTTCTATGATACGGTGGGAGAACTGACTTGAGGTTTTGCGTTTTGTATTCGCAAATGTTTCGGTTGAGCAAGAGTCGCCACCGACTTTTTATTTTATCCTAAGGAAAGGTTTAAAAAGCACAGCAAAAACCTTTTGAGATGTTTTCTTGGGTTCGGGGAGTAGATTATAGAAAGGGAAGGTATTAGCACCCTTTTTATCCATGGTTATCCATGGGCTCTTAGTTACTTGCTTAGATCACTTGCCTTTTGTTTTCAATGGTTTGAAATGGTGCTTGAGTGTGTGGGTTTGAAAATGTTTTGAAAAGAGGCCAATGTGGTGGCAACCTTTGTAATGATCCATGTGGGGATGTATACAAAGGTGTATGTCTTTTGAAAAAGGTTTTCCTTTGTTTTTGAAAGTTTGTTTTGAAAGTGTTGTGAGGTGTGGTTTTGAAGTTAGGCAAGTGTTTTGTTTGCAAGATTGGTTCAAGTAACCAAGAGGTTGTCTACTCATAAATTTCTCAAAAGATTATTGCTATGTCTTAACCCTTTTAACAAGTTTGTTCCACCATTGTATTTGGTGGACAACCTTATGTTAGGATGTGAAAGGGACGGGCGCGGGTCATCGTTTAGACCATAATTGCAACGGCGTTAAATGTCTTTGGGCAATTTTCTTTAAGGGACTTGATCATTTATTTTGTTTGTTTTGAAAAGTTTTATCGAGGGACTATGATCATTCAATTGGTTTGTTTTGCCCAAAGAAGTTCAACATGCAATATGGCCCAATTTTGAAAGGCAACAAGTGGAATACCCTAGGGGGATGCAAGTGTGATTTGTGTGTCCATTTTCATGCTTGTTTATCTTGAGATTAGGTCATAACTATTTTTGTCGTTTTTCGCATACAAACCCTAATTCTAACATGTTATCATTAAAAAGCAATAAAGTGCGAAAGTAAATTTACTAAGCTATTACAAAACCAAATATGGGAAGGGGGGTACAAATGTTCAAATGGGGATATTGACAAGTAATATAAACCTAAATTATTACATCATTTTTGAATATTTGCAAGGTAACTAAATTGCATGATTAAATGGAAATTAAATAAATATGCAAAAATGCAAAAAGAAAGTTTTTTATGTATGAGAAAAGTATGGTTTATGTAAAATAAAATAAGAAAATAAAAAGGTATTATTTTGAGTATTTTTAACTTTTAGGGCAAAAACCCTAATTTTAAAGAAAATGTATTATTATTTGATTTAATACAAGCATTTATTTATTATATACAAAAATAAAAATAAAAATGAAGTATATTATGAAAAAAGTATTTTTGTATCAAATATTAATAAAAATGAAAAATTCAAGTATTTTTATATTTTTAACTTAAATATATTAATAAACATATATCTATATATATATATTAATTTCTTAAATATGCATTATGTGCAAAATATTTAATATTTAATAAAATAAATAATAATAAAAAAAAGTATTTTTTATGTGAAATATTTTCAGAAGGTAAACAAAAATAAAAATTGTATTTACACTATTTTTATATTTATTCTAAATAATAGTATATATAATATTTATGTTCAAACAAGAGAAATAAACAAATAAATATGCAATAAATACAAAAAATGATGGAAAAAATATTTTCAAAATTTTAATATGCTGAGAAAAAATAAACAAGTCAAACAAAAAAAGAAAAAAGTCAAAAAGAATTAAAAATAAGACAAATGGGCTTGGGGGGTTCATGAGTAATTATGGGGTGTGAAAAGAAAAAGCACAAGACAAGCCCAACCCAATGCCACTGTCTTCAACCTCCAGCACAAATGTTTGAAAAAACGCGCGCCATGTTCAGCACCTTCTAACTCTTGATTCCTGGCTTTTCAGCAAAAACTCATAACACAACAAATGTTCAGCATGAAGAGACGATTCTAACCATGTATGGAACTTGACCTAACTCTCTAAGATGAGGGAGAATTTCTCCTCCCCCAAATCCTAACCTAATTTTTCTGCCATTTTCAAACTCCAAATTCTCTCTACTCAGGCAAAAGAAATGAAATGTAAAGATATGTACATGTTCAGGGCTATGAGTAGAACCTTGTTTCTTCACAAACTTAAGACTAAAGATGCATGATAAGAGAGATACGAGTTCAAAGTTTTACCTGTGCAGTTGAACTTCTATCTGGAGAATGAGGAACTTCTAGTGCAAGGTAATGATTGGAAAAGCTTCCTTGAGGTCCAGGGATGCTTTTTCAATGCTTACTTTGTCTTGAAACTTCTTGTATCAAGCTATAGAACTTCACCTGCAAGTCAAAAATGTAAAAATGGTGGAAGCTGTTAGAGAGATTACAGGTCGTGTCTTAGCTTCTGGATAGCTTGCATAGGTTGTAAAGAAGGTAGAGGAACAGGTTTGGGCAAGAATGCTCGAAGGGATTGAGAGATAGAACTCAAACTGCAAGGGTTGCTCTGTTTGAGCAGTTTCAAGGTGATTATGGCAATGGAAGTGTTTGAGAGGCCAAGGGCTCGTGTGTTGGCTTGGATATGATAGGTGTAATGTGTTTGATAACTCTTTTCTTGTGTTGGTGAGCTGAGAAGAGAGTTGGTACAAGTTATGGACTTTTCTTCTATATGAAGCAAACAAATGCAACTTGTGTTTTTTGACTGATGCAGGCCCCCATAACAAGCTGCAAACCCTTGTCTTGATCAGTGCAATTAGCTCCTAAACTTGTGCCAATGAGATCCTAACTGTACTTGCTTGGATTTCAATTTGACATAAAGCTAGCTTTTTACAAAAATGGATAAAGCACTTTATCTACTTTGAGATCAATCCACTATGCAATGTTAGAACACAAAGAACATGTCCTTGGCACAATGAATAAGCATTAAATTATTGAGTGCAACTTGGTTTAAGGACCTGTAATCAAGCATAAAGCAAGCTGAGTTTCAAATGGTAAGGTTATGGACATGTTTTGATGAAGAACAAAAGTGAATTTTTGCCAACTTGTGAAATTCGAATCTCTCAAGTTATGAGGTTGTTTGATGAGTTCTTGGACATTTTGGAAAGCTTGGAATGTGTACTACAATCCATCTTTGAAATTCAAGTTGAAATTCCAAGTGGAAGGGTATGGAAAATGGCCTTGAAGTGGGGTAGAAAACCTTGTCAAAATAGGTTAAAATTCTACTAAGTTAAAAATGGTTTAGTGCCCTTATTCAAAAAATTGTAACTTGAGATACAAGCTTCAAATGAGAAAACTTTGTGAATCAAAGTTGTAGATTATGCAACAAGCTACAACTTTCATGTTTTGACTTTTGTTTGAATCCAAATGGATCTTGGTGAAAAGATGGGGCAAAGTTGGGAAAAAATTAGGGTTTTTCATAACTTAGAAAAATTCTAAGTTATGAAAAATTCCATTTTCTAACCCTAATTTGCATTTTGTGATTTCTTGGTGAACAAGTTTCATGATTTGGCATGTTTTGATGAAAAATGAATCTTGACTCTTGATTTTGACCAAAAAGTCAAAGTTTGACTTTTCAGTATACAGTCAAAATTGATCAATTGACTGGGAAATTCAACTGTCAATCTTGTGTACTTGGGATCTTTTGAGCTTGATGAATGTGTCAAGATCATTTCATTGAGTCCTTGAGTCCATATGTGAGCTTGGTTTGCCATTGGCTAGGTCAAACAGTCAAAAATTACCTTTGTGCAGTCAAAACCCTAAAAATGACCATTTTGCCCTTTTGATGATCTGATCAAATTTCTTGTGGAATTGTGATCCAAACTTGATCAAATGGTCCATATGAGTTCATAATGTTGATGTGGGTCAAATTTCATGAGATTTGACTGTCAATTGGCCACAGTTGACTTTTTCCCCAATACAACTGATTTTTAGGTCAACTGTCCAATTGACTGGGTAAAACTTGGAATCAAGACTTGAAACTTGGTATGGATAAACTTGGGAGTCCAACATGAAGCATGAAAGTCATCTTAGGCATTTTAGGTCAAAACATCCTTGGGCAAACACAAACCCTAATTTGAGTCCACAGTGCAAGGAGAAGTCTTGAGCAGAGGAAACCCTAACTGGATCTTGATCTTCAAGGGTCTTGTGATGAGAAAATGTTGAGGAAATGGGAGGGAAAATTTTGGGGTACAACACATGCCTCATACTCTGCCATGTTGTTGGTACAGTTAAAACATAGTCGGGCAGTGAGCGGAGTATGAGTGCCTTGAGGTGATATGATTATGGCGCCGATACCGTTACCCAAAGCATTGGAGGCTCCGTCAAAGTGCATAGACCATCGGGATCCTTCCTCAGGTCCTTCATCCGGTCCAGGTACTTCACAATCAGTCACTATCATGATGCTTTCGTCTGGAAACTCGAAGTTCATTGACTGATAGTCGTCTACGGCCTGATGTGCCAAGTGGTCTGCCAATACACTTCCCTTGATGGCTTTCTGGGTTGTGTACTGAATTTCGTATTTCGTCAAGATCATTTGCCATCTTGCAATTCTCCCAGACAGAGCAGGCTTTTCGAATATATACTTTATAGGATCCATCTTTGAGATCAACAAGGTGGTATGAGTCAGCATATACTGTCTCAGCCGGCGAGCAGCCCATACCAAAGCGCAACAAGTTTTCTCAAGCAGTGAGTATCAGGTCTCACAGTCGGTAAACTTTTTGCTAAGGTAATAAATGGCATGCTCTTTTCGGCAAGACTCGTCATGCTGGCCCAGCACGCACCCCATCGAGTTGTCAAGCACTGTTAGATATAGTATCAGAGGTCTCCCTTCAACCGGTGGCATAAGGATGGGTGGTTCTTGGAGATACTCTTTGATTCTGTCAAAAGCAGCCTGACATTCATCGTTCCAACGTACTACCTGATCTTTCTTCAGCAGCTTGAAGATTGGCTCACAGGTAGCAGTTAGGTGTGAGATGAAGCGAGCAATGTAATTCAGGAGTCCTAAAAAGCCTCTGACTTCCTTCTCTGTCTTAGGAACTGGCATCTCTTGAATAGCTTTGACCTTAGCAGGGTCCACTTGAATGCCCTTATCACTTACCACGAAGCCTAGCAACTTCCCAGATCTTACCCCGAAGGTGCACTTGTTCGGGTTCAACCTCAGCTTGTATAGTTTCAACCGGTCAAACAACTTTTGCAGATGATCTAGGTGCTCTTCCTCAGTTTGGGACCTTGCGATCATGTCGTCAACATACACTTCTATCTCATGATGGATCATGTCATGAAATAAAGCAACCATGGCACGTTGGTAGGTTGCCCCAGCGTTCTTTAGTCCAAAAGGCATGACTTTGTAACAGAAAGTGCCCCACTGAGTAACAAATGTAGTTTTTTCCATGTCTTCAGGTGCCATCTTCATCTGATTGTAACCTGAAAAGCCATCCATGAAAGAGAATACCTTGTGCTAAGCTGTATTGTCAACAAGGACATCAATGTGAGGTAAGGGGAAGTCATCCTTGGGGCTGGCCCTGTTCAGATCCCTGTAATCAACACACATTCTGACCTTACCGTCCTTCTTCGGTACCGGCACCACATTAGCAACCCACTGAGGGTAAGAAGTTACTGCAAGGAACCCGACATCAAACTGCTTCATAACCTCGGCTTTGATCTTCTCAGACATCTCTGGACGCATACGACAGACCTTTTGCTTAACTAGAGAGCAGTCTTCCTTAGTTGGCAAGTGATGGACCACAATATCGGTATCCAACCCGGGCATATCTTCGTAGGACCAGGCAAATATTTCCATATAATCATGCAGCATCTTAGTCAACCGTTGCTTCACGCTGAGCTCTAGGTTGGCACCAATCTTTACCTCTTTCCTATCTTCTTCAGTACCCAGGTTTATTGTTTCTATTGGCTCTTCATGGGGTTGAATTTCCCTCTCTTCCTGAAGTAACAGTCTTGCAAGCTCGCCAGGCACTTCGCAATCATCTTCACCTTCGTCTTCGGCTAAGTTGATCGGATTTTCGAAGTCATAACTGGCAGTAGCAGAGTCGTTACCAGTGAGATCCAGAGTGGATTGAAACCTGTATGAGTGAGTGTGTGTGTAAATACAGCTGTTTTGAAATATATGTAAAGGAAAGAATGACAGAAAAGGAGCACAAGATTTGAAATGCGAGAAAACGTCCAAGATTTTCATTTATGATATATGAAATGACAATTTATATGCCCTCACAAATGAAACCACGGTGCCTCGGGTAAGACACCGGGCCATAGAGTTTATTTATTGTTTATTACAGATACCGAAACAAGAGAATACAGATACCGAAACAAGAGAATTCATTACTCAGTAACAAGAGAAACAGATAGATTGTCCTTTGCACTCCAATTGTTAGGTCCACTGTCGGTTGCCGGGTAAATCCAGCTATCAAACTCAGCTTCATCCACTTCATCCTCGTCCCCAATAGCATTCACTCCATGAGCAGGCAGGGGAGCTGTCACTACATTAGGCTTCTCAGATGCCTCAAACTGTACCTCCTTGGCGTCAATAAGGTCCTGCAGCTTGTTCCTTAAGGCCCAACAGTCATCAGTGGAATGCCCCGGGCTATCAGAATGATAAGCACAACGAGCATTTGGGTTGTATTTAGGAGATGTAGTATTTGCAAACTTCGAAGCCTCTCTGACGGTTACTAAGTTGGTTGAGAGCAACTGTGGTAAGATCTGCGACAAAGTCATACTCAAACGGGTGAATTCCCTTCTGGGTCTCTCAGCCCTTGGTTGGTTAGCTTGCCGAGGAGCGGCGGAAGGCTTTGCAATCACTAACGCGTTGACAGATTGGCGGCGCTCTGGTTTGTCTTGCCTTCTAGGCCCATACACCACACTGGCCTCTTTTTTGAAGGGTTTCTTCTCTGAACCTGTAGATGCACCCTTTGGAATCTTACCAGACTTCAACCCAGCCTCAATTCTCTCTCCAGTCAAGATAAGATCAGTAAACCCTGCAGACGAGTTACCGATAAGATGGTTAAAAAATGGCCCAGATAGGGTCCCCAAGAACATGTCTACCAACTCCCGATCAGTCAACGGAGGCTGCACCCTGCCAGCCAGATCTCTCCACTTCTGAGCGTACTCCTTAAAACCTTCACTTGAACCTAACGACATACCCTGGAGTTGGGTACGTGTATGGGCAAGGTCGGCATTATATTGATACTGCTTATAGAAAGCAGTAGCCAACTCCTCCCAGTTACGAACCTTGGTTCCATTTAGCTGATAGAACCATTCGAGATGAGTCCCTGAAAGACTCTCCTGGAAGAAGTGGATCCACAAATTCTTATCCGCTGAGTACGGTTGAATCTTCCAAACATAGGACCTGAGATGTAGCTTGGGACAAGACGCCCCATCGTACTTAGCGAAAGATGGTGCTTTGAACTTATGAGGAATAATCACACCGGTAGACAAACCCAAATCTCCAAAGTCCAGCCCCGGTACCTGTTGGATCTCCATAGCATTCAACCTATCCTCCAACTGCTTGTAACGGTCTTCTGCAGGAGGATATTGCTCTTCATCAAAATCAGTCTCGTTGTCGGAGACTACCGGACTAGGACCTTTTTCTGCCCGAGGAGTACTCTTGCCAATGGAAGAACCAGCCTCTTCATTCTGCAGAGTATTGCCAAACCTTCGGCCCGAGCTGAACAGAACAATCCTTCTCTTTTTCTTTTTTTCCTTCTTCAGGAGCAGAGCCTTCAGCTCTTCTTGGCCTTGAGCCAAACCCTTGATTAATTCCTGAAATTGCGCATTCTGCGCCTGAAGAGCTTTGATGGATGTCTTAGTTGATGATGAGTCAGGATTCATGATGCTGAAATAAACAGCGAAGAACGGTAAGCACCCTGAAAAGAGGAAAACCTGCTATGCACATGATGAATGGAATGCGTATGATTTATGTTTTCAAAGACAATCGGGAATCAACTTTGTAAACAAAAAGGAACACACTTCATTAGATTCAACTTTGAAACTGAAATCATTCAACAGGTTGCCCTTAGGCGTTACATGAAAGGAAATACTAAAAAGGGAAATAAGACTGTAAAAGAACGCCCGGAGCTCCTTATTGATCCCATGGTCTCCTCTTCTCAGTACGGATGTAGGCATTCAGAGCTCTCTCATTCTCCAACTGCTTTGTCAGCTTCTGGATCTTTAATTCCTGCTCGTTGAACTTTTCTCGGTAAGAATCCCGTTCTTCTCGCAGTTGCGACCAAGATCTCTTCAATGTCTCATAATCAGTAGGTATCTGAGGAGGAAGGACAGTTGGAGGAACACCATCTTTGTCAAGACACTCAAGAATGACGGTTCTGACGGCTTCATACGGCATACCTAACTTCTGAGCACGGATGCGAACCCATTTGTAGTAGGCTTCCATAGGTAAAGAAGTCTTTGGCCCCAACTCTTGTGGGTCAGCTTTATGAACTTTGTCCCAAGCCTTGATGAACCTACGATGCAACTCGTCACTATCCACCTGAAACTCAAAACTGATGTGAGGCACCAACATCTCATGGGGGCCTGCTCTTCTTGCTCTTCCAAACTGACGGAGCGCTAGACATGGATTGTAAGAGATCCCTCCTTGGGTACCAATCAGAGGAACATTAGGGTATTCCCCGCATCGATCAATGACAGCTATCTCATCCAACCCTCTGCAAGTCCAAATGATGTCTTTGTCGGTGAGAGACATTAACCTGTGAGCCCAACCTCTTCCTTCTTGATTCTTCAATACGAACTTAGGGAGGTGCGAAATAAACCACCTCACCAACAAAGGGATACAACACCATAGGGTTCCTCGTCTTCGGGTAGTACGAGCATGGAGTTGTTGCAAGATGTCACCCAAGAGAGTGGGCACAGGATTCTGAGACATAAAGATCCTTATGGCAGTGACATTGATGAAGTTATCAGGATTAGGAAACAAGACTAACCCATAGATTAAGAGAGCCAAAATGTCTTCATACGCCCTAAAGTCCAGGTCATTCCGGAAACTGTTAGCTTTACCAATCAGAAACTTGGCCAAGAAACCCTTAACTCCGCTTCTAGTCACCCAGTTGTCCATTACCTCTTGATGTGTCAGGGGAAGAGCTGCAGCAACATCCTCAAGCCTGAGGGTCTTTTCCCAACCAGTAAAGGGAGTCTGATCCAAGATAGGGATACCAAGCAAATCAGAGAACTCTTCCAGAGTGGGGACCAGCTGGAAGTCTTGAAAGGTGAAGCACTGATACAGAGGGTCATAGAACTGGGTCAGAACACTCATCAACTGTTGATCCCGCTTTGTAGTGACTAAACTGAGAAGAGAACCATGCCTCTGAATGAAGGAAGTGGTATTTGGAATTCTGCTAACCAACTCCTCAAGCAACTCAGGTGAACGAACAAAGTTGAACCGGATAGTATTCCTTCGCACAGGCATCATGATGTCCTACAAAACAGAGCAAAGGTGAAACCCTCTTGTCTTTGAAATGGTCAGTCCTTATGCAGGATGAATGCAATGCTCATGATGTTATGATGTTATGATAAAGCACACAATAGATACAAAGGCAAACATGGTAAGGCACACAAGTCACACAAGGCAAGCCCCTAAAGTTTAGGCCAGCATGAGGTCTAGGTACTACCCTCTTTCAGTTTGTTGGTTCATACTTGTCCTATCAAAGTAACTGGGTTCTTAGAGGATCCCAATATCATTGACTACCCTCAATCGGTCATAACTCCAGCATCGCAATCTTTTCTTGCAGCCAGAACCATCACGAGAGTTTAGCCTCAATGGGCGTAGCATACTGCTACTGTTCTAATGGCCAAGTTGTGTCATTTAAGGTTCTAAGGTTGTTGGTGCTTAATGACTCCTCAGAAGACCCATATTCTCCTCGTTGCAACACAAGGGATATCGGTACAGACCAAGGTGCCACACCAACGTAGCCACTGTTTCACCCGTGTCGGTCTACGCCGGACAGGTCCCTCACAGCTTATGCTACCTAAACAGGGTATCCCCAGATCCGGGTTAGGATCTATGTAACTCCCATGCGACCCACAAATTTAAAGCAGACAAGTCAATACAATTGAAAACACAGTTATGAACTAACCCTAAGGTACACCTCACTTTATAAAGTAGTCCCCAGCAGAGTCGCCAGTTCTGTGATCGGTGGATCTGGAACTGACTGTTTAACGCTGGTTCGCGAAATGTCGCGGAAGCAAGAGTCGCCACCGTCTTTTATTTTCTCCAAATGGAAAGGACAAAAGCACAGAAAAATTCCTTATAGAGATTGCTCTCGGTTCGGGAGGTAGATTATAGAAAGGGAAGGTGTTAGCACCCTTTCTATCCATGGTTATCCATGGGCTCTTAGATACTTGCTCATTTGTGTTTTCAAAAATGGTTTGTTTGCTTTTCAACTGTGGGTTTTAAAAAGTTTCTTTGAAAATTTCAGTTCGACTCTTGTATCAGTCCTCAAGAGTGTTTGAAAAATTGCTTTCGAAAGCTTTTTGAAAAGGTGTCAGTGTGAAAAGTATTTTTGATTTGTTTTGAAATTAGAGCAAGTATCTAGAGTCGTCTACCTACCCTAAGGAATTCGTCTGTGTAAATGTCCTTTAAAGTAGTGCCATCCCACCATTGAGAGGTAGGTAGCACCACCGTTGGAGGTGTTCGGGTCAATTCGAGGTTCGGGACATGGTGATCACCAGAGCAATGGGAAGACACCTTAGAAGCTACCCTCATGCCAGGTTCCCGGATCATGAGGACTTACTAAGACATCCTCTACTCGACGATCACCTTTCGAAGGGCAAGGCAACAGTGAGGCGTACCCTAGGGGTGGTGTGTGATTTGTGTGTCATGTTCATTTGCATTTATCTTGTCATGTCAAAGTGATCTATCGTTTGTTTTTATTTATTGTCATTCATTCTTGCATGCATTGATTTAGCAGTTAAAAATTGCGAGAAAGACAAAATTCTAAACTATTACAAAAGGCGCGGGTCCACATCGCCAAAATTTCCAGAACCCGATTTGACAGAAAATAAGGAAAGTAAAGAAAAGTAAAGTGCGAGAAATTAATTACACGACTTTGGGAGAGGTACATGAATATTATACGAAAAGAAAATAAATGCGCGATTTGAATTAACGACGAGGGCGTTGGACCCTTTTTTTGCAAAATTAAATTAAAGGATTAAATTAATTAAAAAGGAAAAGAAATTATTTTTTTTGGTTTTTGTATTTTTATGATTTTAATGAAAAAAAGAATTAATTAAAATAAAATACTAACCCTAATTCTAGTTGTTTTTAGTTTATTAAGAAAAGATTAAATTTTAACCTAATATTTAACCTAATTATTTGCATGCCATTTAATTATAAAATAAATAATAGGAAATATTTAATTATTATGAAAGAAAAGAAAAAAGAAATTAAACCCTAATTCTACCAAATTTTAAATTGATTGAGAAAAATATTAAAATTTAACCCTAAGTTTAAAACTAGAATTAATAAAGACTTTATTTATAAAAAATGATATTTAAATAAAAACTTATTTTTTATCTTTTTGATTTTTTTATTTTTTTTTATATTTGTTATAAAAATATTTAAATTAAAGAAATTAATTAACAAACATTAATTGAAATAAAGAAAAGAATAAAAAAACATAAAAGAAGCTTGCAAACCTTGGGGGGTTCTGTCCCCAGTTGGAGGTATAAACAGCAATCAAGCCCACTTATTGCAAGGCCCTGTTTGACTTCTTATGCTAGCGCGTGGTGCATTGACTGGAGTCTATCCCATTCTTCAGATTGTGTTCCTTGGATTGATAGTGGTAAACACGTGGAGGGCCTGGATATTGAGTGCATGGTGGAACCCAGAGTTGAATCTGCATAGGAATATGTTTAAAGGAAAAATATAAGGAAAGGGTGAGGACCTGGGATTCGAACCCAGGTCCTGATGATTACCAACCAAGCGCTTCACCAACTGCTCCATTTTGTTTTCTTTGTATACTATATAATAAGCAATCAATATAAAACAAAACAAACGCGTTAGTGGATTTTTAGCGCGAACTTTCAAACGGACCAACCGCTGATAGCCACCTAAGCGTCTTCCTCGTTGGCTTGTTTTTTTCCAACTTCAATGGTGATTTCGTGTTTTCTTGAGTATGGGACTTAGGGAATGATTGGAAAATGTTCTATGATCCTCAAGGAAGCTAATGGAACAACTATTTGGCCTTGAATCGTACTAGAACTTGGTTTTCAGATTTGACTTTTCTTGATAAATTTCAAGTTTGCATATGGCTTCTTCTGCGCAGCTTAGGGTCTTAAGGCACGAGGGTTAGCTTGCTTGTATATGTATGAATGATTTAGGGTTGAAAACTTGATCAAAGAATCCTTGAATTGATTGTGCAATATTTGATTTTTATGGCATTAGTTTTTCAATCTTTTTCATGCAATTTGATATCAAATCATGACAAAACCTTCCAAAAATGATTATGCACGAATCTTGAGTGTCCAATGAGAGTATTTTCTGCACAAAAAGATTTGATTTCATTAGTTTAGTATTTTTTCATATTTTATTTAGTTTAAATGAATTAATTGTAATAAAAAATTCAAATAAATAAATAAAAATAATAAAAAACTTCCCTTTGGGCCAAATGGTCGTGCACATGCCTTGGATGATGCATTGTGGAAGAAAAAGAGGCCCATTAGCAATTTTAAGTCTTTTGAAACAATGTTGACTTTTCAAAATATCCAAAAATTTCCCAACTTCCACAAGGCATAACTTGCTCAATTTTTAAGCTTTGCTCATGTTCTTGGACATTTTGGAAAGGTCTTTGAGTCCTATAACCAATGTCTTTGGTCCCATGTCATTTTGATTTACCAATCTCAAGTTATGGTCTTTGACTTAAAGTCCCTTTTTGTTGACTTTTGAAAATGACCTATAATGTTGAAATTGATAACTTTTTGTGAGAGCATTTCTTGGACTTGAAGTATGAAGAGGAGTTGTAGGAAATGTCTTTCTCTTCAAAATGGGCTTTGGATGGAATTTTTCTGATAATCCATGTGAAAGTTATGCCCTGGTCAATTTACAGTTGACTTTTTCAACTGTCCAAATAAGGAAACTTTTGTATCTTGATGATTTTTGAGCCAAGCTTTGAGAATCATGATCAAGCATTGATCAAATGATATTTGTGGCTTCAAAATGAGATGTTGACCAAAAATTTGGACTTTTGACTGTCAAATGACCATTTTTCCCCTACAGTTGACTGTAGTGCAATTAGGGTTTTTGACTGTGCAATTTTGTGCTGAAAGTCTTGAAACTTAGTATGAGGATGCTTGACCATATTTATAGGCATGTGGGACTTTATTGGACCCTTGGAAACTTCATTTTCTTGATCAGAACCAAAACCCTAATTTTGACTATTTAGGAGGCTCTTGAACTGTGCAACCCTTGGGGAATTTTGAAGCTTGACTTGGCATTTTCTTGAAGAATATGGGAGGGCAAATTTTGGGGTACAACAGTTGCCCATGTTCAATATTCTTAGACCTGAGGATGCAGATTGGCTGACGTGCCTTTCGTAATCCGAGGGTGGAAGATGATTGAACACTAGAGTGCCCAGAAATTTGCGCTCACATAGTAGCAGTGATGGTGGAAATGGGCTTATAGATACCATTTGGAGATTGATGAATAGGATGATGGGCTTATAGATGCCATCTGGATGTTGATCGCGTAAGAGATTCCTTAGCGAGAACTTGCGTACCTGCAAAAGAAAAATGAGTACCTGACATGTTGCAGGATCTGGTCTTCGGATGCCTTGTGTAGATATGTCCTGACTGGTTACAGGAATCGGATCTTAGAATTCTTCAGACGTGCCCTGGCGAGATACAGGAATCGATTCTGGTAATGTTAGTCTTCAACGGATACACCCTGGCAAGATTCAGGTATCGGATCCTCGAACTCTTCAGACGCACCCTGGCAAGATACAGGAATCGGATCTGGTAATGCTAGTCTTCAACGGATACACCCTGGCAAGATTCAGGTATCGGATCCTCGAACTCTTCAGACACACCCTGGCAAGATACAGGAATCGGATCTGGTAATGTTAGTCTTCAACGGATACGCCCTGGCAAGATTCAGGTATCGGATCCTCGAACTCTTCAGACACACCCTGGCGAGATACAGGAATCGGATCTGGTAATGCTAGTCTTCAACGGATACACCCTGGAAAGATTCAGGTATCGGATCCTCGAACTCTTCAGACACACCCTGGCAAGATACAGGAATCGGATCTGGTAATGCTAGTCTTCAACGGATACACCCTGGCAAGATTCAGGTATCGGATCCTCGAACTCTTCAGACACACCCTGGCAAGATACAGGAATCGGATCTGGTAATGCTAGTCTTCAACGGATACACCCTGGCAAGATTCAGGTATCGGATCCTCGAACTCTTCAGACACACCCTGGCAAGATACAGGAATCGGATCTGGTAATGCTAGTCTTCAACGGATACACCCTGGCAAGATTCAGGTATCGGATCCTCGAACTCTTCAGACACACCCTGGCAAGATACAGGAATCGGATCTGGTAATGTTAGTCTTCAACGGATACACCCTGGCAAGATTCAGGTATCGGATCCTCGAACTCTTCAGACACACCCTGGCAAGATACAGGAATCGGATCTGGTAATTGGTCATCAACAGATACACCCTGGCAAGGTTCAGGAATCGGATCTTTAGTTGCGACCATTGATGGGAATCATTTTTGTACTTTTGTCCTGAAAAGACAAGCGTTAGTTGTATGCGATGTCATGTGGTATGACATGCGAGATGCTCTCTGAATACGTGAGATTGTATGTTCATGATGCGTATATGCATGCTATAATGTATGAAGATGTTTATGAATGTATTTTTTCGTTTAGGAAAGTAAATCCTTGACGGGTGCCGGGAAGTCACTCCTGGGCTGACGTTGAAGAATGGATTTTGCTTCCGCTGGGGATGATAATTGCAAGAATACCGGTAGGAGAAGATGACTCCGTTGGGGAATAAACCTGGCGAATGGATTACTCTGCGGGGAGCAAAGTACTCTAGCAATCTTGCTGGGAAGCAATACTCTGTGGGGAGAGAGATACTTTGCTGAGTTGTTGATAATAACTTGCTGGGGATATCTTTGCTGTGTTGGAAGTGTGAATAGACTTCGCTGGGGATAAGAAAGAACTGTGTTGACGACGATCTTTCCGTGGCTTTTGGCTGAGGATAACCCAGTTATATCTTAGCAAGAAAATAACTCTTTAAATAAAGCCGGGAGACGCGCTCGTGCTCTGCGGGGATAAGCTTCCAGAATCTACTGGGGATAAGCTTATTGCTTGGGGAGATGAATTCCAACTTTCCTGGGGAAACTGGATTGGACTCTCCTGGGGAAGTTTTGAACTGCGGGGGAAGTGATTCCTTTGAATGTTGGTATGCCGCCGGGGAACAATCTTTAGGCCAAGACTGCCGGGGATGCTTGTTAAGAATATGTGTGCTGCTGGGGAATGTTGAGATCTGCTGGAGGATACTCAACTTCTTAAAGATTTGATAATGGCTTGGAGAGAGCGTACTGACTGCTGACTTACTCTCTGGGGAATCAAGGTGTCTGGTTATGTTCTTTAGCTGAACCTACCTTGGTACCTTGGAGGACAGAACAATTAGATTGCTTAGACAACTCTTTTATTGCCCCTGTTTCTAATGTTACCTGTAATTAATCCTTTGTTTCGTATGCAAATATTCATGAGTTAGCAAATTATTGTCAATGCATATATCACAAATTGAACCTTGGACGTTCTTCGCAAGACAAAACAGAAAAAGAAAAACAATTGGCACTTTTAACTGAAAAATATATTTGTATTGATTTTTAATGGCCTGTAAGTAGGCGTTTTGTGTACAAGAAGCTGACGTCCTAGTAAGAGAACGCCGCCGAACAAAAGAGTTTATACAAATTTTGTACAAGAGAAAATAAAACAGCCGTGTGAAATATGAATGATCCACTGGGTTTCAACTCTGCTATTGCCATTATATCTCTGAGCGTCTCATCACTTGATGACCTTGGTTGAAGGTGAAGCTGACTGATCGATGCCGTCTTAACTTGATGTAGATACCGGATTCTGGATGCAAAGTGATCCAATGAGACATAGTATTACGCTTTATCCCTAATTTTTGCCTGGACCGCCCTTTCGGGTTTTCAGTCCACCGGGATACCCATTTTTGCCCAAGCCGCCTTTTCAGGTTTTCGACTTGCCGGGTGTACAGATTTTTTTTCATTTCATCCCTTCATTTTGCCCGAAACCTTTTGGTTCGACGGGAAGCCCTAATTTTTGCCTAGGCATGTCAGCCTAGCGGGTCTTCTTTCACGCGTAGTATCTTTTTACTATGTCTGCATTGGCGGGGTGAGGAAGGTCGTCACCATCCATATTAGTTAGAATCATGGCTCCTCCTGAGAACACATGTTTAACCACAAATGGCCCTTCGTACGTAGGGGTCCACTTGCCCCTTGGATCACTCTGAGGAAGGATGATTCGCTTGATTACCAGATCCCCAACTTGATATTCCTGTGGTCTGACCTTTTTGTTAAATGTCCTGATCATCCGTTTCTGATACGTCTGACCATGGCAGATAGCAGCAAGTCTCTTTTCATCAATGAGGTTTAGTTGATCAAGTCGTGTCTGGATCCAATCATCTTCGTTCAGATTTGCATCCTTCATTATCCGGAGAGAGGGTATTTGCACTTCGATCGGTAAGACTGCCTCCATACCATAAACCAAAGAGAAAGGAGTTGCCCCGGTTGACGTCCTAGCTGAGGTACGGTACCCATGTAGAGCGAATGGTAACATCTCGTGCCAATCTTTATAAGTCACTGTCATTTTCTGCACGATTTTCTTGATGTTCTTATTTGCTGCTTCGACAGCCCCATTCATCTTCGGTCTGTAAGGAGAAGAATTGTGGTGCTGTATCTTGAACTGCTCGCAGAGCTCAGTGATCATCTTGTTATTCATATTGGTACCGTTGTCTGTAATAATTCTTTCTGGGACGCCGTACCGACAGATCAGGTTATGCCGAATGAACCGTGCCACCACAGTCTTGGTTACCGTAGCGCAGGAAGCTGCTTCGACCCACTTTGTGAAATAATCAATCGCCACTAGGATGAAGCGATGCCCATTAGATGCCGTAGGTTTAATCTCACCGATCATGTCTATGCCCCACATTGCAAACGGCCAAGGCGCAGTCAGAACATTCAGGGGAACCGGAGGAACATGCACCTTGTCTGCATAAATCTGGCACTTATGGCATGTCCTAGAATGTTGGTAGCAGTCAGCTTCCATTGTGGACCAGTAATACCCTGCCCGAAGGATCTTCTTTGCCATAGTATGTCCACTGGAATGTGTACCAAAGGTCCCTTCATGTAGCTCTTCCATGATCCTTTCTGCTTCAGTCTTATCCACACAACGCAGTAAGGTTGAATCATGGTTTCGCTTGTACAAGATGCCGTTGCTAAGGAAGAACTTTGCTACGAACCTTCTAAGGAACTTCTTATCATTGATAGAGGCACCTTCAGGGTATTCCTGAGTTTCCAAATATCTCTTCACCTCATGGTACCAAGGCTTCTCAGTTACCAATTCAGTCTCGAGATCGCAACAGTATGCCGGTTCGTCCAGTTTCCAGATGATGATCCGGGGAGCCTCATTGTCCCATTTAACTTTGAACATAGAAGACATTGTAGCTAACGCGTCCGCCAACTGATTCTCTTCTCTCGGAAAGTGTTCAAAGGTTATCTTCGTGAAGTGGGGGATCAAGGTCAACACACATTCTCTGTAAGGAATAAGATTCGGATGTTTCGTATCCCACTCTCCTTTGATCTGATTGATCACGAGAGCGGAATCTCCGAAGACACTCAGAAACTTGATCCTTAGGTCAATCGCAGCTTGAAGACCCATGATGCATGCCTCATACTCTGCCATGTTGTTGGTACAGTTAAAACATAGCCGGGCAGTGAGCGGAGTATGAGTGCCTTGAGGTGATATGATTATGGCGCCGATACCGTTACCCAAAGCATTGGAGGCTCCGTCAAAGTGCATAGAACATCGGGATCCTTCCTCAGGTCCTTCATCCGGTCCAGGTACTTCACAATCAGTCACTATCATGATGCTTTCGTCTGGAAACTCGAAGTTCATTGACTGATAGTCGTCTACGGCCTGATGTGCCAAGTGGTCTGCCAATACACTTCCCTTGATGGCTTTCTGGGTTGTGTACTGAATGTCGTATTCCGTCAAGATCATTTGCCATCTTGCAATTCTCCCAGACAGAGCAGGCTTTTCGAATATATACTTTATAGGATCCATCTTTGAGATCAACAAGGTGGTATGAGTCAGCATATACTGTCTCAGCCGGCGAGCAGCCCATACCAAAGCGCAGCAAGTTTTCTCAAGCAGTGAGTATCGGGTCTCACAGTCGGTAAACTTTTTGCTAAGGTAATAAATGGCATGCTCTTTTCGGCCAAACTCGTCATGCTGGCCCAGCACGCACCCCATCGAGTTGTCAAGCACTGTTAGATATAGTATCAGAGGTCTCCCTTCAACCGGTGGCATAAGGATGGGTGGTTCTTGGAGATACTCTTTGATTCTGTCAAAAGCAGCCTGACATTCATCGTTCCAACGTACTACCTGATCTTTCTTCAGCAGCTTGAAGATTGGCTCACAGGTAGCAGTTAGGTGTGAGATGAAGCGAGCAATGTAATTCAGGCGTCCTAAAAAGCCTCTGACTTCCTTCTCTGTCTTAGGAACTGGCATCTCTTGAATAGCTTTGACCTTAGCAGGGTCCACTTGAATGCCCTTATCACTTACCACGAAGCCTAGCAACTTCCCAGATCTTACCCCGAAGGTGCACTTGTTCGGGTTCAACCTCAGCTTGTATAGTTTCAACCGGTCAAACAACTTTTGCAGATGATCTAGGTGCTCTTCCTCAGTTTGGGACCTTGCGATCATGTCGTCAACATACACTTCTATCTCATGATGGATCATGTCATGAAATAAAGCAACCATGGCACGTTGGTAGGTTGCCCCAGCGTTCTTTAGTCCAAAAGGCATGACTTTGTAACAGAAAGTGCCCCACTGAGTAACAAATGTAGTTTTTTCCATGTCTTCAGGTGCCATCTTCATCTGATTGTAACCTGAAAAGCCATCCATGAAAGAGAATACCTTGTGCTAAGCTGTATTATCAACAAGGACATCAATGTGAGGTAAGGGGAAGTCATCCTTGGGGCTGGCCCTGTTCAGATCCCTGTAATCAACACACATTCTGACCTTACCGTCCTTCTTCGGTACCGGCACCACATTAGCAACCCACTGAGGGTAAGAAGTTACTGCAAGGAACCCGGCATCAAACTGCTTCATAACCTCGGCTTTGATCTTCTCAGACATCTCTGGACGCATACGGCGGACCTTTTGCTTAACTGGAGGGCAGTCTTCCTTAGTTGGCAAGTGATGGACCACAATATCGGTATCCAACCCGGGCATATCTTCGTAGGACCAGGCAAATATTTCCATATAATCATGCAGCATCTTAGTCAACCGTTGCTTCACGCTGAGCTCTAGGTTGGCACCAATCTTTACCTCTTTCTTGTCTTCTTCAGTACCCAGGTTTATTGTTTCTACTGGCTCTTCATGGGGTTGAATTGCCCTCTCTTCCTGAAGTAACAGTCTTGCAAGCTCGCCAGGCACTTCGCAATCATCTTCACCTTCGTCTTCGGCTAAGTTGATCGGATTTTCGAAGTCATAACTGGCAGTAGCAGAGTCGTTACCAGTGAGATCCAGAGTGGATTGAAACCTGTATGAGTGAGTGTGTGTGTAAATACAGCTGTTTTGAAATATATGTAAAGGAAAGAATGACAGAAAAGGAGCACAAGATTTGAAATGCGAGAAAACGTCCAAGATTTTCATTTATGATATATGAAATGACAATTTATATGCCCTCACAAATGAAACCACGGTGCCTCGGGTAAGACACCGGGCCATAGAGTTTATTTATTGTTTATTACAGATACCGAAACAAGAGAATTCATTACTCAGTAACAAGAGAAACAGATAGATTGTCCTTTGCACTCCAATTGTTAGGTCCACTGTCGGTTGCCGGGTAAATCCAGCTATCAAACTCAGCTTCATCCACTTCATCCTCGTCCCCAATAGCATTCACTCCATGAGCAGGCATGGGAGCTGTCACTACATTAGGCTTCTCAGATGCCTCAAACTGTACCTCCTTGGCGTCAATAAGGTCCTGCAGCTTGTTCCTTAAGGCCCAACAGTCATCAGTGGAATGCCCCGGGCTATCAGAATGATAAGCACAACGAGCATTTGGGTTGTATTTAGGAGATGTAGTATTTGCAAACTTCGGAGCCTCTCTGACGGTTACTAAGTTGGTTGAGAGCAACTGTGGTAAGATCTGCGACAAAGTCATACTCAAACGGGTGAATTCCCTTCTGGGTCTCTCAGCCCTTGGTTGGTTAGCTTGCCGAGGAGCGGCGGCAGGCTTTGCAATCACTAACGCGTTGACAGATTGGCGGCGCTTTGGTTTGTCTTGCCTTCTAGGCCCATACACCACACTGGCCTCTTTTTTGAAGGGTTTCTTCTCTGAACCTGTAGATGCACCCTTTGGAATCTTACCAGACTTCAACCCAGCCTCAATTCTCTCTCCAGTCAAGATAAGATCAGTAAACCCTGCAGACGAGTTACCGATAAGATGGTTAAAAAATGGCCCAGATAGGGTCCCCAAGAACATGTCTACCAACTCCCGATCAGTCAACGGAGGCTGCACCCTGCCAGCCAGATCTCTCCACTTCTGAGCGTACTCCTTAAAACCTTCACTTGAACCTAACGACATACCCTGGAGTTGGGTACGTGTAGAGGCAAGGTCGGCATTATATTGATACTGCTTATAGAAAGCAGTAGCTAACTCCTCCCAGTTACGAACCTTGGTTCCATCCAGCTGATAGAACCATTCGAGATGAGTCCCTGAAAGACTCTCCTGGAAGAAGTGGATCCATAAATTCTTATCTGCTGAGTACGGTTGAATCTTCCAAACATAGGACCTGAGATGTAGCTTGGGACAAGACGCCCCGTCGTACTTAGCGAAAGATGGTGCTTTGAACTTATGAGGAATAATCACACCGGTAGACAAACCCAAATCTCCAAAGTCCAGCCCTGGTACCTGTTGGATCTCCATAGAATTCAACCTATCCTCCAACTGCTTGTAACGGTCTTCTGCAGGAGGATATTGCTCTTCATCAAAATCAGTCTCGTTGTCGGAGACTACCGGACTAGGACCTTTTTCTGCCTGAGGAGTACTCTTGCCAATGGAAGAACCAGCCTCTTCATTCTGCAGAGTATTGCCAAACCTTCGGCCCGAGCTGAACAGAACAATCCTTCTCTTTTTCTTCTTTTCCTTCTTCAGGAGCAGAGCCTTCAGCTCTTCTTGGCCTTGAGCCAAACCCTTGATTAATTCCTGAAATTGCGCATTCTGCGCCTGAAGAGCTTTGATGGATGTCTTAGTTGATGATGAGTCAGGATTCATGATGCTGAAATAAACAGCGAAGAACGGTAAGCACCCTGAAAAGAGGAAAACCTTCTATGCACATGATGAATGGAATGCGTATGATTTATGTTTTCAAAGACAATCGGGAATCAACTTTGTAAACAAAAAGGAACACACTTCATTAGATTCAACTTTGAAACTGAAATCATTCAACAGGTTGCCCTTAGGCGTTACATGAAAGGAAATACTAAAAAGGGAAATAAGACTGTAAAAGAACGCCCGGAGCTCCTTATTGATCCCATGGTCTCCTCTTCTCAGTACGGATGTAGGCATTCAGAGCTCTCTCATTCTCCAACTGCTTTGTCAGCTTCTGGATCTTTAATTCCTGCTCGTTGAACTTTTCTCGGTAAGAATCCCGTTCTTCTCGCAGTTGCGACCAAGATCTCTTCAATGTCTCATAATCAGTAGGTATCTGAGGAGGAAGGACAGTTGGAGGAACACCATCTTTGTCAAGACACTCAAGAATGACGGGTCTGACGGCTTCATACGTCATACCTAACTTCTGAGCACGGATGCGAACCCATTTGTAGTAGGCTTCCATAGGTAAAGAAGTCTTTGGCCCCAACTCTTGTGGGTCAGCTTTATGAACTTTGTCCCAAGCCTTGATGAACCTACGACGCAACTCGTCACTATCCACCTGAAACTCAAAACTAATGTGAGGCACCAACATCTCATGGGGGCCTGCTCTTCTTGCTCTTCCAAACTGATGGAGCGCTAGACATGGATTGTAAGAGATCCCTCCTTGGGTACCAATCAGAGGAACATTAGGGTATTCCCCGCATCGATCAATGACAGCTATCTCATCCAACCCTCTGCAAGTCCAAATGATGTCTTTGTCGGTGAGAGACATTAACCTGTGAG
Source organism: Vicia faba (assembly GCA_948472305.1). Lineage (NCBI taxonomy): Eukaryota > Viridiplantae > Streptophyta > Magnoliopsida > Fabales > Fabaceae > Vicia > Vicia faba. The sequence continues at coordinate 920,212,141 of OX451736.1, read as the reverse complement.
CCCAACCTCTTCCTTCTTGATTCTTCAATACGAACTTAGGGAGGTGCGAAATAAACCACCTCACCAACAAAGGGATACAACACCATAGGGTTCCTCGTCTTCGGGTAGTACGAGCATGGAGTTGTTGCAAGATGTCACCCAAGAGAGTGGGCACAGGATTCTGAGACATAAAGATCCTTATGGCAGTGACATTGATGAAGTTATCAGGATTAGGAAACAAGACTAACCCATAGATTAAGAGAGCCAAAATGTCTTCATACGCCCTAAAGTCCAGGTCATTCCAGAAACTGTTAGCTTTACCAATCAGAAACTTGGCCAAGAAACCCTTAACTCCGCTTCTAGTCACCCAGTTGTCCATTACCTCTTGATGTGTCAGGGGAAGAGTTGCAGCAACATCCTCAAGCCTGAGGGTCTTTTCCCAACCAGTAAAGGGAGTCTGATCCAAGATAGGGATACCAAGCAAATCAGAGAACTCTTCCAGGGTGGGGACCAGCTGGAAGTCTTGAAAGGTGAAGCACTGATACAGAGGGTCATAGAACTGGGTCAGAACACTCATCAACTGTTGATCCCGCTTTGCAGTGACTAAACTGAGAAGAGAACCATGCCTCTGAATGAAGGAAGTGGTATTTGGAATTCTGCTAACCAACTCTCAAGCAACTCAGGTGAACGAACAAAGTTGAACCGGATAGTATTCCTTCGCACAAGCATCATGATGTCCTACAAAACAGAGCAAAGGTGAAACCCTCTTGTCTTTGAAATGGTCAGTCCTTATGCAGGATGAATGCAATGCTCATGATGTTATGATGTTATGATAAAGCACACCACAAATAGATACAAAGGCAAACATGGTAAGGCACACAAGTCACACAAGGCAAGCCCCTAAAGTTTAGGCCAGCATGAGGTCTAGGTACTACCCTCTTTCAGTTTGTTGGTTCATACCTGTCCTATCAAAGTAACCGGGTTCTTAGAGGATCCCAATATCATTGACTACCCTCAATCGGTCATAACTCCAGCATCGCAATCTTTTCTTGCGGCCAGAACCATCACGAGAGTTTAGCCTCAATGGGCGTAGCATACTGCTACTGTTCTAATGGCCAAGTTGTGTCATTTAAGGTTCTAAGGTTGTTGGTGCTTAATGACTCCTCAGAAGACCCATATTCTCCTCGTTGCAACAAAAGGGATATCGGTACAGACCAAGGTGCCACACCAACGTAGCCACTGTTTCACCCGTGTTGGTCTACGCCGGACAGGTCCCTCACAGCTTATGCTACCTAAACAGGGTATCCCCAGATCCGGGTTAGGATCTATGTAACTCCCATGCGACCCACAAATTTAAAGCAGACAAGTCAATACAATTGAAAACATAGTTATGAACTAACCCTAAGGTACACCTCACTTTATAAAGTAGTCCCCAGCAGAGTCGCCAGTTCTGTGATCGGTGGATCTGGAACTGACTGTTTAACGCTGGTTCGCGAAATGTCGCGGAAGCAAGAGTCGCCACCGTCTTTTATTTTCTCCAAATGGAAAGGACAAAAGCACAGAAAAATTCCTTATAGAGATTGCTCTCGGTTCGGGAGGTAGATTATAGAAAGGGAAGGTGTTAGCACCCTTTCTATCCATGGTTATCCATGGGCTCTTAGATACTTGCTCATTTGTGTTTTCAAAAATGGTTTGTTTGCTTTTCAACTGTGGGTTTTAAAAAGTTTCTTTGAAAATTTCAGTTCGACTCTTGTATCAGTCCTCAAGAGTGTTTGAAAAATTGCTTTCGAAAGCTTTTTGAAAAGGTGTCGGTGTGAAAAGTATTTTTGATTTGTTTTGAAATTAGAGCAAGTATCTAGAGTCGTCTACCTACCCTAAGGAATTCGTCTGTGTAAATGTCCTTTAAAGTAGTGCCATCCCACCATTGAGAGGTAGGTAGCACCACCGTTGGAGGTGTTCGGGTCAATTCGAGGTTCGGGACATGGTGATCACCAGAGCAATGGGAAGACACCTTAGAAGCTACCCTCATGCCAGGTTCCCGGATCATGAGGACTTACTAAGACATCCTCTACTCGACGATCACCTTTCGAAGGGCAAGGCAACAGTGAGGCGTACCCTAGGGGTGGTGTGTGATTTGTGTGTCACGTTCATTTGCATTTATCTTGTCATGTCAAAGTGATCTATCGTTTGTTTTTATTTATTGTCATTCATTCTTGCATGCATTGATTTAGCAGTTAAAAATTGCGAGAAAGACAAAATTCTAAACTATTACAAAAGGCGCGGGTCCACATCGCCAAAATTTCCAGAACCCGATTTGACAGAAAATAAGGAAAGTAAAGAAAAGTAAAGTGCGGGAAATTAATTACACGGCTTTGGGAGAGGTACATGAATATTATACGAAAAGAAAATAAATGCGCGATTTGAATTAACGACGAGGGCGTTGGACCCTTTTTTTGCAAAATTAAATTAAAGGATTAAATTAATTAAAAAGGAAAAGAAATTATTTTTTTTGGTTTTTGTATTTTTATGATTTTAATGAAAAAAAGAATTAATTAAAATAAAATACTAACCCTAATTCTAGTTGTTTTTAGTTTATTAAGAAAAGATTAAATTTTAACCTAATATTTAACCTAATTATTTGCATGCCATTTAATTATAAAATAAATAATAGGAAATATTTAATTATTATGAAAGAAAAGAAAAAAGAAATTAAACCCTAATTCTACCAAATTTTAAATTGATTGAGAAAAATATTAAAATTTAACCCTAAGTTTAAAACTAGAATTAATAAAGACTTTATTTATAAAAAATGATATTTAAATAAAAACTTATTTTTTATCTTTTTTATTTTTTATTGTTTTTTATATTTGTTATAAAAATATTTAAATTAAAGAAATTAATTAACAAACATTAATTGAAATAAAGAAAAGAATAAAAAAACATAAAAGAAGCTTGCAAACCTTGGGGGGTTCTGTCCCCAGTTGGAGGTATAAACAGCAATCAAGCCCACTTATTGCAAGGCCCTGTTTGACTTCTTATGCTAGCGCGTGGTGCATTGACTGGAGTCTATCCCATTCTTCAGATTGTGTTCCTTGGATTGATAGTGGTAAACACGTGGAGGGCCTGGATATTGAGTGCATGGTGGAACCCAGAGTTGAATCTGCATAGGAATATGTTTAAAGGAAAAATATAAGGAAAGGGTGAGGACCTGGGATTCGAACCCAGGTCCTGATGATTACCAACCAAGCGCTTCACCAACTGCTCCATTTTGTTTTCTTTGTATACTATATAATAAGCAATCAATATAAAACAAAACAAACGCGTTAGTGGATTTTTAGCGCGAACTTTCAAACGGACCAACCGCTGATAGCCACCTAAGCGTCTTCCTCGTTGGCTTGTTTTTTTCCAACTTCAATGGTGATTTCGTGTTTTCTTGAGTATGGGACTTAGGGAATGATTGGAAAACGTTCTATGATCCTCAAGGAAGCTAATGGAACAACTATTTGGCCCTGAATCGTACTAGAACTTGGTTTTCAGATTTGACTTTTCTTGATAAATTTCAAGTTTGCATATGGCTTCTTCTGCGCAGCTTAGGGTCTTAAGGCACGAGGGTTAGCTTGCTTGTATATGTATGAATGATTTAGGGTTGAAAACTTGATCAAAGAATCCTTGAATTGATTGTGCAATATTTGATTTTTATGGCATTAGTTTTTCAATCTTTTTCATGCAATTTGATATCAAATCATGACAAAACCTTCCAAAAATGATTATGCACGAATCTTGAGTGTCCAATGAGAGTATTTTCTGCACAAAAATATTTGATTTCATTAGTTTAGTATTTTTTCATATTTTATTTAGTTTAAATGAATTAATTGTAATAAAAAATTCAAATAAATAAATAAAAATAATAAAAAACTTCCCTTTGGGCCAAATGGTCGTGCACATGCCTTGGATGATGCATTGTGGAAGAAAAAGAGGCCCATTAGCAATTTTAAGTCTTTTGAAACAATGTTGACTTTTCAAAATATCCAAAAATTTCCCAACTTCCACAAGGCATAACTTGCTCAATTTTAAAGCTTTGCTCATGTTCTGTGACATTTTGGAAAGGTATTTGAGTCCTCTAACCAATGTCTTTGGTCCCATGTCATTTTGATTTACCAATCTCAAGTTATGGTCTTTGACTTAAAGTCCCTTTTTGTTGACTTTTGAAAATGACCTATAATGTTGAAATTGATAACTTTTTGTGAGATCATTTCTTGGACTTGAAGTATGAAGAGGAGTTGTAGGAAATGTCTTTCTCTTCAAAATGGGCTTTGGATGGAATTTTTCTGATAATCCATGTGAAAGTTATGCCCTGGTCAATTTACAGTTGACTTTTTCAACTGTCCAAATAAGGAAACTTTTGTATCTTGATGATTTTTGAGCCAAGCTTTGAGAATCATGATCAAGCATTGATCAAATGATATTTGTGGCTTCAAAATGAGATGTTGACCAAAAATTTGGACTTTTGACTGTCAAATGACCATTTTGCCCCTACAGTTGACTGTAGTGCAATTAGGGTTTTTGACTGTGCAATTTTGTGCTGAAAGTCTTGAAACTTAGTATGAGGATGCTTGACCATATTTATAGGCATGTGGGACTTGATTGGACCCTTGGAAACTTCATTTTCTTGATCAGAACCAAAACCCTAATTTTGACTGTTTAGGAGGCTCTTGAACTGTGCAACCCTTGGGGAATTTTGAAGCTTGACTTGGCATTTTCTTGAAGAATATGGGAGGGCAAATTTTGGGGTACAAAACTTGGTATGGATAAACCTGTGAGTCCAACATGAAGCATGAAAGTCACTTAGGGCATTTTAGGTCAAAACATCTTTGTGCAAACTCAAACCCTAATTTGAGTCAACAGTGCAAGGAGGAGTCTTGAGCAGAGCAAACCCTAACTTGATCTTGAATATATGAGTCTTGTGATGAGAAAATGTTGATGAAATGAGAGGGAAAATTTTGGGGTATAACACTTACCAACCAAAAACTTAGTCAAAAATCCCTTTGCTCCACTACGAGTTTCCCAATTAGCCATTACCTCATCCTTTATCATATGAAGGGCTGAAGCAATCTCTTATGGCCTAAGGATCTTCTCCCAACCTGTAAACGGGGTCTGCTCCAGAATAGAGATACCGAGCAGATCAGAGAACTCTTCCAAGGTAGAGACCAACTGGTAGTCCTGAAAAGTAAAGCAATGGTACAGTGGATCAAAGAACTGGACTAGGACACTCATCATCTGCTCATCCAATTTGTAGGTGACCAAACTAAGAAGATGCCCATGTCTTCTGATAAAGGAAGTAGTATCAGACATCTTTGTAACCAACTCTTTAAGCATAGTGGGAACTTGGACAAAGTTGATCCAGATGGTATTCCTGCGCATAGATGCCATGACCTACAAAACAGAACAAAGATGAATTCCTCCTGTCTTTGAAATAGGTTAGTCCAGTGCAAGATGTATGCAATGTTATGATGTCATGATGTCGTGATAGAAAGCACACCACAAGTATCCACAAATAGCAAACATGGTAAAGGCACACAAGTCACACAGAGAGCCCTTAGATTTCAGGCTGGCAAGGAGTCTAGGTACTACCCTCTTTCAGTTCAGTTGGTTCAAACCTGTCCTAAAAATAGTAACCGGGTTCTAGAGGATCTCAATATCACTGACTACCCTCGATCGGTCATAATTCCAGTTTAGCAACCTTTTCTTGCGGCCAGAATCATCGCGAGAGTTTAGTCTCAATGAGTGTAGCATACTGCTACTATTCTATGGCCAAGTTGGTCAATTTAAAGGTTCTAAGGTCAGTTGGTGCTTAATGACCCCTTAGCAGACCCATATTCTCCTTGTTGCGCCACAAGGGATATCGGTACATACTAAAGTGCCACACCAACGTAGCTACTGCTTCAACTGTATCGGTCTACGCCGTACAGTTCCCTCACAGTTTATTGCTACTTACATAAAGGGTGTCCCCCAGATCCGGGTTAGGATCTATAGTAACTCTGATTCAACCCACAAAGATAAAGCATACAAGTCAATCAATTGAAAACATTATGAACTATTCCTAAGGTACACCCCACTTATTAAGCGTCCCCAGCAGAGTCGCCAATTATGTGATACGGTGGGAAGAACTGACTGTTTTTTGGAATGCTGGTTTGCGTTTTGCGTTTATTTTCGCAAAATGTCGCGGTAAGCAAGAGTCGCCACCGTCTTTTATTTTATCCAACAAGGAAAGGAAAAAAGCACAGAAAAATTCCTTTTTCGAGATATTTCTCGGGTTCGGGGGATAGATTATAGAAAGGGAAGGTGTTAGCACCCTTTCTATCCGTGGTTATCCACGGGCTCTTAGGTACTTGCTCATATTGTTTTCAAAATTTCTTTCTTTGTGCTTGTGGGTTTTGAAAAAGGTTTTTGTTTGAAACTTCGATTTAACTCTTGCTTCTGTCCTCAAGAGTGTATGAAGTGTTTTTGAAAACTTTGTTCGAAAAGTGTAAGTGTGAAAAGTTTTTGTTTTTTTAAAAAGAGCAAGTATCTAAGAACCATCTACCTACTCGAAAAAGGAATCGTTCTATGCAATTTTCCTTTAGACAATGCTATCCCACTATTGATGAGTAGGTAGCACCGTCGTTGGAGTTTAAGGGTCAATTCGAATTTAGGGACTTACGGTCACCAAAGAAATGGTAGGACGCCTTAGAGGTAACCCTAATGTCTTAGATCATTTGTTTTGAGGCAACAATATTCGAGGCAACCGTTTCGAGGCAACTATGATCTTTGGACAAGAGGACGACCTCTAAAGTGACCTATACTCAATGATCGTGTTACGAAGGCAACCAAGTGGGGTGTACCCTAAGAGTGCGCATGTGCGAGTGTGCCGTTTTCAGTTTATTTTATCTTTGTACATGTTAATGGTTATCTAAGTTGATTTTAGGTTTAAACGTTCAATCTTGTCATGCATCCCTATTATCAAACATCTAACAATTATATTTTGCGGAAAATAAATTGCGGAAATTAAATTACAAGGCGTCGGGTATTTACATCGCCAAAAACAACCCTTTGAAATTTAAATGCGGAAAAATAAATAAAGCGATAAATAAATGGTCCTAATTATCTATTACATTCCGAGAACAAGTACAATATTGAATAAATAGATCGAGTGCAGAAAATTAAATCGAGCGCGGGTAGGGTTTTGACCCTTTGTTATTAAAGAAAATATTTTTTTTGTTTGTTTTTGATTTAAGAAATAAATTAATCTAAGTTAATTATTAAATTAATATTAAATAAGTTAATTAATGAAAATAAATATTTTTGGATTTTTGTGTTATTTAAAGAAAGAAAATAAAATTGATCAATGTTAATAAAAACCTAATTATGTCTAAGTTAATTTTAATTATTTACAAAAATATATTAAAGTTATTGTCTAATTAAAGCCTAAATTAATTAAGAGATTTGTTAAATAAAAAATATAATACTAAAATTTAATTTAATAAAGAAAATATTTTTTGGTTTTAATTTTATTAAAGGAAAAAATTTGATTAGTTAGAAAATAATAAAAATAATAACAATAAATAATTAAAACAAAATAATAGAAAATGGAGAGAGATAGGGGGTATGGGCCTGATTGGAGGTGTTTGAGAAGCAAATTCCATGGCCCAAACGAGATGGCCCTGTATTAACTTTTTGAGATCCCCTATGCGCATGTTGATTAGACTACATGGTGGACCATCAACCTGTATCACCAGATTTGGCCTTGGGCCATCTGGCGCTTTAATACTTGAGGGCGTATGATAGATATCATGCTTGGATTTGTACCTGATCATCTGAAGAAAAAATGTAACAAAGTGCATGGGGGACCTGGGATTCGAACCCAGGTCCTGATGGTATTTTCATTGCTTGCTTCGCCACTAGGCCAATGTGTCTCAATTGTTAATATATTAAACAATAATAATAATAAGAGATAATGCGCCATATGCCAGAAAAAAAAAACGCACCAATTATTTGAACCAGCCACTAGGGAGATGACACGCCATCGTCCCATACCTCCAGCCTCTGTAACTTTACCTGCGGATTTAGATCCGCAGCTAAATGCGCAGGTCGATCCCAAAATTAATTCCAGGCCATGAAAACGACCTCCAAAGGCATGGTTAGGTTCGTCTCCCTCTCCTGAGTGCAACCATGTCTATCACGAGACTCAATTTCACCTGAAACGCAAATCCCTAAAATCCAACACGAAACCCTAGCCATGCTGTTATGAGATTACAGTCCATATACATGAAATTAAATATTGCCACAAGCTTAGAAATCTCATGAGAGTCACAAATATATCAATGATTTGCCAGAAAGATGCAAGAATTAAGAGCTACGATTTCGAATACAGGGCTGAGAGACGTGATACTTACAACGTTTTTTGGTGTGTATGAGAGCTTGCTTTGGATTTTAGAAGGTTGAGTAGACACCCATCAATCGATTGGTATCAAGCTTTGCTTCTGAAAATGCCTCAAAGTATGATTTTGGTTTCACACTTTTTCACCACTTTTTAAAGTTTTGTTCTGAGTGTTCTTGTAGCCTCCAACCTTGTTTTCGTGCGCTCTAGCTTCCTTATGTAATATAGAATGCATTAGGTTAAGAGTTATGGATTGAATCCTTCCACATCAATGCCATGAGATTTGATTTGGTTCACCATTACTAAACCTTCCAAAATTGTCAAAACTCAATCTTTTTGCACATGGATTGCTTGATACGAGTTTGATACCCTTGATGATGATGATTCAGTCCTGAAATAGCCAAAAAGATATCAAGTAATCAATATTTGGATTTTATTTGATTTAATTTGATTTAAAATGAAATAATTCAATAAAAAATCAAATAAAATAATAAAAAAGAAATATGATTTCAAGGCTGAAGCTAGGACACGTGTGCAATGGGGAAAGCTCAAATCAAGTGGAAAAGAATGGGCCCATTTGACAAAATTAGAAGTTTTGGGGATAGTTGACGTTTGGCAATTTTGCAAAAATGGCGAACTTCAACAATGCATAACTTCTTCAATTTTGGACTTTTTGAGGTGTTCTTTGACTTTATAGAAAGCCTGAGATGTCCTCTAACCAACCCGTTTGGTCTCATCTCATTTTGATATTCCATGCTCAATTTATAAGCTTTGACAAAACAGGTGTTTTTGTTGACTTTCAAAAATGACCTATAATGTCCAAATTTATAACTTCTTGTGAGTGCATTTTTGTATCTTGGGGTATGAAGATGGATTGTAGGAAATTGCATCCTCTTCAAAATGAGCTTTGTATGGGTCATTTATCATAAAGTATGAGAAAGTTATGCTTGGTCAAAGTTGAGTTAACTTTTCCTACAAAACCGTAATTTAGCAACTTTTGAGTCTTGATGAATTTTGAGCAATCCTTGGTGAATCATGATCAACCCTTGATAAAATGATGAAATATCCTTCAAAATGAGAATGTTGGCAAAAAATATTGAAGTTTGACTATTTGTAGGTCACAATTGACTTTTGCCCTAACACAGTCGATTTTTGGGCCCTTTGAGCAATTGACTTAGCAAACTTCCTCTGCAAGGCTTGAAATTTGACATGGGTGACCTTGAGAACATATTAGGACATTGGGGAGCACTTGAGGTCATTTGTACTCAAGGATCTTGATGCAACACCAAAACCCTAATTTGGGGTTGACTGCCTTAGGAGATAGCTTGACTGTCCAACTCTTGAGCAATCTTGAGCCACTTGGAGATTTTTCTTGCAATGTCTTGAGAAATATGAGAGGGAAAATTTTGGGGTACAAAATCCTAAAATGCACCTATGATCTTATGTTAGGAAAATTCAACCACATTCTGCTCACAAAGACTTATGGGTCCACTTTTTCCAAGACAGTTTATCAGGAACGCAACTTGATTGGTTCTACCAGTTGGAGAGGACAGATGTTCATAATTGAGAAGACTTGGCAGCAGCCTTCTATAAACAATATCAATACAACTCCGACTTGGCACCAACCCGTACTCAGCTACAGAGTATGGCTATGGCTACCAATGAGGGCTTTAAAGATTATGCCCAAAAGTGGAGGGACCTAGCCGGAAGGGTGCAACCACCTTTATCTGAAAGAGAGTTAGTGGACATGTTCTTGGGAACTCTTTCAGGTCCTTTCTTTAATCATCTGATTGGAAGCTCCTCTACAGGGTTTACCGAATTGATTCTAACTGGCGAAAGAGTGGAGGCTGGTATAAGAAATGAGAAAATTCATAAGGACGCGTCTGCCTTAGCTGCTGTAAAAAAGCCCTTCACTAGAAAGAAGGAAGTATCTGATGTCTATGCATAGAGGAATCAGGGAAGAACCGAGCGCCGATCAACAGTGGGGGCCGTTATGATTCAAAAGTCTGCATCAGACCAGCCAAGAAACAAGTAGCCGAGAAATGACCAGCCGAGAAATAACCAGCAAAGGGTGTAAAGGCCTATACGGCAATTCACCAAGATAAACATGACTCCAGCTCAAGTCCTACCACATCTCTTGAAGTTGAACCTGGCCATGCTAAAGGAGGCCCCTAAAAATCCTAATACTGCATCTCTCCACTACCATCCGAATGCCAAGTGCGCTTACCATTCTGAAAGTCTAGGGCACGACACCAACAACTGTTGGGCCCTGAAGAACAAGATTCAAGATCTGATCGACGCAAAGGAAGTTGAATTTGAAGCTCCTGAAAAGCCGAATGTTATCTCTGCTCCAATGCCTAGGCATGGACACAATGCCAGTGCTATTGAGGAAGACTTATTTGTTGACACCGTAGATAAACTGTTAACTCCGCTCCTGACCATCAAGTTGAATTTATTAAAAGCTGGTGTCTTCCCAGGTTGTGACAAAGATTGCCATGCTTGCCTATCCTCCCCATTTGACTGTCCCCTATTGAAGAAAGGAATCCAACAATTGATTAATAACCAGGAAATTTTATTTGAGAAAGCTCCTGTTTCACCCGTTCCAGTTCCAGAAGTTTCAATAATAACCATCTACGCCAATCCTTCCAGGGTTCCTAAAAAACCCGTTAGGATTACATCTGCTCCAGTGACTATTCCATTGAAGATAACAATGCCCGGGCCAACCCCATACAAGTCAGATAAAATGGTACCATGGAACTATGGTGGAGAAATCTACTACCACGATGTCAAACAGATTGAACAGACTGCCGAAGAAGAAAGCTCTGAAGATGATAATCCCGACATCAGTAACATTACTGGAACAAGCAAGGTTACCTGTAGTGGAAAAATCTTTTCTCCAAAGATTGCTCCTCCAACAACAGTCTTTGGACCCGTGGCCATTCCGAAGATTACACCTATACCAGTAACTGTACCTACAAGCGTACCCGCCAACAAAAACAATACAATTCCTGCCCATACTTCCACTACTGAGAATAAAGGAAATAATGTTCAAGAGGAGCCTGTCTTGACGAAGGCTCAAGCACTAATTATTCCTGAAATATCCAAGAAGGAGATGGAAGAAATCCTGAGAATCATTAAGAAGAGTGATTATGATGTGGTCGAACAACTAGGGCAGACCCCCTCCAAAATCTCTATGTTAGCATTGCGGTTGTGCTCTGAGGCAAACGTTAAAGCTTTGGTCAAGTTTCTGAAGACAGCGTACATGCCGCAAGAGACGTCGACTGACCAGTTCGAGGGCTGTGTGGCCAGTTTGATAGCTAATAATGGCCTGGGCTTCTCTGATGCTGACTTGACACCCCGAGGGAGAAAACACAATGATGCACTACATGTCTCTGTGGAGTGCAGAGGAACAACCCTAGCTCATGTTTTGGTTGATACTGGGTCGTCTTTAAACGTCTTGCCGAAGAAAGCCCTTTATAGGTTGGATTGCGAGGGGCTGACTCTAAAACCCAGTAACATTGTGGTGCGAGCTTTTGATGGTTCTAAGAGGATGGTCCATGGAGAGGTGGACATCCAAATTAAGGTGGGGACTCAGGTCTTCAACTCCACATTCTACGTGATGGACATCCGTCCTTCTTATTCTTGTCTGTTGGGGTGCCCCTGGATCCACAATGCCGGAGCTGTCACCTCCACCTTGCATCAGATGCTGAAGTACCTTGTCCAAGGGAAGATCATAATTTTCCATGGGGAAGAGGAATATATGATTAGTCATCTGAATTCCTTCCGTTATGTGGAATTATATGGCGAATTCATAGAGACCCCTTTCCAACATTTTGAAGAAGTCTCTCCTGAAATAGCGGTGACCAAGGCGGTATCCTCAACTCCTATAATCACAAGACCTCCACCCCGGATGTCATCTCTCAAGGATGCAAGGGCAGTAGTGGAATAAGGGGGATGTACAATCTGGGTTCAGCTTCCAGACATTCCTTACAAATCAGACAAGTTCGGCTTGGGATTTACTTCGACTGGTCAGAAAGTTGTGCGTCGCTCCCGTGCCGAAGGGCCACCTGTGAAGATCAGCCGCCGAGGGGTTAATGCACTAGAGGACAATGAAGAGGAGGGAAGCCTGGAAGATTGGATATTTCCTACTGTCAGCGGAGGACTGTGTAACTGGGAAGCAAAAGACTTTGTTCCGATTACTTTCATATCTCAGTAATTTATCTTTTCCGTTTCTGTTGGATCTGTAATAATTCACAAAACAATTCGTACTTTTTCAACCTTGTGTCTTACCCGAGGCACATAGGTCCATTTGTAAGGGTTCTTATTTCATTTTCATATGTCATTTAAATGAATCATGGACGCTTTTCATATTTAAACCTTTTGTGCTCATTGTCTTTCTTTTTACATTTTGTTGTTTTAAAGATGGCTATAACCTTACACACACCCACACTCACAAGTGCAGGTACCCTTCCATTCCAGAACCCATGGGTAACGATACTGCTATAGCCTTCAGTGACTCTGAAGATCTGATCTACCAAGCCGAATATGAAGGTGAGGAAGATTGTGAGGTGCCAGGGGAATTGGCCAGATTACTATAGCAAGAGGAAAGAGCAATTCAGCCTCATGAGGAGCAGTTGGATATAATCAACTTGGGTATTGAGGAAGATAAAAAGGAAATCAAGATAGGTGCCAATCTAGAGCCGAGTGTCAAGGAGCGCCTAATTAAGCTATTACATGATTATGTTGAGATCTTCTCCTGGTCATACAAAGACATGCCGAGACTCGATACAGACATTGTGGTACACCGTCTCCCTACAAGAGAAGACTGTCCACCAGTGAAACAAAAGGTCCGCCGCATGAGACCTGACATGTCTGAGAAGATCAAAGCAGCAGTTATGAAACAATTCAATGCTGGATTTCTGGCTGTTACTTCCTATCCATAATGGGTTGCTAACATTGTTCCCGTGCCTAAAAAGGACGGCAAAGTGAGAATGTGTGTGGATTATAGAGATTTAAACAGGGCCAGTCCTAAAGACGATTTTCCACTTCCGCACATCGACATCTTGGTTGACAATACAGCTCAACACAGAGTATTTTCTTTCATGGACGGATTCTCAGGCTATAACCAAATCAAAATGGCACCTGAGGACATGGAGAAAACTACTTTTGTCACACAGTGGGGTACATTCTGCTACAAAGTGATGCCATTCGGACTGAAGAATGCCGGGGCAACATATCAACGCGCCATGGTAGCTTTGTTTCATGATATGATACATCATGAGATAGAGGTCTACGTAGATGACATGATAGCCCGATCACAAACTGAAGAAGAACACCTTGATCACTTGCAAAAGCTGTTTGTCAGATTGAAGGAGTATAAGCTAAGATTGAATCCAAACAAGTGTACATTCGGAGTCCGGTCCAGTAAACTCTTAGGTTTCATTGTAAGCAACAAAGGCATCGAGGTTGATCCTGCCAAAGTCAAAGCTATACAAGAAATGCCTGCTCCTCGCATTGAGAAGGAGGTCAAAGGTTTTTTGGGACGGCTAAACTACATTGCTAGGTTCATTTCTCACCTAACATCTACTTGTGAGCCAATCTTCAAGCTGTTGAAAAAAGATTAGGTAGTCAGACGGAATGACGAATGTCAAGTTGCTTTCGATAAAATCAAGGAGTATTTGCTAGAACCTCCTGTCCTGATGCCACCCGTCGAAGGAAGACCTCTAATCATGTATCCGACCGTCTTAGAGAATTCAATGGGGTGCGTACTGGGGAAGCATGACGAGTCTGTCCGAAAAGAGCATTCCATTTATTACCTTAGCAAAATGTTTATCGATTATGAAACCAGATATTCACTGCTCGAGAAAACTTGCTGAGCTTTGGTATGGGCTGCTCGCCGGTTAAGGCATTATATGTTGACTCATACCACTTTGCTGATATCTAAGATGGATCCGATAAAGTACATCTTTGAGAAGCCTGCTTTGTCTGGGAGGATTTCTAGATGGCAGATGATCCTAACGAAATACGACATATAATACACGACCCAAAAAGCTATAAAGGGAAGTGTGCTAGCTGACCATCTGGCTCATCAAGCTGTAGAAGATTATCAATCCATGAAATTCGACTTCCCCGACAAAGACATCATGATATTGGACAACGTTGAAGATGTCAGACCATATGACAGACCTGAACAAGGATCACGATGGACCCTGTACTTTGATGGGGCCTCCAATGCGCTTGGTAACGGTATCGGCGCTGTGCTCATATCTCCAGAAGGATGCCATACTCCTTTCACCGCCAAAGTTTTCTTCAATTGTACGAACAACATGGCAGAGTACGAGGCATGCATCTTTGGACTCAAGGTTTCCATAGACTTGGGAATCAAATCTTTAGATGTGTTTGGAGACTCAACTTTGATCACCAGTCAGATCAAAGGATAGTGGGACACTAAGCATCCAAACCTCATCCCTTACAAAGAACATGTTTTGACATTGCTACCACATTTCGAACAGATTACCTTCGAGCATTTCCCACGAGAAGAAAATCATTTGGCAGATGCTCTAGCAACAATGTCATCTATGTTTAAACTTGATTGGGACAATGAGGCTCCCCAGATCTCCATTGAATGGATGAACGAACCGGCACACTGTCACGAGATTAATGCCGAAGAAGTAGTGGACCAGCCGTGGTTTCACGAAGTCAAAAGGTATCTCGAGACTCAAGAATATCCTGAAGGAGTTTTAGTCAACGACAAAAAGTTCTTAAGGAGATTCTCAGCTAAGTTCTTCCTAAGTAATGGCATCTGTTGTACCCCAAAATTTGCCCTCTCATATTTCTCAAGACATTGCAAGAAAAATCTCCAAGTGGCTCAAGATTGCTCAAGAGTTGGACAGTCAAGCTATCTCCTAAGGTAGTCAAACCCAAATTAGGGTTTTGGTGTTGCATCAAGATCCTTGAGTCCAAATAACCTCAAGTGCTCCCCAATGTCCTAATATGTTCTCAAGGTCACCCATGTCAAATTTCAAGCCTTGCAGAGGAAGTTTGCTCAGTCAATTGCTCAAAGGGCCCAAAAATCGACTATGCTAGGGCAAAAGTCTACTGTGACCTACAAATAGTCAAACTTCAAGCTTTTTTGCCAACATTATCATTTTTAAGGATATTTCATCATTTGATCAAGGGTTGATCATGATTCAACAAGGATTGCTCAAAATTCATCAAGACTCAAAAGTTGCTAAATTAGGGTTTTGTAGGAAAAGTCAACTCAACTTTGACCAAGCATAACTTTCTCATACTTTATGATAAATGACCCATCCAAAGCTCATTTTCAATAGGATGCAATTTCCTACAATCCATTTTCATACCCCAAGATCAAACAATGCACTCACAAGAAGTTATAAATTTGAACATTATAGGTCATTTTTGAAAGTCAACAAAAACACCTGTTTTGTCAAAGCTTATAAATTGAGCATGGAATATCAAAATGAGATGAGACAAAAAGGGTTGGTTAGAGTACATCTCAAGCTTTCTAAAAAGTCCAAGAACACCTCCAAAAGTTCAAAATTGAAGAAGTTATGCATTGTTGAAGTTGGGCATTTTTGCAAAATTGCCAAAAGTCAACTATCCCCAAAACTTCTAATTTTGTCAAATGGGCCCATTCTTTTCCACTTGATTTGAGCTTGCCCCATTGCACACGTGTCCTAGCTTCATCCTTGAGATCATATTTCTTTTTTATTATTTTATTTTATTTTTTATTGAATTATTTCATTTTAAATCAAATTAAATCAAATAAAATCCAAATATTGATTACTTGATATCTTTTTAGCTATTTCAGGACTGAATCATCATCATCAAGGGTATCAAACTCATATCAAGCAATCCATGTGCAAAAAGATCAAGTTTTGACAATTTTGGAAGGTTTAGTAATGGTGAATCAAATCAAATCTCATGGCATTGATGTGGAAGGATTCAATCCATAAATCTTAACCTAATGCATTCTATATTACATAAGGAAGCTAGAGGGCACGAAAACAAGGCTGGAGGCTGCAAGAACACTCAGAACAAAACTTGAAAAAGTGGTGAAAAAGTGTGAAACCAAAATCATACTTTGAGGCGTTTTCAGAAGCAAAGCTTGATACCAATTGATTGCTGGGTGTCTACTCAACCTTCTGCAATCCAAAGCAAGCTATCATACACACCAAAACACGCTATAAGTATCACGTCTCTCATCCCTGTATTCGAAATCGTAGCTCTCAATTCTTGCATCTTTTTGGCAAATCATTGATATATTTGTCACTCTCATGAGATTTCTAAGCTTGTGGCAATATTTAATTTCATGTATATGGACTGCAATCTCATAACAGTATGGCTAGGGTTTCGTGTTGGATTTTAGGGATTTGCATTTCAGGTGAAATTGAGTCTCGTGATAGACATGGTTGCACTCAGGAGAGAGAGACGAACCTAACCATGCCTTTGAAGGTTGTTTTCATGGCCTGGAATTAATTTTGGGATCGACCTGCGCATTTAGCCGGGGATCTAAATCCGCAGGTAAAGTTACAGGGGTTGGAGGTAGGGGATGATGGCGTGTCATCTCCCTAGTGGCTGGTTCAAATAATTCACGCGTTTTTATTTTTTTCTGGCATATGGCGCATTATCTCTTATTATTATTATTGTTTAATATATTAACAATTGAGACACATTGGCCTAATGGCGAAGCATGCAATGCAAATACCATCAGGACCTGGGTTCGAATCCCAGGTCCCCCATGCACTTTGTTACATTTTTTCTTCAGATGATCAGGTACAAATCCAAGCATGATGTCTATCATACGCCCTCAAGTATTAAAGCACCAGATGGCCCAAGGCCAATTCTGGTGATCCAGGTTGATGGTCCACCATAGAGTCCAGTCAACATGCGCATAGGGGATCTCAAAAAGTCAATACAGGGCCAGCTCGTTTGGGCCATGGAATTTGCTTCTCAAACACCTCCAATCAGGCCCATACCCCCTATCTCTCTCCATTTTCTATTATTTTGTTTTAATTATTTATTGTTATTATTTTTATTATTTTCTAACCAATCAAATTTTTTCCTTTAATAAAATTAAAACCAAAAAATATTTTCTTTATTAAATTAAATTTTAGTATTTTATTTTTTATTTTACAAATCTCTTAATTAATTTAGGCTTTAATTAGACAATAACTTTAATATATTTTTGTAAACAATTAAAATTAACTTAGACATAATTAGGTTTTTATTAACATTGATCAATTTTCTTTTCTTTCTTTAAATAACACAAAAATCCAAAAATATTTATTTTCATTAATTAACTTATTTAATATTAATTTAATAATTAACTTAGATTAATTTCTTTCTTAAATAAAAAACAAACAAAAAAATCTTTTCTTTAATAACAAGGGTCAAAACCCTACCCGCGCTCGATTTAATTTTTCGCACGCGATCTATTTATTCAATATTGTACTTGTTCCCAGAATGTAATAGATAATTAGGACTATTTATTTATTGCTTTATTTATTTTTCCGCATTTAAATTTCAAAGGGTTGTTTTTGGCGATGTAAATACCCGACGCCTTGTAATTTAATTTCCGCAATTTATTTTCTGCAAAATATAACTGTTAGATGTTTGATAATAGGGATGCATGACAAGATTGAACGTTTAAACCTAAAATCAACTTAGATAACCATTAACATGTACAAAGATAAAATAAACTGAAAACGACACATTCGCACATGCGCACTCTTAGGGTACACCCCACTTGGTTGCCTTCGTAACGCGGTCATTGAGTATAGGTCACTTTAGAGGTCGTCCTCTTGTCCAAAGATCATAGTCGCCTCGAAACAGTTGCCTCAGATATTGTTGCCTCAAAACAAATAATCTAAGACATTAGGGTTACCGCTAAGGCGTCCTACCATTGCTTTGGTGACCGTAAGTCCCTAAATTCGAATTAACCCTTAAACTCCAACGACGATGCTACTTACTCATCAATAGTGGGATAGCATTGTCTAAAGGAAAATTGCATAGAACGATTCCTTTTTCGAGTAGGTAGATGGTTCTTAGATACTTGCTCTTTTTAAAAAAACAAAAACTTTTCACACTTACACTTTTCGAACAAAGTTTTCAAAAACACTTCATACACTCTTAAGGACAGAAGCAAGAGTTAAATCGAAGTTTCAAACAAAAACCTTTTTCAAAACCCACAAGCACAAAGAAAGAAATTTTTGAAAACAATATGAGCAAGTACCTAAGAGCCCGTGGATAACCACAGATAGAAAGGGTGCTAACACCTTCCCTTTCTATAATGTACCCCCCGAACCCGAGAAATATCTCGAAAAAGGAATTTTTCTGTGCTTTTTTCCTTTCCTTTTTGGATAAAATAAAAGACGGTGGCGACTCTTGCTTACCGCAACATTTTGCGAAAATAAATGCAAAACGCAAACCAGCATTCCAAAAAATAGTCAGTTCTTCCCACCGTATCACAGAACTGGCGACTCTACTGGGGACGCTTAATAAGTGGGGTGTACCTTAGGAATAGTTCATAATGTTTTCAATTGATTGACTTGTATGCTTTATCTTTGTGGGTTGAATCGGAGTTACTATAGATCCTAACCCGGATCTGAGGGACACCCTTTAGGTAAGTAGCAATAAACTGTGAGGGAACTGTACGGTGTAGACCGATACGGTTGAAGCAGTAGCTATGTTGGTGTGGCACTTTAGTATGTACCGATATCCCTTGTGGCGCAACGAGGAGAATATGGGTCTGCAAAGGGGTCATTAAGCACCAACTAACCTTAGAACCTTTAAATTGACCAACTTGTCCATAGAACAGTAGCAGTATGCTACACTCATTGAGACTAAACTCTCGCGATGATTCCGGCCGCAAGAAAAGGTTGCTAAACTGGAATTATGACCGATCGAGGGTAGTCAGTGATATTGAGATCCTCTAGAACCCGGTTACTATTTTTAGGACAGGTTTGAACCAACTGAACTGAAAGAGGGTAATACCTAGACTCCTTGCCATCCTGAAATCTTAGGGCTCTCTGTGTGACTTGTGTGCCTTTACCATGTTTGCTATTTGTGGATACTTGTGGTGTGCTTTCTATCACGACATCATGACATCATAACATTGCATACATCTTGCATTGGACTAACCTATTTCAAAGACAGGAGGGATTCATCTTTGTTCTGTTTTGTAGGTCATGGCACCTATGCGCAAGAATACCATCCGGATCAACTTTGTCCAGGTTCCCACTATGCTTAAAGAGTTGGTTGCAAAGATGTCTGATACTACTTCCTTTATCAGAAGACATGGGCATCTTCTTAGTTTGGTCACCTCCAAATTGGACGAGCAGATGATGAGTGTCCTAGTCCAGTTCTTTGATCCACTGTACCATTGCTTTACTTTTCAGGACTACCAGTTGGTCTCTACCTTGGAAGAGTTCTCTGATCTGCTCGGTATCTCTATTCTGGAGCAGACCCTGTTTACAGGTTGGGAGAATATCCTTAGGCTATAAGAGATTGCTTCAGCCCTTCATATCACAAAGGATGAGGTAATGGCTAATTGGGAAACTCGTAGTGGAGCAAGGGCTTTTTGACTAAGTTTTTGGTTGGTAAGGCTAATCATTTCTGGGATAGTCTAGACTTCCAGGCATTCGAAGATATTCTGGCTCTTCTGATATATGGCTTGGTATTGTTTCCTAACTCTGACTCCTTTGTTGATGTGAATGCGGTAAAAATCTTCATCTCTGGTAATCCTGTACCCACTCTCTTGGGTGACATTCTTCATCAGCTTTATGCCCGTACTGCTCGGAGGCGGGGAACCTTGATATGTTGTGCTCCTTTGTTGGCGAGGTGGTTTATTTTTCACCTCCCCAAATCAGTTTTAAAGAACAAGGAAAGCATGGGCTGGGCTTATAGGGTTATGTCTCTCTCTCACAATGACATCATTTGGACCATTAAGGGTATGGACGAGGTGGCCATTATTGATCACTGTGGGGAATACCCCAATGTTCCACTGATAGGAACCAATGGAGGAATTACTTACAATCCATACTTGGCCTTACGTCAGTTTGGGCGAGCTAGAAGAGAAGGACCTCATGAGTTGCTAATGCCTAGTTTAGTCTTTGATTTTCAAGGGGATAGTGACGAGCAACGCCGCAAATTCATAAGGGGTTGGGATAGAGTATACAGATCTGATCCACACGAGCTAGGTGCGAATACTTCTCTACCAATGGAGCCATATCTCTGATGGGTTCGTATCCGTACCCAAAAGCTGGGAATGCCCTATGAAGCTGTCTTACCTATCATTGTTGAAGTTGCTGATGAGGAAGGGGTTCCTCCTACTATCTTACACCCTTACATGCCTACTGACATTGGGGCATTGAAGAGGTCCTGGATGAAGCTGAAAGAAGAATGGGATACTTACCAAGAAAAGTATCACGAGCAAGAGCAGAAGATTCAGAAGTTGACTAGGCAGCTGGAGAGGGAGCATATCATCAATGACTATGTCAGCACTAAAGGCAAACGACCATGGGAGCGTTGATGTCCTTTGATTATTTGCAGTTTTATTTACTTTCCAGTATTTCCTTTCTTGTAACTCCTTAAGGGCATTTGTTGAACAATTTGAATTTCAAGTTTATCTAATAAAAGTGTGCTTCATTTCTTGTTTACGAATTTGAATCTCTCGACGTCTTTGAAATCATAAGCATGCGCATTTCATTCCATGCACCTCATAACAGGTACCCTTACAGGTTTTCTCATCTTCTTCGCTGTTTATTTCAGCATCATGTCTTCTGAACCATCAATTGAACAAGCAAGCAAGGCTCTACAGGCTCAAAACGCCTAGTTCCAGGAATTGTTCATGAATTTGGCTAAGGGTCAGCAAGATCTGAAGGCCCTTATCCTGAAAGAGAAGAAGAAAAAGAAGAAGAAGACGATCCTGTTTAACATGGGCCACAGGTTTGTAAACAGGCTACGAGATGAAGTTGATTTGACCACCTCATCTGGAGGGAAGGATAGTCAGGAAGAAAGGAGGGCTCCTAGCCCTGTGGTTTCAGACAACGAGACAGACTTCGACGAAGACCAGTATCCTCCGGTTGAGGATAGATACAAGCAACTGGAAGATCGGTTGAGTGCGATGGAAGTACAGAAAGTGCCTAGTCTGGACCTTGGTGATTTAGGTCTGTCATCTCGGGTGGTGATTCCCCACAAGTTCAAAGCACCAGCTTTTGCTAAGTACGACGGAGTTTTGTGCCCGAAACTGCACCTCCGGTCGTATGTAAGGAAGATTCAGCCGTACACCACTGACAAGAATATCTGGATCCACTTCTTTCAAGACAGTCTCTCAGGGACTCATCTTGAATGGTTTTACCAGCTAGAAGGAGCCAGTATCCGTAGTTGGGAAGATTTGGCTGCTGCTTTCTACAAGCAGTACCAATACAATGCCGACCTCGCTCCCACACGTACCCAACTCTAGGGTATGTCAATGGGTGCAGGCAAAGGTTTCAAAGATTATGCTCAGAAGTGGAGGGACCTCGCTGGAAGAGTACAACCACCCTTGGCTGATAGGGAGTTAGTTGATATGTTTCCGGGGACCTTACCGGGTCCGTATTTCAACCATCTGATTGGAAGTTCTTCGTCCGGGTTTATGAAGCTGATTATGACCGGGGAAAGGATTGAGGCTGGTATTAAGTCTGGTAAAATACAGAAGGGTGCTTCATCGGGCACCGAGAAGAAGCCTTTTAAGAAGGAGTCCAGTGCTGTTTACAGTTCGAAAAACCAGAATAAACCTGAACGCCGCCAAGCTGTTAATGCGGTTGTTATTTCAAGACCTGCTGGTGCTCCTCTGCGCAACAATCAACCTAAGGCCGAGAGACCTCGAAGACAATTCACTCAGCTCAACATGACTTTATCCTAGATTCTACCGCAGTTATTAAAGACTAACCTGGTGACTCCGAGGGAGGCCCCACAGAATCCAAATACAACATCACCAAAGTATAACCCTAATGCCTGCTATGCTTTTCACTCTGATAGCCCGGGGCATGATACAGATGATTGTTGGGTTTTGAAGAACAAAATACAGGACTTAATTGATGCGAAGGAAATTTAGTTCGAAGCACCTGAAAGACCTAATGTTGTGACTGCTCCTATGCCCAAGCATGGAGTGAATGCTATAAATGAAGACTCGTTTGTGGTTTCTGTGAACGACATTGTTACCCCTTTGATGACTGTAAAGAAGAACCTTTTGCTAGCCGGTTTATTTCCGGGATGTGATGAAGCTTGTCGTATGTGTTCTGTCCTACCTACCAGTTGCCATCTTTTAAAGTCAGGTGTATAACACCTGATGGCTAATAAAGAAATTCTGTTCGAGAAGACTCTTATTCCTTTGATCCCCGCTGAAGAAGTTGATATTATCACCATTTTCGACAATTCTTCCAAGGATTCCTCGAGAAAGCCTGTTAGAATTACATCTGTTCTAAGAATCGCGCTGTTGATCATCACTGTTCCTGGGCCTATCCCCTATACATCTGATAAAGTTGTCCCTTGGCACTACGGGGCTGATGTTTATTATCACGGAGTTAAACAAGATTTGGATGCTGATACTGACGTCAGCAATATTGTTGGACCTGCTAAAGTCACCCGCAACAGAAGGCTTTTCTCCCCTGATATCTCCCCACCAACTGCCCGGAGACCTGTTGTTATTACACCTACTAGTGTACCTGCTACTATTCCTGTTCAAGTTCCCATTCTTACCCCTGTTGCCGAGTCGTCTGATACTCGGGGCAACGGGACCACTGATGAGCCTGCCCAGACGGAGGCACCAAAAACAATTACTGTTGAAGCCTCTAGACAAGAGATGGAGGAAATTTTGAAAATCATCAAAAAGAGCGACTACAATGTAGTCGAGCAGCTGGGGAAAACCCCATCCAAAATCTGTATGTTATCACTGTTGCTATGCTCAGAGGCCCATGCCAAGGCTCTGATTGCATTCCTGAAGACTGCACACGTACCTCAAGAAACATAAGCTGATCAGTTTAAAGATTGCGTAGCTAGTCTGACTGCTGATAATGGGTTGGGTTTCTCTGATGCTGACTTGACTGCTAAGGGGAAGAATCACAATGATGCCCTGCATGTCTCCATTGAATGCAGGGGCACTACTCTTGCTCATGTATTAGTGGATACTGGTTCCTCATTGAACGTTTGCCTAAGAAAGCTCTAGACCGATTGGACTGTGAAGGTTTAAAGTTAAAGCCAAGTAACATTGTTGTCAGGGCCTTTGATGGGTCTAAGAGAATGGTACATGGAGAAGTTGATATCCCGATTAAGGTTGGTTCTCAGGTTTTCACATCTACATTCTATGTAATGGACATTCGGCCATCTTATTCTTGTTTGCTGGGTCGCCCATGGATCCACAAAGCTGGGGCAGTGACGTCTACGCTCCACCAGAAGTTAAAGTACCCAGTGAAAGAGAAGATTGTGATAGTGCAAGGAGAGGAGGAGTACATGGTGAGCCACCTCAACTCTTTCCGATATGTAGAGATGGATGGGGAGTTCATTGAGACCCTGTTCCAACATTTTGAAGAGGTTCCCCAGACGCTGGCATTAACTGAGACTGTTGTTGAAGATCCTCCGATGAAGGTGGATTCCTTCAAGGATGCCCGGGCTGTTGTAGAGAAAGGTGGGTGTGCAAATTGGGGCCAACTCCCTGATTTTGCACAGAAGACTAACAAGTTTGGTTTGGGTTTCACTGCAGAAGCTCAAAAGGCTGTTCGGAATGCACGGATCGGAAGACCTCCCTTGTTCATCAGCAATTCAGGAGTGAATGCCATTGAAGATGATGTCGAAGAGTCTGATTTTGACAGTTGGATCTATCCTACTACTGACGGTGGACTAGGCAACTGGACAGCAAAGGACTTCATCCCAATTTCTTTTGTTACCCAGTAATGAGACTTTTTGTTTTGAATTTGTAAGAGACAATGTTTTAAAACTCTATGGCCCAGTGTCTTACCCGGGGCACCATGGCTTCATTTGTGAGGGCTTTATGTGTGTCATTTTCATATATCATTAATAAAAGCATTGGACGTTTCTTGCATTTCAAATTTTGTGCTCCTTGTCTTTCTTTTATTATGTATTGCAAAACAACTATTTTACACACACTCACATATACAGGTCTACATCCACTCTGGATCTCACTGGTAACGACTCTGCTACTGCCAATTATGATTTCGAAAGTCCGATCAACTTAGCCGAAGACGAAGGTGAAGATGATTGTGAAGTGCCTGGTGAACTTGCTAGACTACTACTCCAGGAAGAGAGGGCTATACAGCCGCATGAAGAGCCGGTGGAAACGGTAAATCTGGGTACAGAAGAGGACAAGAAAGAGGTCAAGATCGGGGAAAATCTGGAGCTTAGTATGAAGCAACGGTTGGTTCAGATGCTGCGTGACTATGTTGAGATCTTTGTCTGGTCTTATGAAGATATGCCTGGGTTGGATACCGATATTGTGGTTCACCGATTGCCTACCAAGGAAGACTGTCCTCCAGTGAAACAGAAAGTCCGTCGAATACGCCCAGAGATGTCTGAGAAAATCAAGGCTCAGGTCATGAAACAGTTCGACGCCGGTTTTCTACCAGTTACTTCTTACCCACAGTAGGTTACCAACGTGGTTCCTGTGCCGAAAAAGGATGGTAAGGTTCGAATGTGTGTCGACTATAGGGATTTGAACAGGGCGAGCCCCAAGGATGATTTCCCTCTACCTCATATCGACGTTCTGGTTGACAACACCGCACAACATAAGGTCTTCTCTTCTATGGATGGTTTCTCCGGTTATAATCAGATTAAAATGGCTCCCGAAGACATGGAGAAGACAACCTTTGTTACTCAATGGGGTACCTTTTGCTACAAGGTCATGCCTTTTGGATTGAAGAACGTTGGGGCAACGTATCAGCACGCCATGGTTGCTTTGTTCCATGATATGATCCATCATGAGATTGAGGTATACGTCGACGACTTGATTGCAAGATCCCAGACTGAAGGAGAGCATCTGGACCACCTTCAGAAGTTATTTGATAGGTTGAAGTTGTACAAGCTGAGGTTAAACCCGAACAAGTGCACCTTCGGAGTGAGATCTGGTAAGCTACTGGGTTTCGTCGTAAGTGACAAAGGTATTCAAGTGGGTCCTGCAAAGGTGAAGGCTATACAGGAAATGCCAGCTCCCAAAACAGAAAAAGAAGTCAGAGGATTTCTGGGACGTTTGAACTATATTGCTCGATTCATCTCGCACCTGACTGCTACTTGTGAGCCAATCTTCAAGCTACTGAAGAAAGATCAAATGGTAAGATGGAACGATGAATGTCAAGCCACTTTCGAAAGAATCAAAGAGTATCTCCAAGAGCCACCCATTCTGATGCCACCAGTTGAAGGGAGACCTTTGATCTTATACTTGACACTACTCCATAATTCAATGGGGTAGTGTGCTGGGACAACATGACGAGTCTGGCCGAAAAGAGCATGCTATTTATTACCTTAGCAAAAAGTTTACCGACTACGAGACCCGATACTCGTTGCTCGAGAAAACTTGTTGCGTTTTGGCATGGGCTGCTCGCCGGCTGAGACAGTATATGCTGACTCACACTACTCTATTGATATCAAAGATGGATCTAATCAAGTATATCTTCGAGAAGCCTGCCTTATCCAGAAGAATAGCAAGATGGCAGATGATCTTGACTGAGTATAACATCTAGTATACGACCCAAAAGGCAATCAAGGGAAGTGTGTTGGCAGATTACTTGGCACATCAGGCAGTGGATGATTACCAGTCTATGAACTTTGAATTTCCGGATGAGAATATCATGATAGTGACTGACTGTGAGACACCTGGACCGGATGAAGGACCTGAGGAGGGATCCCGATGGTCTATGTACTTTGATGGAGCTTCAAACGCTTTAGGCAATGGCATTGGCGCCGTGATCATATCTCCTAAAGGCTCTCATACTCCATTTACCGCCCGACTATGTTTCAACTGCATCAACAACATGGCGGAGTATGAAGCATGCATCATGGGTCTTCGAGCAGCAATTGACCTAAAGATTAAGTTTCTAAGTGTTTTCGGAGATTTCGCTCTTGTGATCAGTCAAATCAAAGGCGAGTGGGATATGAAACACCCAAATCTTATTCCTTACAAGGAGTATGTGTTGACTTTACTTCCGCACTTTGAGGAGATAACCTTTGAACACTTCCCAAGAGAGGAGAATCAGTTGGCGGACGCGCTGGCTACAATGTCTTCTATGTTCAAAGTCAATTGGGACAACAAAGCTCCCCGAATTATCATTGAAAGGTTGGACGAACCTGCACATTGTTGTGATATTGGGACTGAAGAGGTAGCAGATAAACCCTGGTTTCTTGAGGTGAAGAGGTATCTCGAAGCTCAGGAGTACTCCGAGGGTGCATTTGTTAATAACAAGAAGTTTTTGAGGAGGTTCGCAGCGAGATTCTTCATCAGCAATGGAATTCTTTACAAGCGTAACCATGATTCAACCTTACTGCGATGTGTAGATAAGAATGAAGCAGAAAGGATCATGGCAGATTTACATGAAGGTACTTTCGAAACTCATTCCAGTGGACACACTATGGCAAAGAAAATCCTTCGGGCAGGATACTACTGGTCCACTATGGAAGCCGACTATTATTAGCATTCTCAAACATGTCACAAGTGCCAGGTCTATGCTGATAAGGTGCACATACCTCCAGTTCCTCTAAACGTCTTGACATCTCAGTGGCCTTTCGCAATGTGGGGCATTGATATGATCGGCGAGATCAGACCTACGGCATCCAACGGGCACCATTTCATCCTGGTGGCTATTGATTACTTTACGAAGTGGGTTGAAGCAGCTTCCTTTGCTACAGTAACCAAGAACGTCGTGGCACGCTTCATTCGGCACAATCTGATCTGTCGATATGGTGTACCAGAGAGGATCATTACGGACAATGGTACCAATCTCAACAACAAGATGATCACTGAGCTCTGCAAGCAATTCAAGATACAGCATCACAACTCTTCTCCCTACCGGCCGAAGATGAATGGGGTTGTTGAAGCAGCTAATAAGAACATTAAGAAGATCGTGCAGAAGATGACAGTGACATACAAAGATTGGCACGAGATGTTACCATTTGCTCTTCATGGGTACCGTACCTCAGCACGGACGTCAACAGGGGCAACACCCTATTCCTTGGTATATGGCATGGAGGCAGTCTTGCCCATTGAAGTTCAGATACCCTCTCTTCGGATTATGAAGGATGCAGGTTTGAGCGAAGATGACTAGATTCAGACCCGGCTTGATCAAATGAACCTAATCGACGAAAAGAGACTTACTGCTATTTGTCATGGTCAGACGTATCAAAAACGGATGATCAAGGCATTTAACAAGAAAGTCAGACGACAAGAGTATCAAGTTAGGGA
Source organism: Vicia faba (assembly GCA_948472305.1). NCBI lineage: Eukaryota > Viridiplantae > Streptophyta > Magnoliopsida > Fabales > Fabaceae > Vicia > Vicia faba. Next base: position 920,184,278 of record OX451736.1, on the reverse strand, counting down.
CCTGGTTATCAAGCGCATCATTCTACCTCAAGGTGATCCCAGGGGCAAATGGACCCCTACTTATGAAGGGCCATTTGTGGTTAAGAACATTTTCTCAGGAGGAGCTATGATTCTAACCACCATGGATGGTGACGACCTTCCTCACCCTGTCAATGCAGACATAGTGAAAAGAATACTACGTATAATCAAAGACCCGTTAGGTCGACTGGCCTAGGCAAAAATAAGGGCTTCCCGGTGAACCAAAAGGGTTCGGGCAAAAATAAGGGATGAAAATAAAAATCTGTACACCCGGCAAGTCGAAAACTTGAAAAGGCGGCTTGGGCAAAAAAGGGGTATCCCGGTGGACTGAAAATCCGAAAGGGCGGTCCATGCAAAAATTAGGGATCAAAGCGTAACACTATGTCTCATTGGATCACATTGCAACCAGACTTCGGTATCGACTATCAAGCTCGGACGACACTAATCAATCTGATTCATCTTCAACCAAGTAGCAAAAGTGATGAGATGCTCGAGAACATAAAGGAAATAGCAGAGTTAGAACCCAATGGGATTATTCACATAGCTGTTTTGTTTAGCTTTTCACAAAATGTATAAACTATATTTGTTCGGCGGTGTTCTCTTACTAGGACGTCAACCTCTTTTACAAAAGCGCCTATTTACAGGCCAAACTTCAAAATCAATACAATTCATTTTCAAAGAAATTTCAAGCTATTTTTCCTTTATCTGTTTTGGTTTGCAAAGAACGTCCAATGTTCATTTTTGATATATGCACTTGACATTAACCGCTGCTCATAAATATTTACATGTGAAACAAAAGACGATTACTGGTAATATCAGAAACAGGGGCAATGAGAATTGTCCAAACTGTACAGTTGCTCTGTCCACCAGGTACAAGGTAAATTCAGTTGAAGAATATGGCTAAGGTACTTTCACTCCCCGCAGAGTAAGACAGTAATGATAGCTCTCCCCAGCTGAGACTTGCAACTGTAAATGAATCGATAATATTCTCCCCAAGCAGAGTTTATCTACCATCGACACTGAAAAGGAATAATATCCCCGACAGTCTTAGTATTCCCCAGTGGAGTATAAGAATATTCCCTGGAAGAATCCAAGATATCCCCAGTGGATTTAAAATTTTCCCAGTGCAGTCTGAAAAAGCTTCCCCAATGAAGTTGAAGAATCATCCCCAGTAGACTCTGGAAGTTTGTCCCCGGCAGAGTATAAAAATATATATCCCCAGCCGAGTTCAAAGGAAGATTATCCTCAGCAAAGCTCAAAGGATTATCCCCACAAGAGTCTAACAGGTTATCTCCAGGGAAGTCGCAACTGAAAGATCACCCCCAGCGGAGTTCTTTCCTTTCACAAACAGGAACCCATTCCCCAACAGGATTCAGTATCACTAGCAACGGTAATTTGTCCCCAACGGAATTTATCATTGGAATCCTCAACAGAGCATCTCTTCCCCGCAGAGTAATCTCCTCATCAGTATATTCCCTAATGGAGTTATCCTCTCCTGCAGGTCTATTCTCACAATCATCTTCGTTTGTCATCCCCAGCGGAAGCGAAGAATTCAACTCTATTCTCCAGCAGCTATTCGGGATTTATTTTCCCCAGCTAGAAACATTACATTTCCATACATCATGATACATGCATATATGCATCATACAACACAATCTCATTTAATTTGAGAACATCATTGCTTGATCCATATCATGCATTGTATATGACTGACCTTTACCTTTCAGGAAAGATACAATTAAAGTTCTCAACCATGTCGAAGACCTGACCGGTTCTTAAATCTCAACTGAATTATCCTCGGTTGAATTTCAGATAAGGTTCTCAATCTCGACAATTTTCCTCCGTCATAGTGTGGACGAGTTCTAAAATTCAATGGTATACTATGTTAAAGACCAGACAGTTACTAGATCTTGATGAAGATGTTTCCCTCCGTCATAGTGTGGACGACTTCTACAATCTCAACGATATACTACGTTGAAGACCAGACAGTTCCTAGATCTTGATGAAGATGTTTCCCTCCGTCATAGTGTGGACGAGTTCTACAATCTCAACAGTATACTACGTTGAAGACCAGACAGTTCCTAGATCTTGATGTTTTCCTCCGTCATAGTGTGGACGAGTTCTGCAATCTCAACGGTATACTACATTAAAGACCAGACAGTTCCTAGGTCTTGATGAAGATGTTTCCCTCCATCAAAGTGTGGACGAGTTCTACAACCTCAATGGTATACTACGTTGAAGACCAGATAGTTCCTAGATCTTGATGTTTTCCTCCGTCAAAGTGTGGACGAGTTCTACAATCTCAACGGTATACTACGTTAAAGACCAGACAATTCCTAGATCTTGATGACGATGTTTCCCTCCGTCATAGTATGGGCGAGTTCTATAATCTCAACGGTATACTACGTTGAAGACCAGACAGTTCCTAGATCTTGATGTTTTCCTCCGTCATAGTGTGGACGAGTTCTGCAATCTCAATGGTATACTACGTTGAAGACCAGACAATTCCTAGGTCTTGATGAAGATGTTTCCCTCCGTCAAAGTGTGGACGAGTTATACAATCTCAACGGTATACTACGTTGAAGACCAGACAGTTCCTAGATCTTGATGTTTTCCTCCGTCAAAGTGTGGACGAGTTCTACAATCTCAACGGTATACTACGTTGAAGACCAGACAGTTCCTAGATCTTGATGAAGATGTTTCCCTCCGTCAAAGTGTGGAAGAGTTCTACAATCTCAACGGTATACTACGTTGAAGTCCAGACAGTTCCTAGATCTTGATGTTTTCCTCCGCCATAGTGTGGACGAGTTCTACAATCTCAATGGTATGCTACATTGAAGACTAGACAGTTCCTAGATCTTGATGAAGATGTTTCCCTACGTCATAATGTGGACGCGTTCTATAATCTCAATGGTATAATACGTTGAAGACCAGATAGTTCCTAGATCTTGATGTTTACCTACGTCATAGTGTGGACGAGTTCTATAATCTCAAAGGTATACTACGTTAAAGACCAGACAATTCCTAGATCTTGATGTTTTCCTCTGTCATAGTGTGGACGAGTTCTACAATCTCAACGGTATATTACGTTGAAGACCAGACAGTTCCTAGATCTTGACGAAGATGTTTCCCCCCGTCATAGTATGGACGAGTTCTACAGTCCCAACGGTATACTACAATGAACACCAGACAGTTCCTAGATCTTGATGTTTTCCTCCATCATAGTGTGGACAAGTTCTACAATCTCAACGATATACTACGTTGAAGACCAGACAATTTCTAGATTTTGATGAAGATGTTTCCGCCCAGTTGAATTATGGACATGTTCTTAAGACTCAACTGAGACATTCTCTCAGTTGAAGTACATGCAAGTTCTTAAATCTCAACAAAAGTAGACTTCCCCAGCAGAATCTTCTACAACAACAAGTATGCACGTTCTCGCTAAGGAATCTCTTATGCGATCGACGATCCTACAGATGGCATCTTTAAGCCCATCCTCCCACCAGCAATCTCCAAATAGCATCTGTAAGTCCATTCTCGACATCACAAGGCTGATACCACTTCATGCGAGTGCAAATTTCTGGGCACTCTAGTGTTCAATCATCTTCCACCTTCGAAGCACGAAATGCATGAAAGCTAATCTACATCCTCAGGTTTAAGAAGATTGAAAAGGGGCAGATGTTGTACCCCAAAATTTGCCCTCTCATATTTCTCAAGACATTGCAAGAAAAATCTCCAAGTGGCTCAAGGTTGCTCAAGAGTTGGACAGTCAAGCTATCTCCTAAGGCAGTCAACCCCAAATGAGGGTTTTGGTGTTGCATCAAGATCCTTGAGTCCAAATTAACTCAAGTGCTACCCAATGTCCTAATGTGTTCTCAAGGTCACCCATGTCAAATTTCAAGCCTTGCAAAGGAAGTTTGCTCAGTCAATTGCTCAAAGGGCCTAAAAATCGACTGTGTTAGGGCAAAAGTCAACTGTGACCTACAAATAGTCAAACTTTAAGATTTTTTGCCAACATTCTCATTTTGAAGTATATTTCATCATTTGATCAAGGTTTGATCATGATTCACCAAGGATTGCTCAAAATTCATCAAGACTCAAAAGTTGCTAAGTTAAGGTTTTGCAGGAAAAGTCAACTCAACTTTGACCAAGCATAACTTTCTCATACTTTATGAGAAATGACCCATACAAATTTAATTTTGAAGAGGATTCAATTTCATACAATCCATCTTCATACCCCAAGATCAAAAAATGCACTCACAAGAAGTTATAAATTTGGACATTATAGGTCATTTTTGAAAGTCAACAAAAACACCTTTTTTGTCAAAGCATATAACTTGATCATGGAATATCAAAATGAGATGAGACCAAAAGGGTTGGTTAAAGGACATCTCAAGCTTTCTAAAAAGTCAAAGAACACCTCCAAAAGTTCAAAATTGAAGAAGTTATGTATTGTTGAAGTTGGGTATTTTTGCAAAATTGCCAAAAGTCAACTATCTCCAAAACTTCTAATTTTGTCAAATGGGCCCATTCTTTTCCACTTGATTTGAGCTTGCCCCATTGCACACGTGTCCTTGATTCAGCCTTGAGATCATATTTCTTTTTTATTATTTTATTTGATTTTTTATTAAATTATTTCATTTTAAATCAAATTAAATCAAATAAAATCCAAATATTGATTACTTGATATCTTTTTGGCTATTTCAGGACTGAATCGTCATCATCAAGGGTATCAAACTCGTATCAAGAAATCCATGTGCAAAAAGATTGAGTTTTGACAATTTTGGAAGGTTTAGTAATGGTGAATCAAATCAAATCTCATGGCATTGATGTGGAAGGATTCAATCCATAACTCTTAACCTAATGCATTTTATATTACATAAGGAAGCTAGAGGGCACGAAAACAAGGCTGGAGGCTACAAGAACACTCAGAACAAAACTTGAAAAAGTGTGAAACCAAAATAATACTTTGAGGCGTTTTCAGAAGCAAAGCTTGATACCAATCGATTGCTGGGTGTCTACTCAACCTTCTGCAATCCAAAGCAAGCTCTCATACACACAAAAACGCACTGTAAGCATCACATCTCTCAGCCCTTTATTCGAAATCGTAGCTCTCAATTCTTGCATCTTTCTGGCAAATCATTGATATATTTGTGACTCTCATGAGATTTCTAAGCTTGTGGCAATATTTAATTTCATGTATATGGACTGTAATCTCATAACAGCATGGCTAGGGTTTCGTGTTGGATTTTAGGGATTTGCGTTTCAGGTGAAATTGAGTCTCGTGATAGACATGGTTGCACTCAGGAGAGGGAGACGAACCTAACCATGCCTTTGGATGTCGTTTTCATGGCCTGGAATTAATTTTGGGATCGACCTGCGCATTTAGCTGCGGATCTAAATCCGCAGGTAAAGTTACAGGGCTGGAGGTAGGGGACGATAGTGTGTTATCTCCCCAGTGGCTGGTTCAAATAATTCGCGCGTTTTTTTTCTTCTGGCATATGGCGCATTATCTCTTACTATTATTATTTAATATATATTAACAATTGAGACACATTGGCCTAGTGGCGAAGCAAGCAATGCAAATACCATCAGGACCTGGGTTCGAATCCCAAGTCCCCCATGCACTTTGTTACATTTTTTCTTCAGATGATCAGGTACAAATCCAAGCATGATGTCTATCATACACCCTCAAGTATTAAAGTGCCAGATGGCCCAAGGCCAAATCTGGTGATCCAGGTTGATGGTCCACCATGGAGTCTAGTCAACATGCGCATAGGGGATCTCAAAAAGTCAATACAGAGCCAGCTTGTTTGGGCCATGGAATTTGCTTCTCAAACACCTCCAATCAGGCCCATACCCCCCATCTCTCTCCATTTTCTATTATTTTGTTTTAATTATTTATTGTTATTATTTTTATTATTTTCTAACCAATCAAATTTTTTCCTTTAATAAAATTAAAACCAAAAAATATTTTCTTTATTAAATTAAATTTTAGTATTTTATTTTTTATTTAACAAATCTCTTAATTAATTTAGGCTTTAATTAGACAATAACTTTAATATATTTTTGTAATAATTAAAATTAACTTAGATATAATTAGGTTTTTATTAACATTGATCAATTTTATTTTCTTTCTTTAAATAACACAAAAATCCAAAAATATTTATTTTCATTAATTAACTTATTTAATATTAATTTAATAATTAACTTAGATTAATTTCTTTCTTAAATCAAAAACAAACAAAAAAATCTTTTCTTTAATAACAAAGGGTCAAAACCCTACCCGCGCTCGATTTAATTTTCCGCACGCGATCTATTTATTCAATATTGTACTTGTTCCCGGAATGTAATAGATATTACACCAGAAGTTTGATTCTCCCAGTGCAGTCGCCATGGAAGTCATTCTGTCACTTATCCAGATCCCAGTTACAGTCTCAAATACATTCCATACACAGAAGTCATTCTGCTACTCATACAGATCTCAACTTCAGAGACAATACAGATATACTCCAGACACGACAGTCATTCTGATATTCATTCAAAGTTCAAATACAGTTACAGCTCCGATACGCTCCAGACACGGACGCCATTCTTTTGCTCATACAGACTTAGTCTCCAGATACAGTTCAAATGCATTCCAGACACGGATACCATTTTGATGCTCATTCTTCTGACCTACAACATTGCAATTCAACAAACATTCTTGGATGGAATCTTTAAGCCCATCTCCAGCAAGATTCCACCATCTCCAAATGGCATCTTTAAGCCCATTTCCTCAATTATTTTTTTGATGAGTGAAAATTTACAGGCACTCTAGTGTCCAATCCTCTTTTACCTTCGAGCCGCGAAAGGAAAACTTGCCAATCTAACTCTTCAGGTTCAAGAAGATTGAACAGGGGCAACTGTTCTACCCCAAAATTTTCCCTCTCATTTCATCAACATTTCTCATCACAAGACTCTTGGAACTCAAGATCAAGCTAGGGTTTGCTCTGCTCAAGACACCTCCTTGCACTGTTGACCTAAACTAGGGTTTGAGTTTACACAGGGATGCTTTGAACTACAATGCCCAAAGTGACTTTCATACTTCATGTTGGACTCACAAGTTTGTCCATACCAAGTTTCAAGCCTTGAATCAAATTTCTGCCCAGTCAATTGGACAGTTGACCTAGAAATCAACTGTATTAGGGAAAAAGTCAATTGTGGCCAATTGACAGTCAAACCTCTTGAGTTTTGACCCACATCAACATTATGAACTCATATGAACCATTTGATCAGGTTTGGATCATAATTCCACAAGAAATTTGATCAGATCACCAAAAGGGCAAAATGGTCATTTTTAGGGTTTTGACTGTACAAAGGTAATTTTTGACTGTTTGACCTAACCAATGGCAAATCAAGCTCAACCATGGACACAAGGACTCAATGACATTGTCTTGACCTATTCAACAAATTCAAAAGATCTCAAATGCATAGGATTGACAGATGAATTTTTCAGTTAACTGATCAAAATTTGACTGTACACTGAAAAGTCAAACTTTGACTTTTTGGTCAAAATCAAGTGCCAAGGGTCATTTTTCATCAAGACATGTCAAATTATGAAACTTGTTCATCAAGAAACCCAAAATTGCAAATTAGGGTTTAAAATGGAAAATTTTCATAACTTAGAAATTTTTTAAGTTATAAAATTTTCTTATTTTTTCCTAACTTTGTCCCATTTTTTCACCAAGATGCAAATGGATTCAAACAAAACTTACAACATGAAAGTTTTATTCCATCACAAAGTCTACAACTTATATTCACAAAGTTTTCTCAAAATAAGCTTGGATCTCAAGTTATGATTTTTGGAACAAGGGTACCTAAAACTTTTAACTTAGAAAAATTTTGCCCTAGTTTAGGCAGGATTTTGACCCATCTTCTTGGCCATTTTTCACATAGTTCCACTTGGAGTCTTAAGTTTCATTTCAAATATGGATTATAGTATATGTTGCAAGATTTACAAATTGTCCAAGAACTCCTCAAACACCTTTGTGGTTAGGGAGAATCAAATGCTTGAAATTGGCAAAAACTCACTTTGTAACCATGGCCAATACATGTTCATACCAAGTTGCAAATCTGACCAAACTAGCTTAGTACATGATTACAGGCCTCTAAACCAATTTACACTCTAAAATTGAATGCAAATACATTGGACATTGGCATTTGTGATCGGTGGAAATAGAACTGACTGTTTTGAAATGCTGGTTCGCGTTTGCGTTTCGCAAAATGTCGCGGTAAGCAAGAGTCGCCACCGTCTTTTATTTTCTCCAACAAGGAAAGGACAAAAGCACAGCAAAATTTCTTTTCGAGATGTTTCTCGGGTTCGGGAGGTAGATTATAGAAAGGGAAGGTGTTAGCACCCTTTCTATCCGTGGTTATCCACGGGCTCTTAGGTACTTGCTCACTATGTTTTCAAAAGTGTTTATGCTTTTCTTGTGTTTGTGGGTTTTGAAAAAGTTTTGTTTGAAAACTTCGATTTAACTCTTGTATCTATCCTCAAGAGTGTATGAAGTGTTTGTTTGAAAACTTTGTTTGAAAAGTGTGTAAGTGCGAAAAGTTGTTTTGTTTTGAAAGAGCAAGTACCTGAGAACCTCTACCTACTCAAAAAAAATTAAGCTGTGTAAATGTCCTTTAGACAGCACTATCCCACTATTGAGAAGTAGGTAGCATCGTTGTTGGAGTTTTTCGGGTCAATTCGATTATAGGGACATGTGGTCACCAAAGCAATAGTAGGACGCCTTAGCGGTAACCCTAATGTCTTAGATCGTTTTTTATCGAGGCAACCGTTTCGAGGCAACTTGATCTTTAGACAGGAGGGAGACCTCTAAAACACCCTATACTCAATGACCATGTCGAGGCAACCAAGTGAGGCGTACCCTAAGAGTGGCATGTGCACGTGTGTCCAGTTTCAGTTATGTTATCTTTGTACATGTTATGGTGAGCTACGATTGATTTTTATTTAAGGATAAGTCTTGTCATGCATAGCCTAGTTAGCATACATCTAGCAGTTAATAGTTGCGGAAAATAAAACTAAGCTATGGCGTCGGGTATTTACATCGCCAAAAACAAACCCTTGAAAAAGTAAATGCGGGAAATAAATAAAAGTGATAAAAAATCCTAATTAAAGCTATTACATCCTCGGAGCAATTACATAATGTGGATCAAAAATATGAATCAAGAAAAATCACACGCGCGAGAAAAAAATTGGATCGGAGTATTTTAGGGTTTTGACCCTTTTTTTGAGAAAGAAAGAGATTTTATTATTTTGCATTTAATTAAATTAAACTTAGACTAATTAATTAATTAAATAAAAGAAAGATATTTTTTGAGTTTTTTATGTGTTAAGGAAAATAAAAATAAAGATGATTAAAATTGTCAAGAACCCTAATTCTATGTTGATTTTAAATTATTGCAAAAGAGTTAGAATTATCCTAATTAAAACTAAATTAGTTAATTATATTTATTTACAAAAATAATAAAAGGGTGAAATTAATTTTAATAAATAATAATAATAAAAATATTATATTTTAGTTTTCTGATTTTATTATGAAAAAATTAATTTGGTTAATTAAGTAATAATAATAATAATTAATAATAAAACAATTAAATGAAAAATATAAAAGAAAGAAAAAAAAAAGAATAAACCCAGGGGGGTGATGGGCCCAAGAGGAGGTGTATTTGGAAATCTGAAGCCCAATTGCTGCAAGCCCTTTTGACTTTTCTGGATCGTCCATACGCATGTTGACTAAGGGCTATGGTAGTCATCATCTTGTGACCATCAGATTTGGCCTGATGGCCATCTGGCGCTTGATCAAGCAAAGCTATATGGTATACCACGCGTAGGGTGCTGCATAGGAATACATAAGAAAAAATTGTAACAAATATTTGGGGGACCTGGGATTCGAACCCAGGTCCCAAGGCTTCCAGATCAACACGTTTACCACTCAACCACCCACATCCTTTTATTATTATAATGATAAGCAATTAATATATATGAAAACAAGATAATATGTTGTAAATAAAAAACAAACGCGCGCTTTTCAAATTAACCAATCAGGTATCAACACATCATCGTCTTCTTCATTTTTCCTGTGTAAATAACATCAAATAGCGGGGGTTTTTAACCTCCACTAACACCTGCAAGGAAAAATAGCGAATATAAATACAGTACATATAAATATTTCGCGAGGGGTCAGTTGTGTTCGTCTTGGTCTCACGAGTTCAGTCATATATCTCACTAGTCCCAATTTTTCCTGGTTCAGAAAGCCCTAATTTAAAGCTCAAGAACCCTAGAAATTTGATCATGGCATTCTTTGATTCAGGGTGCTATGGTTCAATTAAACCATTCAATTAACTTTGTTCAGTCTCTAGCAATGCAAAACAATCATAAAAACATGTTAAATGCGCATGAATTAAGCAATACGATTTCGAATAAAAGGTGCAAACCGTGAAACTATAATCAGTGATTTCTTGAGCTTTGATGCCTGGATTTAATTGCAAATCACTCCTGACACTTCCTGCAATGTGTTTGAATGAATAGCACGCCTTGAATTGGCCTAGAATGCAAGAATAGATTTTCAGTTTTCTTGGAATTTCTTGAAACTGTATGGTTGTTTCTGCAGCCTTTCAATCGTCCACTAGGTCAGGGTTTGCTTGCTTGCATATAAGGGAAACAAATTAGGTCAAAGGCTGGGCAAAAATCCATGTGCATTGATGATTGAATCCTTGATTGAAAAATCAAATATCCTTGATTTTCATGATTGAACAAACTTGCCAAAATTGGATTTTTCTGTATCTTTGACTTGTGCACGAATTTGCCAACATCTTTAGGTCATATTTGCTTAACAAAAAGATTTAAAAAACAAATCTTCTATTTTCTTATGATTTAAATTGATTAAATGAATTAATATTAATTAAAAATCCAATTAATCAATAAAAATAAGAAAATAAATCCAATTAATCTTGATGGGTCGTGCATAGGTCATGGGTAAAGTTTCAAGAAGAGATTTGAGGCCCATTAGCAAAAATAAGGTGTTTTGAGCAAAGTTGACTTTTGCAAATTCATGAAAATTTCCCAACTTCTCCAATGCACATCTTGCTCAATTTTGATCATATGACCATGTTCTTGGACATTTTGGAAAGCTATTGAAGTCCTCTAACCCATGCCTTTTGTCCCATGTCATTTGGATTTACCAATCTCAAGTTATGGCCTTTGACTCAAAGTGTACTTTTGTTGACTTTTGAATTTGACCTATAATGTAAAAATTCATAACTTTTTGTGAGAGCATTTATTGAACTTGGAGTGTGAAGATGGATTGTAGGAAATTGCATCCCCTTCAAAATGAGCATTGGATGGAATTTTTATGACAAACCATGAAAAAGTTATGCCCTGGTCAAGATACAGTTGACTTTTCTACTGTCCAAAAATAGTAACTTTTTGCATCTTGATGATTTTTGAGCCATCCTTGTGGAGTCATGATCAAGACTTGATCAAATGATGATTGTGAACTCAAAATAAGATGTTGACCAAAATTTTTGACTTTTGACTGCAAAATGACCATTTTGCCCTTGTAGCTGACTGTGGATCAAATGGAGCTTTTGACTGTGCAAATTGGCACTGTGAGTCTTGAAACTTGGCATGTAGGTGCTTGAGAATACATATGGGCCTATGAGACTTGATTGAACCATTGAAAACCCCAAATTCCTTGAAAGAACCAAAACCCTAATTTTAGCTGTCTTAGGAGGTGGTCTGACTGTACAACCCTTGAGCAATCTTGAACCATTTGGAGATCATCATTGACATATCTTGAGGAATATGGGAGGGAAAATTTTGGGGTACAACAGTTGCCCCTGTTCAATCTTCTTAAACCTGAGGATGTAGATTGGCTTGCGTGCCTTTCGTGATCCGAAGGTGGAAGATGATTGAACATTAAAGTGCCCAGAAATTTGCACTCGCATGGTGTGGTATCAGCAATGTGATGTCGGGAATGGGCTTACAGATGCCATTTGGAGAGACGATGGATAGGAGAATAGGCTTATAGATGCCACCTGGAGGTTGTTGGTTGGTAATTTTGTCTTCGTTGACAAGTTGTCTTCATTAACGGGTGTTGTCTCTATTGACGGGTGTTGTCTCTATTGACGGGTGTCTTCATTGACAGGTTATCTTTATTGACGGGTTGTCTTCATTGACGGGTTAGTATCAGAAAAATATTTAGGAATCAATTTAACTGGTTTTGTCTCTATTGAGTGGATTCAGAAAAATCTTTAGGAATCGATTTAACTGATTTTGTCTCCATTGACTGGCTTTGCCTCAAAAAAATCTTTAGGAATCGATTTAGCTGATTTTTTCTCCATTGACTGGCTTCGCCTCAGAAAAATCTTTAGGAATCGATTTAACTGATTTTGTCTCCATTGACTGGCTTTGCCTCAGAAAAATCTTTAGGAATCGATTTAACTGATTTTGTCTCCATTGACTGGCTTTGCCTCAGAAAAATCTTTAGGAATCGATTTAACTGATTTTGTCTCCATTGACTGGATTTGCCTCAGAAAAATCTTTAGGAATCGATTTAACTGATTTTTGTCTCCATTGACTGGCTTTAGAAAAATCTTTAGGAATCAATTTAATTGGTCTTGTCTCCATTGACTGACTTTGTGTCTTTTGACTGGATTTGTCTCCTTTAACATAGTTGAGAATTTAACTGCATCTTTCCTGAAAGGTAAGGGTCAGTCATATGCAATGCATGATATGGATCAAGCAATAATATTCTCAACATAAATGAGATTGTATGATATGATGCGTATATGCATGTATCATGATGTATGAAAATGTGATGTTTTAGCTGGGGAAAATAAATCCCGGAGCTGCTGTAGAATAGTGTTGAGTTCTTCATTTCCGCTGGGGATGATGAACGAAGATGATAAACTTGCAAGAGAGGATAACTCCGTTGGGGAATAAACTGGTGAAAAGATTACTATGCGGGGAATTACTCTGTGGGGAGAGATGCTTTGCTGAGATTTTAACGATAACTCCACTGGGGATTCCGTTGATAGGCTCTATTGGAGATTTTGATGATGAACTCCGTTGGGGATAGAAAGAACTTCGCTGAGGATGATCTTTCCGTTGCAACTTGCTGAGGATAACCCAGTTAGACTCTTGTGGGGATAACCTTCTGAATATGGCTGGGGAGATACATTTGCACTCTGCAGGGGACAAGCTTCTAGAATCTACTAGGGAAGATGATTCAACTCTGGCGGGGAAGCTTTTCAGACTGTGCTGGGAAATGGTTCCACTGGGAGTATCTGGTATTCCTCCGGGGAACAATCTCATATTCTGTCGAGGAATATTAAGCCTGCCGGGGATGCTTGCTGAGGAATATTTGTATACTCCGCTGGGGGAATATTAAGATCTACTGGGGATACCCAATCTTTTTCGGGACTGATGGTAGACTAACTCTGCTTGGGGGAGAGCATTGCTGATTCATCCGTAGTTGCAAGTCTCAGTGGGGAGAGCTTCCATTATTGTCTTATTCTGCGAGGAGTGAAAGTATCTTAGCCATATTCTTCAGTTGAATCTACCTTTGTACCTTGGTGGACCGAGTAACTAGACTGCTTAGACAATTCTCATTGCCCCTACTTCCGATGTCACCCGTAATTAGTCCTTTGTTTCGCATGCAAATATTTATGAACAACAATTAATGTCAAATGCATATATCAAAAATGAACATTGGACGTTCTTTGCAAAACAAAACAGATAAAGGAAAAACAATTTGTAATTTGTCTGAAAAATGAACTTGTATTGATTTTGAAATTTGCCTGTAAATAGGCGTTTTTGTACAAGAGGCTGACGTCCTAGTAAGAGAACGCCGCCGGACAAATAGGATTTATACAGTTTGTAAGAAGAAAACAAAACAGCTATGTGAAAAATCCCACTGGGTTCCAACTCTGATATCGCCTTTATGTTTCCAAGCATCTCATCACTTTGCTGCTTAGTTAGAGATGATGCTGATTGACTGGTGCCGTCAGAGCCTGATAATTGACACTGAAGTCCGGATGCGAGGTGATCCAATGAGACATAGTGTTACGCTTATCCCTAATTTTTTCCTGGACCGCCCTTTCGGGTTTTCAGTCCACCGGGATACCCATTTTTGCCCAAGCCGCCTTTTCAGGTTTTCGACTTGCCGGGTGTACAGATTTTTTTAATTTTCATCCCTTATTTTTGCCCGAACCCTTTTGGTTCGCCGGGAAGCCCTTATTTTTGCCTAGGCCAGTCGACCTAGCAGGCCTTTAATCATGCGTAGTATCTTTTTACTATGTCTGCATTGACGGGGTGAGGAAGGTCGTCACCATCCATGGTGGTCAGAATCATCGCTCCTCCTGAGAAGATGTTCTTAACCACAAATGGCCCTTCGTACGTGGGGGTCCATTTGCCCTTGGGATCACCTTGAGGTAGAATGATGCGCTTGATTACCAGGTCCCCGACTTGATACTCTTGTCGTCTGACTTTCTTGTTAAATGCCTTGATCATCCTTTTTTGGTACGTCTGACCATGACAAATAGCAGTGAGTCTCTTTTCGTTGATTAGGTTTAATTGATCAAGTCGAATCTGGATCCAGTCGTCTTCGTTCAAACCTGCATCCTTCATGATCCGGAGAGAAGGTATCTGGACTTCAATGGGCAGGACTGCCTCCATGCTGTATACCAAGGAGTAGGGTGTTGCCCATGTTGACGTCCGTGCTGAGGTGCGGTACCCATGAAGAGAAAATGGTAACATCTCGTGCCAATATTTGTAGGTCACTGTCATCTTCTGCACAATCTTCTTAATGTTCTTATTAGCCGCTTCTACAACCCCATTCATCTTCGGCCGGTAGGGAGAAGAGTTGTGGTGCTGTATCTTGAATTGCTCGCAGAGCTCAGTGATCATCTTGTTGTTAAGATTGGTACCATTATCCTTAATGATCCTCTATGGTACACCGTATCGACATATCAGGTTGTGCCGAATGAACCGTGCCACGACGTTCTTGGTTACGGTAGCAAAGGAAGCCGCTTCGACCCACTTCGTAAAGTAATCAATTGCTACCAGGATGAAACGATGCCAGTTGGATGCCGTAGGTCTGATCTCGCCGATCATATCAATACCCCACATTGGAAAAGGCCAAGGTGCTGTCATGACGTTCAAAGGAACTGGAGGAATGTGCACCTTATCAGCATTGATTTGGCACTTGTGACATGTCCGAGAATGCTGATAACAGTAGGCTTCCATTGTTGACCAGTGATATCCTGCCCGAAGGATTTTCTTTGCCATGGTATGTCCACTGGAATGAGTCCCGAAAGTACCTTCATGCAGCTCTGCCATGATCCTTTCTGCTTCAATCTTATCCACACAACGTAGTAAGGTTGGATCATGGTTACGTTTATACAGAATGCCATTGCTGAGGAAGAACTTTGCCGCGAACCTTCTCAGAAACTTCTTGTCATTAACAGATGCACCCTCGGGGTATTCTTGAGCTTCAAAGTACCTCTTCACTTCATGATACCAAGGCTTTTCTGTTACCTCTTCGGTCTCAAGATCACAGCGATGTGCATGTTCATCTAATTTCCAAATAATGATCCGGGGAGCCTCGTTGTCCCATTTGACTTTGAACATAGAAGACATCGTAGCTAACGTGTCCGACAACATATTCTCCTCTCTTGGGAAGTGTTCAAAGGTTATCTCCTCAAAATGGGGAATCAACGTCAACACATACTCCTTGTAAGGAATAAGATTTGGGTGTTTCGTATCCCACTCGCCTTTGATCTGACTGATCACGAGAGCGGAATCTCCGAAGACACTTAGAAACTTGATCCTTAGGTCAATTGCAGCTCGAAGACCCATGATGCATGCTTCATACTCCACCATGTTGTTGGTGCAGTTGAAACATAGTCGGGCGGTAAGTGGAGTATGAGAGCCTTTAGGAGATATGATCACAGCGCCAATGTCGTTACCCAAAGCGTTTGAGGCTCCGTCAAAGTGCATAGACCATCGGGATCCTTCCTCAGGTCCTTCATCCGGTCCAGGTATTTCACAATCAGTCACTACCAGGATATTCTTGTCTGGGAATTCAAAGTTCATGGACTGGTAATCATCCACTGCCTGATGTGCCAAATGGTCTGCCAATACACTTCCCTTGATTGCTTTTTGGGTCGTGTACTGGATGTCATATTCAGTCAAGATCATCTGCCATCTTGCTATTCTTCCGGACAAGGCAGGCTTTTCGAAGATGTACTTGATTGGATCCATCTTTTAAATTAACAAAGTAGTGTGAGTCAACATATACTGTCTTAGCCGGCGAGCAGCCCATACCAAAGCGCAACAAGTTTTCTCGAGCAGTGAGTATCGGGTCTCACAGTCGGTAAACTTTTTGCTAAGGTAATAAATAGCGTTCTATTTTCGGCCAGACTCGTCATGCTTCCCCAGCACACACCCCATTGAGTTGTTCAGTACTGTCAAGTATAAGATTAGAGGTCTCCCTTCAACCGGTGGCATAAGAATGGGTGGCTCTTGGAGATACTCTTTGATTCTTTCGAAAGCGGCCTAACATTCATCATTCCAACGTACTACTTGATCTTTCTTCAGTAGCTTGAAGATTGGTTCACAAGTAGCAGTTAGATGTGAGATGAATCGGGAAATGTAGTTCAACCATCCTAGAAAGCCTCTAACTTCTTTCTCTGTCTTGGGAACTGGCATCTCTTGTATGTCTTTCACTTTGGCAAGGTCCACTTGAATACCTTTGTCGCTCACGACGAAACCTAGTACTTTACCAGACCTCACCCCGAAGGTGCACTTGTTCGGGTTTAATCTTAGCTTGTACAACTTCAATCGGTCAAACGGCTTCTGTAAATGGTCAAGGTGTTCCTCCTTAGTTTTAGACCTTGCAATCATATCGTCAACGTATACTTCGATCTCATGATGAATCATATCATGAAACAGAGCAACCATGGCACGTTGGTATGTTGCCCCAACATTTTTCAACCCAAAAGGCATGACCTTGTAACAAAAGGTTCCCCACTGAGTAACAAAAGTGGTCTTCTCCTTGTCTTCAGGAGCCATCTTTATCTGATTATAACCAGAGAAGCCGTCCATGAAGGAGAATACCTTATGCTGAGCAGTGTTGTCAACCAGAACGTCAATGTGAGGTAGAGGGAAGTCATCCTTGGGGCTCGCCCTGTTCAAATCCCTGTAGTCAACACACATTTGGACCTTACCATCTTTCTTCGGTACCGGAACCACATTGGCAACCCACTGAGGGTAAGAAGTCACTACTAGAAAACCGGTGTCAAACTGTTTCATAACCTCAGCTTTGATTTTCTCGGACATCTCTGGACGCATACGGTGAACCTTCTGTTTTACCGGAGGGCATTCTTCCTTGGTAGGCAGGTGATGAACCATAATGTCGGTATCCAACCCAGGCATACCTTCGTAGGACCAGGCAAAGATTTCCACGTAGTCATGCAGCATCTGAATCAACCGTTACTTCACACTTGACTCCAGATTGGCACCAATCTTGACTTCCTTCATGTCTGTCTCAGTACCTAGATTCACTGTTTCCACTGGCTCTTCATGTGGCTGAATGGCCCTCTCTTCCTGGAGTAGCAGTCTTGCAAGCTCACCAGGCACTTCGCAATCATCTTCACCTTCGTCTTCGGCTAAGTTGATCGGATTTTCGAAGTCATAACTGGCAGTGGCAGAGTCGTTACCAGTGAGATCCAGAGTGGATTGAGACCTGTATATGTGAGTGTGTGTAAATAGCTGTTTTGCAATATATAATAAAGAAAGACAAGGAGCGCAAGATTTGAAATGCAAAAACGTCCAATGCTTTTATTAATGATATATGAAAATGACACACAAAAGCCCTCACAAATGAAGCTACGGTGCCCCGGGTAAGACACCGGGCCATAAAGTTTCACAATATTGTCTGTTACAAATTCAAAACAAAGGAGTTCATTACTGAGTGACAAAAGTAATAGGGACGAAGTCTTTTGCCGTCCAATTGTTTGGTCCACCGTTGGTCGTAGGGTAGATCCAGCTATCGAATTCAGACTCCTTCACATCATCTTCGATGGCATTTACTCCCGAATTGCTGATGAACACAAGAGGTCTTCCAATCCTTGCACTACGAACAGCCCTCTGAGCTTCTGCAGTGAAACCCAAACCAAACTTGTCAGTCTTTTGAGTGAAATCAGGAAGTCGGCCCCAGTTTGCGCACTCACCCTTCTCAATAACAGCCCGGGCATCCTTTAAGGAAGCCATCTTCAAAGGAGAATCTTCAATCACAGTCTCGGCTGATGCCAGTGTCTGAGGAACCTCTTCAAAGTGTTGAAATGGGGTCTCAATGAACTCCCCATCCATATCTATGTACCGGAACGAGTTGAGGTGGATGACCATGTATTCTTCCTCCCCCTGTATTGTTACAATCTTCCCTCTGACCGGGTATTTCAGCTTCTGATGGAGTGTGGAGGTCACAGCTCCAGCTTTGTGGATCCATGGACGACCCAACAAACAAGAATAGGATGGTCGAATGTCCATCACGTAAAATGTAGAATCGAAGACCTGAGAACCAACTCTGATTGGAATATCGACTTCGCCATGCACCATCCTTTTAGACCCGTCAAAGGCCCGGACAACAATGTTACTTGGCTTGAGTTCCAAACCTTCGCAATCCAACCTGTCTAGAGCTTTCTTGGGCAAGACGTTCAATGAGGAACCAGTGTCAACCAATACATGCGCAAGAGTAGTGCCCCTGCATTCAATGGAGACATGCAGGGCATCGTTATGGTTCTTCCCTTTAGCAGTCAGATCAGCGTCGGAGAAACCCAAACCATTATCAGTAGTTAAATTGGCCACATAATCGGTAAACTGATCAGCTGATGTCTCTTGTGGCACGTGGGCCGTCTTCAGGAAGGTAATCAGAGCCTTGGCATGGGCCTCTGAACACAACAACAGTGATAACATAGAAATCTTGGAGGGGGTTTGCCCCAACTGCTCAACTACATTATAATCACTCTTCTTGATAATCTTAAGAATCTCTTCCATCTCCTGTTTGGAAGCTTCAACATTGATGGTCTTTGGTGCCTCCGTCTGGGTAGGCACATCAGTGGTGATCCCTTTGCCCCGAGCATCAGATGACTCGGCAGCAGGGGTAAGAATAGGAACTTGATCAGGAAGGGAAGTAGGCACACTTGCAGGTGTGATGACAATAGGTCTCTGGAGAGTTGGTGGCTCAATATCTGGTGAGAAAAGTCTACCGCTGCGGGTGACTTTGGTAGGCCCGGTGATGTTGCTGACGCCGGTACTGGTATCAAACTCTTGTTTAACTCCAAGAACATAAACATCTACCCCATAGTGCCAAGGGACAGCTTTGTCAGATGTGTAGGGAATAGGCCCCGGAACAGTGATGATTATGGGAGCAATCTTCTGGACAGGCGCAATTTTGACAGGCTTCCTTGAGGGAGCCTTGGGAGAATTGTTGAAAATGGTGACAATGGACACTTCTTCAGTAGGGGTAGCAGGAACAGCGATCTTCTCGAACAAGATCTCTTTATTATCCATCAGGTTTTGGATGCCTGACTTCAAAGATGGGCAACCAGTAGGTGAAACAGAACATAGATGGAAACCTTTACTACATCCCGGAAATAAACCGGCCAGCAACAGGTTCCTCTTGACGATCAACAGCAGGGTAACAATATCATCCACAAAGGCTACAAACAGGTCTTCCTCTACAGCATTGACTCCATGCTTGGGCATGGGAGCAGTCACAACATTGGGCCTCTCGGGCGCCTCGAACTCAATCTCTTTTGCATCAATCAAGTCTTGAACCTTATTCCTAAAAGTCCAGCAGTCATCCGTACTATGCCCTGGGCTGTCAGAGTGATAAGCGCAGTCGACGTTAGGATTGTACTTCGGAGAAGTAGTATTCGGATTCTTTGGGGCTTCCCTTAGAGTTACCAAATTGGTTGTCAGCAAATGCGGCAATATCTGGGACAAGGTCATGTTGAGACGAGTGAACTGCCTTCTAGGTCTCTCACCCCTTTGTTGGTTGTGATTCTGAGGAGCACCAGCATATTTTGAAATGACCACCGCGTTGACAGCTTGGAGGTGTTCAGATCTATTTGGTCTCCTTGAACCATAGACAACTCTATATTCTTTCTTGAACGGCTTCTTTTCAGTGCTCGAGGAGGCACCTTTCTGTATCTTCCCAGACTTGATACCAGCTTCAATTCTCTCACCAGTCAAGATAAGGTCTGTAAACCCGACTGAAGAATTTCCAATCAAATGGTTAAAGAACGGACCAGACAGGGTCCCCAGAAACATATCAACAAGTTCACAGTCAGTCAGAGGTGGCTGCACCCTTCCAGCAAGGTCTCTCCATTTTTGGGCGTACTCTTTAAATCCTTC
Source organism: Vicia faba (assembly GCA_948472305.1). Taxonomy (NCBI): domain Eukaryota; kingdom Viridiplantae; phylum Streptophyta; class Magnoliopsida; order Fabales; family Fabaceae; genus Vicia; species Vicia faba. The sequence continues at coordinate 920,163,790 of OX451736.1, read as the reverse complement.
GCCCGTCCCTAGTGACATACCCTGGAGTTGGGTACGCGTAGGAGCGAGGTCGGAATTATACTGATACTGCTTATAGAACGCAGTAGCCAAATCCTCCCAGTTACGGATACTGGCCCCATCCAGCTGATAGAACCATTCGAGCTGAGTCCCTGAAAGACTATCCTAGAAGAAATGGATCCATAAATTCTTGTCAGCAGTGTAAGGTTGGATCTTCCTTACATACGACCGGAGGTGCAGCTTTGGGCAGGAATTTCCGTCGTATTTGGCAAAGGCAGGTGCCTTGAACTTATGGGGAATCACCACCCCAGAGGATAAACCTAGGTCTCCAAAGTCTAACCCGGGCACATTCTGTATCTCCATGGCGCTCAAGCGGTCCTCCAACTGTTTATACCTATCCTCAGTAGGAGGATACTGTTCTTCATCATAATCCGTCTCGTTGTCGGAGACCACGGGACTAGGAACCCTTCTCTCTTGGGGGCTGTCTTTCCCTACAGATGAGGTAGTCAGCTCAACCTCATTCTTCAGTCCATTCCCAAATCTGCGTCCAGTGTTGAACAAGACGGTCCTCTTCTTCTTCTTCTTCCTCTCTTTCAGAATCAGAGTCTTCAAATCCTGTTGACCCTAGGCTAGGCTCATAACCAACTCTTGGAACTGGGCGTTCTGGGCCTGGAGGGCCTTGATAGCTTGTTCAGTGGAAGGTTCAGTAGACATGCTGATTGCTGAAATAAACAACGAAGAAGATAAGTGACCTGTAAAAAGGGTACCTGTTATGCATATGATGAAATGCGTATGATTTATGTTTTCAAAGACAATCAGGATTCAAATTTGTAGACAAAAAGGAAACACACTTTATTAGATTTAACTTTGGAATTTAAATTGTTCAACAAATTGCCCTTAGGCGTTACAAGAATGAGAATACTGAAAAGTAAATAAAACTGTAAAAGAAATCATCAATAGATCCATCAATGTTCCCATGGCCTCTTCTTCTCGGTGCAGATATAATCATTCAGGATCCGCTCGTTCTCCAATTGCTTCGTCAGCTTCTGGATCTTCTGTTCCTGTTCATTGAACCTTTCCCGATAAGAGTCCCGTTCTTCCTGCAGTTGCACCCAAGACCTCTTCAGTGTTCCAACATCAGTGGGTGTATGAGGATGGAGAACAGTTGGAGGAACCCCGTCCTTATCAGCAACTTCAAGGGTAATAGGCCTGACATCTTCGTAGGGCATACCTAACTTCTGGGCACGGATGCGGACCCATCTGAAATATGACTCCATAGGCAGAGAAGTTTTTGGTCCCAACTCATGTGGGTCAGATTTGTGAACTCTATCCCAAGCCCCGATGAATCTACGGCGCTGCTCGTCGCTATCTACCTGAAAATCAAAGACGATATGAGGTATCAACATCTCATGAGGCCCTTCTCTTCTGGCTCTTCCAAACTGACGGAGAGCTAAGCATGGGTTATAAGAGATTCCTCCACGGGTTCTGATCAATGGAACATTAGGATACTCTCCACAACGATCAATGACGGCCACCTCATCTAAGCCTCTGAGAGTCCAAATAATGTCTTTATCAGTAAGAGACATTATCCTATGAGCCCAGCCCCTTCCTTCTTTGTTCTTCAGTACGAACTTGGGGAGGTGCGAAATAAACCACCTCGCCAATAAAGGAGCACAACACATCAAAGTTCCCCGTCTTCGGGCCGTACGAGTATAGAGCTGATAAAGGATATCACCCAAGAGAGTGGGTACAGGGTTCCGAGAGATGAAGATCCTTATGGCGTTAACATCAACAAAGGTGTCAGGATTTGGAAACAATACCAGACCATAGATTAAGAGAGCCAGAATGTCCTCGTACGGTTGAAAGTCTAAGTCATTCCAGAAACCATTAGCTTTGCCAACCAGAAATTTAGCCAAAAAGCCCTTAACTCCACTTCTAGTCTCTCAGTTAGCCATTACTTCTTCTTTTGTCAAGTGAAAGGCTGCAGCAATCTCTTCAGGCCTGAGAGTATTTTCCCAACCAGTAAATGAAATCTGCTCCAAAACAGGGATACCAAGCAAATCAGAGAATTCTTCCAGGGTAGGGACCAGCTGGAAGTCTTGAAAGGTAAATCAATGGTATAGCGGATCATAAAACTGGACTAGGACACTCATCAATTGTTGGTCCCACTTTGAGGTGACTAAACCGAGAAGAGAACCATGCCTCCTGATGAAGGAAGTAGTGTTTGGAATCCTGTCAACCAATTCCTTAAGCAAAGCAGGTGGTTGAACAAAGTTGAGCCGGATAGTATTCCTACGCATGGGCATCATGATATCCTACAAAACAGAGCAAAGATGAAACCCTCTTGTCTTTGAAATGGGTTAGTCCTTATGCAAGATGTATGCAATGTTATGATGTTATGATGTTATGATAAAGGCATACCACAAGTATTCACAAAGGCAAACATGGTAAAGGCACACAAGTCACACAAAAGAGCCCTTAGATTTCAGGCCAGCATGAAGTTTAGGTACTACCCTCTTTCAGTTTCAGTTGGTTAAGACCTGTCCTAAAAATAGTAACCGAGTTCTAGAGGATCTCAATATCACTGACTACCCTCAATCGGTCATAATTCCAGCTTGGCAACCTTTTCTTGTGGCCGGAACCATCGCGAGAGTTTAGTCTCAATGAGTGTAGCATACTACTACTGTTCTATGGCCAAGTTGGTCAATTTAAGGTTCTAAGGTCAGTTGGTGCTTAATGACTCCTCAGAAGACCCATATTCTCCTCGTTCTAACACAAGGGATATCGGTACAGACCAAGGTGTCACACCAACGTAGCTACTGCTTCACCTGTGTCGGTCTACACCGGACAGGTCCCTCACAGTTTATTGCTACTTACCTAAAAAAGGGTACCCCCAGATCCGGCTTAGGATCTATAAAACTCTGATACAAGCCCACAAAATTAAAGCACACAAAGCATACAATTGAAAACATGGTGATCTAATCCTAAGGTACACCTCACTTATTAATGTCCCCAGCAGAGTCGCCAGTTCTGTGATCGGTGGAAATAGAACTGACTATTTTGAAATGCTGGTTCGCGTTTGCGTTTCGCAAAATGTCGCGGTAAGCAAGACTCGCCACCGTCTTTTATTTTCTCCAACAAGGAAAGGACAAAAGCACAGCAAAATTCCTTTTCGAGATGTTTCTCGGGTTCGGGAGGTAGATTATAGAAAGGGAAGGTGTTAGCACCCTTTCTATCTGTGGTTATCCACGGGCTCTTAGGTACTTACTCACTATGTTTTCAAAAGTGTTTTTGCTTTTCTTGTGTTTGTGGGTTTTGAAAAAGTTTTGTTTGAAAACTTCGATTTAACTCTTGTATCTGTCCTCAAGAGTGTATGAAGTGTTTGTTTGAAAACTTTGTTTGAAAAGTGTGTAAGTGCGAAAAGTTGTTTTGTTTTGAAAGAGCAAGTACCTGAGAACCTCTACCTACTCAAAAGAAATTAAGTTGTGTAAATGTCCTTTAGACAGCACTATCCCACTATTGAGAAGTAGGTAGCACCGTCGTTGGAGTTTTTCGGGTCAATTCGATTATAGGGACATGTGGTCACCAAAGCAATAGTAGGACGCGTTAGCGGTAACCCTAATGTCTTAGATCGTTTTTTATCGAGGCAACCGTTTCGAGGCAACTTGATCTTTAGACATGAGGGTGACCTCTAAAACACCCTATACTCAATGACCACGTCGAGGCAACCAAGTGAGGCGCACCCTAAGAGTGGCATGTGCACGTGTGTCTAGTTTCAGTTATGTTATCTTTGTACATGTTATGGTGAGCTACGATTGATTTTTATTTAAGGATAAGTCTTGTTATGCATAGCCTAGTTAGCATACATCTAGCAGTTAATAGTTGCGGAAAATAAAACTAAGCTATTACAAGGCGTCGGGTATTTACATCGCCAAAAACAAACCCTTGAAAAAGTAAATGCGGGAAATAAATAAAAGCGATAAAAAATCCTAATTAAAGCTATTACATCCTCAGAGCAATTACATAATGTGGATCAAAAATATGAATCAAGAATAATCACACGCGCGAGAAAAAAATTGAATCAGAGTATTTTAGGGTTTTGACCCTTTTTTTGAGAAAGAAAGAGATTTTATTATTTTGCATTTAATTAAATTAAACCTAGACTAATTAATTAATTAAATAAAAGAAAGATATTTTTTGAGTTTTTTTATGTGTTAAGGAAAATAAAAATAAAGATGATTAAAATTGTCAAGAACCCTAATTCTATGTTGATTTTAAATTATTGCAAAAAAGTTAGAATTATCCTAATTAAAACTAAATTAGTTAATTATATTTATTTTACAAAAATAATAAAAGGGTGAAATTAATTTTAATAAATAATAATAAAAAAAATATTATATTTTAGTTTTTTGATTTTATTATGAAAAAATTAATTTGGTTAATTAAGTAATAATAATAATAATTAATAATAAAACAATTAAATGAAAAATATAAAAGAAAGAAAAAAAAAGAATAAACCCAGGGGGGTGATGGGCCCAAGAGGAGGTGTATTTGGAAATCTGAAGCCCAATTGCTGCAAGCCCTTTTGACTTTTCTGGATCGTCCATACGCATGTTGACTAAGGGCTATGGTAGTCATCATCTTGTGACCATCAGATTTGGCCTGATGGCCATCTGGCGCTTGATCAAGCAAAGCTATATGGTATACCACGCGTAGGGTGCTGCACAGGAATACATAAGAAAAAATTGTAACAAATATTTGGGGGACCTGGGATTCGAACCCAGGTCCCAAGGCTTCCAGATCAACACGTTTACCACTCAACCACCTGCATCCTTTTATTATTATAATGATAAGCAATTAATATATATGAAAACAAGATAATATGCTGTAAATAAAAAACAAACGCGCGCTTTACAAATTAACCAATCAGGTATCAACACATCATCGTCTTCTTCGTTTTTCCTGTGTAAATAACATCAGATAGCGGGGGTTTTTAACCTCCACTAACACCTACAAGGAAAAATAGCGAATATAAATACAGTACATATAAATATTTCGCAAGGGGTCAGTTGTGTTCGTCTTGGTCTCACGAGTTCAGTCATATATCTCACTAGTCCCAATTTTTCCTGGTTCAGAAAGCCCTAATTTAAAGCTCAAGAACCCTAGAAATTTGATCATGGCATTCTTCGATTCAGGGTGCTATGGTTCAATTAAACCATTCCATTAGCTTTGTTCAGTCTCTAGCAATGCAAAACAATCATAAAAACATGTTAAATGCGCATGAATTAAGCAATACGATTTCGAATAAAAGGTGCAAACCGTGAAACTGTAATCAGTGATTTCTTGAGTTTGATGCCTGGATTTAATTGCAAATCACTCCTGACACTTCCTGCAATGTGTTTGAATGAATAACACGCCTTGAATTGGCCTAGAATGCAAGAATAGATTTTCAGTTTTCTTGGAATTTCTTGAAACTGTATGGTTGTTTCTGCAACCTTTCAATCGTCCACTAGGTCAGGGTTTGCTTGCTTGCATATAAGGGAAACAAATTAGGTCAAAGGCTGGGCAAAAATCCATGTGCATTGATGATTGAATCCTTGATTGAAAAATCAAATATCCTTGATTTTCATGATTGAACAAACTTGCCAAAATTTTCTGTATCTTTGACTTGTGCACGAATTTGCTAGCATGTTTAGGTCATATTTGCTTCACAAAAAGATTTAAAAAAAAATCTTCTATTTTCTTATGATTTAAATTGATTAAATGAATTAATATTAATTAAAAATCCAATTAATCAATAAAAATAAGAAAATAAATCCAATTAATCTTGATGGGTCGTGCATAGGTCATGGGTAAAGTTTCAAGAAGAGATTTGAGGCCCATTAGCAAAAATAAGGTGTTTTGAGCAAAATTGACTTTTGCAAATTCATGAAAATTTCCCAACTTCTCCAATGCACATCTTGCTCAATTTTGATCATATGACCATGTTCTTGGACATTTTGGAAATCTCTTGAAGTCCTATAACCCATGCCTTTGGTCCCATGTCATTTGGATTTACCAATCTCAAGTTATGGCCTTTGACTCAAAGTGTACTTTTGTTGACTTTTGAATTTGACCTATAAAGTAAAAATTCATAACTTTTTGTGAGAGCATTTCTTGAACTTGGAGTGTGAAGATGGATTATAGGAAATTGCATCCCCTTCAAAATGAGCATTGGATGGAATTTGTTTGACAAACCATGAAAAAGTTATGCCCTGGTCAAGATACAGTTGACTTTTCTGCTGTCCAAAAATAGTAACTTTTTGCATCTTGATGATTTTTGAGCCATCCTTGTGGAATCATGATCAAGACTTGATCAAATGATGATTGTGAACTCAAAATAAGATGTTGACCAAATTTTTTGACTTTTGACTACAAAATGACCATTTTGCCCTTGCAGTTGACTGTGGATCAAATGGAGCTTTTGACTGTGCAAATTGGCACTGTGAGTCTTGAAACTTGGCATGTAGGTGCTTGAGAATACATATGGGCCTATGAGACTTGATTGAACCATTGAAAACCCCAAATTCCTTGAAAGAACCAAAACCCTAATTTTAGTTGTCTTAGGAGGTGGTCTGACTGTACAACCCTTGAGCAATCTTGAACCATTTGGAGATCATCCTTGACATATCTTGAGGAATATGGGAGGGCAAATTTTGGGGTACAACAACATTGTTCTGATCAAGAGAGCTTTGCATAATGAACATTGCCATTTTGAGCATAAAGGACACACTTCCATTTTCATAAAGGGCACTTTATGTCAAATTGCTTTTTCTTGAGCCTTGGACTTTCTTCCTTTGCAGCAAACAAGCTCCACAATCTCAGGCATAGTACAAGAAGTTGGTGCATGCTTGGAGATAGCCTGTACATGCCTATCTCACTTCACTTCTAACTTTGCTTTCAAAACAAGTCAAAGGTCCAAAAGCTTATATCTCACATATCTAATAAAACCAACTAGGGCAAAGTTGTCAAACAAGTTTTGCATATCCTCACAAGTCAGAAGCACGAGCCTTTCACCCCTAAAGCACCCTTATACTCAAAATCTTCATTTTCTTGCAAAACAGGGCCATCACTGCAGAACCTAAGCCAAAACAAATTCCACTCGTGCGTTTTGTCCCATTTCACTTCAAACACATTCCAAACCATATACCTAAGCTGTCCAGGCCATTCACAAGTTGCTGTAACTCTATTAACACACATTACCATTTTTGTTTGGAAGCTTTGCAGGTTGAGTTCTATAGCACGATTCAGGCCACTTCAAAACAAACTAAGCATTGGGAAAGGTTCAGGGGACATCAAGCAAGCTCAAAAGAACCTCAGGCGCCATTGGAAGTTGCTGCATTGTCCAGCTCGAACTCAACTGAAACAGGTATTTCATGAACTTCTATCTCTCTATTTAGGAACATTTAGACTTAGGTTTGTGAATGAAAGATGTTGTATTCATAGCCCTGAAACCATACATGTGCTTAGTTTTCATTTATATTAATCGTGCTAGGAGAATTTCATCCATGAACTTTCTGAAAAAACTAGGTTAGAAATTAGGGCCAGAGAAATTCTCTCTGGTCTTTGAGAGTTAGCTTAAGTTTTTTATATGTTTAGATTCGTTGTTTGATGCTCTACAAGTTTCATGTTTTGAGTTTTGTCAAAAAAGCACTGAATCAGGAGATAGCAGTTTGTACACAGAAGGCGCGTTTTTGTGTTTGGACAGAGGAAGAAGATGAAGTCATTGGGCTGGGCTGGCTTGTTTTGCTTCTAACACTTGCTTTTTCAGTTTCACACCCCCTGCCCCATTTCTTTGTATATTTGTTATTTTTGCATTTTAATTTTATTTCTGACTTTATTATTTTATTTCCAAATATAAAAAATGCCTAAAAAATATTTTCATAAATTTTTACATTTATTTGATATTTATTCTAATTATTTCCAACATTAAAATGATTAATTACTTTATATTATTTTGTTTAAAACTTATAAATAATGTAAAAAAAAATACTTTTATTTTCATTTATTATTTTTATTCACATTTGAAAATATTTTCTTGAATATATTTTATTTTTGTAAATTATTTATTTTATTTTATTTTTTTACATATTTAGCATATTTAATATATATACATATACATATATACTTTATTTTATTAAAAGCATAGAATATAAAAAAAAAACACCAAAATAATACATTTTTATTTTTATTGACATTTTATACTAAAAAATACTTTTTTTAATATAATACATTTTGTACATATTAATACTTTTTTGTATATAAATAATACATCATATTTATTTCTTTAAGAAATTAGGGTTTTTGCCCTAAAAACAAATAAAATTAATCTTTATTTATTTCTTTACACCTTGTATATTAAAAAAAAAAAAACTTTTGCATACATGAATAAATAAAAACCTTTTTTTTTGCATAATACATTCTATTTAATATTTATTTATTGTATTTATTTAAATATTGTATATTTACATATTATGCCTTACACATTCAATTTGGTTGTAATAATTTAGTGTTTAAATTTCTTGTCAAATAATCCCCTATTCAAATTTGTACCCCCTCCCTATATCATGTTGTAATAGTGTAGAATTTAAATTCTCGCACCTATAAGCTTTTAATTATGCCATGCTTGGAGAATTAGGGTTTGTATGCAAAATTAAATTAACAAATAGTTTGACCTAATCAAAGACAAAAATGCATGAAAAGCAAACACAATGCACACTTGCACCCCTAGGGTTACAATCCACTTGTTGCCTTCAAAAATGGACCATGATATACATGTCAAGTACTTTGGCAAAACAAAAACAAACAAAAGATCATAGTCCCTCGATGACGCTATCTGAGTTGCCTAAACAAAATGATCAAGTCCCTCAAGAAAATTGCCAAAGATATTTGACACAATTGCTATCATGGTCTATACGATGACCCGCGTCTGTCCCGTTTAACATCCTAACACAAGGTTGTTCACCAAATACAATGGTGAAACAACACTGTTAAAAGGGTTAAAAACATAAGAAAGATCTTTGAGTAAAATAGGGTAGATAACTCTTAGTTACTTGATCAAAGCTTGCAAAAAACATCCTTGCTATCTTCAAAACACACTTCACAACACAATTTCAAAATCCTACTTTCAAACATTGAAAACTTTTCAAAAGACAAAAATACCTTTGTATACATTCAAACAAGAATCATTACAAAGGTTGCCACAACGATGACCTCTTTTCAAAACATCTTTCAAAATCACACACAATGCACCATTTCAAACAATTGAAGAGCACCATTTCAAACAATTGAAAAGCAAAGCAAGTGATCTAAACAAGTAACTAAGAGCCCATGGAAAACCATGGATGAAAAGGGTGCTAATACCTTCCCTTTTCATAATCTACCCCCCGAACTCTAGAAAACATCTCAAAGGTCTTTCCTGTGCTTTTTCACCTTTCCTTTGGGATAAAAGAAAAGTCGGTGGCGACTCTTGCTAACCGCAACATTTGCGATAAAACGTAAAACCCTCAAGTCAGTTCTCCCATCGTATCACACCTTGTAATTTAAATTCCGCATTTTATTTCCGCAAATTATAACTGTTAGATGTTTGATAATAGGGTTGCATGACAAGACTGTATGTTTTAACCTAAAATCAACTTAGATCACCCTTAACATGTACAAAGATAAAAATAACCGAAAACAACACACTCGCACATGTGCATTCTTAGGGTACACCTCACTTGGTTGCCTTTGTACACTGTCATTGAGTATAGGTCGCTTTAGAGGTCACCCTCTTGTCTAAAAGATCATAGTCGCCTCGAAACGGTTGCCTCGGATATTGTTGCCTCAAACAAATGATCTAAGACATTAGGGTTACCGCTAAGGCATCCTAACATTGCTTTAGTGACCGTATGTCCCTCATTCGAATTGACCCTTAAACTCGAACGACGGTGCTACCTACTCATCAATAGTAGGATAGCATTGTCTAAAGGAAATTAGCATAGAACGATTCCTTTTTCGAGTAGGTAGATGGTTCTTAGATACTTGCTCTTTCAAAAAACCAAAAACTTTTCACACTTACACTTTTCGAACAAAGTTTTCAAAAACACTTCATACGCTCTTGAGGACAGAAGCAAGAGTTAAATCGAAGTTTCAAACAAAAAATTTTCAAAACCCACAAGCACAAAGAAAGCAATTTTGAAAACATTTGAGCAAGTACCTAAGAGCCCGTGGATAACCATGGATAGAAAGGGTGCTAATACCTTCCCTTTCTATAATCTACCCCCCGAACCCGAGAAATATCTCGAAAAAGGAATTTTTTTGTGCTTTTTTCCTTTCCTTGTTGGATAAAATAAAAGTCGGTGGCGACTCTTGCTAACCGCAACATTTGCGATAAAACGCAAAACCCTCAAGTCAGTTCTCCCACCGTATCACACCCCCCCCCCATCTTCTTCAAATTCAGTTTGAAGCCAGCTGTGACAGTCCAATTCTGGTCAGGTATGATCAGTAGGCATAAGTTATGTTCCTTGTATTAGTGGTCACACTTCCTACAAAACCATTTGAAACTCACCACCAGATTGCTTAAGATCTTTCCACTGATTCTATCTTCAAAATACAAAAATATTTAATCATATCTTCAATTTCAAACCGAAAGCTTAAAAATCACAAACATAATGCAAAGAAATATATACTTGTAACATCCTGAGTATCATATGTGTCTTTATAGACAGTACCACAAGCCCCATGAGCAACAATGTATCACAAATTCAATTTCGCCAATTCAATCTCCCATTCTTCTTTAAGTGTTTTCGACTCATTAGTATTTCTCGACCAAACCGTGCTTAAGTGCTTTTTCAATTGAGCATCCATATTCTTGAGATCAATCATATCAGCTCTGAAAATCATATCTTTACTACTTTGATTTCCAGCACCCTTCATCTTTGAACCCATCACACCTCCTTCTCCTTCTTTGGTGTCCTACCACCTTCAAAATCCATCTTCCAAACCAGATCTTTTCACACAAAAACAAAAATAAAAATCAACAGCAAAATCATTATATAAAAAAGCACCCCAAAAGCATGTTCTTTTATATATCCTTCCTAGAAAGCAGGGTCAGAATCATCGTCGTCATTAAAATAATCATCAGCATCATCATTGTAGTCAGAATAGTAATACATAGGAGCATATTTGGTTTTGCCACTGTAGAATTGTCATCGAGAGACTCAAGATTGTTGGCATCGTGCATATTATCTTCAGAATCCATGGAAAAAGGACGAGAGAGGGAGAAGGAAGTTGAAATATTAATGGGTGTTAAGGAAGAAGCGAGTGAATGAGGAAGAAGAGAAAGAGGGCGATGGGATAAGAAGAAGAGAAGGCGGGAGAGAGAGGGGATGAGAGAAGAAGAGAAGGCGGGAGAGAGAGGGGATGAGAGAAGAAAATGGGAGGATGTGAGGGACGGTTTTGGAAAATGGAAGAGAAAGAGAAAGAGAATAGGAAACCGTTTTGAGAAGAATGAAATGCTCCCTTAAATCATGATTGATCATTGTAACCGCTATAGAACACATGGGGACACTGGTAGTGGAATAGTAAAAAGGGAAAAGAATTGAAGTCTTGTAACCGTTTGGTTTTGGAGAACAAAAAGAAAGAAAAGGGAAAAGAAAGAAAATATTTGCTTGTTCCTCATGAAGCCACGTGTCAGCTTGTAATAGAGAAGAGTTGATTTTCTTATATGGTAAATCGTAGATTTTAGTTCTTCTTCAAATCTAAATGTATTTTTTAATGACTTGGCATTATTTTTCTTATGTGGCATTTATTTCCAAAATAATTATAAAGCCTATTATTTAATTTTTTATTTAAGTAATTATGCTTCTATTTTAAAATTAATTAATTAAAAGATTTAAATGAATATTTTTAGACTTTAAAGCTAAATATTAACTTCATTTCTTTAGAAATAATTCTCCAACTTATAATTGTACACCATAATGTGTTTGTTTCACATATATAAACAATAATGTTTTTTATTGTAAAAATAATGTGGAACTTCTATTTTTCTTCAATTTGCCATATTTCTCAAACTAAATCGGAATTTTCATAGATACACCTAGGACAAGGATGTACTTTATCAGCAACAGTGAAAGAATGTGTTTTACCACCAATAGTTATCCAACTGATACCTGTAACTTTTCTTAAACCTTTTTCTTTCATCATTGTTCTCACCTCAGTTACAACATCCCATCTTCTATACGAGGCATGCGTATTTGAAAGCGAGATATAATTTGAAGGGTTTTCAGTTTATAGCTCTAAGAGACATCTATAAGCCAAGTCTCTCGTCATTGAATTCTCATGTATTATAGATGCAGTGAAAAGAGGTCCCCAAACACTTGGGTCAGGATTTATTTGTATTTTTTGTATGAACTCCAACGCTTGATCGAGCTGGCCCGATCGACCTAACATATCTACTACACAAGCAAAAATTTCAACTGTTGATTTCATTTCATACTTCATTGTCAAGGATACTTCCACATTTCACATACATATCAATCAAAGCATTACATAGAGAAATACAATCATTCGACTCCATTTTAATTGAAAATGCATAGACTTGTTTCCCTCTCATTAATCCAGCAAACAAGCTACAAGCTGGAATTACGCTAATATGTGATACTTCATTGGGCCGTATTCGATCCTTCCTTTGCATCTCACGGAGAAGAATCAATGCATCCTCAGGCGCTCCATTATGTACACAACCATTAATTGTTGCAGTCCATACATATATGTTTCTACTTCTCATTTGGTCAAATACTTTCCTACTAAGAACAAGTTTATTACTCCTTGAATACATATCTATTAAAGAAGACCCAATATGAACATATGATGCGAGAAGAATCATTGAGTTTCACGACGAGATACTCAACCTTACTGATGCATTTCTGACACAAGAAATTATTGTGTATATTTATTCACATCAATATCACATAATTGTTTTAGAAATGTATGATTAAAGTCACTTTAATTAATTAATTTTAAAATAGAAAAACAATTAAAATATTAATAATTAATTAATTTAAAAAATAAAATATTTAATATTAAATGGATAGAAAATCACGTGAAAATAGATTTGTGCGAATAAAAAATGACACATACAAAAATAGTGTCAAGTCATCAAAAAATACCCTCAGATTTAAAGGGGGACTAAAACTCAAGATAAAACTTAAAAAATGGACTAAAATAGTGATTTTTAAAGTGGAAATCAAAATCAAGAAAAAGATTAAACAGGGGGACTAAAGTTGCAATTAAGTCTATTTTTTATTTAAAAAAACTCAATTATTGACAAAGCATAACCAAGATAATCAAACCATCGGTCAAGTCACCAATGCATCTAAGCCTCCTAGAACGTTGTTTCAGGATATTCTCATTGAAGGTCAAATCTTCATATTGATTCATTGTTTACAGCAAAAAAAATCTCACATAAGATGAATTATAATTAAACAACAACAATCTTGATATAAAAATATGATTGGGATGAGGTTGGATACTCAAATTGTTCTTAACTCATGTGATAGAAGGCCCAAAGGAATTATGAGGACACCTCATTGGATGAAAGATCATGTTTCTAAGTAGTTTTAATTGAGTCTCTTTGTAAGTGGCTTAGGCCCATTATCATTTTCTTTTCAAGAGACTTATGCCCATTAGCTATTATCTTAACCTAGTATTTACATTGTAAGTTGTTGATGTTTTATGCAAGAATAATTCAAATCTAATATTTTTTTGTCGTTCTTTTCTTTAACGTATTTTTTTGAGTGTTTTTAAGGTAGAACCCTAATTAGTAGTAGTCGCAGAACCTTACTCATATCATTGGTTCTTTCATCTTGAATTAATGGCTCCCTTCAAACCTAACTAACCTTCTTCTCAAGAAATTATGGAACAAGCTATGCAAACATCTCACATTCACCTAGATAATGCTATCAACCAGACTCAACAAAAAATAGATGGAAGGTTTGACAAAGTGAATGCAGATCTGAAAAATACACAATGGAATCAGGGACAGGTCCACACCAAAAATGGAAAATGATAAACAAATCTCATTTTCTCGTTATGAATCTATCATGTCTACTCTTGCCAAACTTCTCACACAAAAGGAATAGAATCAGCATGCTACTGGTCACGCAACAACTTCTTTAGGTATTATTCATAACCTACCTTCTATTTAATTGAATACAACCCTTGTTTCTCATGTTCTTTCCCCAGTTAACACCCTACTTTGATATTCAACAACTTTTTTCCACATAACTTCTCAACCTATAACCACATTTGTGCTTAGAAACACTGATGTGCGGCCCCCACCACCATCCCCACCCTACCCACCATTCCAAACAACTTTTACACCTTCACAAACTTATAATATCCCTTTTTCCCAACACATGCCTTTTACCCAAGTTTCTCAAATCCCTCCATTACCACCGTTCAGAAACCCTAAATTAAAACTTGTTAAGTTTGATGGTTCCGACCGCTTCAAATGGTTATTCCAAGCTGATCAATTCATTAACTTTTACAATCTGCCACTTGAAAATTGCTTATCTTTGATATCTTTCTATATGAAAGGTGATGCTTTGTATTGGTATAAGTGGATGTATCAAAATAATCTGTTGATTGATTGGTATTCTTTTACCCATGCCTTAGAATTGCGTTTTGATCCTTCAACTTATGCTAATCATCAAGCTTAATTATTCAAGTTAAAGCAAGACAGATCTGTTGTGGATTACCAGACTAAGTTTGAAAAATTAGATAATCAAGTTGTGCGTTTATCTCAAGATTCCATTTTAAATTGTTTCATACCAGGTTTAGCACAGGATATTCAAAATGAAATAGCCATTCATCGCCCAAATTCTATCTCCCAAGTTATTGGTTTTTCCAAAATGGTTGAGTCCAAACTTAAAGAGACTAAACCAAAACTCTCCAAACCTTATTCAAGCCCATATATTAAACCAAACCCCAATATTGGCCCTTCCCACACCTCTAAAAACCAACCTACATCTACCCCACACGAAACCCCATCCTACAAAACATCAAACCCTTCCCCACTAGCAAAACTCCTTATTAAACAATTGTCTCAGACTCACCTACAGGAACGAAGAGCTTTGGGCCTATGATTTAATTGGGATGAAAAGTTCATTACTAGGAATAAATGCACTGCTGGAAAATTCCTTTTAATGTTAGTGGATGAGGAGAATCCTACCAATTCTAAGTTGGACTATAAGCAGATTAATGAGGTGGAAATTGAAGATAAAACAGCCGAGACATACTTCCAACTTTCACCCCAAGCAGTAAATGGCCATTTCCCCCCAAAAATATTGAAATTTAAAAGGCATCCTAAATGGCTTAAATGTCATGGTATTAATTGATACGGGAAGCACCCATAACATCCTTTAACCTTACATTACCGAACACCTCAAAATCCTAACCAAATCCATTCTTAACTTTTCCGTTATGGTCATAAATGGTTCTTCACTAAACTACTCCAAATTATGCCCCCAGGTCCCTATCACATTACAAAATCACTAATTTTTCATTCCATTCTATTGTATTTATATCGAAGGAGCATATGTCATTTTAGACATGGAATGGTTAAGAACCCTGGGTCTTCTCCTAGCATATTTTTCAATTTCGAAAATATCTTTCACACATAACAACAAAGAGATTATTATCAAAGGGGGTCCTAAAACTCTCCCAACACAATCATCCTACCACCAACTCTACCAACCACACTAATCGATTCCATAGAATCCTTTTCCCCAACATTACCCCCAGAAATCCAAATCATTCTACATGACGTAACACCCTTCAAATCCAACGAATAATTTCGTGAATAATTTATTATTAAATAAAACATAAATCACCAACAAGGGTGTCACATCTTCATAAAAACATCAATATAAATCATTATGCTCTGTAACACGGGTTTTTAATAGAATTAAAACGTTTGTCTCATTTAAACACCTCAACCCGTAACTTTGAACTTTGCAGCAAAATTATTGTCTCAAAATATCTTTAATAAAACACTTCAAGAGAACTTCATTACACTCATGATTTATAAGTTACGTTTAATATAAACTTAAAACGAATAAAATGTCTCAATACTTCATGTCAACAAAAAGGGAACACATGGTTCAAATCAAACATATCCCAAACCCCGATGTTATATATTAGAGTAAGACCTTCTTTATTCAACTAAACAAAGTAAGGGACTCTGTTGTACCCCAAAATTTTTCCTCCCATTTTTCTCAAGATATGCTTTCAAAGGTTCTCAAATACTCAAGATACTCAAGGGTTGACCAGTCAATGCTCTTCCTAAGCCAAAGGTCTACAACTAGGGTTTTGAGTTTCTCAAGGAAATTTGGTTTGAAAATGGCTCAAGTTATTTCCATGGTTCTCCATAGGTGATCAAAAAGGTTCATGTCAAGTTTCAAGTCTTGTATCACAAGTTTGCTCAGTCAATGGCTCAGATGATTAAAAATCAACTACATTGGATAAAAAGTCAATTGTGGTCAATATGCAGTCAAACTTCAAAATTTTTGGTCAACATCAACATTTTGAAGTGGTATTCATAATTTGATCAATGGTTGATCATGATTCCCCAAGTAAAGCTCTCAAATCATCAAAAGTCAAGAATTGCTAAATTAGGGTTTCTTTAGGAGAAGTCAACTAAACTTTAACCAAGCATAACTTTCACATGATTCACCAACTTTCCCCAATAAAAGCCCATTTTGAAGAAAATTCAATTCTCTACAACTTTGTTTTTATGCTCAAGTCCAAAAAACAATTCATTTGAAAGATATGAGCTAATACATTATAGGCCATTTTCAAAAGTCAAATAAAAAACACTTTTTGTCAAGGCAACTTATATGAAGATAATGTATCCAAATGAAAAAATGATCAAAAGAGAAAGTGTAGAGGGCATCTTGAGATTTCCAAAAATTTAAAGATCACCTTAAAAAGATGAAAATTGATCAAGTTATGAGTTGCACAAGTTGGGAAATTTTGAGGAAATTCATGAAATGCAAAATGAGCAAACTTGAGATTTTAAACTAGTGGGCCTAACTTTTGATATCCAAATGTGATCATAAGATGTTAGAGGACCTCTAAAAATCATTCACACATTTTTATGTTTTTTATTGTTATTATTTGAATTTTTATTCATTTAAAATGAATAAAATCAAATAAAAATGAAAACAATGTTTGAAGGCTTAGGCCTTTTGATTTCACACCTTTACAGGCCCATTACAAACTCATGCAAGCCTGTCAAAGATGCCAAGTTCGTACAAGACCAAGAAGGGAGGAAATATTTCAAGTTTGACAAGTTTTAAATTTGTTTTATCTTTGTCTAAACCATGACTTAATGAATTGATTTCATGCCATGTATATCATCTCATATCATTCCTCTATATAATGCAAGCCAAGGAAGCTCAAATGACACGATTACACTGCATACAAAAGCTCTCCAAAAATTCTCCAAAATTCAAAGTGTTAGGGTAAGATCAAAAATATTTGTTACAACCCTCCTCACTCAAAACCAGTGATCTAATCATCCTCCTGAGATTTCCAGAAGTCCATTCAGACCCTTTGCCAAGCCAAGACACGTCCAAAACAAGCTAACGAAGCTGCACTGGTTTGGTAAAATGTTCAAAATTGAATCTCTTAATTTACACCTTATTAGCTAATTCCATGTATTCACATATGTTTGTATGCATCTTCAGAATTGATCTAACGCATGACATGCGAGTTATAGCGCAGGAGCAAGTTTATGCCATTTTTAGGGCAACACGAACTAAGGTCTTTGAATCTCTGCGTATAGGTACTTTCAGATCAAAAGAACCTCACCATTAGATTCACAGGGCTTGGTTTAGTAGGATAAGATACTTATGGGTTTTTAGAATGGACGTTTTTGCAGGTTTGGTGTTTTGAATGGTCGGAGAAGACGATCGGAGGTTGACTCCGACGTCCCTGATATGTGTTGACTCCGGAAAGGGCATGCGTGGAATAACAAAGCATCATGATTGGTTCATTCAAATCCAGGAGGGTCCACTTGGACGCACGCGTTTTCTTGTGTGACATTAGTTGTTATTTCATATTATAATGTTTTTTTATTGAAGTTATATACCAGATGTATAACCACCACAGTGGCAACACACATGCTCTTAAGGCGTTCCTATGCTTGGTCGCAGGTTCGAGCCAGGCAAAGGACATTTTTCCATTTATTTTGTTTCTATTTCAGATCCAGTGCAAACGAAGCCAGCGCGCGCATCATACACTCCATGTCTGGGCCATCAGATTTCAATCTAACGCTCGGGATCAGCAGGCGCACAGTGGGATGTATGGATCCAGTTGCACAGAATTGAGCATGGTCTCTGGGCTTATTTGTTATTGGGCCCAAAATTGTTTCAAATCCATACCCCCCAAATTACTCTTGCAGCGCAGCCCATTTCTTTTTTTGTTGTATTGTTTTAATTTATTTGTTTTTTTTCTTTTTAATCATTTATCTTTTTATTTTATTTTTAATTTAATCATAAAATCAGAAAATCACAAAAATATTAGATTTAAGTTTTTAATTAATTTAATCCTTTTTTTGATAATCTTAATTAATTTAATTTAAATACTGTGTTTACTTTTATTAATTAAAATATAATTAGAATTAAGCTTTAATTATCATTAAATTATTTTTATAAATAAAAACACCAAAAATATTTCTCTTATACTTAGAATTTTTTAGGGTTTTCTTAGATATCCTTTCCTTCTCCAATCTCTGTGTGTTTATTTACATTTTCACATTATTATTTTTCACAATTTTTTGTAATTGTCCATAGTTTGTAATAGTTAAATTTAGGGTTCCTTTACATTTCCCCCCATTTTAGGTTTTGTATTTCCCATCCCCGAAGCTTTGTAATAATGTAGTTTACTTTCCCGTATTTTTACTTCCCGCACTACTGAATGAATGTCTGTATATATAATTGCTAGCTAAGTGGGTTTGCATGATAAGACTTAAAAGAAAATGGTAGAAAACCTAACATCCAAGATAAAACATAACGGAAACACAACACACTTTGCACACGCGTACCTCTAAGGTACCCCCACTTGTTGCCTTCAGAAAACAAACAGTCACGTCTCTCGAACATAAGAAGTTTTAGCAAAGACCCTTTGGTTAAAAGATCATAGTCCCTCGACGACCCTTCGATGTTTCCTCAGTAAATGATCTTGGTACCTTAAGGTAATTGCTAAAGCATCCTACGAGTTGCCTTCATGACTGTATGATAACCCGTGTCCATCCCTCAAAACATCCAATGATATGGCTACCTACTAACTAATGGTAGGATAACACTATCTAAAGGAAAAGAAGAAAAGAACAAATATCTTTTGAGTAGGTAGATAGCTTATAGTTGCTTGCTAAAAAAAACAAATTCTCACACATACACTCCCTTTTTCTAAGTATTTTCAAAGATAAAACACTTTGTATGCATTCTCAACGATACGAGAATCATTACAAAGTTCGCCGTACTAAGGCATCTTTTCAAAATATTTTCAAAATACACTTGCATAAAAAGCATTTTCAAAGTGAGCTAGAAACTAAGAGCCCGTAGATAACTACAGATGAAAATGATGCTAACACCTTACCTTTTCATAACCTACCCCCTTACTCAGAAAAAATTCTTGAAAGGTCTTTCCTGTTCTTTTCACCCTTTCCATTATTGGATAAAATAAAAGTCGGTGGCGACTATTTCTATCTGTAACATTTGCGATAAAATGCAAAACCGGTAAAGTCAATTCTTCCACCATATTAAAGACTCCATAAAGCTATCCTTGTGCTACTACGATTATTCCTGATTGTCTACAAGTTACTCATATATCGAGGCAACATTTCCAAGCGGAAAAGGGTGAGAAATCACAAATAATTATAAAATATATACGAAATAAATATAGTATTTACAATAAAAATCATCAAATATTCCACATATTCATCATACTTCATATATATATATATATATATATATATATATATATATATATATATATATATATATATATATATATATATATATATATATATATATATATATATATATATATATATATATATATATATATATATATATATATATATATATATATATATATACTCACACTTACACAACACCAATACACATATAATATATCATCATATCATCAAGTTACCATTAATCATCCAACATCACTAAGATCATAACATCATCAACATCACTCAATCAACAATCATGCAATGTCACAAAAAATGTAATGCAACATCATTAACTCATGCATGTGGTACAAAACTTCACTGATGACCGAGTCATTTTTCCTCCAAAGATCCCCACCTTAGGATCGATTCCCGCTTGGAACCGAAGCACTTCATAAAAATGAACTTAACCACACCATGGGAATGAGGTCGTCACTGGACCAACATCCTAATATATGCCATGATGTACAATAGTATAAATAACACTTGACCACTGCTATCCAAAATGCATCATCATCCATGCAATTATCATAATATCATCACATTTCACCATCACATAAGCATAACCATATAGCACAAATACATACAATTATCATGTGCGTCATCAAACATCACTGCAAGTAGCATTTATCACATCACAACGTCATTAAAAATCATCATAATTAACTTCATAATAAAATCGTTACTATCATTAGCCATAGGATATCACCAATTATAAATTTCACAAAGTATTTGCGTGCAATTTCACAAAACAACATAACTCGACAGTATAAAACACTCGTCTACGTGTCAAACCATTGGAATTCTAGTACTACAAATATTTTAAGAGAAAATACATTAAATCAACTTTATAACGATCTGAACTACGCATCAATCAGACACCCACGACCCGGGTTATGAATTTTTAAAGATTTTAAAATAGTTCAGTCCCAGTCTGCTCACGTGAGGCTCACCCGGCAAAGCATACCACAAAATTGAGTATCACCTGGAGGCGCACATGACTGCTCGGTGCTGCCTCATCGTCTCGTGCTCACTCAACGATGCTGAGGCGCTTCACTTATTTTCCAAGAGTGTGTCATTTTCTAAGTCTCATCGCCTGGAGCTTGCCCATCGCTGGAAAGGCGAGGTCACGTTGCCCTACGCTGCTATTGGCTCGCCCCATGCTGGCCCCCTGATAGTAATTTATTATTGTGATTCTGCACCAGTTCAATCCCAAAATCCTTGTGATTTATATACCAATACAATCCAAAACTCATATAATTCCACATTTAATCATCGTACAACAATAGTATATCAAAATATATGTTGTGGGAACCGATTCATGACATTTTAGCGTAAAAATTCATCAAATTCCTCATGGGTTCATCAAAATCATCATGTACTCAAATTCATCAAAAATCCCAAACACAATCCTACATATACCTAAACCTCATATCAATCATAATAATAAGGATCACCCGTTTACCTTAGATTCTAGCTTTGATTCTTGTTCCAAGCTCTATGGTTGATTCTTTTCTCTTCTCTTCATGCCCTAACTCTTCATTGTTATCTTTCCAATTTTCACGATTGCACAGAATAAAACACTAGCCCTCTCCTTTTCCTTTTTGTCCAACTTACCCATTGGACCCCTAATATGTTATTTCACTATTGCCCTCACTTACTCCACATAACATGACTAATAAGCCCTTAACATATTTACTCCAATTATTCTATTTTATTTAATTTTAAATAATAACAATTCTAATTAGTAATTCTAAAAATTATACTAATTATCTAAATTATTATATTATTCTAATTTCCACCTTAATCCATACTATCCCACCATACACCACACATACATCACACATCAAATCATCAATAATTCACACATAATCACATCACGCGTCATAATTCAACGAAACATCATATATTCGCGAATATTCACAATATAATAAATTAAATAAATACACTTAATTAATTTGGGGTGTTAAAACTCTCCCCCTCTAAAAATAATTTCCGCCCTAAAAAATTACTTGGCGGAAACGTTCCCAAGCCTAACTTTTGCCAACTGGTCCACCCCACAATACCTTTACTAAGGAAATGTATTTACCCCACAATTGCTACACTTCCCGACCTTATAGCCGTACAGGTGATGCTTCAACATCAGGTTGTCTCTCACTTGTACATCATCCATTGGATCACATGTGAAGGATCCAAAATGTATCTCCTCAACTCAGACACATGAAAAACATCATGAAGATTCACAAGCGATAACATTAAAGTAATTCAATAAGCCACATGTTGTACTCCAAAATTTTCTCTCTCATTTATCAAGTAATTTCTCACAAGATCTCCTTTGGTTCAAGACTGCACAAGGGTTGATCAGCTAAAAACACCTCCTCTAGCACTGATGACTGAAAATTAGGGTTTGAGATTGTACAAGGACAATTGAACTTTTAACGCTCCATATGACTTTCATGGATCATTTTGGACCCTCGATATTGCTCATGTCAAGTTTCAAGTCTTGGATCACATTTTTGCTCAGTCAATTGATCAGTTGACCTAAAATCAATTGTATTGAGGAAAAAGTCAACTGTGGTCAATTTATAGTAAAAATTCACAAGCTTTGGTCCGTATCAACATTATGAACTCATATATGTCATTTTATCAAGTTTAGATGACAATTCCTCAAGAAATTTGATCAGATCATCAAAAGGGCAAAATGGTCAAAATTAGGGTTTTGGCTGAGAAGGGCAATTTCTGATTTTTTACCTAGAAAATGGTTGATTGGTTGGAAACATGATCTCAAGGATTCAATTGAATCATTTTGACCTAATGGAATGACTCAAAACATTGCTCAAGGTCAATTGATTGATAGTTGATTTTCAGTCAACTAATCAAAAGTCAACTGCATATTGAAAAGTCAAACTTTGACTTCTTGGTCAAAATCAAGTGTCAAAGATCACAATTCATCAAAACATGTCAAAATATGAAAAATTTTCATCAAGAAATCAAAAAGTCAAGATTTCATTTTGAAAAGTTAAAATTTCCAAAGTTAGAAATTTTTCTAAGTGTTGAAAACTTCATATTTTTTCACAACTTTGGGCCAATTTTTCACCATGATGCAAGATGATTCAAAGGAAACTTTCAACATGAAAGGTATAGATCTCAATGAGATCTAAAACATTTATGAACACAACTCCTCCTAAAAATGTATGTATTTCAAGTTATGATTTTGTGAATACATGTTCATGAAACTTGGAAACTTAGTGAAATTTTGCCCTAGTTTAGGCAGGATTTTGACCTAACTTAATGGTAATTTTTCACATAGTTCCAAGGGGAATTTTCAAAAGTGACCAAAAAAGAGGTTATATAGGATGTTACAAGCTTTCCAAAATGTCCAATAACTCATTATGATCATGTTTGAGCAAAGAGAATCGAAGAGATGAAGTTAGGGTTTCATTCTTGATTTACAAGCCATTTCCATGATGAACAAGAATTCAAATCCAAGCCTAGGCTGCATAATATTTGCTTTGCAGGCCTCAAACTTGTTTGTCACCCCATAATTAAATGTTTGCACAGTTGTTAGAAGCTTTAATCCAAGCATGCAATCCATTGCCCATGCTTAATACCATTTTAGGAAGAAAGGTAACATTGCCATTTTGGAAAAGTGGCTTTTTTTGCAAAAAGTTAATTCTTGAGCTTTGCACTTGTTTTCTTCTGATCACACACAAACTAAAAGCCAGAAGAAACTTGTCTGAAGCCTCAAAACAACTCAGGTCATGCTTGTACTTTGTCTTGAAACCATATTTCCACTTTTCTTCAAAATCAAGCAACATAGCCATAAGTCTATATCTCGTGCTTATGACTCTCTCAAGGGCTACAATCTTTTTCATACATATGTACAAGTTATTTGCAAGATAAGAAACGAATACACAAGCTCTAAAACTCCCCCAAAGTCAGATTTGCACAACAGACCTCCATTGTTGCATATTCTGGCCAGAAATCCCAAAATCAAAAACTACTCGTGCGTTTCTTGGCCTTTTGCTTCCAAAAGCTTCCAAACATCACACATAAGCCATCGTTGTCCTTATTACATGACTGTAACACCATCTTCACCCACTTCCAAGTTCAAAAACAAAGCATCACAGTTGGACTTCTCCAGACCATTCCAGCCACCTTCAGCTCAAGCCAGCCATTGCATTAGCTTCCTAGAGGTCCAAGGAAGCTAACCTAATCATCACCATCACTTGAAACAAGCTCAAACTCATTTCACAATTTCCAATTTTGAGGTATTTTTCTTGAACTTCTATCTCATTATTTAGGAATTGTTAGGCTTGCATTTATGAAGATAGAATGTAGATATCATTGCTCTGAAACTATACATGTCCATAGATTTCATTTATGTTGCTTGAGCATGGATAATTTTGAGTTTGAACTTGCTGAAACGTTTAGGTCAGAATTTGGTACTTTCATAAATTCATCCTTATCTTTGATTGTTAGCTTAAATTAGTTATATGGTTGGATTCTTGGTGAAAAACTGCACAAGTTTCATGTTTACATTTTTGAAAATGGTTGAGGAATGAGCAAGTTACATATCCTTTGGCTGGAGGTTGAAGATGAAGTACAGTCAGGGCAGAATTTATGTTATGTATCTATTTTTGTGTCAATGTTAACGTATGTACAACCATCCCAGTGGCAAAGGTAGCGCGCGTGTATGCATAAGGTCCAGGATTCAACACCCAGCGCCACCTTTTGGTGTTATTTTTCACATTTCCCCTTTTTTTTTCAAACAGCGTCTGGGCCTCCTGTTGGGCCTAACCTTCTTTTTGCTAGCTTCTAACTCCCTGCCTTGTTTCAGCACCCCCTGGCCCATTATTTCTTTATTTCATTTTTTGTTTTATTTTACTTTCATATTTTCTTTTATTATCTTTGTTGTTATTATTAATATTATTATTAATAAAAAAATCCAAAAATTTTTATTTTATTATTTTTACACTCATTTGTATTTTATTTACCTTTATAAAAACTAAAAAGAACAAAAACATTTTTCTTAATAAATTAATTAATTTTTCTTGATTAATATTTAGATAATTAGGTTTAATTATTACATTATATTATTAT
Source organism: Vicia faba (assembly GCA_948472305.1). Lineage (NCBI taxonomy): Eukaryota > Viridiplantae > Streptophyta > Magnoliopsida > Fabales > Fabaceae > Vicia > Vicia faba. The sequence continues at coordinate 920,138,649 of OX451736.1, read as the reverse complement.
CTTGTAAATTAAAATTAATTTAGAACTTAGGTTTATTTTAATTAATTAATTTTTATGTACTTTTCTTTTATTCAAAACTTTTCATAAAAAACCCTAAAAATACTTTTTAATTTAATTTCTTTCTTAATTAGTTTTATTTGATTTTCAATAATCATTTTCTTAATTAGGTTAAGCCTCTTTCATAAAATCCAAACAAAAATCCATTTCCTTTCCATTACATACTTGTATATTTATCCATTTTTATCCATTATTTATTCAATTATTTGTACATATTCAATATGGTTGTAATAATTAATTAGATTTAATTTTCTTGCAATTCCACCATTTGTAAATTTGTACACCCCATACCCTATTGATGTAATAGCTTAGTATTTTTAGTTTCCGCAATTTAATACTTTATATATAAATGTAGTAAATTAGGGTTTGTATGGAAAGATTAAAATCAACAAGTTAGCAAACCCTAATTCAAGACAAAATAATGCATGTAAATCAACACACTTGCACACTTACACTCTTAGGGTAAATCCACTTTGTTGCCTTATGAAAAATGGCCTTGTTATGCATGTGGAGTATCTTAGAAAAAGCAATAAAAAAATATAAGATCATAGTCCCTCGATGACGCTATCAAAGTTGCCTTTCAAAATGATCTTAGTCTCTCAAAGAGAATTGCTAAGATATTTCACAACATTGCTATCATGGCTATACGATGACCTATGTCCGTCCCTTTACATCCAAAGATAGGGCTTCTTACCAAATCAATGGTAAGATAGCAGTATCAAAGGAAAGGAGGAAATGAACTAAGACTTTTGAGTAGGTAGATTGTTCCTAGTTTCTTGCTCATTTTCAAATCAAAACATCCTTGCTATTTTCGAAACAAACACCAACACTTTCAAAACATATTTCACACTTGAAACATTTTCAAAATATCAACACTTTGTATGCATTCTTACAAACGAGAACTATTAAAAAGTTTTCATAAACGATGGCACCTTTTCAAAATACTTTCAAAAAACCACACAAAGCATATTTTCAAACAAAAGCAAGTGATCTAGCAAGCAACTAAGAGCCCATAGATAACTATGGATGAAAAGGGTGCTAACACCTTCCCTTTTCATAATCTACCCCCTCGAACTCAAAAAACAATCTCAAAGGTCTTTCCTGTTCTTTTCAGACTTTCCTTTTAGATAAAAAAAATTCGGTGGCGACTCTTGCTAACCGCAACATTTACGATAAAACGCAAAACACCCAAGTCAGTTCTCCCACCGTATCACAGAACTGGCGACTCTGCTGGGGACTACTTAAAAGTGGGGTTACCTTAGGGCTAGATCACATTTACTTGCTTTCATTGTTTGATTTCTTTGCTTTACATTTTGGTTCTTTGTTTGGGCTTAAATCCTCTACCCGGATTTGGGATACCTTATAGGTAAGTAGCAATACATTGTGGAAACTGTGCGGGGTATACCGACATGGTCTAAGAAATAGCTACGTTAGTGTGACATATTTGTGGGTACCGGTAGCCCTTGAGTAGTCAAGGAGAATACGGGGCTACTGAGTGATGTCATGAAGCACTAACTGACTTCTAGAACCTTTACTTGACCAACTTGGCCATTAGGACGTAGTGAGATGACCGACTTTGGTGCAGTCCGAAGTTGGTAGATACTCGATACTTCACTCATTGAGGTTTGGTTTTTTGGGATATTTAGGTCACTATTAAAGAGGATTGTGCTGAAACAACGCCCAAGAAGACAAACTAGTGATATTGAGCTCCCTTAGAACCCAGTTACTATTTCTAGAACAGGTTTGAGCCAACTAAACTTCAAGAGGGTACTTACCTATGAGACTCCATGCAAGCCTAAACCTAAGGACTTGTTTGTTTTGTTTGTATATATTTACTTGTACATAACATCATAAACATCATAACATCATATTCATACTCACTAACCATTTCAAGGATTTTTGGGATTTATCTTTGTTCTGTTTTGTAGGACATGGATTGTATTCGCAGGAAAACCATTCAAGTCAATCTAGTAAGGATCCATCCTCAACTCAAAGAGTTAGCATCAAGGGTTCCTGAGAATTCTCCATTTACCGAAAGACATGGTCGCCTTTTAAACTTGGTTACTTCCAACACTGATGATGATATGATGAAGGTACTCTTCTAATTCTTTGATCCTCTACACCATTGCTTCACATTTCTCGATTATCAACTTTTTCAAAATTTAGAAGAATTCTCCCAACTCTTGAGGATTCCCTTCTCAATCAACTACCCTTCAATGGTATGGAAAGAGATCCAAAACCAGAAGAGATTACTCAAGCCCTACACTATCAACAATCTGATGTCACAACTAATTGGGAAACAAGGAGTGGTGTTAAAGGTTTCTTATCCAAGTCCTTGTTTGAGAAAGCTCAAGATTGTTGGAACTCCTTAGGCTTACAAGATTTTGAGGAAATTGTGGCCCTTCTCATCTATAGGATGATTTTGTTTCCAAATCCTGACTAACTCATAGATGTAAACACCGTCAAAGTCTTCATGTCTCGTAACCCGGTGCCTACTTTGTTAGGAGATATCCTACATTCTTTTCACTCTCGCACTATGAGGAAGAGAGGTATCCTCATGTGTTATACTCCTATCTTGGCAAGATGGTTCATTTCGCATCTTCCCTAATTTGTATTAAAGAATGAGTAAGGTTCAAGGTGGTCTCATTGGTTAATGATGCTCAGACATTCAGATATTCATTGGTGTTCCTGATCTTTGGAGAATGTTACTATCGTCGACCTTTATGGAGAATTCCCTAATGTCCCCTTGCTTGGCATTAGAGGAGGTATCACTTACAACCCCTTCTTGGGCTTACGACAATTTGGTTACGCCCGAAGGGATGGTCCACATGAGATGCTTATCCAAGGAGTGTTATTTGACTACGAGAATGATGATCAAGGTTACCGCCAGAGGTTTATCCGAGCTTGGAGGATGTTGAACAAGGTGGATAGTAAGACACTAAGACACAAGAATTCCATTCCCCTCGAGCCTTACCTTAAATGGGTGCGAGATCGTGCTCAGAAACTTGTGATGCCTTATCCTTCCATCCTACCAGTCATCATGGAGTCTGTGGTTGAAGGAGATGTTCCCTACACTATACTCCATCCCGACATGCCTACCTCTCTCGAAGACTTGTAAAAAGGATGGATTCAGCTTAAGGAAGAACGAGATACTTTCGAGGCTCAATTCTATGCTAGTGAGAAGAAGGTCTTGGAGCTTATGCAGCTACAAGAAGAGCAAAGTGTGAACGCCTACCTTGCACCGAAGAGAACGCGTTCAGTCTTTTTATCTTAGAAAGTTATTTTGTAAGCCCAAGAGGCATGATGTAATCTTTCTTGTTTTGTTTAATAAAAATTGACGTTTGTTCATTTCTTTTGTCTATACAAATTTAAATCTCATTAATCCTTGAAATCATTTGCATATACATATGCCATGCATCATAACATGCCATGTTTTCACATAACAAGTTTCCTTATCTTTCTGCTATTTATTTCAGCAAGATGGATCTAGAGAAAACTGGAAAGGATCTCCAGGCACAAAATTCTTAGTTCCAGGAAACTCTACTGGCCCTCGCCAAGGGGCAGCAAGATATGATGGCTTTGCTGGTCGTTAAGAAGAAGCCCAAGAAGAAAGCTCTACTCAACATGGGTAGAAGGTTCAAGGAGACAGTTCGTCAAATCCCAGTAGGAGGAGATTCATCTGAAGAGGACGAGAACCAGATTGGTAAGGTCAAGAGTACTCAGGCCGACTGTGTCAATGATCAAGTATCTGATGATGATTATTTTGACGAGCAGTATCCACCTGCTGATATCAAATATAAGCAGTTAGAAGACATATTAAAAGCTGTTGAAATCCAAGCCGTCCCTGGTTTAGATTTTTACAATTTGGGTTTGATCTCTGGGGTAATCATTCCCCACAAATTCAAAATACCAGTCTTTGCAAAGAACGATGGGGTTTCTTGTCCAAAACTCCATTTGAAATCTTATGTGCGCAAGATACAATCGCACACTACTGATAAGAAGCTTTGGGTTCAGTTTTTCCAAGAGAGCTTGGCTGGAACTCAACTCGAATGGTTTTATCAGTTGGATGGATTTCGTATCCATACTTGGGAGGATTTAGCTACTGCATTATACCATCAGTATCAGTACAACACTGACTTGGCACCAACGAGGGTTCAATTACAAGATATGACCATGGGAAAGAATGAAGGATTTAAGGAATATGCACAAAAGTGGAGAGACCTTGCTAGTAGGGTCCAACCACCCTTGACTGATAGGGAGCACATTGACATGTTCATGGGCACTTTATCTGGTCCCTTCTTTAATCTGTTGGTTGGCTGCTCTTCTTCTGGTTTCACCGAATTGATCTTAACCGGTGAAAGAGTTGAAAGTGGCATAAAAAGTGGGAAGATCTCTGTGGCGTCTACCTCCACTCCTAACCCTATCAAGAAACATTTTGCTGCAAAAAAGGAGGTCAATGTTGTGTACGGGGCAAGGGCCCGTACCAAGAAGAATGACCATCCGTTTGTAAATGCCGTCCGAATCTTCAATCTAACTCCTACTCCAAGACCATCTGTAAATCATCAATGTTTTGAAACTCTGAGAAGAAAATTTACGAGGTTAGGCATGTCATTGTCTCAAGCCTTACAAAATTTGGTCAAAGCTAATTTAGTGACATTGCGCGATCCTCCCGCCAACCTTGATACCTCGTCACTGAAATATAATCTAAACTCTAAGTGTGCTTACCACTCGAGCAGCCCCGGGCACGAAACTAACCAGTGCTGGGCCTTGAAGAACAAAATCCAGGATTTGATTGACAACAAGACTATTGAGTTTGATCCTCCTCCAACACCGAATGTAATTACCGCTCCGATGCCGAAGCATGACAAGAGTGTTAATGCTGTTGAAGATTCAATTTTTGTTGCCTCTGTTGAAGAATTGACTACTCCACTGAATGTAATCAAGAACAATCTGTTGAAAGGTGGGATCTTCCCTGGCTGTGTAAAAGACCGTGTGTGCTGTACAAGACAACTCAGTGGATGTGAAGGGCTGAAGAAAGGCATACAACGCCTGATGGATAGCCATGAAATTCTATTTGAGAAGACTCCACTTGCCAAGAGTTTGATTAACAAATGTGAATACCTCTCCATTATTACCATCTCAAACAAGCCTCTTAGGATCACCTCCAAAGGTCCTATTAGGATTTCAAATGAACCCATTGTTGCTCCCTTAATAATTACCAATCCCAGACCGATTCCCTACGCTTCAAACAAAGAGGTACCATGGAATTATGGTGCTGAGGTGTTCTATCATGGGATTAAACAAGATGCCTGGATCGAAGAAGAAAAATATGACAATGTTGGCAACATAGCTGGCTCAAGCAAAGTAACAAGAACTGGGAGTATATTTTCACCCAATATCTCGCCACCAATTGTTACAAAGGCGCCCATCCACATTACTGCTGCCAAGCCAAGTACCGATACAAGAGGGAAGGAGAAGGTTGTTGAGCCTGATGTGATTGAAGTACCCACAAAGGATGTTGCTGATGAAGAGCCCTCCACTCGCGAGACGGACGAGATCTTGAAGATCATAAAGAGAAGCGACTTCAAGATTGTAGAACAGTTGGGGCAAACCCCTTCTAAGATTTCAATGTTGTCATTGCTGCTTTGTTCTGATGCCCATGCTCGGACATTAATCAAGTTCTTGAAAAAGGCTCATGTCCCCCATGAGACAACAACAAACCAATTTGAGAATTGTGTGGCTAACCTGACAACTGATAATGGTTTGGGATTTTCAAATGCTGACTTAACACCTCTTGGGAAGAATCACAATAAAGCTTTACATGTTTCTGTCGAGTGCAAAGGGGCTACCTTAGCAGATGTTCTAGTCGACACTGGTTCTTCCCTGAATGTATTACCTAAGGGGGCGTTAGACCATCTAGACTGTGAGGGTTTAGTCTTGAAGCCAAGCGATATCATTGTAATGGAATTTGACGGATCAAAGAGGACTGTTCATGGGGAAGTAGATCTTCCAATCAAAGTGGGCTCTCAAATCTTCAACTCCACCTTCTATATTATGGATATTCGTCCTGCCTATTCTTGTCTATTAGGACGCCCGTGGATCCATAAAGCTGGGGCAGTAACCTCAACTCTCCATCAGAAACTCAAATATCCAGTCAAGGGAAGAATAGTCACTGTCTGTGGAGAAGAAGAGTTTATGGTGAGTTACATTAACTCATTCAAATACGTAGAGATGGATGGGGAATTCATTGAAACCCAATGTCAAGCCTTTGAAGTCATGCCACCGATGATTGCTGCTACCAAATGTTCTTCTGATGAGCCTAAAGCTGTTAAGGCCATGCCGAAGATGGTTTAAGTCAAGGATGCCCGTGCGACAATTGAAGAAGGAAACTGTGATACTTGGGGGAAACTCCTCGATATCCCATTTAAAGCAGACAAGTTTGGTTTGGGCGTCACTGTCAAAGCTCAGAAGGAAGTAAGGCGTGCTCGTGCTGGAAAGCCACCTCTCCGCATTGGAAACCATGAAGTCAACATCGTGGATGATTCTGACGAAGAAGCTATATTTGAAGATTGGGTGTGTCCAACTACAACAAAGCTTAAGAATTGGCATGCAAAGGACTTCGTGCCCATCTCCTTCGTTGATGAGTAATCTACTTGTTTTTGTCAAGAACATGTTGTCTGTAATATTCAAACAATGACTTTTAAGCCATGTGCCTGGCCTGGGGAACTTTGGTCCATTTGTCAAGGGTTTTATTTATATTCATCAAATCATATGATCATTCAGTACATTGGACTCTTTTGCATTCAAATATTTGTGTTCATTATCTTTATTTTTCTTTCAAATACATTTTCAAAAATAGCCATGTATCTTACATGTGCACATACACACTCTTACAGGTCCTCATCCACTCTGGATCTTATTGCCAATGACTCTACTACTATCGACTATGACTTTGAATGCCCAATTAACCAAGCTGAATACGAAGGCGAGGAAGATTGTGACATACCGGGAGAATTAGTCAAACTTCTACTACAAGAGGAAAAAACTATTCAACCGCACAAAGAGTCAGTTGAAGTCATCAATCTGGGTACTGAGGCAGATAAGAAGGAAATCAAGATTGGCGCTAAATTAGAAGACAATGTCAAGAACAGATTGGTTAAGATGTTGCATGATTATGTGGAAGTATTTTCTTGGTCTTATGAAGATATGCCTGGGTTGGATACGACATCGTAGTTCACCATCTGCCAACAAAAGAAGACTGTCCTCCCGTCAAACAAAAGGTTCATCGCATGAGGCCTGATATGTCTAAGAAGATCAAAGCTGAAGTAATGAAACAATTTGATGCAAGGTTCCTAGCTGTGACATCCTATACCCAATGGGTTGCTAATGTGGTGCCAGTGCTGAAAAAATACGGAAAGGTTTGCATGTGCATAAACTATAGGGATCTGAATAGGGAAAGTCCCAATGATGACTTCCCTCTACCACACATTGACGTCTTGGTTGATAACATTGCTCAACATAAAGTCTTCTCATTCATGGATGGCTTCTCAGGCTATAATCAAATAAGGATGTCTCCCCAAGACATGGAGAAGACAACTTTCGTCACGCAGTGGGGCACTTTCTGCTACAAGGTCATGCTGTCCGGATTGAAGAATGCAGGGGCAACATATCAAAGGGCTATGGTAGCTTTATTTCATGACATGATTCATCATGAGATAGATGTATATGTGGATGATATGATTTCCAGATCACAAACCTAAGAAGAATATCTCGATCACCTGTACAAATTATTCGAGAGGCTGAAGAAGTATAAGTTGAGGTTGAACCCTAACAAGTGCACGTTTGGAGTACGATCTGGAAAGCTTCTAGGTTTTGTTGTCAGCAATAAAGGCATTGAAGTTGATCCTGCAAAGGTAAAGGCCATCCAAGAAATGCCAGCCCCTCATTCTGAAAAATAATTCAGAGGATTCTTGGGTCGTCTCAATTACATTGCCCGCTTCATATCACACTTAACTGCTACTTGTGAGCCAATCTTCAAACTCTTGAAGAAAGATCAGGTAGTCAGATGGAATGATGAGTGCCAAGATGCCTTTGACAAAATCAAAGAATACCTACAAGAACCTCCTATTCTCATTCCTCCAGTTGAAGGAAGATCTTTGATCATGTACTTGACAGTACTAGAGAACTCTATGGGGTGTGTTTTGGTCCAACATGACGAGTCTGGCCGAAAAGAGCATGCTATTTATTACATGAGCAAAAAGTTTACCGACTGTGAAACCAGATATTCACTGCTCGAGAAAACTTGCTATGCTCTGGCATGGGATGCTCGCCGGCTAAGACAGTATATGTTGACTCATACCACTCTGTTAATTTCTAAGATGGACCCGATCAAGTACTTCTTTGTGAAACCTGCCCTTTTCGGACGAATAGCCAGATGGAAAATGATCTTGACTGAGTACAACATTCAATACAATACACAAAAGGCCATCAAAGGAAGTGTGCTAGCAGATCATTTGGCACATCAAGCTATGGATGATTATCAGTCTATGAACTTTGACTTCCCTGATGAGAAAATCATGCTAGTAACCGACTGTGCGAAACCTGGACCATATGACATATCTGAATAAGGATCCTGATGGACTATGGTCTTCGATGGGGATTCCAACGCCTTAGGTAACATAACTGGTGCGGTAATCATATCTCCTGAAGGTTGCCACACTCCATTCACTGCCAAATTATGCTTCGATTGCACGAACAATGTGGCCGAGTATGAAGCATGCATCTTGGGTCTGAAAGCTGCTATTGACTTGAGCATTAAGCATTTGAATGTGTTTGGGGATTCTGCTCTAGTGATCAGCCAAGTAAAAGGAGATTAGGACACTAAACAACCTAATCTCATCCCTTACAAGGAACTTGTACTATCTCTGATTCCCTACTTCGAAGAGATCACTTTTGAGCACTTCCCTAGGGAAGAAAATCAGTTGGTTGACGCTTTGGCGACCATGTCTTCAATGTTCAAGGTCAGATGGGATAACGAGGCCCCTACGATTATGATCGAAAGATTCGACGAACCTTCACATTGCTGTGAGCTTGACACTGACGCGGAAAAGCCACGGTACCATGAGGTGATGAGATATCTTGAAGCACAAGAGTATCCAGAGGGAACATCCATCAATGACAGAAAATTCTTGCGAAGATTTGCAGCCAAATTCTTTCTAAGCAACTAAATATTGTACAAGCGCAACCATGACTCCACTCTACTCTGATGTGTGGACAAGAAGGAGGCAGAGGAAATCATGAAAGACATGTACGATGGGCTCTTTGGTACTCACTCAAGTGGACATACGATGGCTAAGAAAATCTTAAGAGCTGGCTACTATTGGTCAACGATGGAGACTGATTACCATCAACACTCGAGGACTTGTAACAAATGTCAAATCTATGCTGACAAGGTCCATTTGCCTCTTATCCCTTTGAATGTCATGACAACCCATTGGCCATTTGCAATATGGGGCATTGATATGATTGGAGAAATTAAGCCAACCTCTTCCAATGGGCATCTCTTCATTTTGGTCGCTATTGATTATTTCACCAAGTGGGTCGAAGCCGCTTCTTTTGCCTCTATCACCAAGAATATGGTAGCCAGATTCATCAAACACAACCTCATCTACCATTATGGAACCCTCGAAAGGATTATCACCGATAATGGGACTAACCTCAACAATACTATGATTACTGAGCTTTGCACTCAGTTTAAGATCAAACATCACAATTCTTCTCCATATAGACCAAAAATAAATGGCGCAGTGGAAGTAGCCAACAAAAATATCAAGAAGATTGTGCAAAAAATGGTGGTAACCTATAAAGATTAGCATGAGATGTTTCCGTTTGCTCTACATGGCTACGCACTTCAGCTAGAACATCAACTGGGGCAACTCCCTTTTATTTAGTTTATGGCATGGAAGTTGTTTTGCCAGTGGAAGTTCAGATTCCCTCGCTGAGGATTATGAATGAGGCAGGCTTAGGCGAAGACGAGTGGATTCAAACGAGATTGGATCAGCTAAACTTGATCGACGAAAAACGATTGGCAGTTGTTGTCATGGTCAGACGAACCAAAAATGTATGATCAAGGCTTTCAATAAAAAGATCAAGCCACGAGTATATCAAGCTGGTGACTTGGTGATAAAACGCATCACTCTACCACAAGGCGACCCCAGAGGCAAATGGACTCCCACCTACGAAGGGTCATTTGTTGTCAAGAGAGTGTTCTCTGGTGGTTCCATGATGCTGACTACGATGGATAGTGAAGACTTCCCGCATCCTATCAACGCGGACATAGTTAAAAAATACCACGCATAAGAGACCCGCTAGGTTGACACACCTAGGAAAAATAAGGGCATCCCGACAAACCAAAAATTAGGGATATATGCAAAAGATTGTACACCGGCAAGTTGAAAACCAGAAAGGGCGGCTTGGGAAAAAATGGGTAACCTGGTGGACTGAAAACCCGAAAGGGCGGTCCAGGCAAAAATTAAGGATTAAAAGCGTATGACTATGTCCCGTGGATTCACCACAATCAACTTTATCACCAAGGTCCAAGTTCAAACGGTCCAAGATCAATCCAATCAATTTCTGTCAACGGCAAGGGGCATTCGAAGACATTGGGGGCAATAGTAGAGTTGGAAGGCAATGAGATCATTTCACATGGCTATTTGTTTTGTTTTCAATTTTGTTTTCCTTTCGAAGATTTCCTCTTACTAGGATCTCCGTCTCTTTGTACAAAACGCCTATTCATGGGAAAAATATCAATACAAATATACTTTGAAGTGCAAACTTCCTATCTTTGTTTTGAATGCAAAATTGTCCAATGATTAAAATTGAATGAACATATGCATATGAACATAATTAAAACTGTTTGGAACGTATGATCTAAGCAGCAACAAACATCTCTTTAATGTATATTGGAATATCCCCATGCAGTCATTTCATTAACATTATCCCCCGCAGATCGGCTACAATAGACCAATCTCCAACCAGAGTCTCAATCTCTTAGCAACTCTCTCTCCAGCTAAGTTGATCCTACAAGTAGAAGCCTTGTGAATCACTTCCTAAAAGGAACTCACCTTTTCAATAGGGTTTATTTCCCTAACAGGGTTTATTTCCTCAACATATAACGAATAGTATAACTCCCAAACCAAGTACAAAATTCCCCAGCTGAGCCTGTTACCCCCAGCTGAATATACCTCACCAAGCTGAGTCTGTCCTCCCCGACTGAGTCTATGCTCTCCAGCTTGAGTTTGCCTTTCAGATCATTACTAATCATAGAGCCATAACCCCTAATCCCCAGTAAAGTCGTCAACAAAACCTTTACTATCTCCAAAAGCTACTATAAAGCCTGGACCCGACCAGCTATTAGTTTGACTTTATCAATTGCTAAAACCTGGACCCGACCAGATAACAGTTTGAGTTTCTCAAACCTGGACCCGACCAGATAATAATTAATCTCAATTTTAAGTTACTAAAGCCTGGACCCGACCAGATAATAGTTTAACACTTCAAAATATAGAAGAACCTGGACTCAACCAGACTAAGGTTTAACTTCTTTTCCCCAGTATAGTATGCCTCTCCTCCAACAAGTTATTGTGAAGCCTGGATCCGACCAGATAGCAATTACCCTAAAAAATTCATTGTGAAACCTGGAACCCGACCAGATAATAATTAAATTCCCAAACAGTTTATTGTGAAACCTGGACCCAACCAGATAACAATTAATCTCATCAACCTCAAGAATCTGAAAATCCTAGACCCGGCTAGATATCAGTTTTCCAGCAAGTTATTGTGAAACCTGGAGCCCAACCATATAACAATTAACTACAATCCCGAGAGAGACACTGTGAAGCCTGGACCCGACCAGACCATAGTACAACTTTCCAAAAAAACATGAAACATGGACCCGCACAGATAGTAGTTACCACTTCAAAGTTACTACAAAGCCTGGATCCGGCCAGATAACATTTAACTTCCTTATCCCCAGTGAGTTGCTGTAAAGCCTGGACCCAACCAGATGACAGTTCAATTTCAAGAAATTTTCTGCAAAGTCTGGAATTCGACCAGATAACAGTTAATTTATTTCTTCCCCAGTAAGTTACCGTGAAGCCTGGATCCGACCAGATAGCAGTTGACTTCCTCATCCTTAGCAAGTTGTGAAGCCTGGATCCGACCAGATAACAACTGACATTCAAGAGAAATTCCCCAGCGGAAGCATCCTTTCAACAAAGTTTGAAGATATGTATATTCTTCATCCCCAACAGCAATCGGGAGTCAACTTTCCAAAACTCATCAACAATAGTCAGGGATTTATTTTCCCGGACAAAAACATACATCTCACATTCATACATCATAGCATACACATACAAATGCATTTAGCATAATACCACATATGGTGAACATTATGCATCCATCTGCATTTTCACTAACTCTTTTTCTCACAAGTAAAACATCAAGTTTTAAGTATAAATCAACAAGAGATATATGCTGATACTTCTCCCAGTGTTTACCAACATTCCTCCAAATGGCATCTATAAGCCCATTCACAATCCATCTTCGAGTGCAAATTTCTGGGCACTCCAGTGTTCAATCATCTTCCACCTTCAAGTCACGAATGACGGATCCGCCAATCTAACTCTTCAGGTTTAAGAAGATTGAACAGGGGCAGATGTTGTACCCCAAAATTTTCCTTATTATTTATCAAGTAATTTCTCACAAGATCTCCTTTGGTTCAAGACTGCACAAGGGTTGATCAGCTCAAGACACCTCCTCTAGCAGTAATGACTGAAAATTAGGGTTTGAGATTGCAAAAGGACAATTGAACTTTTAATGCTCCATATGACTTTCATGGATCATTTTGGACCCTCCAGACTTCTCATGTCAAGTTTCAAGTCTTGGATCACATTTTTGCTCAGTCAATTGATCAATTGACCTAAAAATCAATTGTATCGGGGGAAAAGTCAACCATGGTCAATTTACAGTCAAACTTCACAATTTTTTGTCCATATCATCATTATGAACTCATATATGTCATTTGATCAAGTTTGGATCACAATTCCTCAAGAAATTTGATCAGATCATCAAAAGGGCAAAATGGTCAAAATTAGGGTTTTAGCTGAGAAGGGCAATTTCTGATTTTTGACCTAGCAAATGGTTGATTGGTTGGAAACGTAATCTCAAGGATTCAATTGCATAATTTTGACCTAATGTCATGACTCAAAACATTGCTCAAGGTCAATTGATTGATAGGTGATTTTCAGTTAACTAATCAAAAGTCAATTGCATACTGAAAAGTCAAACTTTGACTTTTTGGTCAAAATCAAGTGTCAAAAATCACAATTCATCAAAACATGTCAAAATATGAAACTTGTTAATCAAAAAATCAAAAAGTCAAGATTTCATTTTGAAAAGTCAAAATTTCCAAACTTAGAAATTTTTCTAAGTGTTGAAAACTTCATATTTTTTCATAACTTTGAGCCAATTTTTCACCATGATGCAAGATGATTCAAAGGAAACTTTCAACATGAAAGTTATAGATCTCAATGATATCTAAAACATTTCTGAACACAAATCCTCCTAGAAATGTATGGATTTCAAGTTATGATTTGTGAATACATGTTCATGAAACTTGGAAACTTAGTGAAATTTTGCCCTAGTTTAGGCATGATTTTGACCTAACTTCATGGCAATTTTTCACATATTTCCAAGGGGAATTTTCAAAAGTGATAAACATAGAGGTTGTAGAGGATGTTACAAGCTTTCCAAAATGTCCAATAACTTATTGAGATCATGTTTTATCAAAGATAATCAAAGAGACGAAGTTAGGGTTTCATTCTTGATTTACAAGCCATTTCCATGATGAACAAGAATTCAAATCCAAGCCTAGGTTGCATAATCTTTGCTTTGCAGGCCTCAAAATTGTTTGGCACTCCATAATTAAATGTTTGCACAGCTGTTAGAAGCTTTAACCCAAGCATTCAATGCATTGCCCATGCTTAATACCATTTTAGGAAGAAAGGCAACATCGCCATTTTGGAAAAGTGGTTTTTTTGCACAAAGTCAATTATTGAGCTTTGCACTTGTTTTCTTCTGATCACACACAAACTAAAAGCCAAAAGAAACTTGTCTAAAGCCTCAAAATAACTCAGGCCATGCTTGTACTTTGTCTTGAAACCATATTTCCACTTTTCTTCAAAATCAAGCAACTAAGCCATAAGTCTATATCTCGTGCTTATAACTATCTCAAGGGCTACAATCTTTTCCATACATATGCACAAGTTATTTGCAAGCTAAGAAACAAATACAAAAGCTCTAAAACTCCCCCAAAGTCACATTTGCACAATAGACCTCCATTGTTGCATATTCTGGCTAGAAATCCCAAAATCAAAAACTACTCGTGCGTTTCTTGGCCTTTTGCTTCAAAAAGCTTCTAAACATCATACATAAGCCACCCCTGTCCCTGTTACACGACTGTAACACCATCTTCACCCAATTCCAAGTTCAAAAATAGAGCATCACAATTGGACTTCTCCGGACCATTCCAACCACCTTCAGCTCAAGCTAGCCATTGCATTAGCTTCCTAGAGGTCCAAGGAAGCTAACCTGATCATCACCATCACTTGAAACAAGCTCAAACTCATTTCACGATTTCCAGTTTTGAGGTATTTTTCTTGAAGTTCTATCTCATTATTTAGGCATTGTTAGACTTGCATTTATGAAGATATAATGTAGATATCATTTCCCTGAAACTATACATGCCCATAGATTTCATTTATGTTGCTTGAGCATGAGGAATTTTGAGTTTGAACTTGCTGAAACGTTTAGGTCAGAATTTGATACTTTCATACATTCATCCTTATCTGTGATTGTTGACTTAAATTAGTTATATGGTTGGATTCGTGATAAAAAATGCACAAGTTTCATGTTTACATTTTTGAAAATGGTTGAGGAATAAGCAAGTTACAGATCCTTTGGCTGGAGGTTGAAGATGAAGTACAGTTAGGGTGAAATTTATGTTTTGTATTTATTTTTCTGCCAATGTTAACGGATGTACAACCACTCCAGTGGCAAAGGTAGCGCGCGTGTATGCATAAGGTCCAGGGTTCAACACCCAGCGCTACCTTTTGGTGTTACTTTTCACATTTCCCTTTTTTTTGTTTCCAGCGCCTGGGCCTCCTGTTGGGCCTAACCTTCTTTTTGCTAGCTTATAACTCACTGCCTTGTTTCAGCACCCCCTGGCCCATTATTTCTTTATTTCATTTTTTGTTTTATTTTACTTTCATATTTTCTTTTATTATCTTTGTTATTATTATTATTATTATTAATATTATTATTATTATTAATAATAAAAAATTCAAAATATTTATTTTATTATTTTTACTCATTTATATTTTATTTCTCTTTATAAAAACTAAAAAGAACAAAAACAATTTTCTTAATAAATTAATTTCTTTTTCTTGATTAATATTTAGATAATTATGTTTAATTATTAAATTATATTATTTTCTTGTAAATTAAAATTAATTTAGAACTTAGGTTTATTTTAATTAATTAATTTTTATGTACTTTTCTTTTATTCAAAACCTTTCATAAAAATCCTAAAAATACTTTTTAATTTAATTTCTTTCTTAATTAGTTTTATTTAATTTTCACTAATCATTTTCTTAATTAGGTTAAGCCTCTTTCATAAAATCCAAACAAAGATCCATTTCCTTTCCATTACATACTTGTATATTTATCAGTTTTTATACATTATTTATTCAATTATTTGTACATATTCGATATGGTTGTAATAATTAATTAGATTTAATTTTCTTTCAATTCCCCCATTTGTAAATTTGTACACCCCCTCCCCTATTGATGTAATAGCTTAGTATTTTTATTTTCCGCAATTTAATGCTTTATATATAAATGCTAGTAAATTAGAGTTTGTATGGAAAGATTAAAATCAACAAGTTAGAAAACCCTAATTCAAGACAAAACAATGCATGTAAATCAAAACACTTGCACACTTACACCCTTAGGGTAAATCCACTTTGTTGCCTTATGAAAAATGGCCCTGTTATGCATGTGGAGTATCTTAGCAAAAGTAATCAAAAAATACAAGATCATAGTCCCTCGATGACGCTATCAAAGTTGCCTTTCAAAATAATCTTAGTCCCTCAAAGAGAATTGCTAAGATATTTCACAATATTGCTATCATGGCTATACGATGACGCATGTCCTTTCCTTTACATCCAAAGTTAGAGCTTCTTACCAAATCAATGGTAAGATAGCAATATCAAAGGAAAGGAGGAAATGAACTAAGACTTTTGAGTAGGTAGATTGTTCCTAGTTGCTTGCTCATTTTCAAATCAAAACATCCTTGCTATTTTCAAAACAAATACCAACACTTTAAAAACATCTTTCAAACTTGAAACATTTTCAAAAGATCAACACTTCGTATGCATTCTTACGAACGAGAATTATTACAAAGTTTGCCTAAACGATGACGCCTTTTCAAAATACTTTCAAAAAACCACACAAAGCACATTTTCAAACAAAAGCAAGTGATCTAGCAAGAAACTAAGAGCCCATAGATAACTATGGATGAAAAGGATGCTAACACCATCCCTTTTCATAATCTATCCCCCGAACTCAAAAAACAATCTCAAAGGTCTTTCTTGTTCTTTTCAGCCTTTCCTTTTGGATAAAAGAAAAGTTGGTGGCAACTCTTGAAAACCTTAACATTTGCGATAAAACACAAAACACCCAAGTCAATTCTCCCACCGTATAACACCACCTTACCTATCTTCTCTAATATCTGATATGAATCAACAAAACTTGATGTAAGTTTTCGCGACTTCAAAGCTCTGCCAACACCAGTTACCAGAGTAACTCTCAAAAATACATGATTATTATTTTGGAACTTAAGTGTCTTCCTCCTATTATCGTGATAACTCTTCTGATGACTCTGAGAATCTTTCATCTTTTCTTGGATTATCTTGATCTTCTCAGTCGTTTCCTGCACAATTTCAGGTCTGAGCACGTCACTCTCGCCCGTCTCATACCAACATAATGGAGTTCTACACCTTCTACCATACAATGCTTCATACGGTGTCATTCCAATTCTAGAATGAAAACTATTATTATAAGTAAATTCAATCAACGACAAGTGGCTATTCTAAGCTCCTCCTTGTTATAGCACACAAGCCCTCAGTAAATCCTCCAAAGACTGAATAGTCCTCTTTGTCTGACTGTCCGTCTGCAGATGATATGCGAAACTGAACCTCAACTTAGTACCAAAATCATTCTTCAAACCTTTCCAGAACTTCGATGTAAGCCTCAAATCCCTATATGATACGATACTCGAAGGTATCCCATGCAATTTCACAATTTCCTCTATATACATCACAACTAGCTTCTCCATAGGATGATTGATCTTCATCAACAAGAAATGAGTCGATTTAGTCAACCTATCCACTATAACCCAAATTGAATCATTGCCCTTAGTAGTCTTCGGCAATCCCAATACAAAATCCATATAAATATTGTCTCATTTCCATTGCGGAATGTTTAACGGCTGCATTAGACTAGAAGGTTTCTGATGCTCAATCTTCGACTTCTGACAAGTCAAACAAGCATAAACAAACTTGGCGACTTCCTTTTTTATACCAGGCCACCAAAAAAGACTTCTTCAAGTCTTGATACATATTTGTATCACTGGGATAAATACTTAAACCACTTCTATGTCCTTCCTCAAGAATACTCTTTTTAAGGTCTGGAACATACGGAACACAAACACTCTATTTTCGAACCTCATCACACCATTCTCATCAACTCGAAACTCACCTCCATTACCTTGGTTAATCAAGGTCAACTGATCAACCAACTTTAAATTAGACTTCTAACCTTCTCGAATTTCTTCTAAAATACCACTAGTCAGTTTCGACATTTCCAACTTCACACTATCAGGAGTCTCTTCACATGCCAAGCTCATTTCTCCGAATTGTTCGATCATTTCTAACTCTCGAACCATAAGCATCGACATATGCAATGACTTCCTACTCAATGCATTATCCACCACATTCACTTTACCATGATGATGGTAACTTAAATCTAAATCATAATCCTTCAACAACTCAAGTCATCTTCTCTGCCTCATGTTTAACTCTTTTTGATCAAATAAGTACTTTAAACTTTTGTGATCACTGAACACTTCAAGTTTAGATCCGAACAGATAATATCTCTAAAGCTTAAACACAAACACCACAACTGCTAGCTCTAACTCATGCGTAGGATAATTCCTTTCATGAACTTTCAATTATCTAGAAGCATAAGCAACAACTTGTCCAATTTGCATCAATACACCACCAAGACCCATCTTAGATGTATCACAATACACCACAATATATTCATCCAGATTAGGAAAAATTAATATCAGAGTGGTCGTCAACTTCTTCTTCAATTATACAAAACTTTCTTCATACGCAACATCCTACACATAAGCTTGACTCTTTCGAGTCAACTGAGTTAACGGTAATGCCAACTTAGAAAATCCTTCAATGAAACTTCAATAATAACCCGCCAAACCAAGAAAACTTAGAATACCAGTCGTAGACTTCAGAGTATCTGATTGCAATACTGCATCAACTTTAGAAGGATCCACAACAATTCCACCACTAGAAATCACATGGCCAAGGAAACTCACTCCCTTCAACCAGAACTCACACTTAGACAACCTTGCGTACAACTTCTTTGCTTTTAACACTTGCAACACAATTCAAAATGCTCAACATGTTCTTCTTCTGATTTAGAATATATCAAAATGTCATTAATGAAAACTACAACAAACTTGTTCAGATACAAATGAAATGTTCGATTCATATACTCCATGAAAACACTTGGCACATTAGATACACCAAGCGGAATCACAGTGTACTCATAATGATCATACCTTATTCGAAAATCCGTCTTCGAAATATCATATGGTTTAACACAAATATGATAATAACCCAATCTCAAAGCACCCCCCACCAACTAATCCATTAAATAATCAATCCTCCAGAGTGGATACTTATTCTTAATAGTCATTTTATTTAACTGCATGTAGTCCACACAAAATATCATACTTTATCTTTCTTCTTAACTAACAACACAGGTGCACCCTACGGAGAAACACTCGACTGAATGAGATTCTTCTCAAACATTTCTTCTAGTTGTTTCTTCAACTCACTCAGCTCTGAAGCTGACATTCTGCAAGGAGCCATCGTCATTGGACTTGTACCTGGCACCAACTCTATAGAAAAATCCACTTCACATTATGGAGGTAGATTACTTATATCGTCTAGAAACACCTCTTGAAATTCACACACAATAAGTAGATCAACACTCATAGCTTCACAATCAACTTGCAACGATGCAAACATCGCAAACATTAAGAATTCATTTTTTAGGAGTTCATTCACTTGCTTAGCAGGGAACAACATTAGTTCTCCATTATCAACAAACTTAGGGAACCTCAGTGTTTTATAATAACAATTAATGTGAACATAGTTGAACTCCAACCAGTTCATCCCAAGAACAACATCAATTTGGTGTAAGGGTAGACACACAAAATCCATCATAAAACTCTTGCCAAAGATAGTCAAAAGACATCTTAAACAAATAAAAGTAGTAGTAACAGAATCACTAGCAGGAGTATCTATTATCATACTACCATTCATATCAGACAATTTCAATCCCAACATTGTAGCACATTCAATTTAAATAAACAAATGAGTAGCATAAGTATCAATAATAGCAACCAACTCAACATTGTTAATAAAACAAGTACCTAAAATCAACTCGTCCTTCTTAGAATCCTCTGATCCACTCAAAGCAAACACTCTATCATTAGTCTGGCCAGCAGAAACATCCTTCATTGGCTTCTAACATTGGGTCCTAATTGTTTTACCCCAATTTTCCCCCCTGAGATGCCTTCATCATACCATGTTGATTCAATCACAACAAGACCACATTAGGGCTTTTGGTTCTTCTCCCTATCTTTATCTTTGCTCTTTGAGGAATCACCAAGCACCTTGACTTATTTCATTTTGTGGTCATGAATATTTTGTCTTATTTTTTCCTTTTAATTAATAAAATACAATGTTGGTCTGTCTTGCTTGTTACTAATGTAGGTAAAGGCAATGAGGCTTAGCAAGTTTCTCCATGGGTTCATGAGTTTATTTCCATGCCCTAGTCAATAAAGCTTGAGAAGCTCAAACCTCACCGTTGGATTTATTTTGGAAGGAATGGAATGGCAAGGTTATTTTGGTTCACCACATGTAAAAGCTATCAAGATTGATTAAAAAAACACAAGGGGTTGATTGAAGAAGTTGTCATGCTTGGACAAGGCTTTGTTCCCATTGGTCACAAGTGCATATTTCTCTCAATTCTCAAGATATGGAAGTGGTCTTGGTGGCTATGAGTTCTAATTTTTATCCTCAACAACTTCTACTTATAAAACATTTGTATTGGTACAAGAAGGTGGTTCAAAATTGTCAAGTTTCTTCCAAGCTTTTTCTTGATCTAGGAGCTAGGGTTTTGAACTTCAAAGAATCATATCTTGCTCATATTTTGGTATTTTTGAGTGATTCAAAAAACATCATTCTCTTCAAAGGGCTATCAACAAATCACTTCAAAAGTTTCAAAGAGTTTTCATGTGGAAGTAACTTGATGATGAAGAAAGATTACAAGTCCTCCAGATGAACCCCCAATTTCTCATGTGTGACTTCAAATGATCATAACTTGGTCAATTTTTATCATCTTGAACCCACTCGTTTTCCATAATGATATTGAGAATGTGAACTTTATGCCTTCTTTTATGTGCAAAGTGAGAAAATGAATAGAAGATACCCTAAGGATGCAAAAGATTATATGTCATTTCATGATTTTTTTCCAACTTCAACAACTCATAACTCTCTCAATTTTTATAGATTTTGAATGGTTCTAGTTTCAAAATTTCATTTAAGAGGTCTATTTCATTCCATCTTTTTTGGTCAAGAGTAAATTACAAGTGGAAGGCCATGTTTGGATGCAAAACATTATAGGTCACTTTTGAAGGAAGAGTTGAAATATTTCTAAGTATCGAAAGTCAACTTCTTTTTTCCCAACTTTGAATCAATGGAACTTTCAGCTCAAGCATCCATTTGATTCCATTCTTTTTCCATTGCAAAGCTTGTAACCTCATCTTTCTAAAGCATCATGAATCATGCCTTAAGACCCCTTGAGCTGAGAATGCCATTGGATTGAACTTGGTAAATTGGAACTGAAGTTTCTCTATAAGTTAGAATTTGAAGTCTTTGTTTTGGCTTCTAATCACAAGTTTTCCATGCGTTTTTGCCTCTAAACGTGTTTAGTGAAGTTCCAGAATTGATTAGCACAACAAAACGTGCATTTTGGATGAGTTTTGATCAAATTAGAAGTCACACTTTTCTTGTTTGCAACTTCACACGATTTCCCTCCAAACTTCATCATTTCACATGCTTCAACATTCCATTTGATTCCCTATAAATAGAGGGTCATCCCCCATTCATTTCCTCAAGCTTGGATAGCCAGAATCACCCTGCCAAACTTGCTCCATAACTCAAAATTCTGCTAATTTGAAATCTATTCTCAAGCCTTTTTTAATCCATTTTTTCCATCAATTCACCTTCCTTGATCTTCCCTAAAGCTAACTGTGATACGGTGGAAGAACCGATTGTTAATACTGGTTTGCGTTTATTGTTTGCAAAATGTCACGATAAGAAAGAGTCACCACCGACTTTTATTTTATCCAATCAGGAAAAGGAAAAAGAATAGAAAAAACCTTTTTCGAGATGTTTGAGTACGGGGGGTAGATTATAGAAAGGGAAGGTGTTAGCACCCTTTCTATCCATGGTTTTCCATGGGCTCTTAGGTACTTGCTCATTTTGAAAACTACTTGTGTGTGCTTATTTTGAAAAGTTTTGTTTTACTTCATGTTAACCCCTGTTTCTGTCCTCAAGAGTGTTACGAAGTTGTTTTTGAAAACTTTGTTAGAAAAGTGTTTGTGTGAAAAAATTTGTTTGTTTGAGAAAGTACCTAGGAACTAATCTACCTACTCGAAAAAGGTCAGTTCGTTTTCCTTTTAGACAATGCTATACCATTATTGAGAAATAGGTAGCATCTTCGTTGGAGTTTTTTAGGGACATTCGAAGAGATATGTACAATCACAAAAGCAATGTTAGGAAATGTTAGTAATCATCCTAAAGCCTTAAAGATCTTTTTTCAAGGCAACATCCGAATGGGTCATTTTAGATCTTTCGGGGCTAGAGGACAACCACTAACAAACCCTATACTTCATGACCGTTTACCGAAGGCAACCAGAGTGGAGTAAACCCTAGGAGTGAGCATGTGCGAGTGTAATTTTCAGTTAATTTATCTTTGCACATTTAGGGTTTTCTACCGTATTAATTTTCAGTTTGTCTTTCCATACTGTTGTACCCCAAAATTTTCCCTCCCATTTTTCACTCAAGATGCTATCCCAGGGTTTCTCAAACACTCAATTTGGCTCAAAAGTTGATCAAGCAGATTCTTTTCCTAGGCAACCAGTCAGCAATTAGGGTTTTGCACTTCTCAAAGGAAATTGAGTCATCAAGGTTTCAAATAAATCACCATGTCTCCTCAAGGTTGTTTAAGTCAATTTTCAAACCTCACAATGCAAGTTTGCCCAATCCATGGCCCAGATAACCGCAAAGGCATTTGTGTGATTTTAAATTTTCTTAACCACAATTTTCTGAGGGTTGATGTTATTCTTGGGAGCATGTTCTGTTTGGATAAGGTATATAGTTTAAGGCTCTCATTTTAAATAATCATGATTGTGGATTCAATTAATCAATTAGGTTGGAGCTTTTAAACATTTATTTTGTTTAAGAGTGCAAAATATGTGATTTATCCTATCATATTGTGTTTGCTTAAAATTCAAGTTATCAAGCTAAGATGTTTTATTCAAAACGTTCAATCAAGAATTTCAAAGTTAAACTGAAACTCAAAGTTTTGTACAACAAATTTCACTATTACTCAAGTTTTGTGTTCATTACATTTTGTGGGTCATTCACAAAGTAAATTACAAATGATTACAAGTGAAATACAAGTTAAATTTACAAGGAAAGAATTGCTTCTTCTTCAAGACTCTTTGCTTCATCTTCAAGAAATTTCTCATTGCTAGCCATGGTCTTCTCTTCATCTTGTCTTGCTTGCCATCCAATTGTTTGTACATGTAACAAAAGAAAGAAAAAAAACATTAGCAAATAATCAACATTGAAAAGTCCAAGTAAAAATGATTTTCATCACTAGGGTTTGTGAAATTCTGGCTGCAGACACTCAATGTCACGTTCAATGTTATGACACCGTATCTGACTTACTATATGACAGTAAATACAAAAGCAATAAAGAACACAGTCAATTGTTTACCCAGTTCAGTGTGCAACAACACCTACTCTGGGGGCTACCAAGCCAGGGAGGAAATCCACTATAAGAGATGTTAATTCAGGAATAAACCAACCAGTTTATCTCCTTCACTTAAGACCTACCCAATGCAATTCCAATCTAAGTACAACTTAAACCTGAGTTCCTACTCACTCCCCCTCAATCACAGCAGTGATACATAAACCAATTTGACTTAAGAATTGATGAAGACACTCTTCAAAAACAAACACTTGATTAAGCTTCACAGCTTTTTAATCAAGCAACACAATCACTCGTGCTTCACAGCTTTGAGTGATGCACACAGCTAACTTGACTCTGCTTCACAGCTTTAGTCAAGGAACATTCAAACACTCTTCAAAGCTTTGAGTGCTATACAACCCTTACAATTAGAAACCTATTCCAAGTCACTTATCACAATGATAATTGCTTGGAGTACAATACTCAAACCTATACAGATTACAAATGATCTTCTGATCAATAAAAGGGATGCCTTGCAAAACAGCAGCTCTGTTGAATATATAGCAGCTGCAACTTCAGTTAGGGTTTCCACAAAAACCTAGGGTTAATTCCGTTTGACCTAAAGACCAGGTCACAGGACTTTATTAACCAGGTTTGGGTTGAGCTAGGTTACCCCTCAAAAAACGCAGGATTCTGTTCAGGAAAGACTGAGTTATTTTCCTGAAAAAACTCAGACTTATCCAACCTGCAAACCTGTTAGTTCAGAACAGGATGTCATAACATCTGTTATGACATCTGAGAAAACCTGTCTACTGATTTAGCAAAATGTGATCATTTTGCAAAATGCTCAGATACACACTTATAAACATCAGTACTTGAATTACAATATTTTTCTGCAAAGGTACCTAATGAGTCAGTACAAACTAAACTAGAATGTTATGACATCAGTCATGACATTCACACATACACTTGGGTTTTACCAAAAATGCAAGCCAATACCTAAACAACTACAAACTCCCCCTTTGGCAGATTTTTGGCTAAAGACCCTAAGCAATCAGAGATAGATAGCAGCAGAAATAAATGACTGCAGAAAAATAAAATGTCTAATTGAGCAAGTACATATTAAGTACCAAAATATTCTCCCCCTCTTTAGCCACAAATGGGCCAAAGATACATACAGTTATCCAAAAACAATTAATAAGAGCAGTAGCAGAAAAAAAACTGAACACACTTCCAAACTCCACCAGATATCAACACTGACCAGCAACACCACCAAACATCAACCAACCTTCAAGCACTGTCATCAGACTCAGAGGAGCTAGTTTCTTCAATGTTGAGATGACCTTCAGCTTCTACACCTTCTTCCCTTCTATTTTCTTCAGCTTCCTCCTTTTCTAGCCTGACAATTAGAGTTTCTAGGGTCCTTTTTCTAGCATCCAGCTCTTTGCAAGTTTCTTTTAAAATAGCTATGACATCTGATGTCTTGGACTGGGTCTTCACAGACGATGTCTCAGCTGATGTTATGACAATGTCTGGAGCATGAGATCCCTGAAACAATTTGTAGTGCAAGCCAAGGGCAGGAGCTCTTTTGCAAACTGTATCCCTTGCCACAAGGACATCAGGATATTGTGCAAGGATGATTCCACAAAGGAGGGAGGGAAAGGCAATTGGTCCTTTGACAGCATAACTGCTAGCATGCTTTAAAGTTTGTTCAAAGATGTACCTGCCATAGTCAAAAGCAGTCTTGGTTCCCACAGCATAAATAAATCTCCCCAATCCTGTGGAGATAGTTGATTTATGATTTGTAGGCACCCAGTTGGCTGCACCTATTTTATGCAAGATGGAAAATTTCATGCTGAGTTTACTGGCATTCAGCTTGCCTTTCAAGGGCCAGCACTTTACTTGCCTGGCTGTGATGGTTTGACAAATTTCATTGTCAGTTGCCTCCAGATCAGGACAGTCCTCATTTGTTCTTCCAAGAAACTTGTTGATTTCTGATGGAGAGAACTTGACCCTTCTTCCTCTAACAAAAACACTTTCAAAGTCAGCTGACCTTCCATCAGCACAATCATTAGAAAAGTTCACTACAAACTCCTTGACCAGATTTTCATAACATTTGTTAAACTTTATCACTGTCTTCATTAGTCCAGCATTCTTGATCAGGTCCATGATGTCTTTGCACTCCAAGGCATCATTGTTGAGTTCTCTCTCTAAGGCTATTCTCTTTAAGCAAACATACTTCCATCTGTTTGCATTGTCAGGATGATGAAAAGAGATGTTGTCTGTTGGGACTTCAGGCACTCTAGCAATTTTGCTGGAGGGGAGCTTCCTTCTGATAGGAGTTTCTTCAATATCAATCTCAAATTCTAATTCCTCATCAGAATCAGAAGATTCAGGTTCTTTTCTCTTCTTAGAGATTGGTTGTCTAGCAGTATGCACCTGGGCCTTCTTCCCTTTTGTCTGAATACTTTTCTCAGCCATGCCTTCAGCCTTGGATTTCTTAGCATTAGGTTTATCATTCTGACTACTCTTTCTTTTCATCAATCTCCTAGCTATGCTAGGGTTCACATTAGCAATCAGATCATTATCTGAGTAATCCTCATCCACATCAATGATAGGTGGATCAACAGCCTTTTCTGAAGGGTTCTGAATGTTGTCTTTTTGTGTCACAACATTCTCAGTGACATCTACATTCTCAGAAACTTCCACATTTGGACTTTCTGATTGGTTTAAAGGGACAGAGATCCCCGGTACAGATTGGTTGCCACTCAGTATACTAGTAACCAGCCTAGCAATAGCTTGATGAACTTGAACTGATCCTTCTCTATTAGGTACAGAAGACAAAGGATGAGAAGAATTACCAGAGGCTGTAGCTTGAGCTCTTCCTGCATGTCTGGTTCTGAGCTTTTTGACTTTGGCTGGGTCAGTTTCCATCTCTCTGAGAGGAGTGACCTCAAGAACTTCAGATTCTATGCATGGGGTGATTGCCCTAGAATCTTGGTCAGATGATGACGATGATGAGGATGACGAAGTTGCCATGGTTGAAGACGATGTCTGAGACATTTTGATTGACTTTGAGTAATGGTAGCAGTTTGAGAAAATTCTTTGATTGTGAGGAGGAAACAGGTTGCAAGGACGAGAGAGGTAGGGGGTAAAAGGGAGTCTTTTCAACTTCTTAAAGATTTTGGAAGAATTGTGAAAGTATATGATTAACCCACTAAAGATAGACTTAATAAAATTAATTCCTTCAACCTTTGTTTTAAGCAAAATTAATTGCTATAAAATCTTATGTTGGTGAATACCCAACCTGCCCTTCAAATTTTCAAGTTTATTTCCAACAAGAGCCTTGGTAGAAGAATCAGTCAGCTGAAGCTTAGAGAAACTATGTTCCAGTTTAAATGACTTCTTCTCTTCAAAGTCAATAGGGTTCAAGGAAATGTTGATTGTATTCAGATTGTCACAACACAATGTCACAACATCTTGTGTAACATTGTACTCAGGGAGCATCTGTTTTGACCAGATGTTTTGAGAACAGTTTTTCCTAGCAGCAACTATTTCCGCACAGAATTGGGAAGGCATTCTCTTGGTTGATTCTTGAATAATTTTCTGTTTGTCCAGTCCATTTTGATGGAGAGTTATAGGAGAGGAGACTTCAAGCCTCATTTCTTCAGGGAAACAGAATTTATTAGACTTGTTATTTCCAACATCCTTGTCAAGATGACTTATGGTTCTGACAACACATCCTTCTTCAAGTTTATTTTCCACATCACAGATATTATCAACCTGTAGTTTTGGAGTTCTTCTGACTGCTTCCATAGAAATAGCTCTTTTCATTCTTCTAAGATGAAGGGGACCAAGCTTATGCTGCCACAGTTTCATCTCTTTTTCTTCTTTGATAATTGGACACATAGTGGAGATATCAGTGTTCTCAGGCTGCCACAAGTAGCAGTTATCTTTGGATCTGATTCCTCTCATTACAACTTCTAGTTTTTCATTAATTACTAGACATTCAGATCTTGAGAAGTTGACCTTGAATCCTAGATCACATAATTGACTGATACTAATGAGATTAGCAGTCAGCCGTTTTACCAGTAGTACTTTATTCAGACTTGGAACTCCAGGGCAGTCCAAATTACCAACTCCTTTGACTTCACCTTTAGCACCATCTCCAAAGGTCACAAAACTGGTGGTGTGAGGCATAACATTATTGAGGAGATTTTTGAATCCAGTCATGTGTCTGGAACATCCACTGTCAAAGTACCAGCCTTCCTTTGCAGACACTCTCAAGGAAGTATGGGCTATCAGGGCAGTAGCCTTTTTCTTCCAATGAGGAGTATGTGGTACCCCTTTTGGCTTAGGTTTAGAACCTGAGTTCTGATTAGGATATCCATGTAATCTGAAGCAGAAGGGCTTTATGTGGCCATATCTCCCACAATGATGACATCTCCATCTTTGGTATTTTTTCTTCATATATTTCTGATGTTGAGAGGTGTGTTGAGACATCTGCTTTGACAATTGTTTAACATGCCTGATCTTCTTATCTGCACCAGGTTTCTTAGCTTCCACAAATCCTAGACCAGATTTGTTTCCCACATTTTGTCCCACTTGTAGGATCTCTTCCAATTTATCTGATCCATTGGTCAACATCTTGCCAGATTTTGTCATTTGGTTCAGTTGTGAGTTCAGTAATTGAACTTCCCCTTCTAGGTGACTTATAGTTTCAAGATCTGCCCTTTTTTCTGCCTCCAGCTTTATAATGAGTTTTGACTGTTTCTCATTCTGCACACAGACTTCAGCACTTCTGATACACAATTTCTTGTAGGTATCAGCAAGTTCTTCAAATGTCACTTCTTCATCACTAGTGTCACTTTCAGAAGTACAAACACTAGTTAGAGCAGTAACTAGTTTGGCAGATTCTTCTTCAGAATTACTTTCTGAATCATAGTCAGACCAAGTAACAGTCATTCCTTTCGTTTGTTTCTTAAGAAAGGTAGGACATTCAGCTCGAATATGTCCATATCCTTCACATCCATGGCATTGAATACCTCTGCCTTGGTTTCCCTTATCTTCTGACCTTGGTCTTCTGCTGGAACTGTCAATGTCAGAGGGAATGTTATGAACATTAGACCTTGACTTTGGATCCATTCTTTTGATGAGCTTGTTGAACTGTCTTCCAAGCATAGCAATAGCTTCTGATATATTTTCTTCTTCATCCTCCTTGTTTTCAACATCAGCGTTGGATACAAGTGCTATGCTTTTGTTCTTCTTGTCACCATTATCAGTGATCCCCATCTCAAAAGTCTGAAGAGACCCAATAAGTTCATCCACTTTCAACTTGCTGATGTCCTGGGCTTCCTCTATGGCAGTTACCTTCATTGCAAATCTTTTAGGCAAGGATCTGAGAATCTTCCTTACCAGTTTTTCTTCTGACATCTTTTCTCCCAGTGCTCCTGAGGTGTTGGCAATCTCCAAGATGTTCATGTGAAACTCATGAACGGTTTCATCTTCCATCATTTTTAGATTCTCAAACTTGGTGGTCAACATCTGAAGCCTTGACATTTTTACTTTGGAAGTGCCCTCATGAGTAGTTTTGAGAGTGTCCCAAACTTCCTTGGCCAGTTCATATTGATGTACTAGTCTGAAAATGTTTCTATCAATTCCATTGAACAAGGCATTTAAAGCTTTTGAATTTCCCAGAGCTAACTCATCTTCTTCTTTACTCCAATCTTCCTCAGGCTTTAGACTGATTGTCCCATCTTTCTCAGTTATGGTGGGATGAATCCATCCTTTGTCAGCAGCTCTCCAAGCCTTTTTGTCCAGAGATTTTAGGAAGGCAATCATACGAGGTTTCCAGTAGTCATAATTAGTTCCATCCAGAATAGGTGGTCTATTTCCAAAAACTCCTTCTTTGTCCATAGTGCCAGAAAGTGATATCCCTAGATCTCACCCAGTAATACAGGCAGGGTGCCTGCTCTGATGCCAATTGAAATTCTGGCTGCAGACACTCAATGTCACGTTCAATGTTATGACACCGTATCTGACTTACTATATGACAGTAAATACAAAAGCAATAAAGAACACAGTCAATTGTTTACCCAGTTCAGTGTGCAACAACACCTACTCTGGGGGCTACCAAGCCAGGGAGGAAATCCACTATAAGAGATGTTAATTCAGGAATAAACCAACCAGTTTATCTCCTTCACTTAAGACCTACCCAATGCAATTCCAATCTAAGTACAACTTAAACCTGAGTTCCTACTCACTCCCCCTCAATCACAGCAGTGATACATAAACCAATTTGACTTAAGAATTGATGAAGACACTCTTCAAAAACAAACACTTGATTAAGCTTCACAGCTTTTTAATCAAGCAACCCAATCACTCGTGCTTCACATCTTTGAGTGATGCACACAGCTAACTTGACTCTGCTTCACAGCTTTAGTCAAGGAACATTCAAACACTCTTGCTTCAAAGCTTTGAGTGCTACACAACCCTTACAATTAGAAACCTATTCCAAGTCACTTATCACAATGATAATTGCTTGGAGTACAATACTCAAACCTATACAGATTACAAATGATCTTCTGATCAATAAAAGGGATGCCTTGCAAAACAGCAACTCTGTTGAATATATAGCAGCTGCAACTTCAGTTAGGGTTTCCACAAAAACCTAGGGTTAATTCCGTTTGACCTAAAGACCAGGTCACAGGACTTTATTAACCAGGTTTGGGTTGAGCTAGGTTACCCCTCAGAAAACGCAGGATTCTGTTCAGGAAAGACTAAGTTATTTTTCTGAAAAAACTCTGACTTATCCAACCTGTAAACCTGTTAGTTCAGAACAAGATGTCATAACATCTGTTATGACATCTGAGAAAACCTGTCTACTGATTTAGCAAAATGTGATCATTTTGCAAAATGCTCAGATACACACTTATAAACATCAGTACTTGAATTACAATATTTTTCTGCAAAGGTACCTAATGAGTCAGTACAAACTAAACTAGAATGTTATGACATCAGTCATGACATTCACACATACACTTGGGTTTTACCAAAAATGCAAGCCAATACCTAAACAACTACAGTTTGCTTTTAGGAATCAGAATCTTGTTTGTTTTAATTACCATCCATTTGTACCTATTTTTTGCAAATCTCAAACCTAGGTTTTGGTTCACAAAAAAAGGGAAAAAGAAAATATACAAACTGGACACGCAAGGCAGCAAATACAAACAGTTCAAACTGCAAACAAGCAACAGACAAATGCACAACTGGCCAAACAAGCCCAATGATACTGCAACAATCAAACAACAACACAAGATGCAAGGGGACAACATCAAATAAAAGCAAAACAACAGTACAAGAGGCAAGGCAACATGCTGCAAATAGCAGCAGTCACATCCAAGGCAGAACCAAACCTGCTGCAAACCAACAAGCAAATACAACAAAGACTACAACAGAACAAAACCAATAATATGCAACAGAACAAAACCAATAATAGACAACAGAAAATATATCAAAAGCAGAGTGCTTTATTTCACAGAAAAATGAAAGAGGAAAAAAGAGTTGGGAGGATATCACCTAGGCCATATAACCAATCCCAAAATTGTGCAAAGTTGCTATGCACATACAAACAAATTGGCAGCCGTGCAAAGCAACCCAAAACAACCAGCAAACCAGCCTGCATTACAGTCTAAAAACCTGCTCAAACTTGCACCAAAATGGACATAGTTCAAACTGCACTCTAAAGCTCAAAGCTAGAAAAACCAAAACTGTCAAAACTCACAAGTTTTTCCCTCTTGTTTTCACCCTAATATGATAACAAGGAGAACCACTATTTTATAAAAGAGGAGGAGATTATTTGAACAAAAAGAGAGAACCAACAGATTTTCAAAACATCACAAAGTCATAAGCCAACAAAATCATCAAAAACATCACAAAGACCATCATTGTAAAACCATCAAAACAACCAAAATACCATCATTGTAAAACCAGCTAGTATCAAAAAGCCATAAACCATCAAGCCATCACTGTAAAACCAAAAGCCACAGATTTATCATAAAATATCACAAAAAAAACCAGAACCAGCAAATACCAGATATCACAAAAAACAAAATCATCAAACATCAAAGGGCCAGAAACCAAAAGCCACAGATATCAAAGCCACAAAACCAGAACCAACAAATCAACCAATAAGTTTACAACATCAAAAAATATTATCATCAAACACCATCACCAAAAACCTACAGCGACCCAATAACTCAGAAAAAGACAAACCCTAATCATCATTGTTGTTCAACCCAACAATCATCCCAACATATTCAGAAGAAGAGGAATAGATTCAGATAAAGACCAGAAGCACAAATTTCAAAAAAAAAGGTTCGAAGCTCACAGATTTAGAGAACACGGCCTCCGTTCTCTCTTTTTCTTTACATTATGTTTCCATTTTGCATGTTTCATTATAAATCATCGCTGTTCGCTACATCTCTGACCTAGGGTTTCCGTCCACCCCTCTTTAGATCTAGGGATTTAGAGTAAGAATCTGCAAAAATTAATCACAAATTAGTAATTAGGGAAAGGAGACGATCAGAGTTATGTAAAAAGAATAGTGTTTTGGAGTCATGCCGCTGCCGTCACCGCCGTAAGGCGATTTCCGGCGTGGCCAAGTGGTCTTCTCCGGTGAAGGCTCATAACAAGAGAGAAGTGAGAGCAGCGCATTAAGAGAGAGAAAAAGATATGAATTATGAGGGTTCTGTGGTCCAAGTTAATTAGTTTTGTTTTGTTTGATAATCATATCATGGCCCAATCCGGTGGTGACACTTGTCACCACCTCTTTAATCATCCTGAGTAATCACACACATGCGCCTCTATATTAGTAATTTGTGTACCCTCATCATCCTTCCATCTGTTTCCATATCATCATCTATCATAACCCCTTAACGCACCATAGATGCAGGCCTATGGTACACCTCCAGGGGGTTGCTGCACCTGATCAGCCAAGAGCATTGGGCCTTTTGATTTCTACACCCCCAGTTTTGCTCTATTTGCAGGCCCATTTCTAGCTTTGCCTTTATATTTTTTGTTGTTAATATTTTTTTTATTTGACTTTTATTTTATATTTCAGCATACATTTAAAAATTGCAAATAGGTAGATATTTGTTTTAAATAATTATTAACTTTAAAATAATTTTTGTTTGACATTATTAATTAAGTCCTTAATTAATTTTATCAAATGAAAAGAGTTTTAACTTAAATAATTATTTATTACTTCACCCCTATTCATTAATTTGTACCCCCCATTCCCGAAGCTCTGTAATAGCGTAGAATTTCAATTTCCGCATTTTATTATTTTACTTATTACTGTATAGTAATTAGGCGTGTATGGCAAGATATAAAATCAATCTCTAGATAAACCTAATTTCAAAGATAAAATTAACTCGAATCAAAAACACTTTTCACACGCGCACCTCTAGGGTAACCCCGCTCATTGCCTCGAAAATACAGTCATGTCACTCGAATATGGGACGCTTTAGAAATGACCCTTCGATAAAAAAAGATCGTAGTCCCTCGATGACCCTCGATGTTGCCTTCGATAAAATGATCTCGTCCCTTACGAAAATTGCTAAAGCGTCATATAAGTTGCTTTCGATGACTGTAAAATTGACCCACGCTTGTCCCTTTACATCCAACGATGGGGCTTCTTACCAAATCAATGGTAAGATAGCAACATTAAAAGGAGGAAGAAAATAACATTTGAGACCTTTCGAGTAGGTAGATTCTCTCCTAATTGCTCGCTTGCTCACGACAAAAAATTTTTTACACCAACACTTTCATCTCAAAACATTTTCAAAAGACAAGACCTTTTGTATACATTCTTATAAAGACGAGAACCTTTGCAAAATATATTTTCAAAAACCACTTTCCAAAACACAATCCACAAACACATCTTTGAACTATCTTTTGAAACAAAACTTTGTACGCGTTCTTATAGAAACGAGAACCATTACAAAGAAATTTTTCAAAACACTTTCAAAGCCCACACCACAAGTACACTGTCAAAACAAAAGCAAGTGATCTAAGCGAGTAACTAAGAGCCCATGGAAAACCATGAATGAAAATGGTGCTAATAACTTCCCTTTTCATAATCTACCCCCCGAACCCAAGAAATAATCTCGAAAGGTCTTTCCTGTGCTTTTTTACCTTTCCTTTTGGATAAAAGAAAAGTCGGTGGCGACTCTTGCTATCCGCATAAATGCGATCAAAATGCAAAACACCAAGACATTTCTCCCACCGTATCATAGAACTGGCGACTCTGCTGGGGACTATTCTAAAAGTGGGGTTACCTTAGGATTAGATCACCTTTACTTGCTTTCATTATTTGATTTGTGTGCTTTATATTTAGTTCTTTGTATTGGGCTTGCTTTGATCCTCCACCCGGATCTGGGACACCTTTTAGGTAAATAACAATAGATTATGGAAATTGTACGGTATAAACTGATATGGTTGAGACAATGGCTATGTTAGTGTGACGCATTTGTGGGTACCGGTATCCCTCGTGGTGAATCAAGGAGAATACGGGGCCGCTGAGTGGCTTCATAAAACACTAATTGACTTTAGAACCCTAATTGAACAAACTTGGCCATTAGGATGTAGTGAGATAGCCGGTTTCGGTGTAGAGCTGAAAATTGGTTGATACTCGATACTACACTCTTTGAGGCTAGACTTTTGGGATATATCGGCCGCAAGAAAAGATTGTTGTGCTGAGACAATGCCTAAGAGAAAGGTCGGTGATATTGAGATCCTTTAGAACCCGATCACTATTACTAGGACAGGTTGAGCCAACTAAACTTCAAGAGGGTACTTACCTATAAAACCCATGCAAGCCTAAAACTTGGGACTTGTTTGCTGTGTGTATATATTTACTTGTACATAAACATCATGAACATCATACGCATGCTCACTAACCATTTCAAGGATTTAGAAATTTATCTTTGTTTTTGCTTTGTAGGTCATGAACTCCATCCGAAGAAACACCATCTGAATCAGCTTTGTAAAAGAACACCCTCAACTTCAAGAGCTAGCCTCAAGAGTGCCCGGGGATTCTCCTTTTACCAAGAAATATGGTCGACTCCTCTGTTTGGCTACATCCAACTTCCAAGAAGAGATGATGTGTGTACTATTCCATTTCTTTGATCCCATACATCATTGTTTCACTTTCCCAGACTACCAGTTGGTACTTACACTGGAAGAGTTCTCTCTACTCTTAGGGGTGCCCGTGATTGATCAGGTACTGTTCACCGGTCTAGAAGGGTTTCCAAAACCTGAATTCATCGCCTAAGCTTTGCATATGAAGAGGGCCGACATCATAGCCAATTAGGAGACAAGAAGCGGGTTTAAAGGCTTTCTAGCTAAGTTTCTATTGGAAAAGGCTCGTTCATTCTGGGACGACATGGATTTCCAAGCTTTCGAAGACGTCCTGGCTCTTCTCATTTATGGTTTGGTTTTGTTTCCCAAATCGGACCAATTCATAGACGTTAATGCCATCAAAGTCTTTCTCTCTTGCAATCCTATACCTACCTTACTAGGAGACATTTTGCATTGCCTTCATACCCGCACCATGAAGAAAATAGGTACTCTTTTGTGTTGTATCCCCCTACTCGCTAAGTGGTTCACTTCACACCTACCTCAGTCAACATTGAAGAACGAGCAAAGACTGACTTGGTCTCAAAGGATGATGTCTCTCACCCACTCTGATACCCGTTAGTGTTCGAGATCCTTGGAAGATGTCTCTATCATTGACCGCTATGGGGAGTTCCCTAATGTACCTCTGCTTGGTATTAGGGGGTATCACCTACAACCCCTGCTTAGATCTTCGACAGTTTGGGTATGCCCGAAGAGACGGCCTTCACGAGATGCTCATCCAAGGTATGGTGTTCGACTACGACAAAGAAAACCAAGGTTGCTGCCAGAGGTTTACACGTGCTTGGGGAATGGTGAACAAGGTGAGCAGTAGAACTTTGGGACACAAAAACTCTATCCCTCTCGAGCCTTACCTTAGGTGGGTACGGGCTTGTGCTCAGAGTCTCGTGATGCCTTACCCTTCCATCCTTCCTGTCATCATAGAGCCTGTTATTGAAGGAGACGTCCCATATACCATTTTTCATCCTGACATGCCTACCTCTCTCGAAGACTTGCAGAAAGCTTGGGTTCAGTTGAAGGAAGAGCGAGACACCTTTGAAGCCCAATTTTACGCCAGTGAGAAGAAGGTTTTGGAGCTCACCAAACTGCTTCATGAAGAGAAAAAACTGAATGCCTACATTTCTCCAAAGAGGATGCGTTCAGTCTTTTTGTCTTAGGAGCTTTGTTGTATTTTATTTCTTTCATAATAAGCCCAAGGAGGCATGATGTATTCAAACTTGGATTTTAATATAACGCGTGTTCTTTTTTGGTTTAAACATATTTAAATCTCTAAATTTCCTTGAAATCATTTGCATATTGCATCTTCATTCATCATAACATCATACAGGTTTCTCATAACAGGTCACCTTATCCTTCTACTGTTTATTTCAGTGAGATGGATGTTGAACAGACTGTGAAAGATCTTCAGGCGTAGAATGCCCAGTTTCAACAAATGCTCTTGGCTCTGACAAAAGGACAAGAGGAGTTGAAGACTCTACTGGCCAAGGAGAAGAAGAAGAAAGCAAAGAAGTCAACCGGTGTTGTGATCCTGGGGAGAAGGTTTAAAGGATAAGTCGGACGAACTTTGGACTTTGCAACATCATCAGGCGAAGGAGATAATCAA
Source organism: Vicia faba (assembly GCA_948472305.1). Lineage (NCBI taxonomy): Eukaryota > Viridiplantae > Streptophyta > Magnoliopsida > Fabales > Fabaceae > Vicia > Vicia faba. The sequence continues at coordinate 920,102,321 of OX451736.1, read as the reverse complement.
ACCCAGGAAGTGAACAACGACCCAACATCCGAGGAAGAGGAAGAGCCTGATTAGTCTGAGGAACAATATCCTCCTGCTGATGATAAATACAAACAGCTAGAGGATCGTTTGAATGCTATGGAGATTCAGAGGGTACCCGGTCTGGATTTTGAAGAATTAGGACTCATCTCAGGGGTTGTCATCCCACAAAAATTCAAGGTCCCCACTTTCGCCAAATACGACGGTGTCTCTTGCCCAAAGCTACATCTAAGGTCATACGTCAGAAAGATTCAACCCCATACGGCTTACAAGAATCTGTGGGTGCATTTCTTCCAAGAGAGCTTATCTGGGACGCAGTTGGATTGGTTCTATCAATTGAAAGGGACCAATGTTCGCAATTGGGAAGAGTTAGCCGCCACTTTCTACAAACAATATCAGTACAATGCTGATTTAGCTCCGACTAGGACGCAATTGCAAATCATGTCTATGGGAACAGGTGAAGGTTTCAAAACCTATGCTAAAAAATGGAGGGATCTCGCAAGAAGAGTCCATACCCCTCTATCTGACAGAGAATTAGTGGATATGTTCCTTGGCACCTTGTCAGGACCATTCTTCAACCACCTGATCGGGAGTTCCTCAGCTGGATTTACTAAAATAATCATGACTGATGAGCGGGTCGAAGCCGGTATAAAAAGCGGAAAAATTCAAAGAGATGCATCCTCTAGCATGATGAAAAAGCCCTTTTTTGAAAAGAAGGAGGTCAGTGCTACATATGACTATAGGAATCAAAACAAAACTGACTGTCTCCCAGCGGTAGGGGCTATTATGATTTCTAATCCTATGCCAAATCAACATCGAAGTTATCAGCGCAAGCCAGAAGCGCCCATGAGACGATTTACCTAGATCAACATGACCATGTCTCAAGTTTTGCCACACCTTCTGAAGACCAATATGACAACTTTAAAGGAAGCTCCTAAGAACCCCAATACTACTTCTCCTCGCTACAACCCGAACGCCCGACGTTCCTATCATTCTGAAAGCCCGGGGCACGATACAAACGATTATTGGGCCTTAAAGAATAAGGTGCAAGACCTTATCGACACGAAGGAGATTGAGTTTGATCCCCCAGAAATGCCTAATGTAATAACGGCGCTGTTGTACCCCAAAATTTTCCCTCCCATATTCTTCAAGGTTTGTGAAGAATCATCTTCAAATGGTTCAAGATTGCTCAAGGATTGCACAGTCCAAATGCCTCCTAAGCCAATCAAGATTAGGGTTTTGGTTCTTTCAAATACTTTGAGGTTGTCAATGGCTCAATCAAGTCTCATATTCCCATATACATCCTCAAGCACCTACATGTCAAGTCTCAAGACTCACAGTGCCAAATTGCACAGTCAAAAGCTCCATTTACTTCACAATCAACTGCAGGGGTAAAATGGTTATTTTACAGTCAAAAGTCAGAATTTTTGGTCAACATCTTATTTTGAGCACACAATCATCATTTGATCAAGTCTTGATCATGATTCCACAAGAATGGCTCAGAAATCATCAAGATGCAAAATGTTTCTATTTTGGGACAGCAGAAAAGTCAACTGTATCTTGACCAAAGCATAACTTTTTCATGGTTCATCATAAAAATCCCATCCAATGCTCATTTTGAAGGGGATGGCATTTCCTACAACTCATCTTCACATTCCAAGTCCAAGAAATGCTCTCACAAAAAGTTATCAATTTCTACATTATAGGTCAAATTCAAAAGTCAACAAAAATGCACTTTAAGTCAAAGACCATAACTTGAGATTGGTAAATCCAAATGACATGGGACCAAAGGCATTGGTTAGAGGACTTCAAGAGCTTTTGAAAATGTCCAAGAACATGTTCATATGATCAAAATTGAGCAAGATATGCATTGGAGAAGTTGGGAAATTTTTATGAATTTGCAAAAGTCAACTTTGCTCAAAACACTTTGTTTTTGCTAATGGGCCTCAAATTTCTTCTTGAAACTTTATCAAAGGCCTATGCACGACCCATCAAGCTTAAATTGAATTATTTTCTTATTTTTTATTAATTAATTGGATTTTTAATTGATTTTAATTCATTTAATTAATTTAAATTGTAGGAAATTCAAAGATATGCTTTTTCAATCTTTTTTTTGAAGCAAGAATGACCTAATCAAGCTGGCAAATTCGTGTTCAAATCAAAGGGACAAAAATCTCCAAGTTTGGCAAGTTTCTTCAATCAAAAAGATTCAAAAAGATGTGATTGCAAATCAAATATTCAAACCATCATGCAATGGATTTTTTGTGCAAGATTTAACCTAATTCTCTTCTACTATATATACACAAGCTAAACCTAATGCCATGGACGTGAATTTGCTGCAAGAAAGCCATAATCACATTCAAAAAATCCAAGAAAAAGTGAAAACTGTTTTTTGCATTCCAGCACGATTCAAAGCATTTTATTGTTTCTAATACATTGAAGGGGTTCCCAGAGACATATTGCAATCAAAACCATACGCTAAAGCTCAAGAAACTACCCAGAACAGTCGCACGGCTTGCATACTTTTTTCAGAATCACAACTCATATTTCATGCATAATTAACATGTTCTAATCATTGTTTTGTATTGCTAGAACTCCTATAAAGCTAATGGTATTGGTTAATTGCATTATAATGCCCAGAATCATAAGTTACCATTGAAGAATTCTAGGGTTCATGAGTTCTTAAATTGGGGCTTTCCACATCCAGTAAAATTGAGACCCCTAATGCATATGGTTGGAATGGTCAAGGCTAGACGAACACAAAACTACCATCGCGAAATATTTATATAGAGCACAACTCTATTCGCTATTTTTGGTCATTCTGTTTTGTGGGGGTTAAAAACCCCCGCTATTTGATATGTTTTTATGCAGGCGAAGGAAGAAGACGATGTGCTGTTGATATATCATTGGTTCATTCAAATAAAAAGGCGCGCGTGTTTTGTTACAGCATATGCATTGATTTTTTATATATTATATTTGTTCATTATTATACTAACAAAGCGTGCAAGTTGGTGTAGTGGAGGACGTACTGGCATGGAATCATTGGGACCTGGGTTCGAGTCCCAGGTCCCCCAAAATAATTGTTTCATATTTTTCATAACATGTTCACGTGCAGGCTTACAAAAGCGTTCTACCATGTACCTCCAGGCATCCAAGCGCCAAATGGCCACCCTCACATATCTAATGGTCCAGATGGAAGGACTATGGTATTCCTTAGTCAACGCATACCTGGACAATTCCCAAAGTCAAACGTGGCTGAATGTATAAATGGGCCAGAATTGCTAATTTACCTCCTAATGGGCCAGCATCACCCCCTGGTTTCTTTATTTTTTTCCTTTTCTATTTTAATTTCTATTTAATTATTTTATTAACTATAATTATTTTTATTACTTAAATTAACCAAATTAATTTTTCATAATAAATTCAGAAACCTAAAATATTTTTATTGTTATTATTATTTATTAATTTCACTCTATTTTTTGTAAATAAATACTAATATAACTAATTTAGTTTAATTAGGTTAACTTTAATCTTTTTTACAATAAATAAAATCAACATAGAATTAGAGTTTTTCTTTTGACAATTTTAATCTCTTTTTATTTTTATTAAAGACCTAAAAAACTAAAAAAAAATACTTTTTTTCTTGTAATTATTTAATTAAGTAGTAAATTAGGTTTAATATTAATTAATTGCAAAAAGGACCAAAATTCCATTCTTTTCTCAAAAAGGGTCAAAACCCTAAGACTTTTCCCGATTCAATTTTTCTCGCGCATGTTTATTCTTGATTCCTATTTTGATCATATTTATGTAACTGTTCCGAGGATGTAATAGATAATTAGGACCCTTTTTATCGCTTTCTTTTATTTTCTCGCATTTTCTTTTCAAGGGTTATGTTTTTGGCGATGTAAATACCCGATGCCTTGTAATAGCGTAGATTTACTTTCCGCAATTTATTTTCCGCACAATTATTAACTATTAATTATGCATGACAAGACTTGCCTGAAAATTAAAATCAACTCGTAGCTCACCGTAATACATGTGCAAAGATAATTTAAACTGAAACTGGACACACGCGCACATGCCACTCCTAGGGTACGCCTCACTTGGTTGCCTCGACGTGGTCATTGAGTATAGGGTGTTTTAGAGGTCGCCCCCATGTCTAAAGATCCAAGTTGCCTCGAAACGGTTGCCTCGGATAAAAAAGGATCTAGGACATTAGGGTTACCGCTAAGGCGTCCTACTATTGCTTTGGTGACCACACATGTCCCTATAATCGAATTGACCCGAATAACTCCAACGACAGTGCTACCTACTTTTCAATAGTGGAATAGTACTGTCTAAAGGACATTTACACAGCTTAATTCCTTAGAGTAGGTAGATTTCTCCTAGGTACTTTCCCTTTCAAAAACAAAAACAACTTTTCGCACTTACACTTTTCTGACAAAAGTTTTCAAACAAATACTTCATACACTCTTGAGGACTGATACAAGAGTTACCTAGAAGTTTTCAAAACAAACTTTTTCAAAACCCACAAAACACAAGAAAAGCAAACATTTTTGAAAACATAGTGAGCAAGTACCTAAGAGCCCGTGGATAACCACAGATAGAAAGGGTGCTAACACCTTCCCTTTCTATAATCTACCTCCCGAACCGAGAAACATCTCGAAAAGGAATTTTGCTGTGCTTTTGTCCTTTCCTTGTTGGAGAAAATAAAAGACGGTGGCGACTCTTGCTTACCGCGACATTTCGGGAACCAACATTTCAAAATAGTCAGTTCTATTTCCACCAATCACAGAACTGGCGACTCTGCTGGGGAATATTAATAAGTGAGGTGTACCTTAGGATTAGACCACTCTTGTTTTCAATTGTATGTCTTGATTGCTTTAATATTGTGGGCTTGCATCGGAGTTTCATAGATCCTAACACGGATCTGGGGAATACCCTTTAGGTAGCATAAGCTGTGAGGGACCTGTCCGGCGTAGACCGACACGGGTGAAGCAGTAGCTACATTGGTGTGACACCTTGGTCTGTACCGATATCCCTTGTGTTGGAACGAGGAGGATATGGGTCTTCTAAGGATTCATTAAGCACCAACCGACCTTAGAACCCTAAATTGACCCAACTTGGCCATAGAACAGTAGCAGTATGCTACACTCATTGAGGCTAAACTCTCGCGATGGTTCTGGCTGCAAGAAAAGATTGCGACGCTGGAGTTATGACCGATTGAGGGTAGTCAGTGATATTGAGATCCTCTAGAACCCAGTTACTATTTTCTAGGACAGGTCTTAACCAACCAACTGAAAGAGGGTAGTACCTAAACTTCATGCTGGCCTAAACTCTAGAGGTTGTCTTGTGTGACTTGCGTGCCTTACCATGTTTGCCTTTTGTGAATACTTGTGGTGTGCTTTACCATGACATCATACCATCATAACATTGCATGCATCCTGCATAAGGACTGACCCATTTCAAAGACAAGAGGGTTTCATCTTTGCTCTGTTTTGTAGGACATTATGATGCCCATGCGAAGGAATACTATCCGGCTCAACTTTGTTCACCCACCTGATTTGCTTAAAGAATTGGTTGACAGAATTCCAAATACTACTTCCTTCATCAAGAGGCATGGTTCTCTTCTCGGTTTAGTCACTTCAAAGTGGGACCAACAGTTGATGAGCGTCCTGACCCAGTTTTATGATCCGCTATACCATTGCTTCACCTTTCAAGACTTCCAGCTGGTCCCTACCCTGGAAGAATTCTCTGATTTGCTTGGTATCCCTGTTTTGGAACAGACTCCATTCACTGGTTGGGAAAAGACTCTTAGGCTTGAGGAGATTGCTGCAGCCCTTCCCTTGACCAACAAAGAGGTAATGGATAACTGGGAGACTAGAAGCGGAGTTAAGGGCTTTCTGGCTAAGTTTCTGATTGGCAAAGCTAATAGTTTCTGGAATGACTTAAACTTCAGGGTGTACGAAGATATTATGGCTCTCTTAATCTATGGTCTGGTATTGTTTCCAAATCCCGATACCTTTGTTAATGTCAACGCTATAAGGATCTTCATCTCTCGGAACCCTGTGCCCACTCTCTTGGGTGATATCCTGCAACAACTCTATGCTCGTACTGCCCGAAGATGGGGAACTCTGTGGTGTTGTGCTCCTTTGTTAGTGAGGTGGTTTATTTCACACCTCCCTAAGTTCGTGATGAAGAACAAAGAAGGAAGGGGCTGGGCTCATAGGTTAATGTCTCTCACTGATAATGATATCATTTGGACTCTCAGAGGTTTGGATGAGGTAGCTGTTATTGATTGTTGCGGAGAGTATCCTAATGTTCCATTGATTGGTACCCAGGGGGGAATCTCTTATAATCCATGTTTAGCTCTCCGTCATTTTGGAAGAGCCAGAAGAGCAGGACCTCATGAGATGTTGGTACCTCACATCAGTTTTGAGTTTCAGGTAGACAGTGACGAGCTGCGTCGTAGATTCATCCGGGCTTGGGACAGAATTCACAAAGCTGACCCACATGAGTTGGGACCGAAGACTTCTCTACCAATGGAATCCTACTACAGATGGGTCCGCATCCGTGCTCAGAAGTTAGGTATGCCATATGAAGTTGTCAGGCCTATCATTCTTGAACTTCCTGATAGAGACGAGGTTCCTCCAACTGTACTCCCTCCTCAGATACCCACTGATGTTGATACACTAAAGAGGTCTTGGGCGCAACTACAGGAAGAACGGGATTCTTATCAGGAAAGGTTCAATGAACAGGAGCATAAAATCCAGAAGTTGACCAAGCAATTGGAGAATGAGCGGATCCTGAATGACTATATCCGTACTGAGAAGAAGAGGACATGGGAGCACTGATGGGCTTTGGATGTTTCTTTTACAGCTTTTATTTCCTTTTCAGTATTTTCATTTATGTAACGCCTAAGGGCAATTTGTTGAACAATTTAAATTCTAAAAGTTGAATCTAATAAAGTGTGTTTCCTTTTTGTCTACAAAGTTGAATCCCGATTGTCTTTGAAAACATAAATCATACGCATTCCATTCATCATATGCATAACAGGTACCCTTTTTCACAGGTCACTTATCTTCTTCGCTATTTATTTTAGCAATCATCATGTCTTCTAAACCTACTACTGAACAAGCTATCAAGGCCCTCCAGGCCCAGAACGCCCAGTTCCAAGAGTTGGTTATGAGCCTAGCCCAGGGTCAACAGGAGTTGAAGACTCTGATTCTAAAGAAGAAGAAGAAGAGGATTGTGCTGTTCAACACTGGACGCAGATTCGGGAATGGACTACAAAATTAGGCTGATCTGGCTACTTCCTCTGTAGGGAAGGACAGTCCCCAAGAGAGAAGGGTTCCTAGTCCCGTGGTCTCCGACAACGAGACGGATTATAATGATGAACAGTACCCTCTTGCTGAGGATAGGTACAAATAGCTGGAGGACTGTTTAAGTGCTATGGAGATTCAACATGTGCCCGGGTTGGACTTTGGAGACCTAGGCTTATCCTCTGGGGTGGTGATTCCCCACAAGTTCAAGGCGCCTGCCTTTGCAAAGTACGACGGAGCTTCCTGCCCTAAGCTGCATCTCAGATTATATGTAAGGAAGATCCAACCTTATACCTCTGACAAGAATTTATGGATCCATTTCTTCCAGGATAGTCTTTCAGGGACTCAACTCGAATGGTTCTATCAGCTGGATGGAGCCAGTATTCGTAACTGGGAGGATTTGGCTACTGCGTTTTATAAGCAGTATCGGTATAATTCCGACCTCGCTCCTACGCGTACCCAACTCCAGGGTATGTCGCTAGGGACGGGTGAAGGATTTAAGGAATATGCCCAAAAGTGGAGAGACTTGGCTGGAAGGGTGCAACCACCTTTGACCGACCGTGAGCTCGTTGACATGTTCTTGGGGACCCTGTCTGGTCCGTTCTTTAACCATCTGATTGGGAATTCTTCTGCTGGGTTTACAGATCTGATCTTGACTGGTGAGAGAATAGAAGCTGGTATCAAGTCTGGAAAGATACAAAAAGGTGCCTCCTCGAGTACTGAAAAGAAACCCTTCAAGAAAGAATCTAGTGCTGTTTATGGTTCAAGGAGACAAAATAAACCGGAACGCTGCCAAGCTGTTAACGCGGTGGTAATTTCAAAGCCTGCTGTTGCTCCTCAGCAATACAACCAGCCAAGGGGCGAGAGATCCAGAAGGGAGTTCACTCGGCTCAGTATGACCTTGTCTCAGATATTGCCGCAACTACTGTCAACCAATCTGGTAACTATAAAAGAAGCTCCGAAGGTGGTAAACACAACATCTCCAAAGTACAATCCCAACGCCCACTGCGCTTATCACTTTGACAGCCCGGGGCATACCACAGATGATTGTTGGGCGCTGAGGAATAAGGTTTAGGACCTTATTGATGCTAAAGAGATAGAGTTCGAGGCACCCGAAAGGCCCAATGTTGTGACTGCTCCCATGCCCAAGCATGGAGTGAATGCTGTGGAAGAAGACCTGTATGTAGCCTCTGTGGATGATATTGTTACTCCATTGTTGACTGTCAAGAGGAACCTGTTGCTAGCCGGTTTATTTCCGGGATGTAGTAAAGGTTGCCATCTATGTTCTGTTTCACCTGCTGGTTGTCCTTTGTTGAAGTCAGGCGTCCAAAACCTGATGGATAACAAAGAGATCTTATTCGAGAAGATTGCTGTTCCCGCTGTCCCTATTGAAGAAGTTTCCATTGTTACTTTTTTCAACAACTCTCCTAAGGCTCCCTCAAAGAAGCCTGTCAAAATCATGCCTGCTCAGAAGATTGCTCCCATAATCATCACAGTTCCGGGGCCCATCCCCTATACATCTGACAAAGCTGTCCCTTGGCACTATGGGGCAGATGTTTATGTTCTTGGAGTTAAACAAGAGTTTGATACTAGTACCGGCGTCAGCAACATCATCGGGCCTGCTAAAGTCACTCGCAGCGGTAGGCTTTTCTCACCTGATATTGCTCCACCAGCTATTTAGAGACCTATTGTCATCACACCTGCAAATGTGCCTGTTTCCCTTCCTGAACAAGTTCCTTTTTCTACCCCTGCTGCCGAGTCCTCTAATGCTCGGGGCAAAGAGATCGCCACTGATATGCCTTCCCAGACGGAGGCGCCAAAGACAACCACTGTTGAAGCTTCCCAGCAAGAGATGGAAGAGATTCTTAAGATTATCAAGAAGAGTGACTTTAATGTAGTCGAGCAGCTGGGGCACACCCCATCTAAAATTTCTATGCTATCACTATTGTTGTGTTCAGAGGCCCATGCCAAGGCTCTGATTACCTTCCTGAAGACGGCCCACGTGCCACAAGAGACGTCAGCTGACCAATTTACCGACTGTATGGCCAACTTAACTGCTGATAATGGTTTGGGTTTCTCCGACGCTGATCTAACTGCTAAAGGGAAGAACCATAACGATGCCCTGCATGTCTCCATTGAATGCAGGGGCACTACTATTGCCCATGTGCTGGTTGACACTGGTTCCTCGTTGAACGTATTACCCAAGAAAGCTCTAGACATGCTGGATTGTGAGGGTTTAGAGCTCAAGCCAAGTAACATTGTTGTGCGGGCCTTTGACGGGTCTAAAAGAATGGTACATGGTGAGGTTTACATTCCAATAAGAGTTGGTTCTCAGGTCTTTGATTCAACATTCTATGTGATGGACATCCGACCGTCCTACTCTTGTTTGTTGGGTCGTCCTTGGATCCATAAGGCTGGAGCTGTGACCTCCACACTGCATCAGAAGCTGAAATACCCGGTCAGAGGGAAGATTGTGACAGTGCAGGGGGAGGAAGAATACATGGTCAGCCACCTTAACTCGTTCCGGTACATAGAGATGGATGGGGAATTCATTGAGACTCCATTCCAGCACTTTGAAGAGGTTCCTCAGACACTGGCGTCAGCTGAGACTGTGATCGAAGATTCTCCTTTGAAGATGGCTTCCTTAAAGGATGCCCGGGCTGTTATTGAGAAGGGTGAGTGTGCAAACTGGGGCCGACTTCCTGATTTCACTCCGAAGACTGACAAGTTAGGTTTGGGTTTCACTGTAGAAGCTTAGAGGGCTGTTCGTCGTGCAAGGATTGGAAGACCTCCTGTGTTCATCAGCAACTCGGGAGTAAATGCCATTGAAGACGACATGGAGGAATCTGAATTCGATAGCTGGATCTATCCAACGACCGACGGTGGACCGAACAACTGGACTGCGAAAGACTTCGTACCTATTACTTTTGTCACTCAGTAATGAACTCCTTTGTTTTGAATTTGTAACAAACAATAATTTGAAACTTTATGGCCCGGTGTCTTACCCGGGGCACCGTGGCTTCATTTGTGATGGCTTTTGTGTGTCATTTTCATATATCATTAATAAAAGCATTGGACATTTTTTGCATTTCAAATCTTGCGCTCCTTGTCTTTCTTTATTATATATTGCAAAACAACTATATTTACACACACTCACATATACAGGTTCCAATCCACTCTGGATCTCACTGGTAACGACTCTGCTACTGCCAGTTATGACTTCGAAAATCCGATCAACTTAGACGAGGACGAAGGTGAAGGTGATTGCGAAGTGCCTGGTGAGCTTGCAAGACTGCTACTCCAGGAAGAGAGGGCCATTCAGCCACATGAAGAGCCAGTGGAAACGGTAAATCTGGGTACTGAGACAGACAGAAAGGAAGTCAAGATTGGTGCCAATCTGGAGCTTAGCGTGAAACAACAGTTGATTCAGATGCTGCATGACTACGTGGAAATCTTTGCCTGGTCCTACGAAGATATGCCTGGGTTGGACACCGACATTGTGGTTCATCACCTGCCTACCAAGGAAGAATGCCCTCCGGTAAAACAGAAGGTTCGCCGTATGCGTCCAGAGATGTCCGAGAAAATCAAAGCTGAGGTTATGAAACAATTTGACGCCGGTTTTCTAGCAGTGACTTCTTACCCTCAATGGGTCGCCAAAGTGGTTCTAGTGCCGAAGAAAGATGGTAAGGTCAGAATATGTGTTGACTACAGGGATTTGAACAGGGCGAGCCCTAAGGATGACTTCCCTCTGCCTCACATCGACGTTCTGGTTGACAACACCGCTCAGCATAAGGTATTATCCTTCATGGAAGGGTTCTCCGGTTATAATCAGATCAAGATGGCTCCTGGAGACATGGAGAAGACCACTTTTGTCACTTAGTGGGGCACCTTTTGCTACAAGGTCATGCCTTTTGGGTTGAAAAATGCTGGGGCAACCTACCAACGTGCCATGGTTGCTTTGTTTCATGACATGATCCATCACGAGATCAAAGTATATGTTGACGATATGATTGCAAGGTCCCAAACTGAGGAGGAACACCTTGACCATCTACAGAAGTTGTTTGACCGGTTGAAGTTGTACAAGCTGAGATTAAACCCAAAGAAGTGCACCTTCGGGGTGAGATCTGGAAAACTACTAGGTTTCGTCGTAAGCGACAAAGGTATTCAAGTGGACCCTGCCAAAGTGAAAGCCATACAAGAGATTCCAGTTCCCAAGACAGAGAAAGAAGTCATAGGCTTTCTAGGACGGCTGAACTACATTGCCCAATTCATCTCGCACCGAACTGCTACCTGTGAACTAATCTTCAAGCTACTGAAGAAAGATCAAGTAGTACATTGGAACGATGAATGTCAGGCCGCTTTCGAAAGAATCAAAGAGTATCTCCAAGAGCCACCCATTCTTATGCCACCAGTTGAAGGGAGACCTCTAATCTTATACCTGACAGTACTTGACAGCTCAATGGGGTGTGTGCTGGGGCAGCATGACGAGTCTGGCCGAAAAGAGCACGCTATTTATTACCTTAGCAAAAAGTTTACCGACTGTGAGACCCGATACTCACTGCTCGAGAAAACTTGTTGCGCTTTGGTATGGGCTGCTCGCCGGCTGAGACAGTATATGTTGACTCACACTACTCTGTTGATTTCAAAAATGGATCCAATCAAGTATATCTTCGAAAAGCCTGCCTTGTCCGGAAGAATAGCAAGATGGCAGATGATCTTGACAGAATATGACATCCAGTACACGACTCAGAAAGAAATCAAGGGAAGTGTATTGGCAGACCATTTGGCACACCAGGCAGTGGATGACTACCAATCTATGAACTTTGAGTTTCCAGATGAGAATATCATGGTAGTGACTGATTGTGAAGTACCTGGACCAGATGAAGGACCTGAGGAAGGATCCCAATGGTCTATGCACTTTAACGGAGCCTCAAACGCTTTGGGTAACGGTATCGGCACTGTGATCATATCCCCTAAGGGCTCTCATACTCCACTTACCGCCCGACTATGCTTCAACTGCACCAACAACATGGCAGAGTATGAAGCATGCATCATGGGTCTTCGAGCTGCAATTGACCTAAGGATCAAGTTTCTGAGTGTCTTCGGAGATTCCGCTCTCGTGATCAGTCAGATCAAAGGCGAGTGGGATACGAAACACCCAAATATTATTCCTTACAAGGAGTATGTGTTAACGTTGATTCCCCATTTCGAGGAGATAACCTTTGAACACTTCCCAAGAGAGGAGAATCAGTTGGCGGACGCGCTAGCTACGATGTCTTCTATGTTCAAAGTCAAATGGGACAACGAGGCTCCCCGGATCATTATTTGGAAATTGGATGAACCTGCACATTGCTGTGATCTTGAGACCAAAGAAGTAACAGAAAAACCTTGGTATCATGAAGTGAAGAGGTACCTTGAAGCTCAAGAATACCCCGAGGGTGCATCCGTCAATGACAAGAAGTTTCTGAGAAGGTTCGCGGCAAAGTTCTTCCTCAGCAATGACATTCTCTACAAACGAAACCATGATTCGACCTTACTGCGCTGTGTGGATAAGATTGAAGCAGAAAGGATCATGACAGAGCTGCATGAAGGTACCTTCGGAACGCATTCCAGTGGACATACCATGGCAAAGAAAATCCTTCGGGCAAGATATTACTGGTCCACAATGGAAGCCGACTGTTATCAACATTCTCGGACATGTCACAAAGGCTAGATCTATGCTGATAAGGTGCACGTTCCTCCAGTTCCTCTGAACGTCTTGACAGCACCTTGGCCTTTCGCAATGTGGGGCATTGATATGATCGGCGAGATCAGACCTACGGCATCCAACGAGCATTGCTTCATCCTAGTAGCGATTGATTACTTTACGAAGTGGGTTGAAGCAGCTTCTTTTGCCACCGTAACCAAGAACGTCGTGGCACGGTTCATTCGGCACAACCTGATCTGTCGATACGGTGTACCTGAGAGGATCATTACGGACAATGGTACCAATCTTAACAACAAGATGATCGCTGAGCTCTGCGAGCAATTCAAGATACAACACCACAACTCTTCTCCCTATCGGCCGAAGATGAATGGGGCTGTAGAAGCAGCTAATAAGAATATTAAGAAGATTGTGCAGAAGATGACTGCGACCTACAAAGATTGGCACGAGATGTTACCGTTTGCTCTTCATGGGTACCGTACCTCAGCAAATACGTCAACAGGGGCAACACCCTTTTCCTTGGTTTACGGCATGGAGGCAGTCTTACCTATTGAAGTCCAGATACCCTCTCTCTGGATAATGAAGGATGCAGGTTTGAACGAAGATGACTGGATCCAGACTCGGCTTGATCAATTAAACCTAATTGACGAAAAGAGACTCACTGCTATTTGTCATGGTCAGACGTACCAAAAACGGATGATCAAGGCATTTAAAAAGAAAGTCAGACGACAAGAGTATCAAGTCGGAGACCTGGTAATCAAGCGCATCACTTTACCTCAAGGTGATCCCAGGGGCAAATGGACCCCCACATACAAAGGGCCATTTGTGGTTAAGAATATCTTCTCAGGAGGAGCGATGATTCTAACCACCATGGATGGTGACGACCTTCCTCACCCCGCCAATGCAGACATAGTAAAAAAATACTACGCATGATTAAAGACCCGCTAGGTTGACACACCTAGGAAAAAATAAGGGCTTCCCGGCGAACGAAAAGGGTTCGGGAAAAAATAAGGGATGAAATAATAAAAATCTGTACACCCGGCAAGTCGAAAACCTGAAAAGGCGGCTTGGGCAAAAATGGGTATCCCGATGGACTGAAAAACCGAAAGGGCGGTCCAGGCAAAAGTTAGGGATAAGCGTAATACTATGTCTCATTGGATCACCCTGCATCCAGGCTTCGGTATCGACTATCAGGCTCAGACGACACCGATCAATCAGCTTCATCTCCAACTAAGTAGCAAAGTGATGAGACACTTGAAGACATAAAGGCGATAGTAGAGTTGGAACCCAATGGGATTATTTTTTCACATAGCTGTTTTGTTTCCTTTTCAAAATTGTACAAACTCTATTTGGTTCGGCGACGTTCTCTTACTAGGACGTCAGCCTCTTGTAAAAAAACGCCTATTTACAGGAAAATTCCAAAATCAATACAAACTCACTTTTCAGACAAATTGCCAATTGTTTTTTTCTTTATCTGTTTTGTTTTGCAAAGAACGTCCAATGTTCATTTTTGATATATGCATTTGACATTAATTGTTTCTCATAAATATTTGCATGCGAAACGAAGGACTGATTACGGGTGATATCAGAAACAGGGGCAATAAGAATTGTCTAAGCGATCTAGTTGCTCTTTCCACCAAGGTGCCAAGGTAGGTTCGGCTGAAGAACATGACCAAGATACCTTCACTCCCCGCAGAGTAAGATAAGAATCAACAATACTCTCCCCAAGCAGAGTTGGTCTCCCATCAGCCCTAAAAAGGCACAGTATTCCCAGCAAGTCAGCAATACTCTCCCCAAGCAGAGTTAGTCTACCGTCAGCCTTAAAGAGGAAGTTGGGTATCCCCAAAAGATCTCAACATTCCCCAGCGGAGTATGCAGATGTTCCTCAGCAAGCATCCCCGACTGTCTTAATATTCCTCATCGAAATATAAGATTGTTCCCCGGTGGAATACAAGACACCCCAGTGGAGCCATTCCCCAGTGCAGTCCAAAAAGTTTCCCCAGGAGAGTTGAACCATCTCCCCAGTAGATTCTGGAAGCTTATCCCCAGTAGATTCTGGAAGCTTATCCCCAGTAGATTCTGGAAGCTTATCCTCTGCAGAATGCAAATATGTCTCCCCCAGCCATGTTCAGAGGTTATCCCCACCAGAGTCTAACTGGGTTATCCTCAGCAAATTGCCACGGAAAGATTGTCCTCAGCGAAGTTCTTCCTATCCCCAGCGGAGTTCATCAAATTCCCCAACAAAGCTCATCAACGAAATCCCTAGTGGAGTTATCGGTAAAATCTCAGCAAGGCAACTCTTCCCATAGAGTAATTCCCCGTAGAGTAATCTCTTCACCAAGTTTATTCCCCAACGGAGTCATCTTCTCCTACCGGTTTATTCTTGCAATCATCTTTGTTCATCATCCCCAGCGGAGACGAAGAATTCTACTCTTCAACATCAGCCCAGAATTTAACTTCCCGGCATTCGTCAAGGATTTATTTTCCCAAACGAAAATACATTCATAAACATTTCACATTTCATATCTCCTATTGACATACGTGATAAAGTGCATACGACACGATCTCGTTTTGAGAACATCATGACATCATGCATTTCATACATCATGACAATGCATACAACTAATGTTTTGCCTTTTCAGGAAGAGGTCAATCAAAAGATATTACCATCAACTTTTGAAGTTCTAGATTCGATACCTGTATCTAGCCAGGGCATATCTGTGAGCGATTGATTGTAGATCTATACATGTATCTAGCCAGGAAAGTATCTACATGAAGAGATTGAAGATCAATACCTGTATCTAGCCAGGAAGTCATCTTTCATTCTCCGGTCAGAGGTCTACACCTGTATCCAGCTAGGAAAGCTATCTCTACCAATCTTTTGAAGTTCCAGATTCGATACCTGTATCTAGCCAGGGCATATCTGTGAGCGATTGATTGTAGATCTATACCTGTATCTAGCCAGGAAAGTATCTGCATGAGGAGATTGAAGATCAATACCTGTATCTAGCCAGGAAGTTATCTTTCATTCTCAGGTCAGAGGTCTACACCTGTATCCAGCCAGGAAAGCTATCTCGACCAACCTTTTGAAGTTCCAGATTCGATACCTGTATCTAGCCAGGGCATATCTGTGAGCGATTGATTGTAGATCTATACCTGTATCTAGCCAGGAAAGTATCTGCATGAGGAGATTGAAGATCAATACCTGTATCTAGCCAGGAAGTCATCTTTCATTCTCAGGTCAGAGGTCTACACCTGTATCCAGCCAGGAAAGCTATCTCGACCAACCTTTTGAAGTTCCAAATTCGATACATGTATCTAGCCAGGGCATATCTGTGAGCAATTGATTGTAGATCTATACCTATATCTAGCCAGGAAAGTATCTACATGAAGAGTTTGAAGATCAATACCTGTATCTAGCCAGGAAGTCATCTTTCTTTCTCAGGTCAAAGGTCTACACCTGTATCTAGCTAGGAAAGTATCTACATGAAGCGTTTGAAGATCAATACCTGTATCTAGCCAGGAAGTTATCTTTCTTTCTCAGGTCAAAGGTCTACACCTGTATCTAGCCAGGAAAGCTATCTCAACCAACTTTTTGAAGTTCCAGATTCGATACCTGTATCTAGCCAGGGCATATCTGTGAGCAATTGATTGTAGATCTATACCTGTATCTATCCAGGAAAGTATCTACATGAAGAGTTTGAAGATCAACACCTGTAACAGGCCAGGAAATTATCTTTCTTTCTCAGGTACGCAAGTTCTCGCTAAGGAATCTCGTACGCGATCGACACCCCTGTATGGCATCTTTAAGCCCATCTCCATAACTCTCCATTACATTTCCAGATGGCATCTATAAGCCCATCCTCCTATCCACCATCTCTCCAAATGGCATCTGTAAGCCCATTCCCGATATCACATTGCTGATACTACACCATGCGAGTGCAAATTTCTGGGCACTTTAGTGTTCAATCATCTTCCACCTTCGGATCACGAAAGGCACGCAAGCCAATCTACATCCTCAGGTTTAAGAAGATTGAACAGGGGCAACTGTTGTACCCCAAAATTTGCCCTCCCATATTCTTCAAGGTTTGTCAAGAATCATCTTCAAATGGTTCAAGATTGCTCAAGGATTGCACAGTCCAAATGCCTCCTAAGCCAGTCAAAATTAGGGTTTTGGTTCTTTCAAAGACTTTGAGGTTTTCAATGGCTCAATCAAGTCTCATATGCCCATATACATCCTCAAGCACCTACATGTCAAGTCTCAAGACTCACAGTGCCAAATTGCACAGTCAAAAGCTCCATTTGCTTCACAATCAACTACAGGGGTAAAATGGTCATTTTACAGTCAAAAGTCAGAATTTTTGGTCAACATCTTATTTTGAGCACACAATCATCATTTGATCAAGTCTTGATCATGATTCCACAAGAATGGCTCAGAAATCATCAAGATGCAAAAAGTTTCTATTTTGGGACAGTAGAAAAGTCAACTGTATCTTGACCAAAGCATAACTTTTTCATGATTCATCAGAAAAATCCCATCCAATTCTCATTTTGAAAGGGATGACATTTCCTACAACTCATCTTCACATTCCAAGTCCAAGAAATGCTCTCACAAAAAGTTATCAATTTCTACATTATAGGTCAAATTCAAAAGTCAACAAAAATGCACTTTAAGTCAAAGACCATAACTTGAGATTGGTAAATCCAAATGACATGGGACCAAAGGCATTGGTTAGAGGACTTCAAGACCTTTTCAAAATGTCCAAGAACATGTTCATATGATCAAAATTGAGCAAGATATGCATTGGAGAACTTGGGAAATTTTTATGAATTTGCAAAAGTCAACTTTGCTCAAAACACTTTGTTTTGGCTAATGGGCCTCAAATTTCTTCTTGAAACTTTATCCAAGGCCTATGCACGACCCATCAAGCTTAAATTGAATTATTTTCTTATTTTTTATTAATTAATTGGATTTTTAATTGATTTTAATTCATTTAATTAATTTAAATTGTAGGAAATTCAAAGATATGGTTTTTCAATCTTTTTTTTGAAGCAAGAATGACCTAATCAAGCTGGAAAATTCGTGTGCAAATCAAAGGGACAAAAATATCCAAGTTTGGCAAGTTTCTTCAATCAAAAAGATTCAAAAAGATATGATTGCAAATCAAATATTCAAACCATCATGCAATGGATTTTTTGTGCAAGATTTAACCTAATTCTCTTCTACTATATATACACAAGCTAAACCTAATGCCATGGACGTGAATTTGCTGCAAGAAAGCCATAATCACATTCAAAAAATCCAAGAAAAAGTGAAAACTGTTTTTTTGCATTCCAGCACGATTCAAAGCATTTTATTATTTCTAATACATTGAAGGGGTTCCCAGATACATATTGCAATCAAAACCATACGCTAAAGCTCAAGAAACTACCCAGAACAGTCGCACAGTTTGCATACTTTTTTCAAAATTGCAACTCATATTTCATGCATAATTAACATGTTCTAATCATTGTTTTGTATTGCTAGAACTCCTATAAAGCTAATGGTATTGGTTAATTGCATCATAATGCCCAGAATCATAAGTTACCATTGAAGAATTCTAGGGTTCATGAGTTCTTAAATTGGGGCTTTCCACATCCAGTAAAATTGAGACCCCTAATGCATATGGTTGGAATCGTCAAGGCTAGACGAACACAAAACTACCATCGCGAAATATTTATATAGAGCACAGCTCTATTCGCTATTTTTGGTCATTCTGTTTTGTGGGGGTTAAAAACCCCCGCTATTTGATATGTTTTTATGCAGGCGAAGGAAGAAGACGATGTGCTGTTGATATATCATTGGTTCATTCAAATAAAAAGGCGTGCGTGTTTTGTTACAACATATGCGTTGATTTTTTATATATTATATTTGTTCATTATTATACTAACAAAGCGTGCAAGTTGGTGTAGTGGAGGACGTGTTGGCATGGAATCATTGGGACCTGGGTTCGAGTCCCAGGTCCCCCAAAATAATTGTTTCATATTTTTCATAACATGTTCACGTGCAGGCTTTCAAAAGCGTTCTACCATGTACCTCCAGGCATCCAAGCGCCAAATGGCCACCCTCACATATCTAATGGTCCAGATGGAAGGACTATGGTATTCCTTAGTCAACGCATACCTGGACAATTCCCAAAGTCAAATGTGGCTGAATGTACAAATGGGCCAGAATTGCTAATTTACCTCCTAATGGGCCAGCATCACCCCCTGGTTTCTTTATTTTTTTTCCTTTTCTATTTTAATTTCTATTTAATTATTTTATTAACTATAATTATTTTTATTACTTAAATTAACCAAATTAATTTTTCATAATAAATTCAGAAACCTAAAATATTTTTATTGTTATTATCATTTATTAATTTCACTCTATTTTTTGTAAATAAATACTAATATAACTAATTTAGTTTAATTAGGTTAACTTTAATCTTTTTTACAATAAATAAAATCAACATAGAATTAGGGTTTTTCTTTTGACAATTTTAATCTCTTTTTATTTTTATTAAAGACCTAAAAAACTAAAAAAATACTTTTTTTCTTGTAATTATTTAATTAAGTAGTAAATTAGGTTTAATATTAATTAATTGCAAAAAGGACCAAAATTCCATTCTTTTCTCAAAAAGGGTCAAAACCCTAAGACTTTTCCCGATTCATATTTTCTCGTGCATGTTTATTCTTGATTCCTATTTTGATCATATTTATGTAACTGTTCCGAGGATGTAATAGATAATTAGGACCCTTTTTATCGCTTTCTTTTATTTTCTCGCATTTTCTTTTCAAGGGTTATGTTTTTGGCGATGTAAATACCCGACGCCTTGTAATAGCGTAGATTTACTTTCTGCAATTTATTTTCCGCACAATTATTAACTGTTAATTATGCATGACAAGACTTGCCTGAAAATTAAAATCAACTCGTAGCTCACCGTAATACATGTGCAAAGATAATTTAAACTGAAACTGGACACACGCGCACATGCCACTCCTAGGGTACGCCTCACTTGGTTGCCTCAACGTGGTCATTGAGTATAGGGTGTTTTAGAGGTCGCCCTCCTGTCTAAAGATCCAAGTTGCCTCGAAACGGTTGCCTCGGATAAAAAAGGATCTAGGACATTAGGGTTACCGCTAAGGCGTCCTACTATTGCTTTGGTGACCACACATGTCCCTATAATCGAATTGACCCGAATAACTTCAACGACGGTGCTACCTACTTTTCAATAGTGGGATAGTACTGTCTAAAGGACATTTATACAGCTTAATTCCTTAGAGTAGGTAGATTTCTCCTAGGTACTTGCTCTTTCAAAAACAAAAACAACTTTTCACACTTACACTTTTCTGACAAAAGTTTTCAAACAAATACTTCATACACTCTTGAGGACTGATACAAGAGTTACCTAGAAGTTTTCAAAACAAACTTTTTCAAAACCCAAAAACACAAGAAAAGCAAACATTTTTGAAAACATAGTGAGGAAGTACCTAAGAGCCCGTGGATAACCATGGATAGAAAGGGTGCTAACACCTTCCCTTTCTATAATCTACCTCCTGAACCGAGAAACATATTGAAAAGGAATTTTGCTGTGCTTTTGTCCTTTCCTTGTTGGAGAAAATAAAAGACGGTGGTGACTCTTGCTTAACGCGACATTTCACGATCCAGCATTTCGAAACAGTCAGTTCTATTTCCACCGATCACAGGCGCCAATGCCCAGACATGGCTAAGGTATCAACGCTATTGATGATGATCATTTTGTATCCTCCGTGAATGACTTAATTACTCCTCTGTTGAGCATTAAATAGAATCTACTGCAAGCCGGTCTGTTCCTGGGTTGCGATGAAGATTGTCACTTATGCAAGTCTCTACCGAATGGCTGTTTGTTACTAAAGATATGCATCCAGTGCCTGATGACTAGTAAAGAAATCCTATTTGAAAAGCTTCCTCTTACCAGAAGTTCCTATCAAGATGTTTCGATAATCACCATTTTCGATAATCCTCCCGGGGTCTCCACTAAAAGACCCGTCAGGATTACATCTATTCTAAGGTCTGCACCTTTAGTTATCACTATGCCAAGACCAATATATTACTCTTCGAATAAAGCTGTTCCCTGGAGTTATGGGGCTGATGTTTATTCTTATGGCGTCAAGCAAGATCAGCTGGCTGTCAAAGACAAAGTTGCGAGAGATTTTGATCCTGACATCGGTAATATCACCGGGACCAGCAAGAGAACAAGAAGTGGAAGAGTCTTCTCACCCGAGATTTCTCCAAAGACCGTTGCTACTCCTGTGATCATCCCTGCCACCACTCCTACCGACACTCCCAATGATACTCCTACTGTTATCCCTGCTACCGAGACAAGGGGCAAAAAGGTCTTAAATGAGCCTGTCCAAGCAAGAGAGCATCCCGAGATCATCCTTGAAGCTTCTAGAAAGGATATAGAAGAAATACTGAAGATAATCAAGAAAAGTGACTACAACATTGTAGAACAGTTGGGGCAGACCCCCTCGAAGATATCATTGTTGTCCTTACTTTTGTGTTCTGAGGCCCACGCCAAAGCCTTGGTAAAGTTTCTTAAGACCGCCCACGTGCCCCAAGAGACCTCCATCGACCAATTTGAAAACTGTATGGCCAGTCTAACTGCTGATAACAGATTGGGCTTTTCCGATGCTGATTTAACCTCTAAGGGAAGGAAGCACAACGATGCCTTACATGTTTCCATTGAATGCAGGGGCACCACACTTGCCCATGTTCTGGTGGATACCGGCTCATCATTGAATGTCTTGCCCAAAAATGCTCTCGACTGACTGGACTGTGAGGGGCTCATCTTAAAACCAAATAACATTATAGTAAGGGCCTTTGATGGTTCCAAGAGGACAGTGCACGGAGAAGTTAGTATCCCCATAAAAATTGGAACTCAGACTTTTGACTCAACTTTCTATGTGATGGACATCCGCCCTTTATACTCTTGTCTATTGGGTCGACCCTGGATCCATGATGTTGGTGCCGTCACTTCTACCTTGCACCAAATGATAAAATACCCGATCAAAGGAAAGATTGTCACATTTCACGGAGAGGAGGAGTACATGGTTAGCCATCTGAACTCTTCCAGGTATGTTGAAATGGATGGTGAATTCATTGAGACTCCCTGTCAGAACTTTGAGGAGGTTCCAGCAAAAGTCGCGGAAACAAGTCTAAAGTCCCAAAAATTACCAGACCTCCACTGAGGATGGCCTCTTTGAAAGATGCTCGAGCAGTAGTTGAAGAAGGAGGGTGTACCATCTGGGGTCAGCTTTCGGATATTCCCTACAAGTCTGATAAATTTGGTTTGGGATTCACTACAGAAGCCCAAAGAGCTGTTTGACGTTCTCGCACCAGGGGACCACCTCTGCGTATCAGCAATCAGGGAGTCAATGCAGTAGAAGACAGTGATGGCTGTTTTGATATGGACGAATGTATTTTCCCAACCACTAGCGGAGGGCTCAACAATTGGGAGGCCAAGGATTTTATTCCTATTACTTTTATTCAAGAGTAATTGTCTTTTAATGTTTTCAGGTTTGTAATATTTAAACAATTCAGACTTTTAAAACCTTGTGTCTTACCCGAGGCACAATGGTCCATTTGTGAGGGTTGTCACTTCTTTTCATATGTCATTAATGAATCATGACCGTTTTCGCATCAAATTTTGTATTCTTTGTCTTTCTTTCTTACATTTTATTTCTTTCAAAGGTAGCTATGCTCTTACACACACTCACATATTAAAATACAGATCTACATCCACTCAGGATCCCATGGGTAACGATTCTGCTATGGCCAATTGTGACTTTGAAAATCCAATCTACCAAGCCGACGATGAAAGTGAGGAAGATTATGAAGTGCCAGGGGAGTTGGCCAGGTTGTTGCAACAAGAAGAAATGACCATTCAGCCTCACGAAGAGCCGGTTGAAACAGTTAATTTAGGTACTGAGGAAGACAAAAAGGAGGTCAAGGTGGGTGCCAATTTAGAACCCAGTGTCAAGGAGCGTCTGATTTAGTTGCTGCACGATTATGTTAAAATCTTTGCCTGGTCGTACAAAGACATGCTGGGACTTGATACAGACATTGTGGTACATCATCTGCCGACAAGAGAAGATTATCCTCTAGTGAAGCAAAAGGTCCGCCGCATGAGGCCTGATATGTCAGAAAAGATTAAAGCAGAAGTCATGAAGCAATTCAATGATGGATTCTTGGCTGTCACCTCTTATCCCCAATGGGTTGCCAATGTTGTTCCTGTGCCTAAGAAAGACGGTAAAGTGAGAATGTGTGTGGACTACAGAGATTTGAATAGGGCAAGCCCCAAGGATGATTTCCCACTCCCCCACATCGTCATTCTAGTTGGTAATACGGCACAACACAAAGTGTTTTCCTTCATGGACGAATTCTCGGGCTACAACCAAATCAAAATGGCGCCTGAGGATATGGAGAAAACAATCTTTGTTACATAGTGGGGCACATTCTACTATAAGGTCATGCCATTCGGACTGAAGAATGCTGGGGCAACTTATCAACGCGCCATGGTAGCTTTATTTCATGACATGATACATCATGAGATAGAGGTCTACGTAGACAATATGATAGCTAGATTGCAAACGGAAGAAGAGCATCTTGATCACTTACATAAGCTATTTGAGAGGCTGAAGAAGTACAAGTTGAGATTGAATCCAAATAAGTGCACGTTCGGAGTACGGTCGGGTAAACTCCTAGGCTTTGTCGTCAGCAACAAAGGTATCGAGGTTGATCCTGCCAAGGTTAAAGCGATACAAGAGATGCCTTCTCCTCGTACTAAGAAGGAAGTCATAGGATTTTTGGGATGTTTGAATTACATCGCCAGGTTCATTTCTCACCTGACAGCTACTTGTGAGCCAATCTTCAAGCTCTTGAAGAAAAATCAAGTAGTCAA
This sequence comes from Vicia faba, assembly GCA_948472305.1. Classification (NCBI taxonomy): domain Eukaryota; kingdom Viridiplantae; phylum Streptophyta; class Magnoliopsida; order Fabales; family Fabaceae; genus Vicia; species Vicia faba. The sequence goes on along the minus strand of OX451736.1, from coordinate 920,078,313 downwards.
ATGGAATGACGAATGCCAAGTTGCTTTTGAAAAAAAAATCAAAGAATACTTACAAGAGCCTCATGTGTTGTTGCCACCCGTCGAGGGAAGGCCTTTAATCCTGTATTTGACTGTTTTAGAAAACTCAATGGGGTGTGTGTTGGGGCAGCATGACGAGTCTGGCCGAAAAGAGCATGCTATTTATTACCTGAGCAAAAATTTTACCGACTGTGAAACAAGATATTCACTGCTCGAGAAAACTTGTTGCGCTCTGGCATGGGCTGCTCGCCAGCTGAGACAGTATATGCTGACCCATACTACCTTGTTGATATCTAAAATGGATCCGATAAAATACATCTTCGAGAAGCCTGCTCTTTCTGGGAGAATAGCGAGATGGCAGATGATCCTGATAGAATATGACATACAGTATACTACCCAGAAGGCTATAAAAGGTAGTGTATTAGCTGATCACCTTGCTCACCAAGCCGTGGAAGACTATCAGTCCATGAAGTTTGAATTCCTGAATGAAGACATCATGACATTAGACAACTGTGAAGAAATCAGGCCATATGACGGACCTGAACAAGGATCCCGATGGACCATGTTCTTTGATGGAGCATCTAATGCACTTGGCAATGGTATCGGCGCTGTACTCATATCTCCGGAAGGATGTCATACTCCCTTTATTGCCAGACTTTGCTTTAACTGTACAAACAACATGGCAGAATACGAAGCATGCATCTTCGGTCTCAAAGCTGCTATAAACTTGGGGATCAAATCCTTGGATGTATTTGGAGATTCAACTTTGGTCATCAGTCAGATCAAAGGGGAATGGGACACCAAACACCCTAACCTTATCCCTTACAAAGAACACGTGTTGACATTGTTGCCGCATTTTGAGAAGATTACCTTTGAGCATTTCCCGCGAAAAGAAAATCAGCTAGCAGACGCACTAGCTACAATGTCATCTATGTTTAAACTTAATTGGGATAACGAGGTTCCTCAAATCACCATTGAGCGGATGGATGAACCATCCTACTGTCACGAGATCGATACTGAAGAAGTAGTGGATCAGCCTTGGTTCCATGAAGCAAAAAGGTATCTCGAGTCTCAGGAATATCCAGAAGGAGCTTCAGTGAATGACAAGAAGTTCCTAAGAAGATTCTCGGCTAAGTTCTTCCTTACTAACGACACTTTGTACAAAAGCAGTCATGACTCTGTATTACTTCGGTGCGTAGACAAGGTTGAAGCTGAAAAGATCATGGTTGAATTACACGAAGGCACTTTTGGTACCCATTCCAGTTGGCATACGATGGCAAAGAAAATCCTACGGGCAGGCTATTATTGGTCTACCATGGAGGCAGATTGCTATCTACACTCTCGGACTTGCCATAAGTGTCAGATTTATGCTGATAAATTGCACGTACCTCCGTTCCTCTGAATGTCTTGACGGCTCCTTGGCCCTTTGCTATGTGGGGAATCAATATGATTGGGGAAATCAAGCCAACAGCCTCCAATGGACACCGCTTCATCTTAGTGGCCATCGACTATTTTACAAAGTGGGTTGAGGCAGCTTCCTTTACTTCCGTTACTAAGAATATGGTCGCCCGATTCATCAAACATAACCTCATCTGTCGGTACGGTATCCCAGAGAGAATCCTCACTGATAATGGTACGAATCTAAACAACACTATGATCACTGCCTTGTGCGAGCAATTCAAGATCCAGCATCATAATTCTTCCCCTTACCGGCCAAAGATGAATGGCGTTGTAGAAGCTGCTAACAAAAACATTAAGAAGATCATACAGAAAATGACAGTCACATACAAAGACTGGCATGAGATGCTACCGTTCGCTCTCCACGGGTATCGTACCATAACTCGCACATCAACTGGGGCAACACCCTATTCTCTGGTATACGGCATGGAGGTTGTCTTACCTATCGAGGTCCAGATCCCCTCTCTGAGGATCATGAAGGATGCTGGTTTGAACGAAGAAGATTGGATCCATACTCGACTTGACCAATTGAACTTGATTGATGAGAAGAGGCTTGCAGCTATCTGTCATGGTCAGATATACCAAAAATGCATGATCAAATCTTTTAACAAAAAGGTTAAACGTCAGGTATATCGGGTCGGTGACTTGGTAATCAAGCATATCATTTTGCCACAAGGTGATCCTAGGGGCAAGACTCCTACATATGAAGGACCATTTGTAATCAAAAGCATATTCTCTGGTGGAGTAATGATCTTGACCACCATGGATGGCGACGACCTCCCACACCCTGTAAATACGGACATAGTTAAAAGATACTATGCATGAACAAGGACCCGCTAGGTCGACTGACGTAGGCAAAAATTAGGGCATCTCGACGAACCAAAAGGTTCGGGAAAAAATTAGGGATAAAATACAAAAAAATCTGTACACCCGACAAGCTGAAAACCTAAAAGGGCGGCTTGGGCAAAAAAGGGTATCCCGGTGGATCGAAAACCCGAAAGGGAGGTCCAGGCAAAAGTTATGGAATTAAAGCGCATGACTATGTCCCGTTGGATTATCTCACAGACAATCTTCAGCATTGACCAACCAATTCAAACGGTTCTAATCAATTCAATCAACTTCGCTGAGACAACAAGTGGACCAGACATTCAGAGACACGAAGACTATAGCAGAATGGGAACCCCATGGGATTATTGCACATAGCTATATTTTCTTTGTATCAATTTTCATTTTTTACGACGACATTCTCTTACTAGAATGCTCGTCTCATTGCACAAAAAATACGTATTCAAGTTAATACAAAGATATCCCTTTTGGAAGTGTAAAACCGTCTGTTTTTCTTTATTGTTGTATTTTGTGTACAAAAACTTCCAATGATTTATTCTTGAACATATGCATTTGAACGTAATTACTGTTTACAAATGAACAAAAAACGGAAAGACAATTGCTAATGGCTTTAAGAAATAGGACAATATCTATAGGCCATTCCATAAGATCCCCGCAGGTACCTTCTCCAGCAAGAGCGGAAGCAAATACATCCTACTACAGAATCGCTAACGTATCCCCAGTATGCAGCCTGTTGGTATCAAGCGCTCTCATACCCCTAACAGAGCAAAACCTCCAACTACCGCTCCAGAGGTTCCCCAGTGAAAGTTGCCCAACTTCTCAGGATTCCCCAGCAGGATTTCACGAAGTCCACAAGCAATGTCCGACGTTTCCCTTCTACAATAGAGTTTATTTCCCTAATGATTGGAAACTCACTCATCAGTGCTTCAAGAGGGATTTATTTTCCCTACTTCCAACAACACTACGACACGAACAATCTTTAGGTCCATACATTTGCATTCATACGTCATAACATTAACAACACAAATACATACAGTGCAATCTCATTTATCTTGAGAAACAACATCATACCATGCATTGGATACATCATAGTATTGCATACGATTAACTCTTCACCTTTTGCAGGAGACAATCAATCGACAGGAAATTGTTATCAACAAATTTCCGACAAACAAATATTTTCAACAAGTCAAATACAGATTCTTACTGGTTAAGATAAACTCTCAACGGTTTATTCTGATTCGTTTCCAGATTCTCACTGGTTTAGATAAATCTCTCAACGGTTTGTTCTGATTCATTTCCATATTCTTACTGGTTCAGATAAATCTCTCAACGGTTTATTCTGATTCATTTCCAGATTCTTACTGGTTCAGATAAATCTCTCAACGGTTTATTCTGATTCATTTCCAGATTCTTACTGGTTCAGATAAATCTCTCAATAGTTTATTCTAATTCGTTTCTAGATTCTTACTGGTTCAGATAAATCTCTCAACGGCTTATTCTGATTCGTTTCCAAATTCTTACTGGTTCAGATAAATCTCTCAACGGTTTATTCTGATTCGTTTCCAGATTCTTACTGGTTCAGATAAATATCTCAACGATTTATTCTGATTCGTTTCCAGATTCTTACTGGTTCAGATAAATCTCTCAATGGTTTATTCTGATTCATTTCCAGATTCTCACTGGTTCAGATAAATCTCTCAACGGTTTATTCTGATTTGTTTCCAGATTCTTACTGGTTCAAATAAATCTCTCAATTGTTTATTCTAATTCATTTCCAGATTCTTACTGGTTCAGATAAATCTCTCAACGGTTTATTCTGATTCGTTTCCAGATTCTTACTGGTTCAGATAAATCTCTCAACGGTTTATTTTGATTCGTTTCCAGATTCTTACTGGTTCAGACAAATCTCTCAACGGTTTATTCTGATTCGTTTCTAGATTATTACTGGTTCAGATAAATCTCTCAATGGTTTATTCTGATTCATTTCCAGATTCTTACTGGTTCAGATAAATCTCTCAACAGTTTATTCTGATTAGTTTCCAGATTCTTACTGGTTCAGATAAATCTCTCAACAGTTTATTCTGATTAGTTTCTAGATTCTTGCTGGTTCAGATAAATCTCTCAACGGTTTATTCTAATTCATTTCCAGATTCTTACTGGTTCAGATAAATCTCTCAGCGGTTTATTCTGATTCGTTTCCAGATTCTTACTGGTTCAGATAAATCTCTCAACGGTTTATTCTGATTCGTTTCCAAATTCTTAATGGTTCAGGTTCTTACCGTTTCAGTTTAAATTTCTCAACAATTTATTTCGATTCTGCCTCACCGACAATTTTCTCTGGTTCAGATAAATTGCACCAAGATTCATTCTGATGCTTCCCAGTCAAGATTAATCCAAGATATCTTTTGGTTCAGTTTAAATTGCTCCAAAAGATGTTCTGATTCTTTCCAACGACATTCAAGACTTCTGCTAGCTCCAGTTTAAATTGACCAAAGGTTTATTCTGATTCGTTTTCTGTTAAAGTCAAGTTCAGACTTTCTGTCAACAATCACCTTTAGATGGCATCTATAAGCCCATCTCCGACAACTCTCCATCATTTCTCCAAATGGAATCTATAAGCCCATTCCCTACACAATCAACCAGCACATCATTAAGTGTAAATTTCTGGGCACTCTAGTGTTCAATCATCTTCTACTTTCAATCCGCGAACGACAAACACGCCGATCTCACTTTTCAAGTTTAAGAAGATTGAACAGGGGCAGCTGTTGTACCCCATAATTTTCCCTCCCATTTTTCACTCAAGATGCTATCCCATGGTTTCTCAAACACTCAATTTGGCTCAAAAGTTGATCAAGCAGATTAGTTTCCTAGGCAACCAGTCAGCAATTAGGGTTTTGCACTTCTCAAAGGAAATTGAGTCATCAAGGTTTCAAATAAATCACCATGTCTCCTCAAGGTTGTTTAAGTCAATTTTCAAACCTCACATTGCAATTTTGCCCAATCCATGGCCCAGATAACCGCAAAGGCATTTGTGTGATTTTAAATTTTCTTAACCACAATTTTCTGAGGGTTGATGTTATTCTTGGGAGCATGTTCTGTTTGGATAAGGTATATAGTTTAATGCTCTCATTTTAAATAATCATGATTGTGGATTCAATTAATCAATTGGGTTGGAGCTTTTAAACATTTATTTTGTTTAAGAGTGCAAAATACGTGATTTATCCTATCATATTGTGTTTGCTTAAAATGCAAGTTATCAAGCCAAGATGTTTTATTCAAAATGTTCAATCAAGAATATAAAAGTTAAACTAAAACTCAGTTTTGTACAACAAATTTCACTATTACTCAAGTTTTATGTTCATTACATTTTGTGGGTCATTCACAAAGTAAATTACAAATGATTACAAATGGATTACAAGTGAAATACAAGTTAAATTTACAAGGAAATAATTGCTTCTTCTAAAAGACTCTTTGCTTCATCTTCAAGAAATTTCTCATTGCTAGCCATGGTCTTCTCTTCATCTTGTCTTGCTTGCCATCCAATTTTTTTGTACATGTAACAAAAGAAAGAAAAAAAAACATTAGCAAATAATCAACATTGAAAAGTCCAATTAAAAATGATTTTCATCACTAGGGTTTGCTTTTAGGAATCAGAATCTTGTTTGTTTTAATCACCACCCATTTCTCCCTATTTTTTGCAAATCTCAAAACCTAGGTTTTGGTTCACAAAAAAAGGGAAAAAGAAAATATACAAACTGGACAGGCAAGGCAGCAAATACAAACAGTTCAAACTGCAAACAAGCAGCAGACAAATGCACAACAGGCCAAACAAGCCCAATGATACTGCAACAATCAAACAATAGCACAAGATGCAAGGCGACAACATCGAATAAAAGCAAAACAGCAGCACAAGAGGCAAGGCAACAGGCTGTAAACAACAACAGTCATATCCAAGGAAGAACCAAACCTACTGCAAACCAACAAGCAAATACAACAAAGGCTATAACAAAGGCCACAACAGAACAAAAAAAAAATGCAAGCAACAAGCCAAAGGGTAAAAGGCATCAAATATTGTAATACAAGTTAACATATCATCACTTTCCTAAAATCAAGCAAACCCTTCAGAAAATATATCAAAAGAAAAGTGATTTATTTTACAGAAAAATGAAAGAGGAAAAAAGAGTTGGGAGGATATCACCTAGGCCATATAACCAATCCCAAAATTGTTAAAAGTTGCTATGCACATACAAACAAACTGGCAGCTCTGCAAAGCAACCCAAAACAACCAGCAAACTAGCCTGCATTATAGTCCAAAAACCTGCCCAAACTTGCACCAAAATGGACATAGTTCAAACTGCACTCTAAAGCCCAAAGCTAGAAAAACTAAAACTGTCAAAATTCACAAGTTTTTCCCTCTTGTTTTCACCCTAATCTGATAACAAGGAGAACCACTATTTTATAAAAGAGGAGGAGATTATTTGAACAAAAAGAGAGAACCAACAGATTTTTAAAACAACACAAAATCATAAGCCAACAAAATCATCAAAAACATCACAAAGACCATCACTGTAAAACCATCAAAACAACCAAAAGACCATCACTGTAAAACCAGCAAGTATCAAAAAGCCAGAAACCATCAAGCCATCACTGTAAAACCAAAAGCCACAAATTTATCATAAAATATCACAAAAAAAACCAGAACCAGCAAATACCAGATATCACAAAAAACAGAATCATCAAACATCAAAGGGCCAGAAACCAAAAGCCACAAATATCAAAGCCACAAAACCAGAACCAACAAATCAACCAACAAGTTTACAGCATCAAAAAATATTGTCATCAAACACAATCACCAAAAACCTACAGCGACCCAATAACTCAGAAAAAGCCAAACCCTAATCATCATTGTTATTCAACCCAACAGTCATCCCAACATATTCAGAAGAAGAGAAAGAGATTCAGATAAAGACCAAAAGCACAGATTTCAGAAAAAATAGGTTCGAAGCTCACAAATTTAGAGAACACAGCCTCCGTTCTCTCTTTTTCTTTACATTCAGTTTTTCCATTTTGCATGTTTCATCATAAATCATCGTTGTTCGCTACATCTCTGACCTAGGGTTTCCGTCCACCCCTCTTTAGATCTAGGGCTTTAGAGTAAGAATATGCAAAAATTAATCACAAATTAATAATTAGGGAAGGGAGACGATCAGAGTGTTGTAAAAAGAATAGTGTTTTGGAGTCACGCTGCCGCCGTCACTGCCGTAAGGCGATTTCCGGCGCGACCAAGTGGTCTTCTCTGGTGAAGGCTCATAATAAGAGAGAAGTGAGAGCAGCGTATTAAGAGAGAGAAAAAGATATGAATTATGAGGGTTCTGTGGTCCAAGTTAATTAGTTTTTTTTTGTTTGATAATCATATCATGGCCCAATCCGGTGGTGACACTTGTCACCACCTCTTTAATCATCCTGAGTAATCACACACATGCACCCCTGTGTTAGTCATTCGTGTACCCTCATTATCCCTCCATCTGTTTCCATATCATCATTTATCATAATCCCTTAACGCACCATAGATTCACGCCCATGGTGTACCTCCAGGGGGTTGCTGCACCTGATCATCCAAGAATATTGGGCCTTTTGATTTCTACACTCCCAGTTTTGCTCTATTTGCAGGCCCATTTCTAGCTTTGCCTTTATATTTTTTGTTGTTAATATTTTTTTTATTTGATTTTTATTTTATATTTCAGCATACATTTAAAAATTGCAAATAGGTAGATATTTTTTTAAATAATTATTAACTTTAAAATAATTTTTGTTTGACATTATTAATTAAGTCCTTAATTAATTTTATCAAATGAAAAGAGTTTTAACTTAAATAATTATTTAACGGTTTGGACTTGTATTGTGCAATTTAAATATTTATTACTTCACCCCCATTCATTAATTTGTACCCCCCATTCCCGAAGCTCTGTAATAGCGTAGAATTTCAATTTCCGCATTTTATTGTTTTACTTATTACTGTATAGTAATTAGGCGTGTATGGCAAGATTTAAAATCAATCGCTAGATAAACCTAATTTCAAAAGATAAAATTAACTCGAATCAAAAACACTTTTCACACGCGCACCTCTAGGGTAACCTCGCTTATTGCCTCGAAAATACAGTCATGTCCCTCGAATATGGGACGCTTTAGCAATGACCCTTCGATAAAAAAAGATCATAGTCCCTCAATGACCCTCGACATTGCCTTCGATAAAACGATCTCGTCCCTTACGAAAATTGCTAAAGCATCAAATAAGTTGCTTTCGATGACTGTAAAATTGACCCGTGCTTGTCCCTTTACATCCAACAATGGGGCTTCTTACCAAATTAATGGTAAGATAGCAACATTAAAAGGAGGAAGAAAAGAACATTTGAGACCTTTCGAGTAGGTATATTCGCTCCTAATTGCTCGCTTGCTCACGACAAAAATATTTTTACACCAACACTTTCATCTCAAAACATTTTCAAAAGACAAGACCTTTTGTATACGTTCTTATAAAGACGAGAACCTTTGCAAAATATCTTTTCAAAAACCACTTTCCAAAACACAATCCACAAACACATCTTTGAACTATCTTTCGAAACAAAACTTTGTACACGTTCTTATAGAAATGAGAACCATTACAAAGAAAATTTTCAAAACACTTTCAAAGCCCACACCACAAGCACACTATCAAAACAAAAGCAAGTGATCTAAGCGAGTAACTAAGAGCCCATGGAAAACCATGGATGAAAAGGGTGCTAATACCTTCCCTTTTCATAATCTACCCCCCTAACCCAAGAAATAATCTCAAAAGGTCTTTCCTGTGCTTTTTTACCTTTCCTTTTGGATAAAAGAAAAGTTGGTGGCGACTCTTGCTATCTGCAAAAATGCGATCAAAACGCAAAACACCCAGATAGTTCTCCCACCGTATCACACATACAATCCTATTAACATACATCTAAGCAGTTTATAGTTTGTGGAAATTAAAGTGAGAAAGTTAAAGTCCTAGCTGTTACAGGGCTTTTGCAGATACATAATTATTTTGATCGAAAATAAAGATGCGGAATTGAAACCCTAATTACTATTACAAACTCCGAGCAGTTACAATAATAATAAAAAGGAAATTAAAAAATAGGCGCGGCAAATTAAATGCAAGAATAATTAGATAACCTTAAACTCTAATTGAAAAAATATTTAGGTTATTTTTGAGAAAAATTAATTAGGTTATGTGCAAAATTAACCCTAGTTCTAATTATTTTTAATTATGAAAAGAATTAAATTGCCTTAATTTTAATTAAACTAATTAATTAAAGAAATAGAATATTTTTATGAAAAAACAATAATTTTTATGTTTTTTGTGATTTTTGATTTGATAAAAAAAACATGATTTTTTGGTGTTATTTGTAAAAAGGAGAATAATTAATAAAACAATTAGAAAAAAGAAAATAAAAGAAAGAGAAGAAATTGGGCTTGTATGGAAGCTGAATGGGGGTGCAATGTTGAATTGTTTAGGCCCAATAGCTGGTCAGCCCAATCCTTGCGCCCGATTCAGTGTTGTTCAAGCTTAAAGATGTACCATAGGGACACATCCTGAGGCGCTGGATTGGTGACAGAGATGATCCATTGGCTGGATTGCGTGGCTGCATGGTGGATGCTTGGAACGTGTATGCATAGAACCTGTTGTCAAATATTAAGAAAATAAAGAAAACGTTGGGACCTGGGATCGAACCCAGGTCCTCCCACTCACACATACGCGTGCTTAACCAACCGGGCTGTAATGCTTAATTGTTAATGTAATAACAACAATATATAATATATAAAACAAAAGTGGGTAACATAAAAACGCGCGAAATTTGAATTGCCCAATTAGGATGGGAAACACCATCGTCTTCCCCACAGATCTGTCGCTTTAGGTTAGGGAATTTTACCTACGGCCAAACTCCATGGCCATAGCACTGCAAGTTTCAAAAATCAACAGCAAGCATGAAAAATTAATTTCAAGCACATGGATCAACTCATCTTGATGCCACGAGCATCATGGTACCCTTTTCTTGGGACAATTTAACCTGTATGGAAAAACCCTAAAACGGCAAGGCAAACCCTAACAATGGTGATCATCAATATACGCATCAAAACACAAAATTAATTAAACCAAAACATCCCGAATGATGATACAAACACAATGCTATGCTTAAAAGTGATTAATCATTCGTAAATTTTAAAATCAAGTCCAAGATGGTATGTGCAAACGATTGGTCTGTAAGTCATGTTTCTGGGCTTGTGGAGGCGTGTAAATGATCGTGTTACGTTCTGGAGATGTTCAGGAATCTATTAGGAGCTTTGGAATGGATTGAATTGACCTCTAGGTTAGAAATCGATCCACACCTTTTTGCCAAAATTATGAGTTTTGTTATGTGCTCTCACGACCTACAATCCTTCTCCTTTTGGCTTGGCTGCGCATTGTATTTGTACTAGAGCATATTAGGTCAACAAAAACAATTTGTATCTTGGTAAATCATGGAGATTTGATTTGATTTTTCTCCTTGTATGATATGTTTCTAAAATAGCCTAATCATGCCAATTTTGCTCCTAATCATCCTTGATATGATTTGATCTGATATTCCAGCCTAATTGGATTTGATTCCTCCCAAAATCTGATCACAAAATAAATCTTTGATATTTTTTGCAATTTATTTGATTTAATCTAAATTTTAATAAATAAAAATCAAAACAAGATAAATGAATCAACAAATAATATATGGAGGCTGATTTGGGTTATGGACCATGTATCTAACAAGATCCAATCATGAGAAGCTAGGCCCATTTGACAAAAAATGCACTTTTAAGCACATTTGACTTTTGACAATTTTCCAAAAATGGCCGACTTTGACAAGGCATATCTCATCCAATTTTAACCCTAGAGGGGTGTTCTTAGACTTTTTAGAACGCTTAGGGTGTCCCCTAAACAACACTTTTTGTTTCATCTCAATTGGGTCTTCCATATTCATGTAAGAAGCTTTGACCCAAAAGGTGTTTTTGTTGACTTTTCAAAAGGACCTATAATGTAGAAATTCATATCTTTTGATGAGTGCATATTTTGAACTTGTGGGATGAATATGAATTTTAGGTAATTGCATCCTCTTCAAAATTATCCTTGGATGGAAAATTTATGATAAAGTATGAAGAAGTTATGCTTGGTCAAAGTTTGGTTGACTTTTCCTGAGAAACCCTAATTTAGCAACTTTTGGGTTTTGATGAATTTGGGGCATTCCTTGGGGAATAATGATCAAACCTTGATAAAATGATGGATATATCTGCAAAATGTTGATGTTGGCCAAAAATCTTGAAGTTTGACTGTATGTGGGCCACAATTGACTTTTGATCTAATATCGTTGATTTTCAGGCATCTGAGCAATTGACTGAGCAAACTTCTTGTGCAAGGAATGAGACTTGACATGGATGATATTGAGGACACATTAGGAACATGGAAGGAATTTGGGACCTTTGGAGTTCCCACACCCTGATGAAAATGGAAACCCTAGTTTGAGGTACATTGCCTTAGGATAGAGTTTGTCTGGTTAACTCTTGGGCATCCTTGAGCAAGTTGAGGACCTCAATGGGAATGTGTTGAGTAAAATGAGAGGGAAAATTTTGGGATACAACAACTTCCCCTGTTCAATCTTCTTAAACCTGAGGATGTAGATTGGCTGTCTGCCTTTCGTAATCTGAAGGTGGAAGATGACTGAACACTAGAGTGCCCAGAAATTTGCACTCGTCTGAGATGGTGTTGGACTGTGTGGGTAGTATCGGGAATGGGATTACAGATTCCATTTGTAGGATATGAATGAAGGTCACCGGAGATGGGCTTAAAGATGCCATCCAGAAGATATGACAGAGAATCATCGGAGATGGGCTTAAAGATGCCATCTAGAGGATGTTGATTTCCCGAGATATTCCTTTGATGAGAATTCTTATTCCTGTCATTAAGGAGGAATCTGTTGAGGAATGTTGGTCACTGTCTTGGGAGAAATAGAATTTTAGGAGCTTTAGTTGTCCGTTACTCTACTAGGGATGAAGTAGTGAAAAACACAAGAAGGGGGGGTTGAATTGTAAAACTGAAAATCAATGCAATGAACAAGATATTTTTATCCTGGTTCGTTTGATCTCAAACTACTCCAGTCCACCCGTCAAGGTGATTTCGCCTCTCTCCAACGAGGTCTTAATCCACTATATTCAACTGAATATTACAGACTGCTTTAACAACTGCTAAAGCCTTCTTGATGCAAACCACAACCCGGTTTGTCAAGGAAACACTTTCTTACAAAGAAGATAAATCTAAGTGTGTGAATGTTTTCTACAAAACTGTATCACAACTGTGATGTATACACAACTTAAAGCTTAGAAACTAGATTGCTAAACAATGATTGAATAAGAGAATGTGTAGTGTTTAGCAAACTGAGAGAAGGAAGATTATGATCAGCTTTTTGGCGTGTAAAGATTTGGAGAGCATTAGCCAATTCAATCTTCAAAGTCTTGTTTATATAGCACTGAGATGTTGAACGTTGGAGCAATATTCTTGATTCAATGCTAATAACAAACTTTCCTTATCGAGCAGATCTTGTCTGGAATGAGGCCGTTGGTATTAATTTGCTTTCAATGCACAGTACCGTTGCTTGCTTAATGCAAGTTCTGGCTTGGCTCATTCTGACTCTGCTTGGTTGCTGATGAACTGTTGTGTTTCTTTATCAGAGTGTTGAGCGCAGTTCTGTTCATCAGGCTTCAGCATTCACGTGAGTTAATCTTCTGATTCTGACATTCTGATATGGCAACTTCTGATGCTGATGTCAGGAACCAAGTTCTGATGCTGATTAGGTGTGATCTTGCTTATATCAATCAGAGTATCTGCAAATCAGAACGTAATAATTTAGGCAGCAGATAGTTCTTACATGAATCATATAAATAATATATCTTTTCACTTTGTGATCATCAAAACTTAAACATAGGGTAGTAGATTCAAACTTTGTTCTAACAATCTCCCCCTTTTTGATGATGACAAAAACTAGATATTTTTTAAATGAGAATAACGTGAAAAGGTATCAGAGAGATGCATCAGAGTAAGAGTTTATCAAAGATAAGGGATAAAGAGATATCAGAGTTGAGAGATACTCCCCCTGAGTTTATTACTTCCCTTTTTGATTACAAGTGTTCTTCAGGATCAGATCTTTTTGCCTTTCTTTGAACATCAGAGTATCAGAGTCTTTGACTATCAGAAGCTTTAGATCAGCATATCAGAGCAGAGCTTCAGATCAACGTATCAGAGCTTTTCTTGTCAGAGCTTTGCTTTGAATCAGAGTATCAGAGCGGATCAGAGCTTCAGAGCTTTTAGTCTTCAGAGTGTCCATGAGCTTCCTTGTACCTGTAGACTTTAAGCAAAACAGAAAACATTTTCAAGTATAATAGAGTTAGAATGTTCGAGAATTTCTGTCTAGTTAGCCGTTATTGTTTAAAATATCATTCTTGTTCTCCCCCTTTTTGTCAGCAATCAAAAAGTGTAGGTGATGTGCTAAAACAAATTAAGATCAGAAAAACTTGTCATATTAAAAAGGTTCAGAATCAAACAAAGCATATTCAAATAGTACATCAGAAAATCAAGGAAAACATGAAAATGACATGAATGAAAAACTAAGGTTGAGGAGGAAAGCGTGTGAATAGGTTCTCCAACATGGCTTTGATCTGATCAGCAGTCTCATTCTGCTTGTGCACCATGCTGACAACAGTGTCAATCTTGCTATCCTGCACATCCATTCTTTCTTTCATCTTCTGGTCGTTTTCATCCATCCTCTGCTGCAGACGCATGTCATTCAGCTTCAGCTCTTCCAGAGTCTTCCTGTCCAAGGCAGCTTGAGAAACATCAGAAGCAGGAAGCTTCTGAGAGCTTTCTGCAACATCTTCTACTTGACTTGCTTAAGCTTGAATGGTCTTGTCTTCTTCTGGTTGCACCTTTGAGGCTAGCTGTTTCTCAGACCAAGGTTCACTATCCAGAGGGAGCACAGCTTCCTGAGGCAGCTGACTTTCAACTTCCTTCAGCAGCTTGCTGAAGTTCTGTTGTGCCTGCTCATAGTTGATATCCTACAACTTGAGGGCTTCAGCACGTACCCAAAGTCTGAATTGTGACCAGAGCTGGTCAGAGGCAGCTGGGTCAATCATTCCAGGACAGACTTGCTTCAGAGAAGCAATCCATTGCTGCAAACCTGTTTCAAAATTCATAATACCAGAGCCAACATCTGGTTGTTTTGGTTTTGGGATGGCTATTTTGTGTTTCAGATCAGCAAGACGGTCAAGGCTGGTTAAGTCTATGAATGTCCTACTGGGGTTTTCGGTGGTTTGCTTGGCAGCTGTTTGTTTTGGAGATGGAGTGGGAGAATCAGAAATTATGATTGGACTGTTTGGTGTTTTGGGAGTATTTGGTGGTGTAGATTCTGGTGAGGATGGCAACTGTGCCATGGTGACTGTTGTAACACCCCAGTTTTATTTATTTGGAATTATCTTAATAAGAGTTATTTTATTTGAAATTAATAAAATTATTTTATTTGGGTTAATATAAAATAAAAGGATTATTATTTATTTTATAAATAATTGTAGAAAAATAAGGATTGAAGGTTATTGGGCTTATGATGTTATTGGTAAAAGAGGGGGTGCAAGTGAAGTAAAATGTTATTTGGGACTTATATGTCACCTTTGCTCACTTTCACGTAAAACTGAGATTTTGGGATTTTGGAACTCAGAGAACGTGTAAAGAAGAGAAAGGAGAAGAATGAGAAGATTGATCGAGGAAGTTGCAGGAGCTGCAGATTATCCAAGGTAAGGGGGGATACTACTCGATTTACTTTTGCTTATGAGTTTAGGTACGATTGATTTTGGATAATCGTATGGAGAAACCCCAATTTTTAGATGTTCCTAGGAATCAATAACCTTAAGGTTGAACCTTGTTAGAAAAAGTTTAGGTTCGCAAATCTTATGAATCAATTGGGGATGTTAGGTTTCTATGGTGGATTTGGAGTATATTTGTATGACCGAGAGTTTCCCTTAGGTAATTCTAGGGATAACCTTGATGTTGTTAGAATTTCCCTAAAGGACGGGTAAAATGTAACTTAAGGTCAATTTTATAAAATTGTTGTCGATGAAAGAATGGTTGATCAAATATGATGTTTTAAAAAAAATGAAAATTCTGGGTTTTGATTGATTTTGGAAAATAAGACCTTAAGTGAATTGATGCTGTTCTTAAGATTGGAAATTGACTAACTTAGAAGGGAATTGTGTTCCAATTGATGTGTTGCTTTGAGTTATGCAAAAATTGATGTTGTTATGTACCGCAATGCACGTTTTGGCTGGTATTTTCGTGTTTGGTCGCTGTTCTGAGCATGCTGCAGGTACAGGAAAATTCTGCACGCGCTCATCAACACGGGCCGTGTTGAACAACACGGGCACCCGTGTTGATCCCCTGTATTGATAAAGACAATGTGTTTTCTGGACACATTTCAACACGGGCCGTGTTGAACAACACGGGCACCCGTGTTGATCTTCTGTATGGGCAACACGGGCCGTGTTGCTGCACACGGGCACCCGTGTTGAGCCCCTGTGTTGGCTTCTGGATTCTGTTTTCTGTGCATGCTGTTATGTACGGAATTGATTCTGTTTTGATGTGCAATGTTTTATATGTTTTGAATATGCTGCTTATTGATTTCCTAGTGTTGTTGATGCTTGTATCGAATAACGTTTGTATGTTATGATACCAACACTACGTAGATTTTACGGTCATGATTTTAGATAATGTTATCAAGCATGAGTTATGATAATACTTGATATGATTGGTTGATGCTTAATAGTATGCTGAGTGGTTACATGCTATTCATATCGTGTTGTGTTTGATATTGTTGATGTTACATGATATGGTTTATTGATGTTAATAGTATGCTGAGTGTTACATACTTTACATATCATGTTGCATTTGTTAATTCCCATTGTGTGGAATTAACATGGTGGCCAATATACGTGTCCGCGATTTAATGGAACGTTGAGGTGGTAGCCGTGTCCGCGATATAATGGAACGGTGAGTTATCCGTGACCCGAGATTTAATGGGGCGGTAAAATGGTACCACATGCATGGGTGTGTTGCATTATATTGAATATAACATGAATGGATGATTTTCCGATGTTGTATTTAATTGATTGTATGCATGTATTGTTGCTGAATTGTTAATGATGTTTGATGTTAATTATAAGTATGAAAAGTAATATATTATGAATATATGAATTGTAAAGGTTTTCGTAAACTATGAAACATGCTAACTGTTTGGGTGATGCTTATGGTTTTTCTGAATTGATTGTTATGAACGTATAATCAAAGGTATAATTGAGATGCTCACCCTTACTGTTGAATATTTCAGATTGAGGAGCTTCGTTCAGGTGCTTGGCGAAGGCTTGTTGTTTCTAGTTATTCCCGTTTAAGTGTTGTCCGGGTCATGCTCTGATAGTTGTAACTCCGGGAATGTTTGTTTTTCGAGCTGCTTTAGTCATACTCGTTTATTTCCTTAGTATTTGGTTATAATATGATGTTGATATATTCCAGGTGTTAATCCCTGATGATTGAAAATATTATAACTTTGGTTTTGTTAAATATAATATTCCGCTGTGTAAACATGTATGAGTTGCTTCTATGTTATGCATGACAGGAACTTGTTTTTATTAAAAGAGAATTGTGACATCCTCGTTAATACATGTACTCTGAATATATGATTTTAATTATTTACAAAATTTTATACGAGGTTTTAGAGGGTGTTACAATAGTGGTATCAGAGCATGGTCGGTCTGTCCGGCCAAGTTGTTATGTCAGTGTCATTACCCTTGGTACGCAATAAGTGTTTGAAAACACTGTTGGTACTTCTTTGTTTTGGATCACTTGATTGCAGGGATAAGATTGCAATAAGTGGGGGAGGAGTTGGTACTTCTCCATGGTGCCTCTGGATGCTAAGTGATGGCTCGACGTGAGGAAATGGTAAGAGTATGAGCATGGTATAGACTGCATTGTTCATAGTCCTGAAGAGGATTCAGAGGTAAGAGCATTACTTAGGTGGAATTTATCTCATGGATTTGTGCATCAGTTGTATGCAGTGCTAATGAAGTCAGTAAAGATGGGTTTTTACATTCATTATGTCTTCGGTTGTCTATTGACAAATTGAGGGACTGGTCGACCTTAATCTGTTGTTGATAGCAAATAGGAGCATAGTGGATGTGATAGACATGTCTTGCTAGTTTTGTTAGTATGTGTATGAACTTGGTAGAGCGAAGCCAATTGCTTTAAGATGGATATGAGAAGTTGATACGGATTCTGATATCTGAAAAGAATACCAATTAAAGGTCTCGATGTATTGATCAAATTGAGATGGTTCGATAAGAGAACGATCAAGTGAAGTTGGAAAGTACTTCTCTAGAAAGTGAAGGTGTAGCGACAGATAGTGTTGTATTAGTGGTTTATGAATTCCTAGTGACACTCTGAAGCTAGCAGTAGTTCTGTAAGTGTGAACTAAGGTCCAACAAGAGTAAACGATGATATATTGAGAATGTGGAGTACTTGTGGAATTATGAAGTCTACCTTCGTGTTAAACTGGATTGGTTGGTATTAGTTGGACTTGGTTGTTTTGTGAATCTCGTGGGCTAAGAGTGTGATGGATATGCTTCCCTGTAGCGGAGATTCGAGAAGGAAGATTGGTTTTCCATGATTGGAAGTGAGAACTTGTATGGATTCTGATGATACAAGAGTTCTGTTAGGCAAGTAAATAATTCATAAGAAATGAAGTCTAGACTTGAATGTTGTGGCGTATAAGAGGATGTGTGACGTTATTGTAAACCTTCTGGTTTATTCAATTCAGGATAAGGACTGATGGAGTAATTACAAATCTTGTGTTGGGAATTGACAGAGATTAGACTTGGTGCTAAGCTAGCAAAGTGTGACTTGGGTTTAAAGAAGCGAGTTATGAGTATGATGTTCCGGATGGTGGTATGTGTGAATCCATCCCAGTAGATGAGATTCTATATTGAGAATTACCAGACCGATTATAGTGATTAGAAACTTGTTGAGCTTAGTTGAGCACTGCTGTGTTGTTGAAATGGAGTAAAGTGTTTATCTGAGGTAAGGTTCAGTGCGAAGAATTTTGGTAAGTTGTGGTAGTACTGATGGAGGATATTCTGATTTACTTCAAGGATGAAGATGAATAGTTGGAATATCTCGAGAATTGTTTTGAGAATTATTGAAAGAGAAGTGATTTCATATGTATCCTGGTTAAGTAAAGTTAATTCTCGTGGACATGTGATTTCTGTGATGGTATTGTGTTGATCCTAAGTAAGAAAGGGTCCAACGTATATTGGTACTCTAAGTGTGAATAAGGATTTCAAGAGGTGAAGAAGAGGTTAACTAGTGTGCCTATTTGGAGTTGCCAATCCGGCAGAACTTTGTTGTGTATTGTGATGCATCCTTGATGGGATTAGTGCAGAGTGTAATGCAGAATCGAGAAGAAGTGGCTGATGCTCCGAGACAACTGAAAGTGCATGAAAGAAACTATCCTACTCATGACTTAGAATTGGCGGCAGTTGTGTTTGTTTTGAAGTTGTGAAGACATTATCTGTATGGTTCGAGATTAGAGGTGTATAGTGATCATAAGAGTTTGAAGTATCTTTTCGATCAGAAAGAGCTCAATATGAGGCAAAGGAGGTGGTTGGAATTTCTCAAAGATTATGATTTTGGTTTGAATTACCATCCTGGTAAGGCAAATGTGGTTGCAGATGCTTTGAGCAGGAAATCCTTGCATATGTCTATGATGATGGTTCGTGAATTGGATTTAATTGAACAATTCCGAGATTTGAGTTTAATTTGTGAAAGTACTCTGAAGTGTGTTCGTTTGGGTATGTTGAAACTTACTAGTGGTATTCTAGAAGAGATCGGGATCGAGCAGAAATCTGATGTTAATTTAGTTGATAAATTGGCATTAATCAACCAAGGTCAAGGTGGTGAGTTTAGAATTGATGAAAATGATGTTATGAGATTTGGCGATAGAGTTTGTGTTCCTGATGTTGCAAAAATCAAGAAGAGTATATTAGAGGAAGGACATCGCAGTGGGATGAGTATTCATCCGGGTGCCACGAAAATGTATCATGATTTGAAGAAATTGTTTTGGTGGCCGGGAATGAAAAAGGAGATAGCTGAATTTGTGTATGCTTGTTTAATCGGTCAGAAATCGAAGATTGAGCATCAGAAGCCGTCGGGATTTATGCAAACGATGTTTATTCCGGAATGGAAGTGGGACAATATTTTTATGGATTTTGTATCTGGGTTGCCGAGGACTCCTAAGACTTGTGAAGCGATATGGGGTATTTTGGATAGACTAACGAAGTCTGCTCATTTTATACCGGTGCGAATGGATTACCCAATGGAGAGACTAGCACAGTTATACATTGAGAAGATAGTAAGTTTGCATGGAGTTACTTCTAGTATTGTGTCGGATAGAGATCCGAGGTTTACTTCAAGATTTTGGGAAGGATTGCAGAAGGCTTTAGGCACTAAGTTGAGGTTGAGTTCAGCTTATCATCCTCAGACTGATGGACAGACGGAGAGGACGATTCAATCGTTAGAAGATTTATTGCGTGCTTGCGTTTTAGAGAAGGGTGGAGCTTGGGATAGCTATTTGCCACTGATTGAATTTACTTATAACAACGGTTACCATTCGAGTATTGGTATGGCTCCGTTCAAAGCATGGTATGGTCGGAGATGTAGAACGCCTTTGTGTTGGTATGAATCTGGAGAAAGTTCAGTAATTGGGCCAGAGATTGTTCAGCAAACTACTGAGAAGATCAAATTGATTCAAGAGAATATGAGAGCTTCTCATAGTCGTCAGAAAAGTTATCATGATAAGAGGAGGAAGACTTTAGAATTCAGTGCTGGAGATCATGTGTTTATGAGAGTTACTCCGATGACGGGTATTGGTCGAGCGTTGAAATCTAAGAAATTGACTCCGCATTTTATTGGTCCGTTTCAGATTACGGAAAGAGTTGGAGGAGTTTCTTATCGTATTTCTTAACCACCGAGTCTTGCAAAGTTGCATGATGTTTTTCATGTTTCTCAGCTGAGGAGATATATTTCAGACCCATCTCATGTGATCCAAGTAGATGATGTTCGGGTGAGGGATAACCTGACGGTGGAAACATTGCCTATGAGGATAGAAGATCGGGAATTGAAACAACTTAGAGGTAAAGAGATAGCTTTGGTAAAGGCAGCTTGGGGAGGCCCAGCAGGTGGAAATGTTACATGGGAATTGGAGAGCCAGATGAAAGAGGCGTTTCCGGAACTTTTCGTCTAAGGTATGTTTTCGAGGACGAAAACTCTTTTAGTGGGGGAGAGTTGTAACACCCCAGTTTTATTTATTTGGAATTATCTTAATAAGAGTTATTTTATTTGAAATTAATAAAATTATTTTATTTGGGTTAATATAAAATAAAAGGATTATTATTTATTTTATAAATAATTGTAGAAAAATAAGGATTGAAGGTTATTGGGCTTATGATGTTATTGGTAAAAGAGGGGGTGCAAGTGAAGTAAAATGTTATTTGGGACTTATATGTCACCTTTGCTCACTTTCACGTAAAACTGAGATTTTGGGATTTTGGAACTCAGAGAACGTGTAAAGAAGAGAAAGGAGAAGAATGAGAAGATTGATCGAGGAAGTTGCAGGAGCTGCAGATTATCCAAGGTAAGGGGGGCTACTACTCGATTTACTTTTGCTTATGAGTTTAGGTACGATTGATTTTGGATAATCGTAGGGAGAAACCCCAATTTTTAGATGTTCATAGGAATCAATAACCTTAAGGTTGAACCTTGTTAGAAAAAGTTTAGGTTCCCAAATCTTATGAATCAATTGGGGATGTTAGGTTTCTATGGTGGATTTGGAGTATATTTGTATGACCGAGAGTTTCCCTTAGGTAATTCTAGGGATAACCTTGATGTTGTTAGAATTTCCCTAAAGGACGGGTAAAATGTAACTTAAGGTCAATTTTATAAAATTGTTGTCGATGAAAGAATGGTTGATCAAATATGATGTTTTAAAAAAATGAAAATTATGGGTTTTGATTGATTTTGGAAAATGAGACCTTAAGTGAATTGATGTTGTTCTTAAGATTGGAAATTGACTAACTTAGAAGGGAATTGTGTTCCAATTGATGTGTTGCTTTGAGTTATGCAAAAATTGATGTTGTTATGTACCGCAATGCACGTTTTGGCTGGTATTTTCGTGTTTGGTCGCTGTTCTGAGCATGCTGCAGGTACAGGAAAATTCTGCACGCGCTCATCAACACGGGCCGTGTTGAACAACACGGGCACCCGTGTTGATCCCCTGTATTGATAAAGACAATGTGTTTTCTGGACACATTTCAACACGGGCCGTGTTGAACAACACGGGCACCCGTGTTGATCTTCTGTATGGGCAACACGGGCCGTGTTGTTGCACACGAGCACCCGTGTTGAGCCCCTGTGTTGGCTTCTGGATTCTGTTTTCTGTGCATGCTGTTATGTACGGAATTGATTCTGTTTTGATGTGCAGTGTTTTATATGTTTTGAATATGCTGCTTATTGATTTCCTAGTGTTGTTGATGCTTGTATCGAATAACGTTTGTATGTTATGATACCAACACTACGTAGATTTTACGGTCATGCTTTTAGATAATGTTATCAAGCATGAATTATGATATAACTTGATATGATTGGTTGATGCTTAATAGTATGCTGAGTGGTTACATGCTATTCATATCGTGTTGTGTTTGATATTGTTGATGTTACATGATATGGTTTATTGATGTTAATAGTATGCTGAGTGTTACATACTTTACATATCATGTTGCATTTGTTAATTCCCATTGTGTGGAATTAACATGGTGGCCAATATACGTGTCCGCGATTTAATGGAACGTTGAGGTGGTAGCCGTGTCCGCGATATAATGGAACGGTGAGTTATCCGTGACCCGAGATTTAATGGGGCGGTAAAATGGTACCACATGCATGGGTGTGTTGCATTATATTGAATATAACATGAATGGATGATTTTCCGATGTTGTATTTAATTGATTGTATGCATGTATTGTTGCTGAATTGTTAATGATGTTTGATGTTAATTATAAGTATGAAAAGTAATATATTATGAATATATGAATTGTAAAGGTTTTCGTAAACTATGAAACATGCTAACTGTTTGGGTGATGCTTATGGTTTTTCTGAATTGATTGTTATGAACGAATAATCAAAGGTATAATTGAGATGCTCACCCTTACTGTTGAATATTTCAGATTGAGGAGCTTCGTTCAGGTGCTTGGCGAAGGCTTGTTGTTTCTAGTTATTCCCGTTTAAGTGTTGTCCGGGTCATGCTCTGATAGTTGTAACTCCGGGAACGTTTGTTTGTCGAGCTGCTTTAGTCAGACTCGTTTATTTCCTTAGTATTTGGTTATAATATGATGTTGATATATTCCAGGTGTTAATCCCTGATGATTGAAAATATTATAACTTTGGTTTTGTTAAATATAATATTCCGCTGTGTAAACATGTATGAGTTGCTTCTATGTTATGCATGACAGGAACTTGTTTTTATTAAAAGAGAATTGTGACATCCTCGTTAATACATGTACTCTGAATATATGATTTTAATTATTTACGAAATTTTATACGGGGTTTTAGAGGGTGTTACAACTGTTGTTCCACATGGCAGCTGGATTTCCAGAGGTTATGGTTCAGATGATTGAGGTGAATGAGGTTCAGAAGGTGGAGGAGTTTGAGTTTCAGAGTGATGAAACTCAGGTTGAGGTGATGGTGGATGAATTTCTGGTTGAGGAGAGGGAGACGGAATTGCTGGTTGAGGAGAAGCTGTTGGAATTTCTGGTTGTTCAGGGATAAGGGGTTCTTCTGGAATTGATGAGAGAGGTTGTTGTTGTTCTTGTTCTTCAGCAGATTGCTGTTGTTCTGGTTGTGGAGGAGGGACAATTTGTGGTTCAGAGTTTGGATTGGCGGAGTGATCAGAAGTGTGTTGATCAATGTCAGACAGCACTTTGTCAATTGCTGATGTTGTTGAGATTGTTGGTTTGAGATGTTTGGTTCTGGGTCTTCTGAGTTTTAATGCCTCAGAAGGGTCATCTTCTGGTTCATTTTCATCTATTGTTGGGATGGGGATTGAGATTCTATGAGAGGTTGGAGGTGGAATAGATGCTGGAATAGTAGAAGAATTTAAAACAGAAGCAGCAGATAAATTACCTCTTTTCTTGGGTGTCTGCTGGGATGATCCTTCTGAAGGTGCCTTCCTCTTCTTCGTCTTCTTCAGAGTCACTTCTGGTTGACGTTGATGCAGATCTTTGATAATCAGATTTGGATCTGTACCATCTGCCTTGCACGCATCTAGGTATCTGAGAACCACCTCTGGTTTGGATTATATCTCAGAAAATAAAGGAAAGTCACTCAGTGGAACTCTTCTGCTGGTGATATCAGCAATAGGAGTAGCTCTGGGTTCCTTTTTGATATTCTCTATCAACTTCATTTTCTTCAAGTTCTTCGCGTTCAGAGGCTTCCCAACTGTTGGTTCAATGGTGCTTAATTCTTGAGCTTCTATTAGATGCTCTATCAGCCTATTCTCTGTCAGAATATCTGATATCAACCTTCCAAAGGGTATCCAATCCCTCTTGGTTCTTTCTTCTTCCCTGGTTTCCTTCACACTTGTCTTGAGGTGGTTGAACAGAAGATGAGCCAAGTTGATTTTTACCTTCTGATCAATAAAGTAGATCAGAAACTGCTGATCCACATTTATGTAATCAGGTGAACTAGTTGGCTTCCTATGGTTGAAGCACCCCAGAATTATCTTAGCCCAAACTCTGTGATGATCTTTCAGATCTTTGATCTTGCTGCTGGGCACCCCATGGGTGAAAATCCTTTCAGCTATCACGCCCATGTCAGCACATCTCTCAGCCATATCAATACAGCGGACGCCACCGCCAGTGTAACCGATTAACCTTGCTATGTGATCCTCAGTGATCACAATCTTCTTCCCCATAACGAAGGAGGTGACTAGATGCGTTGAAGCCTTCGCATGAATCCAGAACTCCTTGACTAACATAGGGAATGTTGGTCCAACCAACCTGTCAAAATACCTTTCCCATTTCTGTGCCCTAACTTCTTCTGTTAGGTCAAAACCGTTCTCCTTCAAGCTTCCAAAATCAATGATCAATTCAGATAACACTTCAAGATTCTTCACAGGAGTGAGGAGTGTTCTGAATGGCACTTGATACTGTTCAGATGATGCTTTCTTCTGAGGACCTGCAGAAGCACTGCTGGAGGTTGCCATGTTCACACTAAAAGATTTTGAGAAGAAACTGAGAAAAAGAGGTTTTGCAAGAGATGAACACAGAAAAATGCAGAGAATGCTTGAGAATTAGTGAGAAACTGTAAAGAATTAGAATGAGAGGTTAATGTGTTTAAATAGAGTTTCAGAATATTTTGAAAAAATAAACGTTTTTAAGAAAGAGAAAAATCATGATTGCGTTTTAAAAGCATGATTACTTTTATTAAATGCTTGCTGATTTTGGGGGATTTTAGAAAGATACTTAAAAACGGTTACCAGACATGTGTCTCAATGCACCCAATCAGCGTTTTGCCTTCTCAGAAGCGTGCACGCGTTCTGCTTCAGAGATTTGCTGATGATTGGATGACACTTGTTTGATGTAGTGATCAGCACGTCTGTCTTTGAGCTTAGACTCTCAGATCTTTAGACTTGCATCTGATACAATCTGCATGTTCTATCTTTCTGAAAGAAGATTGATCAGAAGTTCACAGTAAAACAATTACATTCTGAAGGTAAATATATGGAATTAAAACATTTTCACTCTGGGCAGACTTTCATGCTGAGATGTTTCAGAATGAAATTAAACCTATCTTCTGAAAGGGGTTTAGTAAAGATATCAGCCCATTGATGGTCTGTATCTATAAATTTTAAGTTCAAAATTCCTTTCTGAATATAGTCCCTAATGAAGTGATGTTTTATTTCTATATGCTTAGCTCTAGAATGTAAAATGGGATTCTTACTTAAGCAAATAGCAGAAGTATTATCACAGAGTATAGGAATGTTACTCTCAAAAATCTGGAAGTCTTCAAGCTGACTTTTCATCCAGAGCATTTGTGTGCTACATCCTGCTGCTGCTATGTACTCAGCTTCTGCTGTTGATAGCGCAATTGTTGATTGCCTTTTGCTGGACCAAGAGATCAAATTTTCTCCCAGAAACTGGCAGCTTCCAGAAGTACTTTTACGCTCCACTCTGTCTCCAGCAAAATCAGCATCACAGTAGCCTACTAAGCTGTAATCACTAGATTTTCTATAAAACAAACCCAGATTAGTAGTACCTTTCAGATACTTGAAAATTCGCTTAACAGCTGTTAAGTGAGATTCTCTAGGATCTGATTGGAATCTAGCACAAATGCAAACACTGAATAATATGTCAGGTCTTGAAGCAGTCAGATAGAGGAGAGAACCAATCATACCTCTGTAGACTTTCTGTTCTACATTTTTGCTTACCTCTTCTCTTTCCAGAATGCACGTGGGATGCATTGGAATCTTTGATGGCTTACATTCTGAGAGGTCAAATTTCTTCAGAAGATCTCTGATGTATTTGCTCTGATGAATGTAAGTTCCCTCTGGAGTTTGATTGATCTGAATTCCTAGAAAGAATTTCAGTTCCCCCACGAGGCTCATCTCAAATTCTGCCTGCATACACTTAGCAAATTTTCTTCCAAGAGAAGGATTAGTAGAACCAAAAATAATATCATCAACATAAATTTGACAGACTAAGATGTCATTCTTAACTGATTTACATAATAGAGTAGTGTCTACTTTCCCTCTGGTGAATTCATTTTCTAATAGAAAGTTACTTAGCCTTTCATACCAAGCTCTGGGAGCTTGTTTCAGACCATATAATGACTTCTTTAGTTTGAAAACATGTTCTGGATGTTTTGTATTTTCAAAACCAGGGGGTTGGTGTACATAAACTTCTTCTTCTATATAACCATTTAAGAATGCACTTTTGACATCCATCTGATACAGAGTGATGCCTCTATTAATAGCAAATGAAATTAAAAGTCTGATAGATTCTAACCTGGCGATTGGAGCAAAGGTTTCTGTATAGTCTATCCCCTCTTGCTGACTATAACCTTGTGCAACCAGTCGTGCCTTGTTTCTGATGACTTCACCTTGTTCATTTAGCTTGTTTCTGAACACCCATCTTGTTCCAATGACGTTGAATCCTTTTGGTCTGGGAACGAGATCCCATACGTCGTTTCTGGTGAATTGATTCAGCTCTTCTTGCATTGCCAGAATGCAGTCATTATCCAGAAGTGCTTCATCAATAGAAGAAGGTTCAATCAGAGACACAAGTCCCATGAGAGTTTCTGAAGCTTGCTCTTGTTCTGATTGGATCTTCCTTTCTTCCTAAGATAGTCTCTTCTGGGTGATCCAAGCTGCTTCTGGGTAATCTCTTCTGAGGTTGATCAGCAGCTGTTGTAGGATTGCTAGCAGTGCTCCTTTCAGACGTTGAAGGAGTGTCTGAGTTGAGAGCTTCTGATGACTTGTCTTCAGAACCTGTAAATTCAATTTCCATACCTGCAAAAACTTCATTCTGCTTTGACTTTTCAGAGTCAAGCTTATCATCAAAACGAACACTGATTGATTCTTCCACAATCTGTGTTTCTGTATTGTATACTTTGTACCCTCTTGAGCGTTCAGAGTATCCTAACATAATACACTTCTGTGCTTTAGAGTCAAACTTGTTCAAATAATTCTTTGTATTTAATATAAAGCAAGTACATCCAAATGGATGAAAATATGAAATGTTGGGCTTTCTGTTCTTCCACAATTCATATGGAGTCTTTTCCAGAATAGGTCTTATTGAGATTCTATTCTGAATGTAGCACGCTGTGTTTATTGCCTCTGCCCAAAAGGTCTTAGCAACGTTTGTCTCATTGATCATGGTTCTGGCCATTTCTTGCAATGTTCTGTTCTTTCGTTCTACAACTCCATTTTGTTGAGGAGTTCTAGGACAAGAGAAATCATGCAGGATGCCTCTGTCATTAAAGAATGACTCAAAATCTTTGTTTTCAAATTCTCCACCATGATCACTTCTGACTTTAACGATTCTAAGATCCTTTTCATTCTGAACTTGGTTACAGAAGGTAACAAACACAGAGTGTGACTCGTCCTTGTGTCTTAAGAACTTTACCCATGTCCATCTGCTATAGTCATCTACGATTACTAACCCATACTTCTTGCCACTGACTGAAGCAGTTTTAACTGGTCCAAATAAGTCAATGTGCAGAAGTTCTATTGGCTTAGAGGTAGAAACAACATTTTTGGATTTAAAAGAAGGTTTTGCAAACTTTCCTTTCTGACATGCTTCACACAGAGCATCTGAATTGAACTTCAAATTAGGAAGTCCTCTGACCAGATTGAGTTTGTTAATCTGAGATATTATTCTCATACTAACATGCCCCAATCTTCTGTGCCAGATCCACTGCTCGTTGTTAACAGACATAAGGTATTTTACATTCTGACTCTTTAGTTAAGAAAGTTTGATTTTGTAAATGTTGTTTTTCCTCTTACCATTAAACAGGATAGTCCCATCTTTCTGACTAACAACTTTACATGATTTTTGATTAAAGATTATATCATAACCGTTATCACTTAATTGACTTATGGATAACAGATTATGCATCAATCCATCTACTAGCAGAACATTATTAATAGAGGGAAGATTTCCATTACCTACAGTTCCAGAGCCAATTATCTTTCCCCTCTGATTGCCTCCAAAACCAACATGGCCTCCAGGCTTAAGTTCCAGGCTTTGGAACATATGCCTTCTTCCCATCATGTGTCGCGAGCAGCCAGAGACCAGGTACCATGACTGGTGTTTCTGACTTGCTGCTAAAGATATCTGCAACATGTATTATTTTATCCTTAGGTACCCAGATTTTCTTGGGTCCTGATTTGTTAGTTTTACCAAAACTCTGGTTGAATTTTGGTTTCACAGAGTGCTTACTTCTAGTGTATTTAATATCATGTGTGTGACCATACATAAAATGTGAATTCAGAGGAGTGTGTTTAATGGTTAAGTCCATGACATTCTTTGGTGTAAGAACCTTACCTTGGTATCCTATTCCTTTCCTTCCGTTTCTGCTAACTCCATAGATCATTGAAGCCATTTTGCTTCTATCTATGCTTTTAGCGAGGAACTTCTGGAAACTGTGATCATACTCCTTGATGATCTCATCAGCGTTGCTGGAAGTTTCAGAAATTGGTTCCTTCTGAGAGTTTTGTAAAGTGTTTTCTAATTTTGAAATCTTATTTCTCAGCTCAGAATTCTCCAATTTGAGACTCTCAGTCTTATTAGAGTCAGATTCAAGATTCCTTTTCAGGTCTCTGAATTTAACTCTAATTTGCTGATACCGTTCCAGAATCTCATTAAGGCTTTCAGCAAGTTCAGCCTTGGTAAAGTTAACAGCAAAGTTAGGAAATACCTCTTCAGTATCTGATTCTGAGTCTGATTCAGAAGCTTCACCATCTTCTGAGATGTTAGCCATGAGAGCTATGTTTGCCCTCTCATCATCTGATTCTGAGTCAGCTTCAGACGAGTCAGAGTCATCCCATGTATCCATGAGACTTTTCTTCTTCTCTCTTCCAAACTTCTTTTTGGGTTTTTCCCTCTAAAGCTTTGGGCAGTCACTCTTATAGTGTCCTTGCTCATTGCACTCATAGCAGATGATGTCCTTGGTGTTTGCATTTTTGCTACTAGAGGAGCCTTCAGATCTTCTGTATCCAGAAGAATATGTCCTTCTGTATCTGGAAGAATACTCGTTCTGATCAGGTCTTCTGGGATTCCTGAACTTCCTTTGTCTTTGCTTCCACAGTTGATTTACTCTTCTGAAAAGGAGGGAGAGTTCGTCTTCTTCTGATGAGGATCCATCAGATGTTTCTTCAACTGCCTGCAAAACTTTAGACTCAGATTTTCTGTTAGATTTTAATGCTAAAGGCTTACCTTGCTTCTGAGGCTCGTCATCTTCTAGCTCTATCTCATGACTTCTGAGGGAGCTGATAAGTTCCTCTAGAGTGATTTTGTTGAGATCTTTAGCTAGCTTCAGAGCTGTAACCATTGGTCTCCACTGCTTGGGTAAACTTCTGATGATTTTCTTGACATGGTCAGCAGTAGAGTATCCTTTGTCCAGAACCTTGAGACCAGCTACTAGAATCTGGAATCTTGAGAACATTGTTTCAATGGATTCAGGTTCTTCCATTTTGAACGCCTCATACTTCTGAATGAGCGCCAGAGCTTTAGTTTCTTTGCCCTGAACGTTGCCCTCATGCGTCATTCTGAGTGAGTCAAAAATGTTCTTTGCTGTGTCTCTGTTGGAGATCTTTTCATATTCAGTATAGGAGATGGCGCTGAGGAGGATGGTTCTGGCCTTGTGGTGATTCTTGAAGTCACGCTTTTGTTGGTCAGACATTGTTTTTCTATCAATCTTCTGACCGCTTGCACTCATAGGGTGCGTGTATCCATCTGTCACCATATCCCACAGATCAGCATCATGTGCCAGAAAGAAGCTTTCAATTATTTCTTTCCAGTAATCAAAGTTTTCTCCATCAAAGACTGGAGGTTTGCCGCTGAATCTGTCTCTGTCCTCATTGTTGTCATTGCTGGTGTGAGAATAGTTTCCTGCCATTGTGTTTTTCTGACGCTAGATCTTGTACTGACACGGTTAAGTGTTTTAGCTCAGAACCAGGCGCTCTGATACCAATTGAAGTAGTGAAAAACACAAGAAGGGGGGGGTTGAATTGTAAAACTGAAAATCAATGCAATGAACAAGATATTTTTATCCTGGTTCGTTTGATCTCAAACTACTCCAGTCCACCTGTCAAGGTGATTTCGCCTCTCTCCAACGAGGTCTTAATCCACTATATTCAACTGAATATTACAGACTGCTTTAACAACTGCTAAAGCCTTCTTGATGCAAACCACAACCCGGTTTGTCAAGGAAACACTTTCTTACAAAGAAGATAAATCTAAGTGTGTGAATGTTTTCTACAAAACTGTATCACAACTGTGATGTATACACAACTTAAAGCTTAGAAACTAGATTGCTAAACAATGATTGAATAAGAGAATGTGTAGTGTTTAGCAAACTGAGAGAAGGAAGATTATGATCAGCTTTTTGGCGTGTAAAGATTTGGAGAGCATTAGCCAATTCAATCTTCAAAGTCTTGTTTATATAGCACTGAGATGTTGAACGTTGGAGCAATATTCTTGATTCAATGCTAATAACAAACTTTCCTTATCGAGCAGATCTTGTCTGGAATGAGGCCGTTGGTATTAATTTGCTTTCAATGCACAATACCGTTGCTTACTTAATGCAAGTTCTGGCTTGGCTCATTCTGACTCTGCTTGGCTGCTGATGAACTGTTGTGTTTCTTTATCAGAGTGTTGAGCGCAGTTCTGTTCATCAGGCTTCAGCATTCACGTGAGTTAATCTTCTGATTCTGACATTCTGATATGGCAACTTCTGATGCTGATGTCAGGAACCAAATTCTGATGCTGATTAGGTGTGATCTTGCTTATATCAATCAAAGTATCTGCAAATCAGAACGTAATAATTTAGGCAGCAGATAGTTCTTACATGAATCATATAAATAATATATCTTTTCACTTTGTGATCATCAAAACTTAAACATAGGGTAGTAGATTCAACCTTTGTTCTAACAAGGGAATCATCTCTTAGTCGAGGAGGTGAAAGTGAACTGCCATCTGGTCGTGCTCTAGGCTTTATAGTGATTTGCTGAGGATAATAAGATTAATTGCTATCTGGTCGTGATCCAGGTTTCACAGTGACTTACTGGGGAGATGATATTACACTTTCTATCTGGTCGTGCTCCAGGCTTTGCAATTTCTCAATTCTTATCTGGTCGTGTTCCAGGCTTCAGAAGGAATTAAGTGGTTATCCGGTCGCATCCGGGTTTCAACTTGAATTTAAGGCATACTAACATCTGGTTGTTTCCAGGTTTCATAGTAATTGGCTGAGTAAACTGCTATCTGGTCGAATTCCAAGCTTCACAATACCTCATACTGTTATCTGGTCGTGCTCCAGGTTTCACAGTGTCTCTTGCCGTTATCTGGTCGTGCTCCAGACTTCACAGCGTCTCATACCGTTATCTGGTCGATTTCCAGGCTTCACAGTGTCTTATACCATTATTTGGTCGTGTCCCAGGCTTCAGTAATTTGGAGAAATTAAGATATTATCCGGTCGATTTCTGGGCTTCATAGCTTGAATTTGAGATATACCACTATCTGGTCGATTCCAAGCTTCGTAGTATTTTATACTGTTATCCGGTCGTGTCCCAGGCTTCAGTAATTTGGAGAAATTAAGATATTATCCGGTCGATTTCCGGGCTTCATAGCTTGAATTTGAGATATACCACTATCTGGTCGATTCTAGGCTTCATAGTATTTTGTAATGTTATCTGGTTGTGTCCCAGGCTTCACTAATTTGGAGAAATTAAGATATTATCCGGTCAATTTCTGGGCTTCATAGCTTGAATTTGAGATATACCACTATCTGGTCGATTCTAGGCTTCGTAGTATTTTGTACTGTTATTTGGTTGTGCTCTAGGCTTTACAGTATGATGTATTGTTGGTTGACTATTATCCGGTCAGTTTCCGAGTTTCATAGCTTGAATTTGAGATATACCACTATCTGGTCGATTCCAGGCTTCATAGTATTTTATACTGTTATCTGGTTGTGTCTCAGGCTTCAGTAATTAAGATATTATCCGGTCGATTTCCGGGCTTCATAGTTTGAATTTGAGATATACCACTATCTGGTCGATTCCAGGCTTCATAGTATTTTGTACTATTATTCGGTCGTGTCCCAGGCTTCAGTAATTAAGAGAAATTAAGATATTATCCGGTCGATTTCCAGGCTTCATAGCTTGAATTTGAGATATACCACTATCTGGTCGATTCCAGGCTTCGTAGTATTTTGTACTATTATTCGGTCGTGCTCCAGGCTTCACAGTATGATGTATTGTTGGTTGACTATTATCCGGTCAGTTTCCGGGCTTCATAGCTTTTGAACTGGAATAGAAATCTTAGTATTGATTTGACTAAACCAGGGAAAGGTCTCGAGTTAACTTTGATTGGCATAGAAATCAGGGGAATCTTAGTGGCGATTCGGCTAACCCAGACGAAAGTCTTAGAACATCTTCAACTAGAATAGAAACCTTAGTGTCAGTTTTCATGAACCAGAGAAAATCTTGAAAAGTGTTGGAATATCTTCAACTGGAATAGAAACCTTGGTGTCAGTTTGAATGAACCAGAGAGAACTCGAGTTGTCTTCAACTGGGAGAGAAATCTTAGTATCGATTTGACTGAACCCGGGAGAGGTCTCAGATTAACTTTGACTGGCATAGATATCAGGGGAATGTTAGCGGCGATTCGGCTGACCAAGATGAAAGTCTTAGAACATCTTTAACTAGAATAGAAACCTTAGTGTCGGTTTGACCGAACTAGAGAAAATCTGGAAAAGTGTTGGAATATCTTCAACTGGAATAGAAACCCTGGTGTCAGTTTGACTGAACCAGAGAGAACTCGAGTTGTCTTCAACTGGGAGAGAAATCTTAGTATCAATTTGACTGAACCCGGGAGAGGTCTCAGATTAACTTTGACTGGCATAGAAATCAGGGGAATCTTAGCGGTGATTCGGCTGACCCAGACAAAAGTATTAGAACATATTCAACTAGAATAAAAACCTTAGTGTCGGTTTAACTGAACCAAAGAAAATCTTGAAAAATGTTGGAATATCTTTAACTGGAATAGAAACCTTGGTGTCTATTTGACTGAACCAGAGAGAACTTGTGAGAACTTGATTGCATCTTTCCCTGAAAGGTAAAGAGTTAGTCGTATGTAATGTCGTGATGTATGAAATGTATTGAGTAATGAAGTTCTCAAACTAAATGAGATTGTGTTGTATAATATGTATGCGCATGCCATGATGTATGGATATGCAATGCTATTGTGCTATTCTCTAGTTGTGGAAAATAAATCCTGGACAGCTGCTGGAGAGTATAAGGAGTTGAGTTCTTTGTTTCCGCTGGGGATAGTGACCGAAGATGATTAGATGGAGATTTACATCCATTCTGCTTGAGAATATTCTGCCGAGAGAGACTCTGTCTGAGAACAATCCTACGGGGGAATGACTCTATGGGGAAGAGAGATACTCTATTGGAAGATATGCTAATTTGGAGAAATAAACTCAGTTGGGGATGAACTTCCATTGCTGGAGAGAAGAGCTCTGTTGGAGATTGAGCTTCCGCTGTCAGAGAAATAAACTCTGCTCGGGAGATGGCTTTATAAACTGCTCATGGTTATAAAACTTGGTTGGGGAATGTAGATATCAACTTTATGAAGGAATCTGCTGGGGAAGGAATTCCTGCTTGGGGATACGGAGGTCGGAACTTGGTTGTCCTTACTCTGTGGGGAATATAAATATCACGGGCTTGTATGTGATAGGGACTTTGCTTCCAACTGTCTCTGCCCCTTGTACCATGCTGCAAAAAGTACATGCGAAGATTTTATGGATGGATCTATGTCGTGATTGTACTTGAACATGTATTTAATGAGTGTCAGGATGATATCCGTCTCTGAATCGCGTCTGAATTGTAATTGAAACATGTGTTGAATGAGTGTCAGAATGACATCCATCTCTGGATCATATCTGAACTCTATCTGAAAGTTGAATCTGAATGAGTATCATAATGGCATCCGTATATGGAGCGTATCTGAACTGTATCAGAAAGCTGAACCTGAATGAGTATCAGAATGGCATTTGTATCTGAAGCGTATCTGAACTATATCGGAAAGCTGAATGTGAATGAGTATCAGAATGGCATCCGTATTTGGAGTGTATATGAACTATATCAGAAAGCTGAATCTGAATGAGTATCAGAATGGCATCCATATCTGGAGCATATCTGAACTGTATCGGAAAGTTCAATCTGAATGAGTATCAGAATGGCATCTGTATCTGGAGCATATCTGAACTGTATCTAAAAGCTGAATCTAAATGAGTATCAAAATGGCATCCGTATCTGGAGCATATCTGAACTGTATCTGAAAGCTGAGTCTGAATGAGTATCAGAATGGCATCCGTATCTGGAGCGTATCTGAACTGTATTGGAAAGCTGAATCTGAATGAGTATCAGAATGGCATCCGTATCTGGAGCGTATCTGAATTGTATCTGAAAGCTGAATCTAAATGAGTATCAGAATGACATCCGTATCTGGAGCATATCTGAACTGTATCTGAAAGCTGAATCTGAATAAGTATCAGAATGGAATCCGTATATGGAGCATATCTGAATTGTATCTGAAAGCTAAATCTGAATGAGTATCAGAATGGCATCTGCATCTGGAGCGTATCTGAACTGTATCTGAAAGCTGAATCTGAGTGAGTATCAGAATGACATCCGTATCTGGAGCATATCTGAACTGTATTTGAAAGCTGAATCTGAATGAGTATCAGAATGGCATCTGCATCTGGAGCGTATCTGAACTGTATCTGAAAGCTGAAATTGAATGAGTATCATAATGGAATCCGTATCTAGAGCGTATCTGAACTGTATCTGAAAGTTGAATCTGAATGAGTATCAGAATGGCATCCATATCTGGAGCGTATCTGAATTGTATCTCAATGAGTATCAGAATGGCATCCGTATCTGGAGCATATCTGAACTGTATCTGAAAGATGAATTTGAATGAGTATCAGAATGGCATCCGTATCTGGAGCGTATCTGAACCGTTTCTCGATTCTGGTGCTCTTGATGAATGCTGATCAAGGTATAAGTCTTCCACTGATAGACAGGTGACGGGACATAGTCGTATGTTTTAAATCCATAATTTTTCCTGGATCTCCCTTTCGGGTTTTCAGTCCACCGGGATACCTTTTTGCCCAAGCCGCCTTTTCAGGTTTTCGACTTGTCGGGTGTACAATTTTTTTATGTATATCCCTAACTTTTGCCCGAACCCTTTTGGTTCGCCGGGATTCCCTTATTTTTTCCTAGGTGTGTCAACCTAGCGTTTTTTTTTCATGCGGAGTATTTTCCGACTATGTCCATGCTTTCAGGATGTAGAGAGTTGTCACTGTCCATAGTGTTGTGTTGTAGTACTGTCAAAAATGTTTTCTTGATGGCACATGATTCGTTGCTGGAATGCATGCATAATTCCCTAAGCGATTCAAATGGAGATCTGCCCCTGGTTATTTGGAACTTTTGGAGAGACTGTCCCAGGTGTGTTTAGACATCATGTCATGCCCCTTGCTTATGGAAGACCTGTTATTGGAAGTGTCTTTCCCGCTGAGGTGATTCTGTCCATTGAGAGGATGTCAGTTCATTGAATATCCATTGTACGAATTTCTCTGCTGTCAAACAATTAGTCATATGCAAACAATGTCATTTAAAGAATGCAAAACTCATGTATGTCTTGAAATTTTTTTGAAAATGTGTTTTGTGTAGTAAAATGAAATTTGCAAGAATGTGATATCAACTCAGGATTCGTAACAAAGCCTACAGGAGTCAGGATACCTTTGTAATAGTATGATCTCAAACTAACCCATGCTTCAACTAGGATTTTTAAGGGTTTTAATGTGGCCTGGTTCACGGTTTAAGAAACAAAGGATAAAGGCTCAAAATTTATTTGTACCCAACCTGCTCTTCGTGATGTTCTTCAGTCCTATGCTCAGTTAATTGCGTGTTTAGATCCCGATTGAGTCTGGAATCTTTCCTCTGATGCTTGGTGATGATTTGTTTTGAAAAGGCAGTCGTTTATCTTCTTTTTGTCGAGGATTTGTAGTAACCTCTTTTTTTGTTTTCGTTATCCCTTCTTTTACCTGAACTGTTTCTTTTATGATCACAGTCAGCAGGATGCCCCAATTTTTCTCTTAAGTCTCCTTCATAGGTTTTGACTTAATGGGCTTTTATTTAGAGAGATAATGACTGTCTGTCTTGACGATTATATGGAACCATCACCGTCTTTTGTTTTGGAAGGACGTCTTTGATGCCATTCATTATGTACGAAGAGGCAGATTGTGACTAAATGCACCTCTGAATTAACTGAGAAAACTACCCTGTCCCAGGTTATGATTAAGGGTTTTAATTTGTGTGAAAAGAAAAACTCCTACTTCTTTGGCTCGAAGGGGTTGACTAGGGATTATCTTCCTTATAACTCCACTGTTTAGGATTTGAAACAACGCCTGTAATCGTCAGCGGGGTCTGTTCAAAAGCACACTGTAGAGATTGTGGTATCATTTTCGTCATCCTCCCTCTAAGGCTTAGAGTTTTTAATCGAGAGTTTAATATCACAAAAGGAAATAAGAACGCATTTTTGAAATAGTGAATACGGATGAATTGATTCAAGACAAACATGTGAATTGCATTGATGAAATAACGAGGTTTGATATGAATAAATGTTCCAATAAATCAAAAGAAAATTACACATTGAAAATTCTAATGAACGAAAAGTCTTCTTGTGAGAACTTGTCACTTCAGATGGTATGCCTTGGAGGGATGGCAGAAGAACTCAGCCTGGCCGTCTTGTGCAAATTCTAGCGCTCCTTCATCAATCAGGTCTTGAATTTTATTTCTCAACACCCAACAGCTTTTGGTGTCATGTCCAGGACTGTTGGAGTGGTACACACATCTTGCATTTGGATTTTACCTTGGGGAGGCTATGTTGGGATTCTGAGGAGGGTCCCTTAACATAACTAACTTGGCCTTCAACATGGGTTGCAATGCTTGAGCCAATGACATGTTGATTTCGGTGAAACGTCTTTCAGATGTATTCTTCTTATGCCTATTTCCCCGTTGTCGTTGGCGAGGTTGTGGTTGGGCTTGTGATGTAGTAGCAATCTGGAAAGGTCTGTTCCTGACCAAACTAACCTCTTCTCTCATTGGGGGATAATTAATGCATTGATCCACAATTTTAACTGTTTGTTTCATGGATCTGCATCCATCTTGGTGAAGCTTGTTGAGGAAAGCTCTTAGCCCTTCTTGTCCTCGAGCTAAGTTTTGGATAAGAGCTATCTTCCCCAGCATATAGATTCTCATTGCTTCTACCTCAGCTTGCAGTTGTTCCAATTGTTCATCCTTGTTGTTCAGGATGTTCCTTGGTCAGATTCCCGGCGAAAAGTGTTTTCAGGTCTTCTTGCCCCTTAGAAAGATTCAGGAGAAATTCCTGGAACTGGGCATCTTGAGCTTGGAGATCTTTGTTGTCTTGTTGGAGAGCAATTATTGAAATAAACAGCGAGAACATGAGAGACCTGCTTTGAAACCTGCTTATGCAATGATATGTATTATATATGTATGCAATGTTTTCAAGGATCTCGCGGGCTAAACAAGAAAATGTCAGAAGTTTAATTTTGCAGCTTTGATTGAAGAACTTTGTATCGTTGAGAGTCCTTCTACGAGAGTCAAGCTTACCATATCAAGTGGGTCATAGCCCCTGACTCAAGTTATTGAGTTTTGATCTTCTGACGACATTGGCTAGAGGAAAATAAATCCTCTTGCCCCTTGCTAGACGTCTGATTTATCATAACCTGCATCACAGGCCCTCGAGATCCTTGAAATGGTTAAGGAAATGTTAAAGCATGATGTTATGATTTTATGCTATGCTTTTAAGCAAAGGTGCAAAGTGATGTAAGCAAGTAAACCCTGCAAGAAATCCAAGTTATTGGATAATAACTATAAGCAAAACCTGCAAGGAACTCATGTTGTCAGGTAATAAAACTCTGCAAGTATTTCAAGTTGAAAGCACACAAGTCACGCAAACAACCTTAGGTTTAGGCTTGCATGGGTTTTAAGGTCATACCCTCTTGAAGCTAGATTAGGTCGACCTGTCCTATAAATAGTAACCCCGCTTAATTACTATGTGTGATACGGTGGGAGAACTGACTTAATGGTTTTGCCTCGAAAATTGATTTTAAATCTTGCCATACATGCCTAATTACTATGTGTGATACGGTGGGAGAACTAACTTGAAGGTTTTGCGTTTCGTTGCAAATGTCGCGGTTTAGCAAGAGTCGCCACCGACTTTTATTTTATCTAATAGGAAAGGTAAAAAAGCACATGAAAGACCTTTGAGATGTTTTCTTGAGTTCGGGGGGTAGATTATGAAAAGGGAAGGTGCTAGCACCCTTTTCATCCATGGTTTTCCATGGGCTCTTAGTTACATGCTTAGATCACTTGCTTTGCTTTTGAAATTGTTTGAAATGGTGCTTTGTATTTGGTGTGGTTTTGAAAGTATTTTGAAATGAGGCCATTCGTTTAGGCAATCTTTGTAATGATTCTCATTCGTAAGAATGTATACAAAGATGTTTGTATTTTGAAAAATGTTTCAATGTTTTGTAAGATGTTTTTGAAATGTGTGTGTGTGTGTGTGTTTGAAAATAGCAAGGATTTGTTTGGAAGAGAGCAAGTAACTTAGAAGCTATCTACCTACCCAAATGTCTTTCTTGTGCATTTTTATTCCTTTGACATTGTTGACCTACCATTGATTTGGTAGACAACCCTATCTTTGGATGTAAACGGGATGGGCGTGGCTCATCGTATGACCATGATAGAAATGTTGCCAAGTATCTTTAGCATTTTGAGGGACCAAGATCATTTATTTAGGCAACCTTTCGAATAGCGTCATCGAGGGACTATGATCATATTTTGTTTTGTTTTGCCAAGATACTTCACGTGCGTAACATGGCCATTTTTGTTTTAGGCAACCAAGTGGGTGAAACCCTAAGGGTGCTTGTGTGCAATGTGTGTTATTTTACATGCATTTGATTTGTCTTGTATTAGGTATTTTCTATTTGTTTGATTTTTGTCTTATGATGCAAACCCTAATTTACTAACATGGTATAAATGCGATAAATTGCGTAAATGTAAACTAAGCTATTACAACAATTATTATGGGAGGGGGATACAAGTTTTTGAATGGGGATATTGAACAAAATAAACCCTAAAAATACTATTACAACCCAATTGAATATTGTGCGAAATAAATAAATATACAAATATTTAAATATGCAATGCAATGTATTTATGAAAAAAAAGGTTTTGTAATTGTTTAAGGTATGAGAAAATAAAATTAATTAACCCTAGAAAATAAGGAAAAATAATATTATTATTTTTGAAAGGGTGAAACCCTAATTTTTGATTAAAAGAAATATATGTTTCCTATTATTTATTTTGTCCATTTTTGTACAAGAAAATAATAAATAATATTATATGTCAATATCAAAAATTAAATATGTATGAGAAAATGAATATTTTATGTGTAAAATAACAAAATAAAAATGTATAGTATTTATTAAATGTATTTACAATTTATTTAAGAAAATAAAGTTCTATTTATTAAAATAAACTAATCTCCATGTGAAAAAAATAATAAAAAATAAAATAAAATTGCAAAAAATTATTTAATTATTTTTTAGGACTTTTAATGTTCAGAAAAAATGATTAAAAGTAATAAACATGAAAATATAAGGAAAAATGCAAAAAATATAAAACAAGAATCAGGGGGTGCAAATAGTGGTCAGGGGGGTGCAAAAATCAAAACAGAAAGGCCCAGGCGCGCCAAGGCCCAGACAAGTCATCCCTGTCCTCCAGCTTTCTCCCTGCGTGCGCGTATATGCTTCAAATATGTATCTTGCTATTGCTTGCACAAAAACAAAAACCCATAAAACAAAACATGTAGCTTGTAATCTCACGATTCCAATGATATAAAATTTGTAACCTAACTCTCAAAGATCAGAGAGAATTTAATCAGCCCTAATTCGTGACCTAATTATTTCATGAACTTCAAGCTTTAAATTCTCACAGCATGGTTAATATACATGGCAAGTATGCATATGTACAACTTCACCAAGATAAGGGCTACATTTTTTCTTCACAAATCATGGCTTGAGGATGCCTAAATAGAGAGATAGAGTTTTGAAAAATACCTCCTTCAGTTGGATTTGAATATGACAATGTGGGGACTTTGAGTGAGGCCCGAGGGTCGTATGAGCTTCCTTGAAGTTCCTTCAACCTATTCCAATACCTAGCTTGCTTTGTGGATGGCCAAAACTCTCTGTAGAAGTTAAGCTGCAACCTCCAAATTTGAAAATGGCAATGGCTGAAACAGAGCTCACAGAACCAGGACAAGGGCTTGGATAACTTTGGTAGGATATATGGAAGGTGTTTGAAGAGTTGAAACAAAGAACGCATGCGCCAAAAATGAAATGGCTAGACTTTTGCAGCAACTGGATGTTTTGGCAAAAAAATGAAGTTTCTGAGTTTTAGAGTGTTTTGGATGCTACAAAGTCCACTCTTCCCTTTCTGTACAAGTTCAGCATTGTAATGACTTGGTATATTTGTATAGAATGATACAAAGTCCACTCTTCCCCTGCTGTACAAGTTCTGACCCCTTTTGCAACTTTTCTTGCATTTGAAGAAAAGTGACAAGACAAATGCAACATGCTTGTACTGGCTACCTCAAGGGCTGAGAAGAGTTGGTATACTTTGCTTGAAACCTATGGAAATTGTTTGTACCAAAGGAACAAGTCCATGTCTCAAGGTTGATAAAGTTGCAAAAGCTTGCCTTTATGAAAATGGCAATGTGAGCTTTATGCCTAAAATGGAAAAATCCCTTGTACAATGCTCCAAAAGCAAAGATAAAGTCCTTATCCTCTGAGTTTGAATTTAATAATGGAGTGTAGAATGAGTTTAGGACCTGTAATGCAAGGTA
This sequence comes from Vicia faba, assembly GCA_948472305.1. Taxonomy (NCBI): domain Eukaryota; kingdom Viridiplantae; phylum Streptophyta; class Magnoliopsida; order Fabales; family Fabaceae; genus Vicia; species Vicia faba. The sequence goes on along the minus strand of OX451736.1, from coordinate 920,037,033 downwards.
CAAGCATCCAAGATCAGATTTGCAACTTGATACTTTGTGAAAATGGCATGAACAAAAGTGATAAAATGCCAATTTCTATTCTTCAATTCTCCCTAACCACAAATGATCTTGGAGAGTTCTTGGACATTTTAGAAACCTTGAAATGTGCTCTATAATCCATATTTGAAATTCATTTTGAGATACCTCTTGGAACTAGGTGAAAAATGTCCATGAAGTTAGGTCAAAAACCTGGCTAAATTAGGGCAAAATTTCACTAAGTTATTTAGTTCATGGACCCCTATTCACAATTTTATATCTTGAGATCCAAGCATATTTTGGGAAAACTTTGTGACGGAAAGTTGTAGATTTCATGGAGGACTACAACTTTCATGTTGGAAGTTTTCTTTGAATCAAATTGCATCATGGTGAAAAAGTGGTGGAAAGTTGGGAAAAAATAAGAAAATTTGCATAATTAGAAAAATTCTAAGTCATGAAAATTTTCAAATTCAAAACCCTAATTTTCAAAATTGGTTTTCTTGGCCAACAAGTTTCACATTTTGACATATCTTAATGAATTATGACCCTTGGCACTTGATTTTGACAAAAAAAGTCAAAGTTTGACTTTTCAGTGCACAGTTGATTTTTGATCAGTTGACTGGAAAATTCATCTGCCAATCCAATGAACTTGAGATCTTTTGAACTATGTGATTAGGTCAAGATGATGCTATTGAGTCCTTGAAATCATGTTTGAACCTAATTGGTCATTGGCTAGGTTAAAAATCAAAAATTGCCCTTTCTCAGTCAAAACCCTAATTTTGACCATTTTGCCCTTATTATGATTTGATCAAATTTCTTGAGGAGTTGTGTTCCAAACTTGATCAAATGATACATATGAGTCTAGAATGTTGTTGTGGATCAAAAATTATGAAGTTTGACTGTAAATTGGCCATGGTTGACTTTTTCCCCAATACAACTGATTTTTAGGTCAACTGTCCAATTGACTGATCAAAAATGTGATTCAAGGCTTGAAACTTAACATGAGCAATCGTAGGGGTCCAAGATGGTGTATGAAAGTCACATGAAGCATTGATGGTCCAAAAATCATTGTGCAAACTCAAACCCTAATTTTAGGTTATCAGTGCAAGATGAGGTGTCTTGAGCTGACCAAACCCTAATCTTGTCTTGAGTCTAAGAAGTCTTGTGAGAAAAGTCTTAATAAATAAGAGGGCAAATTTTGGGGTACAACAGCTGCCCCTGTTCAATCTTCTTGGACCTGAAGAGTTAGATTGACGAGTTTTGCCGTTCGTGACTCGAAGGTAAAAGATGATTAGACACTAGAGTGCCCATAAATTTGCACTCGATGAAATGTAGTTGAGGGAATGGGCTTAAAGATTCCATTTGGAAAGGTGATAGAATCTTGCTGGAGATGGGCTTGTAGATGCCATCCTATAATGTTTGTTGTAAATCAGAAGAATGAGAATCAGAATGGTATCCGTATCTGGAACGTATCTGAGCTGTATCTTGAACTTGACTCTGAATAAGTGACAGAATGGCAACCGTGTTTGGAGCGTATCTGAACTGTGAGAATCTGAATAAGTAATCTGAATGAGTGACAGAATGGCTTCCGTGTCTGGAGCGTATCTAAGCTGGGGAAAATTAGAACAAGTGGCAGAATGGAAACCGTGTCTAGAGCGTATCTGTATTGTATCTGAATAAGAGATCTGAATAAGTGACAAAATGGCTTCCGTGTCTGGAGCGTATCTGAACTTGAAAATCTGAATGAGTGATAGAATGACTTCTGTGCCTGGAGTGTATCTTTATTGTATCTGAAGTTGAAATCTGAATGAGTATCAGAATGGCATCCTTGTCTAGAGCGTATATGTACTGTATCTGAAATCTTTTGAACGTTTGTTAAAGATAGCTGTTAATCTTATCCTGAAAAGGGTAAAATGTTAGCTGAAACACAAAGCTATGTTGCATGAGATGTATGATGCAATATATGTGCTTTATCAATGTTTATGATATATGAATGTAATATATGCGCATGTAAGCTGATTAGCTGTTTTGCTGAGGAAAATAAATCCTTGACTGCTGCCGGGGAAAATGAATCCTTGACTCCTGCCGGGGAAAATAAATCCTTGACTGCTGAGGATAAGAAATCCTTGACGACTTCTCTGGGGATATAAGGATCTTTCATGTCTTGAAGTCGGAGTATTGTCAAAAATTCCGTTGTGAAAGTAATGCCATGTACTGCCTGAGGAATCTGCTTGGAGAATCCAGAGAACCTTGATGACTTCTGCTGGGAATTAAGAATGAGAATCTTCATTCTGTTGGGGAACAATGAAAACTTTGTGGGGAAAAAAGCTATCCTGCTGGGGAGTAGTGAAGACTCTGTGGAAAAAGCTTATTCCTGTTTGGAACAAAGTTCAGGAGTTTGGGTTGTATGCCAATCTACTGGGGAGTTATCAGAAGTTATTGCCTGTTTGGTTTTCAAGCATCAAGATAACATGCTGGGGAATTTGGAAAACTGGATGGTTTTCGCTGTGGATTGATAGTTGGACATTTTAGCTTCGCTGGAGATTGGTAGTTCAAAGTTTTGGCTCTGCTAGGGATTTGTAGTTCAAAGTTTTGGCTCCGCTGGGGATCTTAATGATGTACTGTAGGGATTGCTCATGGAATAACTTGAAGACGTTTTCCTATTCTTTCAACCTGTCAGTAATTGTTCTTTTTCATTTCTGTTTATTTGTAAACAACAATTATGTTCAAATGCATATGTTCATTAATGAATCATTGGACGTTTTTTTGCAAATAAAACACAAGTGTAAAGAAAAAGGCAAATAGCTTTCTGCACTTTAAAGAGATATCTTTTTATTTACTTTGAATAAGTATTTTGTACAAAGGAGACAGGCATCCTAGTAAGAGGATGGTGTCATAATAAAAATTTATACAAAGAAAGATAGCTATGTGTAAAAAATCCCATGGGGTTCCCATTCTTCTATAGCCTTCGTATCTCCGAATATCTTGTCCATTCGTTGCTTCATCCGAAGATGATTGGATTGATCAGAAGCTCAGGGTTTGTCAGTGAAGAGATTGTCTTTAAAGTGATCCGACGAGACATAATCATACGCTTTAATTCCCTAACTTTTGCCTGAACCGCCCTTTTGGGTTTTCGATTCACCGGGGAACCCTTTCTTGCCCAAGTCTCCCTTTTGGGTTTTCAACTTGCCGGGTGTACATATTTTTTTCATTTTATCCCTAATTTTTGCCCGAACCTTTTTGGTTTGCCGGGATGCCCTTGTTTTGCCTAGGTGTGTCAACCTAGCGGGCCTTTTATGTGTAGTATCTTTTGACTATGTCTGCGTTTGCAGGGTGTGGCAGGTCGTCACCGTCCATGGTGGTTAAGATCATTGCCCCACCAGAAAAGATGTTCTTGATTACAAATGGTCCTTCGTAGGTAGGAGTCCATTTTCCCATGGGATCACTTTGTGGCAAGATGATGCGCTTGATCACTAGATCTCCAACTTGATACACTTGGTGTCTGACTTTCTTGTTGAAATCCTTGATCATCCGCTTTTAATACGTCAGACCATGGCAAACAGCAGTAAGTCTCTTTTCATCAATTAAGTTTAACTGATCAAGTTGGGTCTGAATCCAATCGTCTTCACTCAAACCTGCATCCTTCATGATTCTTAAAGAGGGGATCTGAATCTCAATAGGTAAAACAGCCTCTATGCCATAAACCAAAGAATAGGGTGTTTCCCCAGTTGATGTGCGAGCCGTGGTACGGTACCCATGGAGAGAAAATGGTAGCATCTCATGCCAGTCCTTGTAGGTGACTGTCATTTTCTGTATGATCTTCTTAATGTTTTTGTTCGCAACTTCTACAGCACCGTTCATCTTTGGCCGATAGGGGGATGAATTGTGGTGTTGAATTTTGAACTGCTCGCACAGGGAGGTGATCATAGTATTGTTAAGGTTTGTACCGTTATCAGTGATGATCCTTTCTGGGATACCGTACCAGCAAATGAGATTCTGCTTGATGAAGCGGGCAATAACCTTCTTAGTAACGGATGCGAAGAAGGCTGCTTCGACCCACTTTGTGAAATAATCAATGGCCACTAGAATGAAGCGGTGTCCATTGGAGGCTGTAGGCTTGATCTCTCCAATCATATTGATTCCCCACATAGCGAAGGGCCAAGGAGCTGTTAAGACATTTAGAGGAACCGGGGGCACGTGTACCTTGTCTGCATAGATTTGACATTTATGGCAGGTCCGAGAGTGTTGATAGCAGCCAGCTTCCATGGTAGACCAATAATAGCCTGCCCGCAAAATTTTCTTCGCCATCGTATGCCTGCTAGAGTGAGTGCCGAAGGTACCTTCATGCAATTCAGCCATAATCCTTTCAGCTTCAATCTTGTCCATACAACGGAGCAGAATAGAATCATGATTGCGTTTGTACAGGATGCCATTACTCAAGAAGAACTTAGCTGAGAATCTCCTTAAGAACTTTTTGTCATTGACTGAAGCTCCTTCTGGGTATTCCTGAGCCTTGAGATACCTTTTGACTTCATGAAACCAAGACTGGCCCACTACTTCTTTGGTATTAATCTCGTGACAGTGCGCTGGTTCGTCCATCCGTTCAATGGTGATTTGGGGAGCTTTGTTATCCCAATTAAGTTTAAACATGGATGACATTGTAGCTAGAGCATATGCTAGCTGATTTTCTTCTCGCGGTAAGTGCTCGAAGGTAATCTGCTCGAAATGTGGTAACAATGTCAAAACATGTTCTTTGTAAGGGATGAGGTTTGGATGCTTAGTATCCCATTCTCCTTTGATCTGACTGATGACCAAAGCTGAATCCCCAAACACAACTAAAGATTTGATTCCCAAGTCTATGGTAGCCTTGAGTCCAAAGATGCATGCTTCATATTCTGCCATGTTGTTCGTACAGTTGAAGCAAAGTATGGCAGTGAAAGGAGTATGGCATCCTTCCGGAGATATGAGTAGAGTGCCGATACCATTACCAAGTGCATTGGAGGCCCCATCAAAGTACAGGGTCCATCGGGATCCTTGTTCAGGTCTGTCATATGGTCTGGAATCTTCAACATTGTCCAATGTCATGATGTCTTCGTCAGGGAAGTCAAACTTCATGGATTGATAATCTTCTACAGCTTGATGAGCCAGATGATCAGCTAGCATGCTTCCCTTTATAGCTTTTTGGGTAGTGTACTGTATGTCATACTCTGTTAGGATCATCTGCCATCTAGCTATCCTTCCAGACAAAGCAGGCTTCTCGAAGATGTATTTTATCGGATCCATCTTAGATATCAGCAAAGTAGTATGAGTCAACATATATTGTCTCAGCCGGCGAGCAACCCATACCAGAGCGCAACAAGTTTTCTCGAGCAGTGAATATCTGGTTTCACAATCGGTAAACTTTTTGCTAAGGTAATAAATGGCATGCTCTTTTCGGCCAGACTCGTCATACTGCCCCAATACGCACCCCATTGAGTTTTCCAAGACGGTCAGATACATGATTAGCGGTCTTCCTTCGACTGGAGGCATCAAGGTAGGAGGCTCTTGTAAATACTCCTTGATTTTTTCGAAAGCAATCTGACAGTCATCATTCCATCTAACTACCTGATCTTTCTTCAGCAGTTTGTGAAGAAGTGAAAAACACAAGAAGGGGGGTTGAATTGTAAAACTTGAAATCAAATGCAGACAACACATTGTTTTTATCCTGGTTCATTTGATCTCAAACTACTCTAGTCCACCCGTCAAGGTGATTTCGCCTCTCTCCAACGAGGTCTTAATCCACTATATTCAACTGAATATTACAACTGCTTTAACAACTGCTAAAGCCTTCTTGAGTCAAAACCACAAACCAGTTTCTCAAGGAAATACTTTCTTACAGATAAATGAAATCTAAGTCTGTTGAATGTTTTCTACAAAACTGTTTATCACAACTGTGATACTACACAATTTAAGCTTATGAGAACTAGAATGCTAAAACAATAGAGTAAGTAATTTGAGAGCTTTAGCAAACTGTGAATGAGGATGAAGGTGAATCGCTTTAGGCGTGTAAAGAGTTGTAGAGCATTAGCCAATTCGTTCCTCACTTGCTTGTTTATATAGCATTGGAAATGATACGTTGGAGTCAATTATTCCGTTTCAATGCCAATTACATTCTTTCCAAATTGAGAAGATCTTTGTCTGGAATAATGCCACTGATAATAAAGTATCTTGAATGCACAGTACCGTTGCCAATTAAGCATGTTCTGGCTTTGGCTTATTCTGACGCTGCTAGGTGCTGATGAATTGTTGTGGTCTTGATCAGAGTTTAGATTGTTACACGCAGATCTGTTCATCAAGCTTCAGCGTAAGCACATGCTTTGATCTTCCGATTCTGGTATCTGATATAACAACCTCTGATGCTGATGTTGATATTTCATCTTCTGATGTTGATGATGATATTCTTATGCTGATACTCATCAGAGTTTCTGTAAAACACAATATAATTTTTAGGTAGCATATATGTCTTACATGAATCATACAATTTATATAATCTTGCATTTTGTTATCATCAAAACTTTAACTTAGGGTAGTAGATTCAAACTTTGTTCTAACAATCTCCCCCTTTTTGATGATGACAAAAACCAGATTTTTTTTCAATTGAAAATTAACGAGAAAAGTATCAGAGATAACCAAATAATAAATTGTATCAGAATTAAGTAGGAAGTTATCAAAGATAAGAAGATAAGGGATAAAGAGGTATCAGAGTTTAGATCGGAAATACTCCCCCTGAATTTATTACTTCCCTTTAATTCCATGAGTTCTTTAGGATCAGATCTTTATTGACTTTCTTTGAACATCAGAACATCAGAGCTTCAGTGTATTGGAGTTCATCAGATTCTTGTACCTATAAGCTATGCAGAACAAAAACATTCAAGTATATCAGAGTGTTAGAATGTTTGAGACTTTTGTCTCAGTAAACCGTTATTGAAAAATATCAGTCTTTCTCCCCCTTTTTGTCAGCAATCAAAAAGTGCACATAATTGAGGAAGTAACAATAATTGAAGTAAGAGAATCAGTGCAGAAAAACGATTGTATTCAATTCAGAGCCAGAAAAATAGTACAGATGATATGCAAAGAAAACAATGAAAATATCAAGAGAAAAAACTAAGGTTGGGGTGGAAAGCGTGTGAACAGAGCTTCTAGCATGTTCTTAATCTGATCAGCGGTTTGCTTCTGATGATGCACCATGCTGACTACTGTATCAATCTTGCTGTCCTGAACATCCATCCTTGCTTTCATCCTTTGGTCACTTTCATCCATTCTCTCCTGCAGACGAAGATCATTTTGCTTCAGCTCTTCAAGAGTCTTCCTGTCCAAGGCAGCTTGAGAGATGTCAAAGTCAGGGTGCTTCTGAGAGCTTTCTGCAATGTCTTCTTCTTGACATACATCTTCTGCTGGTTGAACTGTTGATGCTGGACGCTTTTCAGACCATGGCTCACTATCCAGAAAGAGCACTTCCTCCTTCAGTAGCTGACTCATGACTGGACCTTCAACTTCTTTCAGCAGTTTTCTGAAGTTCTGTTGAGCCTGTTCATAGTTTATGTCTTGCAGCTTGACGGCTTCAGCGCGTACCCACTTTCTGAATTGTGTCCAGAGTTGGTCTGAAGCAGCAGGATCAATCATTCCAGGACACGCCTGCTTTAGAGAAGCAATCCAATTTTGCATGCCTGTTTCAAAATTCAAGATGCTAGAACCAACATCTAGTTGTTTGGGTTTGGGAATAGCGATTTTATTTTTAAGGTCAGCAAGCCGGTCAAGGACTGTTAGATCAATGAAGGTCTTGTTGTGGTCATCTGTATTTTGTTTGGGTGAGGGAGTAGGAGAGTCAGAAATGATTATTAGACTGTGTGGAGTATTAGGAGGGGTAGTTTCTGGTGAGGATGGCAGTTGGGGTATGTTTACAGTTGTACCACATGGAAGTTGAATTTCCAAGGGTTGTGGTTCAGAGGATTGAGGTGATTGAGGTTCAGGGGTTTGAGGTTCAGGTGATGGAGTTTCAGAGTGTTGAGACTCAGGTTGTGGAGATCATGGTTGAGGTGAAGGTGGATTAAGTTCTGGTTGTGGAGAGGGAGGTGGAGTAGTTTCTGGTTCTGGTGATTGTGGATTTTCTGGTATTGGTGAGAGTGTATATTCTGGTTGGGGTGAATGGGCAGTTTCTGGTTGAGTGTTTGGATTTTCTGAGAGGGGAGCGGAAGAACGTTGATCAATTTCAGAAAGAACTTTATCAAGTTCTGATTCTGTTGATGTTGTGGGTTTTAGATTTTGAGGTTTGGTGCGGGATCTCCTGAGAGTTAGTGACTCAGAAGGGTCAAACTCCGGTTCGGTATCATCAATGGTTGGTATGGGAATTAGGAGTTTATATGAAGCTGGGGTAGGAATCAATGTTGGAACAGCAGATGAATTTAAAACATTAACAGCAGATAAATTACCTCTCTTCTTTGGGGTCTGCTGGGATGGTCCTTCTGAAGCAGCCTTTCTCTTCTTAGTCTTCTTCAAAGTAACCTCTGGTGCTTGCTGGTGCAGATCTTTGATGTTCAGATCAGGATCTGTGCCATCAGCTTTACACGCACCCAAGTATCTGAGAATGATGACTGGTTTAGAGTCAATCTCAGAGAATATGGGAAAGTCGCTTAGAGGGACTCTTCTGCTGGTGACGTCAGCAAGAGGAGTGACGCTGGGCTCCTTTCTGATATTCTCTATCAGTTTCATCTTCTTCAGATTCTTGGCGTTCAGCTGCTTGCCAACAGCTGGTTCCAGAGAGCTTATTTCCCGTGCCTCTGTCAGGTGTTCTATCAGCCTATTCTCAGTTAGAATATCTGATATTAATCTGCCGAAGGGTATCCAATCCCTTTTAGTCTTTTCTTCTTCTCTCGTCTCCTTGACGCTGGTCTTCAGATGATTGAACAGAAGATGAGCAAGGTTGATCTTGGTCTTCTTTGCAATAAAATAGAGCAGAAATTGCTGATCTATGTTGATGTAGTCAGGAGAGCTTGTGGGCTTCCTGTGGTTGAAGCAGCCCAAGATGATCTTTGCCCAGATTCTGTGCTGATCCATCAAATCTCTGATCTTGCTGGATGGAACCCCATGCGTGAAAATCTGTCTAGCAACTATGCCAGTGTTTCCAGCTCTTTCTGCCATGTCAATACAGCAGATGCCACCACCGTTGTATCCAATCAGCCTAGCAATGTGATCCTCAGTGATCACTATCTTCTTTCCCATGATGTACGATGTAACCTGATGAGTTGAAGCAGACGCATGAATCCATAACTCTTTAACCAGAATAGGGAATGTTGGACCCACCAACCTATCAAAATACCTCTCCCAGCCTTGTGCCCTAATTTCTTCACTCAAATCGAAGCCATTTTCTTTCAAACTGTTGAAATCAACAATCAGTTCAGACAGAACTTCCAAGTTCTTCACCGGAGTAAGTAGAGTTCTGAAGGGAATCTGATATTGTTCAGATGAAGCCTCTTACTGGGAACCTGCAGAAACAGTTCTAGAAGTTTCCATGTTCACACTAGGGTTTCTTTGAGAAAAAGCTTGAAAAAGGGTTTCTTTGGAAAAAGATGAACACACAAGTAAGAATGCAGAAAATATTTAGATGATTGCAAGAGACGGTAAAAAGTGAATGAATGGAGTGATGGTGTTTAAATAAGTTTCAAAAAGTGTTTTGAAAACATAAACGTTTTTAAGAGAGAGAATTAACTCATGATTATGCGCATTTAATGTTGGCTGATTTTAGGGGATTTGAGAAAGATATTTGGAACGGTTACCAGTGACATGTGTCTCAATGCATCCAATCAGCGTTTTGCCTTCTCAGAAGCGTGCACACGTGTTCTGCTTCAGAGATTGGCTGATGACTGGATGACACTTGTTTGATTTGGTGAACAACACATCTATCCTTGAAATGAGACGCTCAGATCTTTATGGATAGACTCTGATACAATCTGCATGTCTAACTTTCTGAAGGAAGATTGATCAGAAGTTCATAGTAAAATAAAACACATTCTGAAGGTTAATATATAAAATTAAAACATTTTCACTCTGGGCAGAGCTTCATGCTGAGATGTTTCAGAATGAAGTTGAACCTATCTTCAGAAAGTGGTTTAGTGAAGATATCAGCCCATTGATGGTCTGTATCAATAAATTTTAAGTTCAAAATTCCTTTCTGAATATAGTCCCTATTGAAATGGTGTTTTATTTCTATATGCTTAGCCCTAGAATGCAAAATTGGATTTTTACTTAAGCAAATGGCAGAAGTATTGTCACAGAGTATAGGGATGTTACTCTCAAAAATCTGGAAGTCTTCAAGCTGACTTTTCATCCAGAGCATTTGTGTGCTGCATCTAGCTGCTGCTATGTACTCAGCTTTTGCTGTTGATAGTGCAATTGTGGATTGCCTTTTGCTGGACCAAGAGATCAGATTTTCTCCCAGAAACTGGCAGCTTCTAGAAGTACTTTTACGCTCTACTCTGTCTCCAGCAAAGTCAACATCACAGTAACCTACTAAGCTGTAATCACAAGATTTTCTCTGTAGATCTTCTGTTCTACCTTTTTGCTTACCTCTTCTTTTTCCAGAATGCACGTGGGATACATTGGAATCTTTGATGACTTACATTCTAAGAGGTCAAATTTCTTCAGAAGTTCTCTGACATACTTGCTCTGATGAATGTAAGTTCCCTCTGGATTTTGATTGATCCGAATTCCCAGAAAGAATTTCAGTTCTCCCATGAGGCTCATCTCAAATTCTGCCTGCATACACTTAGCAAATTTTCTTCCAAGAGAAGGATTAGTAGATCCAAAAATAATATCATCAACATAAATTTGACAAACTAAGATGTCATTCTTAACTGACTTACAGAATAAGGTAGTGTCCACCTTCCCTCTGGTGAATTCTTTTTCTAACAGAAAGTTACTTAGTCTTTCATACCAAGCTCTAGGAGCTTGTTTCAGACCATATAGTGACTTCTTTAGTTTGAAAACATGTTCTGGATTTTTTTTACTTTCAAAACCAGGGGGTTGGTGCACATAAACCTCTTCTTCTATATATCCATTTAAGAATGCACTCTTGACATCCATCTGATACAGAGTGATGCCTTTATTAACAGCAAATGAAATTAAAAGTCTGGTAGATTCTAACCTGGCGACTGGGGCAAAGGTTTCTGTATAGTCTATCCCCTCTTGCTGACTATAACCTTGTGCTACCAGTCGTGCCTTGTTTCTGATAACTTCACCTTGTTCGTTCAGCTTGTTTCTGAACACCCATTTTGTTCCAATGATGTTGAATCCTTTTGGTCTGGGAACAAGATCCCATACGTCATTTCTGGTGAACTGATTCAGCTCTTCTTGCATTTCTAGAATCCAGTCGTTGTCCAAAAGTGCTTCATCAATTGAGGAAGGTTCAATCAGAGAAACAAGTCCCATGAGGGATTCTTCAGAGTTTCTGAAGCTGGCTCTTGTTCTGATTGAATCTTCCTTTCTTCCTAAGATAGTTTCTTCTGGGTGATCCAAGCTGCTTCTGGGTAGTCTTTTCTGAGGTTGGTCAACAGATGTTGCTGGATTGCTAGTAATGCCTCTTTCTGATGTTGAAGGAGTGTCTTTATTTAGAGCTTCTGATGATTTGTCTTCAGAACCTGTAAATTCAACTTCCATACCTACAGTTCCAGAGCCAATGATATTTCCCCTCTATTGCCTCCAAAGCCTATGTGGCCTCCAGGCTTAAGTTCCAGGCTTTGGAACATATGCCTTCTTCCCGTCATGTGTCGTGAGCAGCCAGAGTCCAGGTACCATGACTGGTGTTTCTGATTTGCTGCTAAAGATATCTGCAACATGTATTATTTTATCCTTAGGTACCCATATTTTCTTGGGTCCTGATTTGTTAGCTTTACCAAAACTCTGGTTGAATTTTGGTTTCACAGAATAAATACTACTAGTATATTTAATGTCATGTGTGTGACCATACACAAAGTGTGAATTTAGAGGAGTGCGTTTAATAATTAAATCCATGGCATTCTTTGGTGTTGGTACCTTACCTTGGTATCCTATTCCCTTTCTGCCGTTTCTTCTAAATCCATAGATCATTGAAGCCATTTTGCTTCTATCTATGCTTTTAGCAAGGAACTTCTGAAAGCTATGATCACACTCCTTGATGATCTCATCAGCGCTGCTGGGAGTTTCAGAAATTATTTCCTTCTGAGAGTTTTGTAAAACATTTTCTAATTTTGAAATTTTATTTTTCAACTCAGAATTTTCCGATTTGAGACTCTCAGTTTTGTCAGAGTCAGAATCAAGATTCCTTTTCAGGTTTCTGAATTTAACTCTGATCTGCTGGTACCTTTCCAAAATTTCGTTAAGGCTTTCAGCAAGTTCAGCCTTAGTAAAATTAATTGCAAAGTCAGGAAATACCTCTTCGGTGTCTGATTCTGAGTCTGATTCAGAAGCTTCACTGTCTTCTGATATGTTGGCCATGAGAGCTATGTTTGCTCTCTCATCATCTGATTCTGAGTCAGCTTCAGACGAGTCAGAGTCATCCAATGTAGCCATGAGACTTTTCTTCTTTTCTCTTCCAAACTTCTTTTTGGGCTTTTCCCTCTGAAGCTTTGGACAGTCACTCTTATAGTATCCTTGCTCGTTGCATTCATAGCAAGTGATGTCCTTGGTGTTTGGCTTTCTGATTCCTGAAGAGCCTTCAGATCTTCTGTATCCAGAGGAAGAGTCTGACCTTCTGTATCTGGAAGAGGACTCATTCTGATCAAATCTTCTGGGATTCCTGAACTTCCTTTGCCTCTGCTTCCATAGTTGGTTCACTCTTCTGGAGAGGAGGGAAAGTTCGTCTTCTTCTGATGAGGACCCATCAGATGTTTCTTCAACTTCCTGAAAAACTTTAGAGTCAGATTTTCTGTTAGATTTTAATGCTAAAGGCTTACCTTGCTTCTGAGGTTCATCAGCTTCTAGCTCTATCTCGTGACTTCTGAGGGAGCTGATAAGTTCCTCCAGAGAAATTTTGTTGAGATCTTTAGCTAGCTTCAGCGCTGTAACCATTGGCCTCCACTGTTTTGGCAAGCTTCTGATGATCTTCTTGACATGATCAGCAGTGGAGTATCCTTTGTCCAGAACCTTGAGACCAGCCACCAGAATTTGGAATCTTGAGAACATTGTTTCAATGGATTCACTTTCTTCCATTTTGAATGCCTCATACTTCTGAATGAGCACAAGAGCTTTAGTTTCTTTGACCTGAATGTTTCCTTCATGCGTCATTCTGAGTGAGTCAAACATGTTCTTTGCTGTGTCTCTGTTAGATATCTTTTCATATTCAACGTAAGAGATGGCGCTGAGAAGAATGGTTCTGGCCTTGTGGTGATTTTTGAAGTCACGCTTTTGTTGATCAGACATTGCTTTCCTGTCAATCTTCTGACCGCTTGAATTCACTGGGTGTGTGTATCCATCTGTCACCATGTCCCACAGATCAACATCATGTGCCAGAAAGAAGCTTTCAATTCTGTCTTTCCAGTAATCAAAATCCTCTCCATCAAAGACTGGAGGTTTGCCGCTGAATCTGTCTCTATCTTCATTGTTGTCATTGCTGGTGTGTTGATATGTTCCTGCCATTGTGTTTTTCTGACGCTGGATCTTGTACTGACACGATTAAGTGTTTTAGCTCAGAACCAGGCGCTCTGATGCCAATTGAAGAAGTGAAAAACACAAGAAGGGGGGTTGAATTGTAAAACATGAAATCAAATGCAGACAACACGTTGTTTTTATCCTGGTTCGTTTGATCTCAAACTACTCCAGTCCACCCGTCAAGGTGATTTCGCCTCTCTCTAACGAGGTCTTAATCCACTATATTCAACTGAATATTACAACTGCTTTAACAACTGCTAAAGCCTTCTTGAGTCAAAACCACAAACCGATTTCTCAAGGAAATACTTTCTTACAGATAAATGAAATCTAAGTGTGTTGAATGTTTTCTACAAAACTATTTATCACAACTGTGATACTACACAATTTAAGCTTATGAGAACTAGAATGCTAAAACAATAGAGTAAGTGATTTGAGAGCTTTAGCAAACTGTGAATGAGGATGAAGGTGAATCGCTTTAGGCGTGTAGAGAGTTGTAGAGCATTAGCCAATTCGTTCCTCACTTGCTTGTTTATATAGCATTGGAAATGATACGTTGGAGTCAGTTATTCCGTTTCAATGCCAATTACATTCTTTCCAAATTGAGAAGATCTTTGTCTGGAATAATGCCATTGATAATAAAGTATCTTGAATGCACAGTACCGTTGCCAATTAAGCGTGTTCTGGCTTTGGCTTATTCTGACGTTGCTAGGTGCTGATGAATTGTTGTGGTCTTGATCAGAGTTTAGATTGTTACACGCAGATCTGTTCATCAGGCTTCAGCGTAAGCACATGCTTTGATCTTCTGATTCTGGTATCTGATATAACAACCTCTGATGCTGATGTTGATATTTCATCTTCTGATGTTGATGATGATATTCTTATGCTGATACTCATCAGAGTTTCTGTAAAACACAATATAATTTTTAGGTAGCATATATGTCTTACATGAATCATACAATTTATATAATCTTGCATTTTGTTATCATCAAAACTTTAACTTAGGGTAGTAGATTCAAACTTTGTTCTAACAGTTTGAAGATTGGTTCACAAGTAGATGTTAGGTGAGAAATGAACCTAGCAATGTAGTTTAGGCGTCCCAAGAAACCTCTGACTTCCTTCTCAGTGCGAGGAGCAGGCATTTCTTGTATAGCTTTGACTTTGGCAAGATCAACCTCGATGCCTTTATTGCTGACAATGAAACCCAAGAGTTTACCGGACCAGACTCCGAATGTGCACTTGTTCAGGTTTAACCTTAGCTTGTACTCCTTCAACCTGACAAACAGTTTTTGCAAGTGACCAAGGTGTTCTTCTTCAGTTTGTGATCAGGCTATCATATCATCTACGTAGACCTCTATCTCATGATGTATCATATCATGAAACAAAGCTACCATGGCGCATTGATAGGTTGCCCCGACATTCTTCAGTCTGAATGGCATCACTTTGTAGCAGAACGTACCCCACTGTGTAACAAAAGTAGGTTTCTCCATGTCCTCAGGTGCCATTTTGATCTGGTTATATCCTGAGAATCCGTCCATGAAAGAAAATACTTTATGCTGAGCTGTATTGTCAACCAGGATGTCAATGTGCGGAAGTGGAAAATCATCTTTAGGGCTAGCCCTGTTTAAATCTCTATGATCCACACACATTCTCACTTTGCCGTCCTTTTTAGGCACGGGAACAATGTTAGCAACCCATTGTGGATAGGAAGTAACAGCCAGAAATCCAGCATTGAACTGCTTCATAACTTCTGCTTTGATCTTCTCTGACATGTCAGGTCTCATGCGGCGGACCTTTTGCTTCACTGGTGGACAGTCTTCTCTTGTGGGTAGACGGTGTACCACAATGTCTGTGTCGAGTCCCGACATATCTTTGTATGACTAGGCAAAGATCTCAACATAATCATACAATAGCTAAAATAGGCGCTCCTTGACACTCGGCTCTAGATTGGCACCCACTCTGATTTACTTTTTGTCTTCCTCAGTGCCCAAGTTGATTGTATCCAACAGCTCCTCATGAGGCAAAATAGCTCTTTCCTCTTGTTGTAGTAATCTGGCCAATTCCCCTGGCACCTCACAATCTTCCTCACCTTCGTATTCGGCTTGGTAGATCAGATCCTCAGAGTCACTGAAGGCTATAGCAGTATCGTTACCCATGGGATCCGGAATGGAAGGATACCTGCATTTGAGTGTGGGTGTGTGTAAGGGTATAGCCATCTTAAAACAACAAAATGTAAAAGAAAGACAATGAGCACAAAAAGGTTTATATATGAAAAAGCGTCCATGATTCATTGAAATGACATATGAAAATGAAATAAGAACCCTTACAAATGGACCGTTGTGCCTCGGGTAAGACACAAGGTTGAAAAAGTACGAATTGTTTGTGAATTATTACAAGTTCAACAGAAATGTAAAAGATAAATTACTGCGGTATGAAAGTGATCAGGATGAAATCTTTGGCTTCCCAGTTGCACAGTCCTCCGCCGACTGTAGGAAATATCCAGTCTTCCAAGCTGCCATCTTCTTCACTGTCCTCTAGTGCATTAACCCCTTGGTGGCTGATCTTCAGAGGTGGCCCTCCGGCACGGGCGCGACGCATGGCTTTCTGAGCAGTTGAGGTAAACCACAATCCAAACTTGTTTGATTTGTAAGGAATGTCGGGAAGCTGTCCCCAGATAGTGGATCCGCCTTCTTCCACTACTGCCTTTGCATCCTTTAGAGAACACATCCGAGGTGGAGGTCTTGTGATTATAGGAGTTAAGGATACCGCCTTGGTCGCCACTATTTCCTGAGAGACTTCTTCAAAATGTTGGAAAGGGGTTTAAATAAATTCGCCATCCAGTTCTACATATCGAAAAGAATTCAGATGAAAAATCATGTATTCCTCTTCCCCATGGACAATTATGATCTTCCCTTGGACAGGGTACTTCAGCATCTGATGCAAAGTGGAGGTGACCGCACTAGCATTGTGAATCCAGGGACGTCCCAATAGACAAGAGTAAGAAGGACGAATGTCCATCACGTAGAAAGTTGAATTGAACGTCTGGGTTCCCACCTTGATCGGGATGTCCACCTCCCCATGGACCATCCCCTTAGAGCTGTCAAACACTCTCACAATTATATTGCTGGGTTTCAGGGTTAGGCCTTCACAATCCAACCTATCCAGGGCTTTCTTTGGTAAGACGTTCATAGATGATCTCGTATCAACCAAGAGATGGGCTAGGGTCGTCCCTCTACACTCCACTGAGACATGTAGTGCATCGTTATGTTTTCTCCCTTTGGATGTCAACTTAACATCGGAGAAACCCAGGCCATTGTCAGCTGTTAAACTGGCCACACACTCTTGGAATTGATCCGTAGACGTCTCTTGCGGCACATGAGCCGTCTTCAGAAATTTTACCAAAGCTTAGCATGTGCCTCAGAGCACAGCAGCAACGCCAACATAGAGATTTTGGAGGGGGTCAGCCCCAGTTGTTCAACCACATCATAATCACTCTTCTTTATGATCCTCAGGATTTCTTCCATCTCCTTCTTGGATGTTTCAGGAATAACTAGTGATTGAGCCTTCGTCAGGACACACTCCTCTTGAACATTCTTTCCTTTATTCTCAGCAGCGGAAATAGGGATAGGAATTGTATTGTCTTCTTTGTTGGTCGGTACACTGTCAGGTACAATCACGGGTACAAATGTAATTTTCGGAACGGCCACGGGTCAAAAGACTGCCTTTGGAGGGGCAATCTATGGAGAGAAAATTCTCCCACTACGGGTAATTTTGCTTGTTCCGCAATGTTACTGATGTCGAAATTGTCCTCCTCGGAGCTCTCTTCCTCGACAGTATATTTAATCTGTTTGACACCATGATAGTAGATTTCTCCACCATAGTTCCATGGTACCGTCTTATCTGATTTGTATGGGGTTGGTCCGGGCATTGTTATCTTAAGCGGAGTAGTCATAGGAGTAGATGTAATCCTAACGGGTCTTTTAGGGACCCTGGAAGGATTGGCGTATATGGTTATTATTGAAACTTATGGAACTGGAATGGGTGAAACAGGAGCTTTCTCAAACAAAATTTCCTGGTTATCAATCAATTGTTGGATACCTTTCTTCAACAGAGGGCAGTCAAATGATGAGGATAGGAAAATATGGCAATCTTTGTCACATCCTGGGAACACCCCAACCTTTAACAAATTCAACTTTATGGTCGAGAGAGGAGTCAACAATTCATCCACAGTGTCAACAAATAAGTCTTCCTCAACAGCACTGGCATTGTGTCCATGCCTAGGCATTGGAGCAAAGATAAAATTCGGTTTTTCCGGCGCTTCAAACTCAACTTCCTTTGCGTCGATCAGATCTTAAATCTTGTTCTTCAGAGCCCAACAGTTGTTGGTGTCGTGCCCTGGACTTTCAGAATGGTAAGCGCACCTGGAATTCGGATGGTAGTGGGGAGATGCAGTATTGGGATTTTTAGGGGCCTCTTTCAACATGGCAAGATTCAACTTTAGAAGATGGGGTAGGACTTGAGCTGGAGTCATGTTTATCTTGGTGAATTTCCGTACTGGCCTTTCCACCCTTTGCTGATTATTTCTCGGCTGATTGTTTCTTGGCTGGTCTGATGCAGGCTTTTGAATCATAACGCCCCCCACCGTTGAACGGTGCTCGGTTCTTCCCTGATTTCTCTATGAATAGACAGCAAACACTTCCTTCTTTCCAGTGAAGGGCTTTTTTGCAGCAGTTGAGGTAGATGCATCTTTCTGAATTTTCCCACTTCTTATACCGGCTTCTATCCTCTCTCCAGTCAAAATCAATTCTGTAAACCATGCAGAGGAGCTCCCAATCAGATGATTAAATAAAGGACCTGATAGAGTTCCCAGGAACATGTCCACTAGCTCCCTTTTAGATAAAGGTGGTTGCACCCTTCCGGCTAAATCCCTCCACTTTTAGGCGTAGTCTTTGAAGACCTCATTGGATACCATGGCCATACTCTAGAGTTGAGTACGGGTTGGTGCCAAGTCGGAGTTGTATTGATACTGTTTATAGAAGGCTGCTTCCATGTCTTCCCAATTGTGAACATCTGCTCTCTCCAACTGGTAGAACCAATCAAGCTGCGTCCCTGATAAACTATCCTGGAAAAAGTGAACCCACAAGTCTTTGTCAGCAGAATGTGGCTGAATTTTCTTGACATAAGATCGTAGGTGCATTTTGGGACAAGACACCCTATCATACTTGGCAAATAGTGGCACTTTAAACTTAGGAGGGATTACAATTCCTGATACCAGCGCTAAATCCTCAAAATCCAGACCCGGTACTTTCTATACTTCCATAGCAGCTAGACGCTCTTCCAAGTGTTTGTATTTGTCATCAGCCGGAGGGTATTGTTGTTCAGAGTAATCCTCATCTTCCTCTTCTTCTGCTTCAGAATCTGATGGCATTGCCGTTTCTTTTCCTTTTCTTTCCCCTTCGTCAGAGTTGTTGGAAATTCTAAGGTCCTTCTGGCTTGTCCCTCAAACCTTCTGCCCATGATAACCACACCGGCTGGCTTCTTATTCTTTTTCTCTTTCTCTTTTTCTAGCAGAGTCTTGAGCTCCTCCTGCCCCTTGGCCAAGGTCAAGAGTAGCTATTGAAATTGTGAATTCTGAGCTTGCAAGTCTTTAACCGTTTGTTCAAGATCCATCTTGCTGAAATAAACAGTAGAAGGATGAGGAAACTTGTTGCAAAGACATGTTTATGCTCATGATTCATGATATGTATTCATGCAATGTTTTCAAGGATTTAGAAATTCAAATTTGTTTCAAACAAAAAGGAAACACACGTTATATTAATAAAATAGAATTGGAATACATCAATGCCCCTAGGGAAAAATAGTACAAAATTCTAAGATAAAAAGACGTTGCGCATCCTCTTTGGTGCAATATAGGTTTTGAGAGTCTGCTCTTCGTGAATTAACCGAGTAAGTTCCAAAACCTTCTTCTCGCTTGCGTAGAATTGGGCTTCAAAAGTATCGCGTTCTCCCTTGAGCTGTATCCAACTCCTTTGTAGATCTTCTAGTGATGTTGGCGTGTCAGGATGTAGGATGGTGTATGTAACCTCTCTTTCCTTAGCAGGCTCTATAATCACTGGGAGAATGGAGGGGTAAGGCATCATAAGACTTTGGGCGCGGGTTCGTACCCACTTGAGGTAAGGCTCAAGAGGGATGGAATTCTTGTGTCCCAAGGTCTTACTGTCTACCTTGTTTGGCATCCTCCAAGCTCGGATAAACCTTTGTCGGAGTCCTTGATTGTTGTTGTCGAAGTCGAAAACCAAGCCTTGAATCAGCATGTAATGTGGGCCATCCCTTCGGGCATAACCAAACTGTCTTAGAGCCAAGCATGGGTTGTAGGTGATGCCCCCTCTAATGCCAAGTAGAGGGACATTAGGGAATTCCCCACAACGATCGACAATGATGACATTCTCTTTGGATCGAGAACACCAATGAATATCTGAATGTGTAAGAGTCATCAATCATTGTGACCACCTCAAACCTTGCTCATTCTTCAAGACTGATTGGGGAAGATGAGAAATAAACCATCTTTCCAGGAGAGGAGTGCAACACATGAGAACACCTCTTTTCCTCATTGTACGAGTGTGAAAAGAGTGTAAGATATCTCCAAGCAAAGAAGGCATTGGGTTGCGAGACATGAAGATTTTGACAACACTCACATCTATGAGTTGGTCAGGATTAGGGAACAAGACCATCCCATAGATGAGAAGAGCTACAATCTCCTCAAAAGCTTGCAAGTCCAAGGAATTCCAGCAGCTTTGGGCCTTCTCAAACAAGAACTTTGCCAAGAAGCCTTTGACACCACTTCTAGTTTCCCAATGGGTTGTGACATCAGATGAGTGCAAGTGCAGGGCTTGAGAAATCTCTTATGGCTTTGGATCTCTTTCCGTACCGTTGAAAGGTAGTTGATTGAGAATAGGAATCCTCAAGAGTTGAGAGAATTCTTCCAAAGTGGGCACAAGCTGGTAGTCAGGAAATGTGAAGCAGTGATGCAAAGGATCAAAGAACTGGAAAATAACTTTCATCATGTATTCCTCTGTGCTGGAAGTGACTAAGTTGAGAAGACGACCATGCCTCTCGGTGAATGGAGAGTTATCACGAATCCTTGAAGCTAGCTCCTTGAGTTGTAGAGGAATTCTTACAAGGTTGACTTGGATAGTTTTCCTGCTAAGTGAATCCATAACCTACAAAACAGGAACAAAGATGAATTTCCAAAATCCTTGAAATGGTTAGTGGATGCATATGATGCTTCATGATGTCCATGATGTTATGCACAAGTATATATGTACAAGAAAATCACACAAGTTCCTAGTTTAGGCTTGTATGGGGTTTCATAGGTAAGTACCCTCTTGAAGTTTAGTTGGCTCAACCTGTCCTAGAAATAGTAATCGGGTTCTAAGGAGCTCAATATCACTGGATTGTTTCCTTGTTCATTGTTTCAATTCAGCCTCTTTATTGGCGACCGAAATATTCCAAGGAACCAACCCTCAATGAGTGTAGTATCGAGTATCTACCAACTTCAGACTGCACCAAATCCAGTCATCTCACTACATCCTAAAAGGCCAAGTTGATCAAGTAAAGGTTCTAGAAGTTTATTAGTGCTTCATGACATCACTCAGCGGCTCCGTATTCTCTTTGATTGACTCAAAGGCTACCTGTACCCACAAATATGTCACACTAACATAGCTATTGCTTAGACCGTGTTTGTATACCCTGTACAGTTTCCACAACGTATTGCTATTTACCTATAATGTTTCCCAAATCCGTGTGGAGGATTCAAACCCAAACAATAGAACCAATATGTAAAGCAAACAAGTCAAACAATTGTAAGCAAATAAAGGTGATCTAAACCCTAAGGTAACCCCACTTTTATAATTTTCCCCAGCAGAGTCGCCAGTTCTGTGATACGGTGGGAGAACTGACTTGAAGGTTTTGCGTTTCGTCGCAAATGTCGCGGTTTAGAAAGAGTCACCGCCGACATTTATTTTATCCAAAAGGAAAGGTAAAAAAGCACAGGAAAGACCTTTGAGATGTTTTCTTGAGTTCGGGGGGTAGATTATGAAAAGGGAAGGTGCTAGCACCTTTTTCATCCATGGTTTTCCATGGGCTCTTAGTTACTTGCTTAGATCACTTGCTTTGCTTTTGAAATTGTTTGAAATGGTGCTTTGTGTTTGGTGTGGTTTTGAAAGTATTTTGAAAAGAGGCCATTCGTTTAGGAAATCTGTGTAATGATTCTCGTTCGTAAGAATGTATACAAAGATGTTTGTCTTATGAAAAATGTTTCAATGTTTTGTAAGATGTTTTGTAAGATGTTTTTGAAATGTGTGTGTGTTTTTGAAAATAGCAAGGATTTTTTTGGAAGAGAGCAAGTAACTTAGAAGCTATCTACCTACCCAAATGTCTTTCTTGTGCATTTTTATTCCTTTGACATTGTTGACCTACCATTGATTTGGTAGACAACCCTATCTTTGGATGTAAACGGGACGGGCGTGGGTCATCGTATGACCATGATAGCAATGTTGTCAAGTATCTTTAGCATTTTGAGGGACCAAGATCATTTGTTTAGGCAACCTTTCGAATAGCGTCATCGAGGGACTATGATCTTATTTTGTTTTGTTTTGCCAAGATACTTCACGTGCATAACATGGCCATTTTTGTTTTAGGCAACCAAGTGGGTGAAACCCTAAGGGTGCTTGTGTGCAATGTGTGTCATTTTACATGCATTTGATTTGTCTTGTATTAGGTCTTTTCTATTTGTTTGATTTTTATCTTATCATGCAAACCCTAATTTACTAACATGGGATAAATGCGATAAATTGCGTAAATGTAAACTAAGCTATTACAACAATTATTATGGGAGGGGGGATACAAGTTTTTGAATGGGGATATTACACAAAATAAACCCTAAAAATACTATTACAACCCAATTGAATATTGTGCGAAATAAATAAATTTACAAATATTTAAATATGCAATGCAATGTATTTATGAAAAAAAAGGTTTTGTAATTGTTTATGGTATGAGAAAATAAAATTAATTAACCCTAGAAAATAAGGAAAAATAATATTATTATTTTTGAAAGGGTGAAACCCTAATTTTTGATTAAAAGAAATATATGTTTCCTATTATTTATTTTGTCCATTTTTGTACAAGAAAATAACAAATAATATTATATGTCAATATCAAAAATTAAATATGTATGAGAAAATGAATATTTTATGTGTAAAATAATAAAATAAAAATGTATAGTATTTATTAAATGTATTTACAATTTATTTAAGAAAATAAAGTTCTATTTATTAAAATAAACTAATCTCCATGTGAAAAAAATAATAAAAAAAATAATAAAATTGCAAAAAATTATTTAATTATTTTTTAGGATTTTTAATGTTCAGAAAAAATGATTAAAAGTAATAAACATGAAAATATAAGGAAAAATGCAAAAAAAATATAAAACAAGAATCAGGGGGTGCAAATAGTGGTCGGGGGGGGGGGGGGGGTGCAAAAATCAAAACAGAAAGGCCCAGGCGCGCCAAGGCCCAGACAAGTCATCCATGTCCTCCAGTTTCCTCCCTGCGCGCGCGTATATGCTTTGAATCTGTATCTTGCTATTGCTTGCACAAAAACCCATAACACAAAACATGTAGCTTGTAATCTCACGATTCCAATGATATAAAATTTGTAACCTAACTCTCAAAGATCAAAGAGAATTTAATCAACCATAATTCGTGACCTAATTATTTCGTGAACTTTAAGCTTTAAATTCTCACAGCATGGTTAATATAAATGGCAAGTATGCTGTTGTACCCCAAAATTTGCCCTCCCATTTCTCATTGATTTCTCATCACAAAACCTTTGAAGCCCAAGATCCAGTTAGGGTTTTCATCTGCTCAAGACTTCTCCTTGCACTGTTGACCCAAATTAGGGTTTGTGTTTGCACCAAGATGTTTTGACCTAAAGTGCCTAAGATGACTTTCATGCTTCATATTGGACTCCCAAGTTTATCCATACCAAGTTTCAAGCTTTGATTCCAAGTTTTGCTCAGTCAATTGGACAGTTGACCTAGAAATCAGCTGTATTGGGGAAAAAGTCAACTGTGGCCAATTGACAGTCAAACCTCATGGAAATTAACCCACATCAACATTATGAACTCATATGAACCATTTGATCAAGTTTGGATCACAATCCCACAAGAAATTTGATCAGATCACCAAAAGGGCAAAATGGTCATTTTTAGGGTTTTGACTGCACAAAGGCAATTTTTGACTGTTTGACCTAGCCAATGGCAAACCAAGCTCATATATGGACTCAAAGACCCCATGGAATTGTCTTGACATTCTCAACAAGCTCAAAAGATCCCAAGTACACAGGATTGACAGTTGAATTTCCCAGTCAATTGATCAATTTTGACTGTATACTGAAAAGTCAAACTTTGACTTTTTGGTCAAAATCAAGAGTCAAGATTCATTTTTCATCAAAACATGCCAAATCATGAAACTTGTTCACCAAGAAATTACAAAATGCAAATTAGGGTTAGAAATTAGGATTTTTCATAACTTAGAATTTTTCTAAGTTATAAAAAACCCTAATTTTTTCCCAACTTTGCCCCACTTTTTCACCAAGATCCATTTGGATTCAAACAAAAGTCAAAACATGAAAGTTGTAGATTGTTGCATAATCTACAAATTTGATTCACAAAGTTTTCCCATTTGAGGCTTGTATCTCAAGTTACAAATTTTTGAATAAGGGCACTAAACCATTCTTAACTTAGTGAAATTTTAACCTATTTTGACAAGGTTTTCTACCTAACTTCAAGGCCATTTTCCATACACTTCCACTTCGAATTTCAACTTGCACTTCAAAGATGGATTGTAGTACACATTCCAAGCTTTCCAAAATGTCCAAGAACTTCCCAAACAACCTCATGGTTAGGGAGAATCGAATTTTGCAAAATGGGAAAAAGTCACTTTTGTTCTTGGCCATGTACATGTTCATAACACTATGCATTTCAATCTCAGCTTGCATATCTTGATTACAGGTCCTTAAACCATCCAACACTCATAAATTTAATGCATATTCTTTGTGCCAAAGCCATGTTCTTTGTGTTCTAGCATTGCATAAAGGATTAATCCCAAAATAGATAAAGCATTTCTTCCATTTTTGCAAAAGTTAGCTTTATGTCCAATTACAAATCCAAGAAGTACAGTCCATATCTAATTGGCACAAGTTTATGTGTTAATCACACTGATCAATGAGGGATTATGCAGCATAGTATGAGGGCCTGTACAGGCTACAGGCACAAAGTAACCATTGCTTGCTTAAAGTGTAAGAAACACATCATAACTCATACCAACTCTCATATCAGCTTACAAACCCTTAAGTAAACTTGTAAAACATACTCAAGACATCTCAACCAAGCTATTGCACGACCCTAACACCTCTCATACACTCCCAATCTCAGAATCATCTTCAAACTGCAAAACCAGGGTCAGACCTGCAGTTTGAGTGCCATCTTCCATTTCCCTCAAGCTCTCTTGCCCAAACCAGTTCACATACATTCCCTAGCACCTATGCAAGCTAACCATGACTTGAAACACAACCTGTAATCCCTCTAACCACTTCCACCATTTTCAGTTTCTTGTTTTGCAGGTGAAGTGCTCTAGCACGATTCAAAAGCTTCCAAGACAAAGTAAACATTGGAATAGCATCCCTGGACCTCAAGGAAGCTTTTCCAATCATCACCTTGCACTGAAAGCTTCCTCATTGCCAGATTGAACTTCAGCTGAACAGGTATCTTGGTGAACTTCTATCTCTCTTATCAAGCATCATTAGCTCTAAGTTTGTGAATAAACAATGTTCTACTCATGCCACTGAACATGTACATGTTTTTACTTTTCATTTCTTTTACTTGAGCTGTGAGAATTCGAGGTTTGAAAATGGCAGAAAATCTAGGTTAGGATTTGGGGGAGAAGAAATTCTCCCTCATCTTAGAGAGTTAGATCAAGTTCTGCATATGGTTGGATTCGTCTCTTCATGCTGAACATTTTTTATGTTATGAGTTTTCATTGAAAAGCCAGGAATCAGGAGTTAGAAGTTGAAAAGAAGGGCGCGCGTTTTTTGAACTGGTTCTGTCTGAAGGTTGAAGACAGTGGCTTCTTGGGCTGGGCCTGAGTGTTTTTCTTATTCACACCACTTTTTTTGTTTTACACCCCCTGAGCCCATTTCATTCATTTTTTAATATTTTTGACTTTTGCTTTTTTTGATTGGCTCATTTATTTTTTCTCAGCATATTAAAAATTTAAAAATATTTTTTCTCACCATTTTTGATTTTATTAGGTATTTATTTGATTTTTCTTTTAGTTTGAACATAAATAAATAAATATATATGTTTTGTTAAAATATTAAAATATTGGAAATACATTTTTACATACTTTTATCTTAACTTTATTTCCTGAAAATATTTTATAGAAAAAATACTTTTTTTATTTTTAAATATTATTAATTAATATATGTAATACATATTTTGTAAATAATATAAATAAATAGATATATATTAATACACTTAGGATATAAATACCAAAAAATGTACATATTTTATTTTTTAATATTTAATACTAAAAAATACATTTTTTAAGCATATTATATTTTTATCTTATTTTTTGTATATAAATAGGAAATATTACAAATACTAAATAACTAATACCATTTTGATTAAAATTAGGGTTTTGCCCTAAATTTGAAAATACTCCAAAAAATAATCTTTTTTTATTTTTCTTTTTATTTCACATAAATAATATTCCTTTTGTATATACATAAAAATTCTTTTTTTACATTTTGCATATTTATTTCAATTTCCATTTAATTATACATTTATTTGTCTTGTAAATGTTCAAAGAAAATGATGTAATAGTTAGGTTTAAATTTTTGTCTAAATATCCCCATTTGAAACATTGTACCCCCTACCCATATTATTATGTTGTAATAGTGTAGGAATTTAAATTTCGCATTGTATCGCTTTCTAAATATACTATGCTAGAATTAGGGTTTGTATGCGAATAAAATGAACAAACTAGTTTGACCTAATACAAGACAAAAAAAGCATGAAAATGGACAACACATTTCACACTTGCACCCCTAGGGTATTCCACTTTGTTGCCTTCAAATAAATTGGGCCATATTGTATGTTGAACTTCTTTGGGTAAAACAAACAATCAAATGATCATAGTCCCTCAAAATGTTGCCTAAATGAATGATCAAGTCCCTTTTAAAAGAAAAATTGCCCAAAGACATTTAACACTATTGCAATTATGGTCTAAACGATGACCCACGCCTGTCCCTTTCACCTCCTAATACAAGATTGTCCACCAAATGCAATGGTGGAACAAAATTGTCAAAAGGTTTAAAACATAACAAAAATCTTTGAGAAAAATTTAGGGTAGACAACTCTTAAGTACTTGTCAATTTGCCAAGAAAACCCTTGCCTATTTTCAAAACCCACTTCACAAACACTTTCAAAACCAATTTTCAAAAAAACCTTGAAACATCTTTTCTAAAGACAAAACACCTTTTGTAAAACATTCGAGTAAAGAATTGTTACAAGGGTAGCCTACACAAGGCATCTTTTCAAAACATTTCAAAAATCACACACCAAAGCACCATTTCAAACAATTGAAAACCAAGGCAAGTTGATCTAAGCAAGTACCTAAGAGCCCATGGATAACCATGGATAGAAAGGGTGCTAATACCTTCCCTTTCTATAATCTACTCCCCGAACCCAAGAAAAATCTCAAAGGTTTTTGCTGTGCTTTTTAACCCTTTCCTTAGGATAAAATAAAAAGTCGGTGGCGACTCTTGCTCAACCGAAACATTTGCGAAAACAAACGCAAAACCCTAGTCAGTTCTCCCACCGTATCACAGAACTGGCGACTCTGCTGGGGACTAATTTAAAAGTGGAGTAACCTTAGGGCTTAGATCACCCTCTTGCATGACTAATTGTTTGATTTGTTTGCTTTATACTTTGGCTCTATTGTTTGGGTTTGCAATCCTACACCCGGATTTTGGGAAACATTCATAGATAGCAATATGTTGTGGAAACTGTGCGGGGTATACCGACACGGTCGAAGCAATAGCTATATTAGTGTGACATATTTGTGAGTACCGGTAACCCTTGAGTTCAATCAAGGAGAGTATGGGGCCGCTGAGTGATGTCACTAAGCACTAATGACCTAGAACCTTACTTGACCATCTTGGCCTTTTATTAGGGGTAGTGAGATGACCGGCTTTGGTGCAGTCCGAAGTTGGTAGATACTCGATACTACACTCATTGAGGCTTGTTTTCTTGGAATATTTTGGTCGCTAGTTAAGTGGCTAAACCAAAACAATGAACAATGAAAACAATCCCGTGATATTGAGCTCCTTAGAACCCGGTTACTATTTATAGGACAGGTTTTTAAGCCAACTACACTCAAGAGGGTACTTACCTATGAAACCCCATGCAAGCCTGAAACTAGGGTTTGGTGTGATTTGCTTGTACATATGTTTTGTGCATACATCATAAAACATCATATGCATTTACTAACCATTTCAAGGGTTTGGATCTTCATCTTTGTTCCTGTTTTGTAGGTCATGGAAGTTCCTCGCAGAAATACCATTCAAGTCAACCTTGTGAGAATCTCTCCTCAACTCAAGGAGCTCACCTCAAGAATTCCGGAAAATTCATCCTTCAGTGAAAGACATGGTAGACTGCTCAGCCTAGTCAACACCAACATTGAAGAAGACATGATGAAGGTGCTATTCCAGTTCTTTGACCCTCTTCACCACTGCTTCACTTTCCCTGATTATCAGTTGGTACCCACTTTGGAGGAGTTTTCTCAACTCCTAAGAATCCCTATCCTTAATCAACTACCATTCAACGGTACGGAGAAGGAACCAAAGCCGGAAGATGTTGCTCGAGCATTACATCTGCAACCATCCGACATCAAGGGGCATTGGGAAACCAGAAGCGGCGTCAAAGGATTCTTAGCAAAATTCTTGTTTGAGAAGGCACAAGAATGTTGGAATTCATTGGACATTCAAGCCTTTGAAGAAATTGTGGCACTCCTTATCTATGGGTTGGTCTTGTTCCCAAATCCTGACCAATTGGTAGATGTCAACGCCGTCAAAATCTTCTTGTCCAGAAATCCAATACCAACATTGCTTGGGGACATTCTTCACTCATTTTACACACGAACAATGAGAAAGAGGGGTGTTCTCATGTGTTGTACTCCTATCCTTGCAAGGTGGTTTATTTCGCACCTTCCACAATCTATCCTAAAGAATGACCAAGGCTCAAGGTGGTCCCAACGGTTGATGACTCTTACTCACTCTGATGTACATTGGTGTTCTCGATCCAGAGAAAATGTCATCATCGTCGATCATTGCGGAGAATTTCCTAATGTTCCTTTACTTGGAATCAGGGGAGGTATCACCTACAACCCTTGCCTAGCTTTGAGGAAATTTGGATATGCACGGAGGGATGGCCCTCATGACATGTTGATTCCTAACCTAGTTTTTGACTTCGACAACGATGCGCAAGGACTTCGCCAAAGATTCATCAGAGCTTGGGGAAAACTCAACAAGGTTGATAGCAAGACTCTGGGACACAAGAACTCCATCCCTCTTGAGCCTTATCTCAAGTGGGTACGAGCCCGAGCCCAAAGTCTAATGATGCCTTATCCTCATGTACTCCTAGTGATTAAAGAGCCCGTCAATGAAGGAGAGGTTCCCTACACCATCCTACATCCAGACATGCCTACATCGTGGGAGGAAATGCAGAAAAGTTGGATTCAGCTCAAGGAGGAACGAAATACTTTTGAAGCTAGCTTCTACGCCAGTGAGAAGAAGGTTCTAGAGCTTACCCGCCGACTCCATGAGCAAGAGGCCCTTAATACCTACATCGCACCAAAGAGGATGCGCAATGTCTTTTTGCCTTAAGAAGTTTATTTTGTAATATTTGGCCCATGGGGCATTTATGTACTAACAAATTTCTTCTTATTAATATGACGTGCGTTCTTCTTTGTCTGAAACAATTTTGAATGTTCTAAATCCTTGAATGCATTGCATACATCAGCATACCATTCATCATGTGCATAAGCAGGTCTCACTCCAGGTTTCCTTATCTGTCTGCTGTTTATTTCAGTAGGATGGATCTCGAGCAAACAGTCAAAGACCTACAAGCTCAGAATGCACAGTTCCAGCAACTCCTGATGACCTTGGCTAAAGGTCAGGAGGATATCAAGACTCAATTGGGGAATAAGGACCCAGTAAAGAAGAAGAAAAAGAGGATTGGGGTGGCTACTCTGGGGAGAAGATTTGACGGAGAAGCTCGGAGAGTGCTTGAATTTCCTCCTACTTCTGATGAAGGGACTAGTAAAAGAGATGGAGTTACGGTGCCTTCCGAGTCTGATGCGGAGGAAGAAGAGGTTGAAGAGGACGAAGATTATTCTGACCAGCAATACCCTCCAGCTGATGATAAATACAAAGGGTTAGAAGACAGATTGGCCGCCATGGAATTACAAAGAGTACCGGGCTTGGACTTTGAAGACTTGGGTTTGGTTGCCGGGATTGTGATTCCCCCAAAATTCAAAGTGCCAGTGTTTGTGAGGTATGATAGGCTGTCCTGCCCCAAAATGCATCTCAGGTCCTACGTGAGAAAGATTCAACCCTATACAGCAGATAAGAATCTTTGGATTCATTTCTTTCAAGACAGCCTTTCGGGAGCTCAGTTGGAGTGGTTTTACCAGCTAGAAGGACCCAGTGTCAGAAATTGGGAAGATTTGGCCACCGCTTTCTACAAACAATACCAGTATAATTCTGATCTTGCTCCTACTCGTACCCAACTTCAGGGTATGTCACTAGGAACAAGCGAGGGATTCAAAGAATATGCACAAAAATGGAGGGATTTGGCTGGCAGGGTGCAGCCTCCTTTAACCGATCGTGAGCTCGTTGATATGTTTCTTGGGACCCTATCTGGGCCATTTTTCAATCATCTAATTGGTAACTCTTCCGCGGGGTTTACCGATTTGATCTTAACAGGCGAAAGAATAGAGGCTGGCATCAAGTCAGGAAAGATTCAGAAGGGTGCTGCTGTAAGTATTGAGAAGAAGCCTTTTAAGAAGGAGACAACTATGGTATATTCTCAGAGAAGAGCAGGGAAGATGGAGCGTCGGCCAACTGTGGGGGCCGTAATGATTCAAAACACTCCAAGTGAGCAGCCTCGCTATAACCAGTCCATACCAAATCAACAACGGGTGGAACGGCCACAACGGCAGTTCACCCGCATTAATATGACTCCAGCGCAAGTTCTTCCCCATCTACTAAAGTTGAACCTCGCCACCATCAAGGAGGCACCAAAGAATGTGAATACATCCTCCCCGCATTATCATGCCAATGCTAAATGCGCCTACCATTCAGACAGTGTTGGACACGACACCAATGATTGTTGGGCACTCAAGCATAAAATCCAAGACCTGATAGAGGCTAAGGAGGTAGAGTTTGACGCTCCAGAGAAGCCTAATGTGATATCTGCACCCATGCCGAAGCACGGCCGAAATGTCAATGCCATTGAAGAAGATTTGTATGTTGCTGATGTCAGTGATCTGACTACTCCACTGTTAACCGTTAAGTTGAATCTGTTGAGGGCTGGGATCTTTCCGGGATGTAAGGAAGACTGCTATTGTTGCTACTCTCTGCCGTTGGATTGTCCGCTACTGAAGAAAGGCATCCAAGGCCTTATGGATAGTCGACAAATTTTGTTTGAAAAAGTTTCTGCTGTTCCAGTTCATACTGAAGATGTCTCAATCATAACCATTCACGCCAATCTTTCCAAGGCCGTCAAAAAGCCTGTTAAGATTACACTAGCTGCGAAATCTGTTCCTTTGAAGATAACAATGCCAGGGCCTGTTCCCTATGTTTCTGAGAAGTCGATACCTTGGAACTATGGCGGTGACGTCTACTACCATGGTATCAAGCAAATCGAGGTCATTGAAGAAAGTTCGGATGATGAAGAAGCTAGCATTAGTAACATTGCGGGCACTAGCAAAATCACCAGGAGCGGGAGAATATTTTCTCCAGAGATTGCCCCTCCAAGAGCAGTCTTTGGACCCTCATCAGCTAACAAGGTCATCCCTGCACCAATAAAACCCTCTGCTAGAACTCCTCTGATTGAAGACATTGTTGTTCCTAGTACTGTCTCCCCTACCGCTGCTGATAAAGGTAAGGGAATCCAAGATGAGCCCGTCAGGACGAGGGCTCAACCCTTGGTAATCCCGGAAACCTCCAAGAAGGAAATGGACGAGATTTTGAGGATAATCAAAAGAAGTGATTACGATGTGGTGGAACAGCTGGGGAAAACCCCCTCCAAGATCTCCATGCTGGCACTACTACTTTGCTCAGAAGCGCACGCTAAAGCCCTGATAAAATTCCTGAAGGCAGCTCATGTGCCCCAGGAAACCTCTGCGGATCAATTTCAGAATTGCGTGGCTAGCCTGACTGCGGACAATGGATTAGGTTTTTCTGATGCCGACCTAACTCCTAAAGGTAGAAATCACAATGATGCTTTGCACATTTCAGTCGAGTGTCGAGGAACTACTCTCGCGCATGTCTTGGTTGATACTGGTTCGTCGCTGAATGTATTGCCTAAGAAGGCCTTGGACCGACTAGATTGTGAAGGGTTGGATTTGAAGTCGAGTGATATTGTTGTCAGAGCTTTCGATGGTTCGAAGAGAATGGTCCATAGAGAGGTTGAAATTCCCATCAAAATAGGCACTGAGGTGTTTAAATCTAGTTTCTATGTGATGGACATCCGTCCATCATACTCTTGCTTGCTGGGTAGGCCTTGGATACACCATGCTGGGGCAGTTACCTCCTCCTTGCATCAGATGTTGAAGTATCCTGTCAAGGGAAAGATCATCACTGTCCATGGCGAAGAAGAGTACATGATTAGCCACTTAAATTCTTTCCGGTATGTGGAGGTTGAAGGAGAGTTCATTGAGACACCATTTCAACATTTCGAAGAAGTCCTTCCTGAAATAGCAGTAGCAAAGTTGGCAGCTGAGGCGCCGAGACAGATGGCCAGGATGGCATCTCTGGAGGACGCAAGGGCCGCAATAAAAGAAGGGAAGAATTCAGCCTGGGGGCAGTTACCCGACTTTCCGCATAAGACTGACAAGTTTGGGTTAGGGTTCACAGCCGCTGGCCAGAAAGCTATGCGCCGTGCGAAGATTGAAAGGGTGCCAGTCAAAATTTCTCCCTACGGAATCAACTCTTTGGAGGATGAGGACAAGGAGAGCAACATTGAAGAGTGGATTTATCCAACTGTCAAAGGAGGATTGAGCAATTGGGAGGCTAAGGACTTTGTCCCCATCACTTTTATTCATCAGTAATTTATCTGTTAAACATTTCTTACTTGGTCTGTAATATTTACTTTCAAACAATCCGTACACTATCTTTTCACCTCATGCCTTGCCCGGGGCATGTAGGTCCACTTGTAAGGGTTTTGATTATTTTTCATATCCATATGCCATGTTTAATGATTCATTGGACGTTTTTCATTTGATAAACTGCTTGTGTTCATTTTCTTTCCTTTTGCATTTTTTTAAGGATGGCTATCCCTTACACACACCCACACTCACCAATGCAGGTACCCATCCACTCCGGATTCCATGGGTGACTATTCTGCTATATCTTTCAAAAACTATGAGGATCTGGTCAATCTAGCCGAGTATGAAGATGACGAAGATTGTGAAGTACCCGGGGAACTAGCCAGACTTCTGCAACAAGAGGAAAGGGCCATCTTACCGCATGAAGAGCCATTGGAAACTGTTAACTTGGGGACCGAGGAAGACCGGAAGGAGGTGCAAGTGGGTGCCAATCTGGAACCAAAAGTCAAGGAGCGCTTGGTACAGTTGTTGAATGAGTATGTTGAGATCTTCGCTTGGTCTTATGAAGACATGTCGGGTTTAGACACGGACATCGTGGTTCACCGTCTCCCCACAAGAGAAGACTGTCCACCAATCAAGCAAAGAGTTCGCCGAATGAGGCCTGACATGTCCGAAAAGATCAAAGCAGAATTAATGAAACAATTCGATGCTGGTTTTCTGGCTGTTACGTCCTATCCTCAATGGGTCGCTAACATTGTGTCAGTACCTAAGAAAGATGGCAAAGTCAGGATGTGTGTGGACTACCGGGATTTAAATAGGGCCAGCCCTAAAGATGATTTCCCGCTACCTCATATTGACATCTTGATCGACAATACAGCTCAGCATAAAGTGCTTTCCTTCATGGACGGATTCTTGGGCTACAATCAAATCAAAATGGCTCCCGAGGATATGGAGAAAACGACTTTTGTCACACAATGGGGCACTTTCTGTTACAAAGTGATGCCGTTCGGGCTGAAGAACGCAGGGGCAACTTATCAACGCACCATGGTAGCTTTATTTCATGATATGATACATCATGAGATTGAAGTTTACGTAGACGATATGATAGCTCGGTCACAAACAGAGGAAGAGCACCTTGAACATCTAGAGAAGCTGTTTGCCAGGTTAAAGGAATACAAGCTCAGGCTGAATCCAAGTAAATGCACTTTTGGAGTTAGGTCTGGTAAACTCCTGGGATTCATTGTAAGCAACAAAGGCATTGAAGTCGATCCCGCAAAAGTAAAAGCAATACAAGAGATGCCTGCTCCCCGTAATGAAAAAGAGGTTAGAGGATTCTTGGGGCGCTTAAACTATATTGCCAGATTCATCTCACATCTGACTTCTACCTGTGAGCCAATTTTCAAACTCTTGAAAAAAGATCAGGTAGTGGAATGGAACGACGATTGTCAAGCCGCTTTTGATAGAATCAAGGAGTATTTGCTAGAACCTCCTATTCTGATGCCACCCGTCGAAGGAAGACCATTGATCATGTATTTGACCGTCTTGGATAACTCAATGGGGTGTGTTTTGGGCCAGCATGACGAGTCTGGTCAAAAAGAGCATGCTATTTATTACCTTAGCAAAAAGTTTACCGACTGTGAGACTCGCTACTCACTGCTCGAGAAAACTTGCTGCGCTTTGGTATGGGCTGCTCGCCGACTAAGACAGTATATGTTGACTCATACTACCTTGTTGATTTCCAAAATGGATCCTATCAAATATATCTTCGAGAAGCCCGCTTTATCTGGAAGGATAGCTAGATGGCAAATGATTCTAACTGAGTATGACATCCAGTACACCACCCAAAAAGCTATAAAAGAGAGTGTACTAGCTGACCATCTGGCTCATCAGGCTATCGAAGATTATCAACCCATGAGATTTGATTTCCCGGACGAGGACATCATGAATTTGGACAAAATTGAAGGTAACAGACCGTATGACGGACCCGAAAAGGGATCCCGATGGACCCTGTACTTTGATGGTGCTTCAAATGCACTTGGAAATGGTATCGGCGCAGTACTCATCTCTCCGGAAGGTTGTCACACTCCTTTCACGGCCCGACTTTGCTTCAGCTGCACAAACAACATGGCTGAGTATGAAGCCTGCATCTTTGGTCTCAAGGCTGCTATAGACTTGGGGATCAAATCTTTGATCGTATTTGGGGACTCTGCTTTGGTTATCAGTCAAATCAAAGGAGAGTGGGATACCAAACATCATAATCTTATCCCATACAAAGAACATGTCCTAACATTGTTGCCGCATTTCGAGCAAATTACCTTCGAGCATTTCCCGCGAGAAGAGAATCAGCTAGCAGATGCTCTAGCCACAATGTCATCCATGTTTAAACTCAACTGGGATAACGAGGCTCCCCAAATCACCATCGAGCGAATGGATGAACCGGCACATTGCCACGAGATTAATACCGAAGAAGTAGTGGAACAACCTTGGTTCCATGAAATCAAAAGGTATCTCGAGACCCGAGATTATCCTGAAGGAGCTTCCGTGAATGACAAGAAGTTCTTAGGAAATTCGCTGCTAAGTTCTTCTTGAGCAATGGCATCCTTTACAAACGAAGCCATGATTGTGTGTTACTCCGATGCGTAGATAAAGCTAAAGCAGAGTTGATCATGACTGATATACACAACGACACATTTGGCACTCACTTGAGCGGGCATACAATGGCTAAGAAGATCCTAAGGGCAGGCTATTATTGGTCTACTATGGAGGCTGACTGCCATCAACATTCCCGTACTTGCCACAAGTGTCAAGTCTATGCTGACAAAGTTCATATCCCTCCGGTTCCTCTCAACGTCCTGACTGCTCCGTGGCCCTTTGCAATGTGGGGCATTGATATGATTGGAGAGATCAAGCCCACAGCTTCCAACGGACATCGCTTCATCCTGGTTGCCATTGACTATTTCACCAAATGGGTCGAAGCAGCTTCCTTCGCCTCTGTTACTAAAAATGTGGTTGCCCGCTTTATCAAGCAAAATCTCATATGTCGGTATCGTGTTCCAGACAGAATCATCACAGACAACGGTACAAATCTGAATAACACAATGATCACTGCATTGTGCGAACAGTTCAAGATTTATCATCACAATTCATCTCCCTATCGGCCGAAGATGAACGGTGCTGTTGAAGCTGCGAACAAAAACATTAAGAAGATCATTCAGAAAATGACAGTCACTTACAAAGACTGGCATGAGATGCTACCGTTTGCTCTGCATGGATACCGTACGATGACACGTACTTCAACTGGGGCAACCCCATTTTCTTTGGTTTATGGCATGGAAGCTGTTTTGCCTATGGAAGTCCAGATTCCTTCTCTAAGGATTATGAAGGATGCAGGCTTGAATGAAGATGATTGGATGCAAACTCGACTTGATCAACTCAATCTGATCGACGAAAAGCGACTTGCTGCTATATGCCATGGTCACACGTATCAAAAGTGGATGATCAAGGCCTTCAATAAAAAAGTCAAACGTCAAGTGTATCAAGTCGGAGATCTAGTAATCAAGCGGATTATCTTGCCGCAAAGTGATCCCAGGGGCAAATGGACTCCTACATATGAAGGACCGTTTGTGATCAAGAGCATATTTTCTGGTGGTGCAATGATTCTGACCACCATGGACGGCGACGATTTGCCGCACCCTGCGAACGCAGACATAGTCAAAAGATACTACGCATAAAATAACCCGACAAGTCGAAAACCCGAAAGGGCGGCTTGGGAAAAAATGGGTATCCCGGTGAACCGAAAACCCGAAAGGGCGGTTCAGGCAAAAATTAGGGATAAAAACAAAAAGATCTGTACACCCGGCAAGTTGAAAACCCGAAAGGGCGGCTTGGGAAAAAAGGGGTTTCCTGGTGGATCGAAAACCCGAAAGGGCGATTCAGGCAAAAGTTAGGGAATTAAAGCGTATGACTATGTCTCGTCGGATCACTTCAAAGACAATCTCTTCATCAACCGGTTCCAGGCTTCTGATCAATCCAGTCATCATCAAACGAAGCATTGAATGGACAGATATTCAGGGTTGTGAAAGCTATAGCGGAATGAAATCCCATGGAATTATTTCACATAGCCATCTTTATTTTGTATAAACCTTTCAAATATTTACGACAAAATCCTCTTACTAGGATGATTGTCTCCTTTGTACAAATATACTCATAAAAAATCAATACAAATACTTTTCCCAGAAATTTGTGTCATTTCCTTTTCTTTTCTCTTGCACTATTTGTTTATTTTTGAGAAACGTCCAATGTTTTGTTAAATAGGCATATGCATTTGAAACGTAATCATTTCCTTATGAACCAAGAAATAGGATTACTGATAAGTCGAAGGTACAGTTGGATAACTCGATACCCTTTCAAAGGAAACCCCCCGGGAGATTTGGAATCCATATCCCTAGCAAGTCTTGGAGCTCATCCCCAGTAGATTCTGGAAGCTTATTCCCCGCAGAGTACGGTCGTCTCTCCCGAGTTTTATTCAAAGTTATTCCTCACAAGGGCTTATAACTGGGTTATCCTCAGCTAACAACCACGAAAGACCGCACTCTCCAAAATCCTTCCTATCCCCAGCGGAGTTCATCAAAGTTCCCCAGCAGTAACTTATCCTTACAATCCCCCAGCCAGAGGGTCCTCGGGAATCCAATTTCCCTCCGAATTTAAGTTTCAATATCTTCAGCAGAGCCAGACTAATGAACCTTTTCCCCACGGAGTTTTGGGAAAGCAAATCTTGAACTCCCCAGTGAAGTCGCCAGAGATACTTCCCTCCAAGTTGAAGATTCTTAGTCTTACCTCCCCAGCATGAATCTATTAGGATTGGTACTCCCCAGTAGAAGTCATCAGGATTTCCCCAGAGGTTTGGTATACAACCCAAGCTCTTTGTTCCCCAGCAACAACCAAGGAATTATTCTTCCCGGCAGCAGTCAAGATGCTTTTATCTTCAGTCATCCGGAATTCATCTATCCCCAGCAAGACTGCTCATCAGCTTACATGCGCATTCATTACATTCATATCATAAACATTGATATAACATATATGGCATCATACATTTCATGCAACATAATTTTGTGTTTAGTTAATATTTTGTCCTTTTCAGGATAAGAATGAAAGGCTATCATTAACAATTTCAGATGCAGTTTTACACGGACTCATCCTCAGGCAACCCTACACCGGTTCCTCCTCAACTTCAAGATTTCTGAAAACAGTTTACGGGTTCTCCAAGTAACGGATGTTAACCTATCGCTTATTCAGTTTCTTCTCAAGACTTCTGAAAACAGTCTATGGATGCTTCCCAACAACGGATGTCAATCTATCGCTTGTTCAGATGCAACCTTTTGAAAACAGTTTACGGACGCTTCCCAACAACGGATGCTGCTCCATTGCTTATTCAACTCCAAGACTTCTGAAAACAGTTCACGGGTTCCCCAAGTAACGGATGTTAACCTATCACTTGTTCAGATTCTGCTCAAGACTTCTGAAAACAGTTTATGGATTCTTCCCAACAACGGATGTTAATCTATCACTTGTTCAGATGCAACTTTTGAAAACAGTTTACGGACGCTTCCCAACAACGAATGCTGCTCTATTGCTTATTCAACCTCAAGATTTCTGAAAACAGTTCACGGGTTCTCCAAGTAACGGATGTTAACCTATCGCTTGTTCAGACTCTTCTCAAACTTCTAAAAACAGTTTACGGATTCCTCCCAACAACGGATGTCAATCTATTGCTTGTTCAAACCCCCAGTTCAGAGATGGTCCAAAGCTTGGACACCTTCCTGATATACTCCTTCCAGATGGCATCTTTAAGCCCATCCCCGACAAGTTTCTGTCACTCTTCCAGATGGCATCGTTAAGCCCATCTCCAAATGGCATCTCTAAGCCCATTCCCGCATCCATTGCTTTGACAAGTGCAAATTTCCGGGCACTCTAGTGTCCAATCTCCTTTTACCCTCGAGTCGCGAAAGGAAAAATTGCCAATCTAACTCTTCAGGTTCAAGAAGATTGAACAGGGACAACTGTTGTACCCCAAAATTTGCCCTCCCATTTCTCATTGATTTCTCATCACAAAACCTTTGAAGCCCAAGATCCAGTTAGGGTTTTCATCTGCTCAAGACTTCTCCTTGCACTGTTGACCCAAATTAGGGTTTGTGTTTGCACCAAGATGTTTTGACCTAAAGTGCCTAAGATGACTTTCATGCTTCATATTGGACTCCCAAGTTTATCCATACCAAGTTTCAAGCTTTGATTCCAAGTTTTGCTCAGTCAATTGGACAGTTGACCTAGAAATCAGCTGTATTGGGGAAAAAGTCAACTGTGGCCAATTGATAGTCAAACCTCATGGAAATTAACCCACATCAACATTATGAACTCATATGAACCATTTGATCAAGTTTGGATCACAATCCCACAAGAAATTTGATCAGATCACCAAAAGGGCAAAATGGTCATTTTTAGGGTTTTGACTGCACAAAGGCAATTTTTGACTGTTTGACCTAGCCAATGGCAAACCAAGCTCATATATGGACTCAAGGACCCCATGGAATTGTCTTGACATTCTCAACAAGCTCAAAATATCCCAAGTACACAGGATTGACAGTTGAATTTCCCAGTCAATTGATCAATTTTGACTGTATACTGAAAAGTCAAACTTTAACTTTTTGGTCAAAATCAAGAGTCAAGATTCATTTTTCATCAAAACATGCCAAATCATGAAACTTGTTCACCAAGAAATCACAAAATGCAAATTAGGGTTAGAAATTAGGATTTTTCATAACTTAGAATTTTTCTAAGTTATAAAAAACCCTAATTTTTTCCCAACTTTGCCCCACTTTTTCACCAAGATCCATTTGAATTCAAACAAAAGTCAAAACATGAAAGTTGTAGCTTGTTGCATAATCTACAAATTTGATTCACAAAGTTTTCCCATTTGAGGCTTGTATCTCAAGTTACAAATTTTTGAATAAGGGCACTAAACCATTCTTAACTTAGTGAAATTTTAACCTATTTTGACAAGGTTTTCTACCTAACTTCAAGGCCATTTTCCATACACTTCCACTTGGAATTTCAACTTGCACTTCAAAGATGGATTGCATTACACATTCCAAGCTTTCCAAAATGTCCAAGAACTTCCCAAACAACCTCATGGTTAGGGAGAATCGAATTTTGCAAAATGGGAAAAAGTCACTTTTGTTCTTGGCCATGTACATGTTCATAACACTATGCATTTCAATCTCAGCTTGCATATCTTGATTACAGGTCCTTAAACCATCCAACACTCATAAATTTAATGCATATTCTTTGTTCCAAAGCCATGTTCTTTGTGTTCTAGCATTGCATAAAGGATTAATCCCAAAATAGATAAAGCATTTCTTCCATTTTTGCAAAAGTTAGCTTTATGTCCAATTACAAATCCAAGAAGTACAGTCCATATCTAATTGGCACAAGTTTATGTGTTAATCACACTGATCAAGGAGGGATTATGCAGCATAGTATGAGGGCCTGTACAGGCTAGAGGCACAAAGTAACCATTGCTTGCTTAAAGTGTAAGAAACACATCATAACTCATACCAACTCTCATATCAGCTTACAAACCCTTAAGTAAACTTGTAAAACATACTCAAGACATTTCAACCAAGCTATTGCACGACCCTAACACCTCTCATACACTCCCAATCTCAGAATCATCTTCAAACTGCAAAACCAGGGTCAGACCTGCAGTTTGAGTGCCATCTTCCATTTCCCTCAAGCTCTCTTGCCCAAACCAGTTCACATACATTCCCTAGCACCTATGCAAGCTAACCATGACTTGAAACACGACCTGTAATCCCTCTAACCACTTCCACCATTTTCAGTTTCTTGTTTTGCAGGTGAAGTGCTCTAGCACGATTCAAAAGCTTCCAAGACAAAGTAAACATTGGAATAGCATCCCTGGACCTCAAGGAAGCTTTTCCAATCATCACCTTGCACTGAAAGCTTCCTCATTGCCAGATAGAACTTCAGCTAAACAGGTATCTTGGTGAACTTCTATCTCTCTTATCAAGCATCATTAGCTCTAAGTTTGTGAATAAACAATGTTCTACTCATGCCACTGAACATGTACATGTTTTTACTTTTCATTTCTTTTACTTGAGCTGTGAGAATTCGAGGTTTGAAAATGGAAGAAAATCTAGGTTAGGATTTGGGGGAGAAGAAATTCTCCCTCATCTTAGAGAGTTAGATCAAGTTCTGCATATGGTTGGATTCGTCTCTTCATGCTGAACATTTTTTATGTTATGAGTTTTCATTGAAAAGCCAGGAATCAGGAGTTAGAAGTTGAAAAGAAGGGCGCGCGTTTTTTGAACTGGTTCTGTCTGAAGGTTGAAGACAGTGGCTTCTTGGGCTGGGCCTGAGTGTTTTTCTTATTCACACCACTTTTTTTGTTTTACACCCCCTGAGCCCATTTCATTCATTTTTTAATATTTTTGACTTTTGCTTTTTTTGATTGGCTCATTTATTTTTTCTCAGCATATTAAAAATTTAAAAATATTTTTTCTCACCATTTTTGATTTTATTAGGTATTTATTTGATTTTTCTTTTAGTTTGAACATAAATAAATAAATATATATGTTTTGTTAAAATATTAAAATATTGGAAATACATTTTTACATACTTTTATCTTATCTTTATTTCCTGAAAATATTTTATAGAAAAAATACTTTTTTTATTTTTAAATATTATTAATTAATATATATAATACATATTTTGTAAATAATATAAATAAATAGATATATATTAATACACTTAGGATATAAATACCAAAAAATGTACATATTTTATTTTTTAATATTTAATACTAAAAAATACATTTTTTAAGCATATTATATTTTTATCTTATTTTTTGTATATAAATAGGAAATATTACAAATACTAAATAACTAATACCATTTTGATTAAAATTAGGGTTTTGCCCTAAATTTGAAAATACTCCAAAAAATAATCTTTTTTTATTTTTCTTTTTATTTCACATAAATAATATTCCTTTTGTATATACATAAAAATTCTTTTTTTACATTTTGCATATTTATTTCAATTTCCATTTAATTATACATTTATTTGTCTTGTAAATGTTCAAAGAAAATGATGTAATAGTTAGGTTTAAATTTTTGTCTAAATATCCCCATTTGAAACATTGTACCCCCCTCCCCATATTATTATGTTGTAATAGTGTAGGAATTTAAATTTCGCATTTTATCGCTTTCTAAATATACTATGCTAGAATTAGGGTTTGTATGCGAATAAAATGAACAAACTAGTTTGACCTAATACAAGACAAAAAAAGCATGAAAATGGACAACACATTTCACACTTGCACCCCTAGGGTATTCCACTTTGTTGCCTTCAAATAAATTGGGCCATATTGTATGTTGAACTTCTTTGGGTAAAACAAACAATCAAATGATCATAGTCCCTCAAAATGTTGCCTAAATGAATGATCAAGTCCCTTTTAAAAGAAAAATTGCCCAAAGACATTTAACACTATTGCAATTATGGTCTAAACGATGACCCACGCCTGTCCCTTTCACCTCCTAATACAAGATTGTCCACCAAATGCAATGGTGGAACAAAATTGTCAAAAGGTTTAAAACATAACAAAAATCTTTGAGAAAACTTAAGGGTAGACAACTCTTAAGTACTTGTCAATTTGCCAAGAAAACCCTTGCCTATTTTCAAAACCCACTTCACAAACACTTTCAAAACCAATTTTCAAAAAAACCTTGAAACATCTTTTCTAAAGACAAAACACCTTTTGTAAAACATTCGAGTAAAGAATTGTTACAAGGGTAGCCTACACAAGGCATCTTTTCAAAACATTTCAAAAATCACACACCAAAGCACCATTTCAAACAATTGAAAACCAAGGCAAGTTGATCTAAGCAAGTACCTAAGAGCCCATGGATAACCATGGATAGAAAGGGTGCTAATACTTTCCTTTTCTATAATCTACTCCCCGAACCCAAGAAAAATCTCAAAGGTTTTTGCTGTGCTTTTTAAACCTTTCCTTAGGATAAAATAAAAAGTCGGTGGCGACTCTTGCTCAACCGAAACATTTGCGAAAACAAACGCAAAACCCTAGTCAGTTCTCCCACCGTATCACATATGCATATGTACAACTTCACCAAGATAAGGGCTACATTTTTTCTTCACAAATCGTGGCTTGAGGATGCCTAAATAGAGAGATAGAGTTTTGAAAAGTACCTCCTTCAGCTAGATTTGGATATGACAATGTGGGGACTTTGATTGAGGTCTGAGGATCGTATGACCTTCCTTGAAGTTCCTTCAACCTATTCCAATACCTAGCTTGCTTTGTGGATGGCCAAAACTCTATGTAGAAGTCAAGCTGCAACCTCCAAATTTGAAAATGGCAATGGCTGAAACAGAGCTCACAGAACCAGGACAAGGGCTTGGATAGCTTTGGTAGGATATATGGAAGGTGTTTGAAGTGTTGAAACAAAGAACGCATGAGCCAAAAATGAAATTGCTAGAGTTTTGCAGCAACTGGATATTTTGGCAGAAAAATGAATTTTCTGAGTTTTAGGGTGTTTTGGATGCTAT
The DNA here is from genome assembly GCA_948472305.1 of Vicia faba. Taxonomy (NCBI): domain Eukaryota; kingdom Viridiplantae; phylum Streptophyta; class Magnoliopsida; order Fabales; family Fabaceae; genus Vicia; species Vicia faba. The sequence continues at coordinate 919,993,273 of OX451736.1, read as the reverse complement.
CAATTTGTGTTCAGCATTGTAATGACTTGGTATATTTGTATAGAATAATACAAAGTCCACTATTCCCTTGCTGTACAAGTTCTGACCCCTTTTGCAACTTTTCTTGCATTTGAAGAAAAGTGACAAGGCAAATGCTACATGCTTGTACTGGCTACCTCAAGGGCTGAGAAGAGTTGGTATACTTTGCTTGAAACCTGTGGAAATTGTTTGTACCAAAGGAACAGGTCCATGGCTCAAGGTTGATAAAGTTGCAAAAGCTTACCTTTATGAAAATGGCAATGTGAGCTTTATACCTAAAATGGAAAAATCCCTTGTACAATGCTCCAAAAGAAAAGATAAAGTCCTTATCCTCTCAGCTTGAATTTAATTATGGAGTGTAGAATACGTTTAGGACCTGTAATGCAAGGTACAAGCATCCAAGATCAGATTTGCAACTTGATACTTTGTGAAAATGGCATGAACAAAAGTGATAAAATGCCAATTTCTCTTCTTCGATTCTCCCTAACCACAAATTATCTTGGAGAGTTCTTGGACATTTTTGAAAGCTTGCAATGTGCTCTATAATCCGTATTTGAAATGAATTTTGAGATACCTCTTGGAACTAGCTGAAAAATGTCCATGAAGTTAGGTCAAAAACCTGCCTAAATTAGGGCAAAATTTCACTAAGTTATATAGTTCATGGACCCCTATTCACAATTTTATATCTTGAGATCCAAGTATATTTTGGGAAAACTTTGTGAATAAAAGTTGTAGATTTCATGGAGGACTACAACTTTCATGTTGGAAGTTTTCTTTGAATCAAATTGCATCATGGTGAAAAAGTGGTGGAAAGTTGGGAAAAAATAAGAAAATTTCCATACTTAGAAAAATTCTACTTCATGAAAAATTTTCAAATTCAAAACCCTAATTTTCAAAATTGGTTTTCTTGGCCAACAAGTTTCATATTTTGACATATCTTGATGAATTATGACCCTTGGCACTTGATTTTGACCAAAAAGTCAAAGTTTGACTTTTCAGTGTACAATTGATTTTTGATCAGTTGACTGGAAAATTCATCTGCCAATCCAATGAACTTGAGATCTTTTGAACTATGTGATTAGGTCAAGATGATGCTATTGAGTCCTTGAAATCATGTTTGAACCCAATTGGTCATTGGCTAGGTTAAAAATCAGAAATCGCCCTTTCTCAATCAAAACCCTAATTTTGACCATTTTGCCCTTTTGATGATTTGATCAAATTTCTTGAGGAGTTGTGATCCAAACATGATCAAATGATACATATGATTCTAGAATGCTGTTGTGGATAAAAAATAATGAAGTTTGACTATAAATTGGCCATGGTTGACTTTTTCCCCAATACAGCTGATTTTTAGGTCAACTGTCCAATTGACTGATCAAAAATGTGATTCAAGGCTTGAAACTTAACATGAGCAATCTTAGGGGTCCAAGATGGTGTATGAAATTCACATGAAGCATTGATGGTCCAAAAATCCTTGTGCAAACTCAAACCCTAATTTTAGGTTATCAGTGCAAGATGAGGTGTCTTGAGCTGACCAAACCCTAATCTTGTCTTGAGTCCAAGAAGTCTTGTGAGAAAAGTCTTGATAAATGAAAGGGCAGGTTTTGGGGTACAACACTATGCAGTATAAGGAAAACAATAAATTGTGGAAATTGAAATTCTACGCTATTACAGAGTTTTCGGGAATGGGGGTACAAAATTTACAAATGGGGATGGATTAATGCAATTAAATGTCCAAATAGGAAAACAATACAACCAAATCGAATCGAGCAATGAATCGAAATTACAATAAGTTTATGAAGTAAAATTAATTAACAAAATAAAGATAAGGAAATAAGATTCTTTTTTTTTTGTTTGAAAAGTCTGAAAAGAAAAAATAGAAAAAAATCTATTCTATTAATTAGCTAAAGAATTAAATCAAATGCATGTATTTTTGTCTTTTAGGGTTTTTGTTATTTAAGAAATTGAACAAACACATTAAAGCTTAAGCGCAAAAGAATTAGTAAAATTATTTACAAAGTTTTTCCTAAATTAAATTAGAACTAATCTAAATTGTGAAAATTAATTAACAAAAATTATGATTTATTAAATTAGTAAAACCAAATTAAATAATTAAAACAAAACAAAATGGAAGGGTGGTGTTAAATTGAAAAATGAGGTGATGCTGTCCTTTTTTGAGTATGGGCTTTAGGGGGTTAAACCCCATGTTTTTTTTGTTTTAACAAAAAAAAGAAGAAGATGAAACAAACAAATCAGAAAGAGATAGGAAAAAAACGTCCCCAGAGGTCTCGAACCCGGGACCTCCTCTTCCAAACGCTAACGCCTTAGCCATCGCACCAAACGCTCATTCATTATCTTAATTACTTTCACAAATATCTATTGTGAAACTTAAAAAATGGGCTGGGCCAAAATAAACCAGGCCCAAACCCGATTTTAGGAAGGGATTGGAAGGGGTGGAACCCTAAACAGAAGAAAGACACTATTGTTGTTGTTTTTGTTTCAATATGGGAAAGGAAAAAGAAATTGGTAAAAACTTATCTCTCTTCCTAATTCTCACGCTAATCTTCTTCCTCCCTCTCTCTCGATACCTCTACTCTAATGGCTTATCATCCTTCTCCTCTGTTATCTCTCTTGTCTCTAGCTAAAATCATTCCCAATGAAACCCTAAATTCCCAAATCAAAATGCTACAGTGATTGCAACAGGGTAAGGGAAGGTAAGAGCGAATCAAATCGAAATTAATAATGTGTTACCTCATTTTCAGCCTCCAAGGTATGTTCCGAATCTATGCTTTGCCTCTTCTTCTGATTTGCGTGTGATTTTTTGGATTTGTAGAGATGGTTAGGGTTTTGTTCATGAGACATAAGGAGTATATATGTGAATGGGTTTGTGAATGAAGAGGTCGAGTTCAGTTTGTCATTTTTATGAATGTTGGTTGGGATGAAATTTGTACGACCTGTGTTTGATACCAGTTGTGGTTATGGATACTAGTCTATCTTTTGTTTGGTTTTCTACTGTCTGGGATTTTCTGTATGTTTTACAAGAGGTTATGGTTTTGATGGAATCAAGTTGCTGGTTTGATTTTGCTCTTGGTTCGTATATTTTCTGGTTTTGTTGTTTTGTTTTGTATATTGCCTTGCTGTTTTTGCTGCTTGGTTGGTTTGTATATTGTCTTGGCCTCATTTCCTTTGTGAAACAGCAATTGGTATTATAATGAAAACAGGGTGAAAAGTGGGGGGAAAAATCGTAGGGTTTGAATATTTTTTGATATGCTGACTTTGAAATCTTAAGGTGTAGGCCTTAAGTTGCCTCTTTTGTGCAACATTTGGGCTGAGTCTGGGCAGAGCTGACTTTTGCATTTTGCGTAAACTAGGTGATATCCTTCAACTTGTCTCTTTCCTCTTTTGTCTTTCAATGAAAATGTAAGGCTATTGCTTTTTTCACAAGAAATTCTGAAGGGTTTGTAAAGCTTTTGGAAAATGATGATGCATTTTGTTTGTTGAGCAAGCTTGCCATGTTGTTTTGTTGTGATACTTGTTTGCAGGCTTGCCCTGCTGTTCTTTTGGTTGCAGGTTCATTGGCTTATGTACTTGGCAACTTGCTTTCTTGTTGCAGGTTTGCAGCATGCTTTTGCTGCTATGTTTACAGCAGCTACTGCATATATGTTGCTGGTTTTGGACAACCTGCCTTTTGCTTGGACCCTGCTATGATATTTTGTTGCTGTTTTGACAACCTTGGGCTTGCTTGCTGTTTTGGTTGGCTTTGCAGGCTTTGGCCAGCATGCTTGCTGCTATATGGATGCCTTGCTTTGTTGACTTGCTTGCTGCAAATGTAATGCAACCCTGTTTTGTTTGGACTGTTGCAGTAGCTTGTTTCTCATTTGTTTTGCAGTTTTTGACTTTTCCTTTGTAATGCTTGCAAATTCTCTTTTCCTTTTTTGTGAACCAAGAAGGGCAACCCTTTTTTGTGATTTGCAATTGAGGAAAATGGATTGTGATAAAACAAACAAACATTCTGATTCCAAGTTGTAAACCCTAATGATGAATTATTCTTTTCACATATTACTTCACTTTGAATTTTTTGCTAACTTTTCGTTTCTTGTTTCATGAATGGAAAGCGAGACTTGGATGCAAACGATGGTTGGATGGCTTACTTGAAGATGAAGCCACGAAGAAACAACACTCCCTCTTTGAAAACAAGAAATTGTAACTCTTTGTAAATAAGACAAAACTTTGTAATTTACCTTTATTTGCAATGTAACAATACAAAGTCTTGAACAAACTTGTATGATGGGGTTTTTTGTACAAATCTTTGTATCTTAAATGGATTTTTGAAATTCCCAATTGGAATGGTTTGAAATGAAATACTTTAGTCCGGTTACTTGAATTATAAGTAATCACAAATGATCTTGTGATTTCTATTTCAAACAAACATGCACCTTGTACTCTAATTCATAAACAAAATAAATGTTTAAGAATGCAATTCATTTGGTCAATTTGAATCCAAAATCATGATTGTTTTAAATGATAGTCTTAATCTTCACATCTTGTCCAAACAAACATGCCCTGAGAACAATCGTCAATCTTTCAGTAAACTGTGGTTAAGAAAATTCAAAATTAACAAATGCCTTGTGACGAGTCGATAATTTAAAAGTCTTCCAAACATAATTTTCCTTTGATTCTTTGAAAATAAACCCGTGAGCGTCATCACATATGACCATGAACAAAAATAATCATCTCAAAGCCCTGTAATTTGAATAAATCACAATTCTTAGAAATCAGACGACTGTTATTTGAAATTAGGTTAAAATTCATGATGCGACTTTCAACGCATTCGAATTTTGGTGATCTTCTATGCATAATCAGTTCTTGATTTGTGAAGAGAAATTAGAGATGGCATCAAGGAGAATCATACACAAGAAAAACCTCTCAAAAATATTGAATAATGAAGAAGTTACGATCGTTTGAATTTGTTCTTACAAAAGGTCAATTTTTGGGTCGATGTAGTTGTTTTCAGTTATCTGAACCATTGTTGAGCAAACTTGCAATGCGAGGTTTCAAAACTGACTTAAATAAATCTTGAGGATACATGAAGACCTATGAAGACCATTTGAAACCTTGAAAACTCAAATTTCTTTTGAGAAATGAAAAACCCTAATTGCTGATTTACTGCCTGGGAAGAGAATCTGTCTGATCGATTTCTGAGCCAAATTGAATATTCGAGAAACCCTAGGATTGCATCTTGTATGAAAAATGAGAGGGAAAATTTTGGGGTACAACAGCTGCCCCTGTTCAATCTTCTTAAACTTGAAAGTAAGATTGACATGTTCGTCGTTTGTAGCTTTAAAGTGGGAGATGATTGAACACTAGAGTGCCCAGAAATTTGCACTTGATGCTGCGCTGGTTGATTGTGTAGGGAATGGGCTTAAAGATGACATTTGGAGAAATTATGGAGAGTTGTCGGAGATGGGCTTATGGATTCCATCCAAAGGTGATTGTTGACAGAAATGGACTAAGTCTGATCTTGACTTTAACCAGAAAAGAAAATCACAATAAACCTTTGGTTGATTTAAACTGATACTAGCAGAAGTATTGAATGTTGTTTGATTGGAAAGAGTCAAAATAAATCTTGGAGCGATTTAATACTGAACCAAGAGAGGCCTTGGATTAACCTTGACTGTGAAGCATCAGAATAAATCTTGGTGTAATTTATCTGAACCAGAGAAAATTGTCTACCAGCAAGAATCTGGAGAAGAATCAGAACAAAACATTGAGAGATTTATCTGAACCAGTAAAAATCTGGAGAAGAATCAGAATAAACTGTTGAGAGATTTAAATTGAACCGGCAGGGGTCTGGAGAAAAATCAGAACAAATCGTTGAGAGATTTAAACTGAACCAGCAAGAATCGGGAGAAGAATCAGAATAAACCGTTGAGAGATTTAAACTGAACCGGCAGGGGTCTGGAGAAAAATTAGAACAAATCATTGAGAGATTTAAACTGAACCAGCAAGAATTTGGAGAAGAATCAGAATAAACCGTTGAGAGATTTAAACTGAACCATTAAAAATCTGGAGAAGAATCAGAATAAACCGTTGAGAGATTTAAACTGAACCAGTAAAAATCTGGAGAAGAATCAGAAAAAATCGTTGAGAGATTTATCTGAACCAAGAAGAATCTGGAGAAGAATCAAAATAAATCATTGAGAGATTTAAACTGAACCGACAAGGGTCTGGAGAAGAATCAGAAAAAATCGTTGAGAGATTTAAACTGAACCAGTAAAAATCTGGAGAAGAATCAGAATAAACCATTGAGAGATTTAAACTGAACCAGTAAAAATCTGGAGAAGAATCAGAATAAATCGTTGAGAGATTTATCTGAACCAGCAAGAATCTGGAGAAGAATCAGAATAAATCATTGAGAGATTTATCTGAACCAGCAAGAATCTGGAGAAGAATCAGAATAAATCATTGAGAGATTTCTCTGAACCAGTAAAAATCTGGAGAAGAATTAGAATAAATCATTGAGTGATTTAAATTGAACCAGTAAAAATCTGGAGAAGAATCAGAATAAATCGTTGAGAGATTTATCTAAACCAACAAGAATCTGGAGAAGAATCAGAATAAATCGTTAAGAGATTTATCTAAACCAACAAGAATCTGGAGAAGAATCAGAATAAATATTTGAGAGATTTATCTGAACCAACAAGAATCTGGAGAAGAATCAGAATAAATCGTTGAGAGATTTATCTGAACCAGTAAAAATCTGGAGAAGAATCAGAATAAATCGTTGAGAGATTTATCTGAACCAGTAAAAATCTAGAGAAGAATCAGAATAAACCGTTGAGAGATTTATTTGAACCAGAAAAGATATTCGCGGGAAAGAATCAGAATAAGCCGTTGAGAGATTTAAACTGAACCAGCAGAAGTTTGAAGGAAATACTTGCTACGTAGATGGTCGACCAGTCTTTTCTCGAGAATTAATCTGTAATTTATATGTTGAAAATATTTGTCTGTCGGAAATTTGTTGATGGTAATTTCCTATTTATTAATTCTTTCCTGAAAAAGTGAAGAGTTAATTGTGTGCAATTCTATGATGTATGTAATGCATGGTATGACGTTGTTTTCTCAAAATGAAGGAGATTTCACTGTATGTACTTGTGTTGTCAATGCTATGACGTATGAATGAAAATGTATTGACATAAAGATTGTTTGTGCCGTAGTGTTGCTGGAGTTGGGGAAAATAAATCCCTGAGTACTGCTGGGAAAGAGGAGTGTAAGTCTCCATACTTTGTTGATGTTTGAAGCATTGATGGGTGAGTTTCCATTTATTAGAGAAATAAACTCTGTTGTAGAAGGGAAACGTCGGGCATTGCTTGTGGACTTCGTGAAATCCTGTTGGGGAATCCTGAGAAGTTGGGCAACTTTCACTAGGGAATCTTCGGAGCGGTAACTGGAAGTTTTTCTCCATCGGGGATGTGAGAGCACCTGATACCATTAGGTTTCTGTTGTACCCCAAAATTTTCCCTCCCATATTTCTCAAAACATTGCAAGAAAAATCTTCAAGTGGCTCAAGGTTGCTCAAGGATTGGTCAGACAAGCTATCTCCTAAGGCAGTCTACCCCAAATTAGGGGTTTGTGTTGCATCAAGATACTTGATTCCAAATGACATAAAGTTCTCCCCAATGTCCTGATATGTTCTCAAGATCATCCATGTCAAGTTTCAAGCATTGCAGAGGAAGTTTGCTCAGTCAATTGCTCAAAGGTCCAAAAATCGACTGTGCTAGGACAAAAGTCAACTGTGACCCAAATACAGTCAAACTTCAAGATTTTTTGTCAACATTCTCATTTTGAAGGATATTTCATAATTTTATCAAGGGTTGATCACGATTCATCAAGGATTGCCCAAAATTCATCAAAACTCAAAAGTTGCTAAATTAGGGTTTTGTAGGAAAAGTCAACCCAACTTTGACCAAGCATAGCTTTCTCATACTTTATGCTAAATGACCCATCCAAAGATAATTTTGAATAGGATGCAATTCCCTACAATCCATATTCATACCCCAAGATCAAAACATTAACTCACAAGAAGTTATGAATTTTGACATTATAGGTCATTTTGAAAAAGTCAACAAAAATACCTTTTTTGTCAAAGCTTCTAACTTGAGCATGGAGTATCAAAATGAAATGAGACCAAAAGTGTTGGTTATAGGACATCTCAAGATTTCTATAAAGTCCAAGAACACCTCCAAAAGTTAAAAATTAAAGAAGTTATTCATTGTTGAAGTTGGACTTTTTTGCAAAATTGCCAAAAGTCAACTATCCCCAAAACTTCAAATTTTGCCAAATGGACCGATTCTTTTTCACTTGATTTGAGTTTTCCCTATTGCCCACGTGCCCTAGCTTCAGCCATGTGTCTATATCTCATTTTTATTATTTAATTTGATTTTTATTTGAATTTATTCATTTTAAATCAAATAAAATCATATAAAATCCAAGGCATTGATAACTCATGATTTTTTTGGTTGTTTTAGGCTTTGTTTACAGCTAGCATCACAATCAAATTCGAATCAAGGCTTGTATGCACAAAAAGATCCAAATCAAATCAAATTTGGAAGGTCTTAATGGTGGAATCAAATCCAATTCATGAGCGTTGATATGGAGAGATTTGTACCAAGTTTCTTACCCTAATGCAATACACATTACATAAGGAGGCAAAAGCACACGAAATAAGGGTTAGAAATAGTTGGAGAAGGCAGAAGAACTTGGCAAAAATTCACAAAAAAGTGAGAGATCTAAATCCAAGTTAGAGGCAATTTCAGGATGCGAGAGTTGTCTCAATCAATTGCTGGCCATCTCCAGAAGCCATTACGATCCAAACCACGCATCCTCAAGCCTCCATACGCGCTGTAAGTCATACGCAACTCATCCCTGTTCTTGATTTCGATTCGAAGCATTTTGGCATCTATTGAACAAACTAATGACATATTTGTAACCCTTATATCATTTGCAAACTAATGGTAATAGCCAATTTCATTTACGTGCTATGTATGGAAAATCACCATAGCTAGGGTTCCTTGTTCGTGTTTAGGGCTTTCTGTTTCAGGTACAATTGGCCCATAAGAAGAACATGGTTGTGATCAGGAGGTCATGACGAATTGAACCATGTTCTTGGAATGTATTTATATGGCCTGGAGAGAATTTTAGGACAGGGCTGCGCTTTTAGTTGCGGATTCAAATCCACAGGTATATTTTTTACAGGTTTGAGGACAAGGATGAACTAGTGTCATCCATCTGTTGGCCAATTCAAATAGTTTTGCGCGTTTTTTTTTGTTTTTGTTGGCAATTGTTTTATTTTAATATATTATTATTGATACTCATTATATTAACAAACAAGGCAATGTGGCGTAGTGTCAAGCGTGTAGTGCATTCTCCTTCAGGACCTGGGTTCGAATCCCAGGTTCCCCACTTTCTCAATAATTTTTGTTTTCAGGTGATTGTATGCACGCTCAAGTTTGCAACCTACCATGCTCTCTCACCCATCCAGGCGCCAGATGGCCAATGGCCAGATCTGGTGGTCCATGATGGAGGTACACCAAGACTCAAGTCAATGCGCCCACACTGGATCAGAGAAAGTCAAACGGGCTAGCTGATAATGGGCCTTCAAATTGCTACCAACACCCTTCAAAAGCAGACCCAATTCTTCTTTTCTCTTTTATTTATTTATTTATTTATTGTTTAAATACTTTAATTGTTTTATTTAATTTTCTAACCAATCACAAAATTCTGTTTTTATTAAATAAAATCACAAAAATATTTTTATTTCAATCAAATTTTAAACTTTTATTTTTCTTAATAAAATTAATTGATTAGGTTTTTAAATTCTAGAAAACTCTAACTTATTTTCGTAAATAATTAAAATTGATTAGATTTAATTAGGTTTTAACTACTAATTTAATTAATTTTATTTTCTTTCTTAAAATAACAAAAAAACCAAAAATAGGTCATAATTAATTTTTTTCATTTAATTAATTTATTAATTTAATTTAGTTCTTTAATTTAGGTTTAATTTCTTTCTTAATTTAAAAACAACAAAAAACCAAAATACATGTTTTTTAACCAAAAGGGTCAAAACCCTAATTCACACTCAATTTAATTTCCCGCGCGTTGTATTTATTTTTATCCAATAATGTACCTGCTTCCGGATTGTAATAGTTAAATAGGACATTTAATTATTTTTATCGCTTTATTTATTTTTCAAAAGGGTTTGTCTTTGTCGATGTAAATACCCGACGCCTTGCAATTTAAATTCCACATTTCATTTCCGCAAATTATAACTGCTAGATGTTCAATAATAGGGTTTGCATGACAAGACTGAATGTTAATCTTAAAATCAAATTAGATCACCCTTAACATGTATAAAGATAAAAAAACTGAAAAGGACACACTCGCACATGCGCACTCTTAGGGTACACCCCACTTGGTTGCCTTCGTACACGGTTATTAAGTATAGGTCACTTTAGAGGTCGCCCTCTTGTCTAAAAGATCATAGTCGCCTCGAAATGGTTGCCTCAGATATTGTTGCCTCAAACAAATGATCTAAGACTTTAGGGTTCCTCTAAGGCGTCCTAACATTGCTTTGGTGACCGTACGTCCCTAATTCGAATTGACCCTTAAACTCCAAGACAATGCTACCTACTCATTAATAGTGGGATAACACTGTCTAAAGGAAATTAGCATAGAATGATTCCTTTTTTGAGTAGGTAGATGGTTTTTAGATACTTGCTCTTTCAAAAAACAAAAACTCTTCACACTTACACTTTTCGAACAAAGTTTTCAAAAGCACTTCATTACACTCTTGAGGACAGAAGCAAGAGTTAAATCGAAGTTTTCAAAACAAAAAACTTTTTCAAACTCACAAGCACAAAGAAAACAATTTTGAAAACAATTGAGCAAGTACCTAAGAGCCCGTGGATAACCACAGATAAAAAGGGTGCTAATACCTTCCCTTTCTATAATCTACCCCCCGAACCTGAGAAATATCTCAAAAAATGAATTTTTCTGTGCTTTTCTCCTTTCCTTGTTGGATAAAATAAAAGTCGGTGGCGACTCTTGCTTACCGCGAGATTTTGCAAAAACAAACGCAAAACGCAAACCAGCATTCCAAAAAACAATCAGTTCTTCCCACCGTATCACAGAACTGGCGACTCTGCTGGGGAGCTAATAAGTGGGGTGTACCTTAGGATTAGTTCATAATGTTTTCAATTGCTTGATTTGTATGCTTTATCTTTGAGGGATTGAATCGGAGTTACTATAGATCCTAACTCGGATCTGGGGATACCTTTTAGGTAAGTAGCAATAAACTGTGAGGGAACTGTACGGCGTAGACCGATACAGTTGAAGCAGTAGCTACGTTGGTGTGGCACTTTAGTTTGTACTGATATCCCTTGTGGAGCAACGAGGAGAATATGGGTCTTCTAAGGGGTCATTAAGCACCAACTGGCCTTAGCACCTATAATTGACCAACTTGGCCATAGAACGGTAGCAGTATGCTACACTCATTGAGATCAAACTCTCGCGATGATTCTGGCCGCAAGAAAAGTTTGCTAAACTGGAATTATGACCGATCGAGGGTGGTCAGTGATATTGAGATCCTCTTGAACCCGGTTACTATTTCTAGGACGGGTTTGAACCAACTGAACTGAAAGAGGGTAGTACCTAAGCTCCTTGCCAGCCTGAAATCTAAGGGCTATCTGTGTGACTTGTTTTCCCTTACCTTGTTTGCTATTTGTGGATACTTGTGGTGTGTTTTCGATCATGACATCATGCATCATAACATTACATGCATCTTGCGTTGGACTAACCCATTTCAAAGACATAGGGGATTCATCTTTGTTCTGTTTTGTAGGTCATGACACTCATGCGTAAAAACACTATTCGGATCAACTTTGTTCAGATTCCCACTCAGCTTAAGGAATTGGTTTCAAAGGTTCCAGATACTTCCTCCTTTATCAGAAGACATGGGAACCTCCTTGGGTTGGTTACCTCCAAGATGGATGAACAGATGATGAGTGTCTTAGTCCAGTTCTTTGATCCATTGTACCATTGCTTTACTTTTTCGGACTACCAGTTGGTCCCTACCTTGGAAGAGTTCTCTGATATGCTTGGCATCTCCATTCTAGAGCAGACCCCATTCACAGGTTGGGAGAAAATCCTTAGGCCAGAAGAGATTGCTTCAGCCCTCCATCTGACAAAGGCTGAGGTAATGTCTAATTGGGAAACTCGTGGTGGGATAAAAGGCTTTTTGGCTAAATTCTTGGTTGATCGGGCTAATCAGTTCTGGGACAGTCTAGACTTTCAGGCATTTGAAGACATTCTGGATCTTCTCATATATGGTTTGGTGTTGTTTCCTAACTCAGATTCTTTCGTCAGCGTGAATGCAGTGAAGATTTTCATGTCCGGTAATCCTGTGCCCACTCTCTTGGGTGACACTCTGCACTCTCTTTATGCCCGCACTGCTCGGAAACGGGGAACCCTTATGTTTTGTGCACCATTGCTGGTGAGGTGGTTTATTTCTCACCTCCCCAAATCAGTTTTGAAGAACAAGGAAGGCATGGGTTGGGCCTACAGGATTATGTCCCTCTCTCACTTGGACATAACTTGGACTATTAAGGGCATGGAAGATGTGGCTATTATTGATCGCTGTGGGGAATACCCCAATGTCCCACTTCTAGGAATCAATGGAGGGATCACTTAAAATCTGTGTTTGGCCTTACTTCAGTTTGGGCGAGCTAGGAGGGAAGGACCTCATGAGTTGCTGATGCCGAGAATTGTCTTTGACTTCCAAGGGGATAGTGACGAGCAACGCCGCAGGTTCATACGAGCCCAGGATAGGGTACACAGGTCTGATCCGCATGAGCTAGGTGCAAAGACTTCTCTTCCGATGGAGCCATATCTCCGATGGGTTCGAATCTGTGCCCAAAAGCTGGGAATGCCGTACGAAGCCGTCTTGCCTATAATTGTTGAGGTTGCTGATGAAGAAGGGGTTCCTCCTACCATCCTCCATCCTTACATGCCTACTGACATTGGGGCATTAAAGAGATCTTGGATGCAACTGAGAGAAGAGCGGGATACTTACAAAGAAAATTATCACGAGCAAGAGCAGAAGATTCAAAAGTTGACAAGGCAATTGGAGAATGAGAAGATCCTCAACGACTATGTCCGCACCGACGGGAAACGACCATGGGAGCGCTAATTGTCTTTTGATTATTTCTAGTTTTGAGTTACTTTTCAGTTTTTCTTTCTTGTAACGCCTTAAAGGTATTTGTTGAACAATTGAATTCAAAGTTTATCTAATAAAAGTGTGTTTCATTTTGGTTTACGAATTTGAATCCCTAAAGTCTTTGAAATCATATCATTCGCATATCATTCCCATGCACCTCATAACAGGTACCCTTACAGGTTTCTCATCTTCTTCGCTGTTTATTTCAGCATCATGTCTTCTGAAACATCAACTGAACAAGCAATCAAGGCTCTGCAAGCTCAAAACGCCCAGTTTCAGGAAATGTTCATGAACTTGGCTAAGGGTCAGCAAGATCTGAAGACCCTTATCTTGAAAGATAAGAAGAAGAAGAAGAAGAAGAAGAAGAAGAAGAAGACAGTCTTCGTGAATATGGGTCGTAGATTCGAGAACAATTTGCAGGATGTTGACTTATCTCACTCATCTGGAGGGGGGGAAACCAAGAAGAAAGAAGGGTTCCTAGCCCTGTGGTATCTGACCATGAGACTAACTTTGACGAAGACCAGTATCCTCCTGCTGAGGATAGATATAAATAGCTTGAAGACCGGTTAAGCGCAATGGAGATCCAGAAAGTACCTGGATTGGACTTTGGTGATTTGGGTCTGTCATTTGGGGTGGTGATTCCCCACAAGTTTAAAGCACCAATCTTTGCTAAATACGACGGGGTTTCTTGCCCAAAACTACACCTCCGTTTGTATGTTAGAAATATTCAGCCATACACCGCTAACAAGAATCTCTGGATCCACTTCTTTCAAGACAGTCTTTCAGGGACTCAGCTTGAATGGTTCTACCAGCTGGAAGGAGCTAGTATCCGTAATTGGGAGGATTTGGCTGCTGCTTTCTACAAGCAATACCAATACAATTCCGACCTCGCTCCCACGCGTACCCAACTCCAGGGTATGTCTATGGGTGCGGGCGAAGGTTTCAAAGATTACGCTCAGAAGTGGAGGAACCTTGCTGGAAGAGTGCAACCTCCCTTGGCTGACAGGGAGCTAGTGGATATGTTTTTGGGGACCTTGTCTGGTCTGTATTTCAACCATCTGATTGGAAGTTCCTCGTCCGGGTTTACAGAGCTGATTATGATCGGGGAAAGAATTGAGGCTGGTATCAAGAGTGATAAGATACAAAAGGGTGCTTCGTCTAGTGTCGAGAAGAAGCCTTTTAAGAAGGAGTCCAGTGCTGTTTATAGTTCAAAAAGCCAGAATAGACCTGAACTCCGCCAAGCTGTTAACGCGATTGTTATATCAAGACCTGCTGTTGCTCCTCAGCGCAACAATCATCCAAGGGCCGAGAGGCCGCAAAGACAATTCACTCAGCTCAACATGAATTTATCTCAGATTCCGTCGCATTTATTGAAAACCAACTTGGTGATTCCGAAGGAGTCCCCGAAGAATCCCAATACAACATCACCGATGTACAATCCAAACGCCCACTGCGCTTTTCACTCCGATAGCCCGGGGCACGATACGAATGATTGCTGGGTCTTGAAGAATAAGGTACATGATTTGATTGATGCTAAGGAGATCGAGTTAGGAGCACCAGAAAAGCCTAAACATGACGCGGGAGTGAATGCTATCGGGGATGACGATGATGAAGAGTTTGATATTGATAACTGGATATACCCAACTGTCGACGGTGGATTAAGCAACTGGACAGCGAAGGATTCTATGCCCGTTTCTGTTGTCACCCAGTAATGAGACTTTTGTTTTGAATTTGTAACAGACAATTTTTAAACTTTACGGCCCGGTGTCTTACCTGAGGCACCGTGGTTTTGTTTGTGAGGGCTTTATGTTTGTCATATCCATATATCATTAATAAAAGCATTGGACGTTTCTTGCATTTCAAATTTTGCGCTCCTTGTTTTTCTTTTATTATATATTGCAAAACATCTATTTCACACACACACTCACATATACAGGTCTACATCCACTCTAGATCTCACTGGTAACGACTCTGCTACTGCCAGTTATGACTTTGAAAGACCGATCAACTTAGCCGAAGATGAAGGTGAAGATGATTGATACGTGCCTAGTGAACTTTCTAGACTGTTGCTTCAGGAAGAGAGGGCCATACAGCCGCATGAAGAGCCAATGGAATCAGTAAATCTGGGTACAGAGGTAGACAAGAAAGAGGTCAAGATCGGTGCAAATCTGGAACCTAGTGTCAAGAAACGGTTGATTCAGATGTTGCGTGACTACGTTGAGATCTTTGCCTGGTATTATGAAGATATGCCTGGGTTGGATACCGATATTGTGGTTCACCGCTTGCCTACCAAGGAAGACTATCCTCCCGTAAAATAGAAGGTCCGTCGAATGCGTCCGGAGATGTTTGAGAAAATCAAGGCTGAAGTTATGAAACAGTTTGATGCCGGTTTTCTAGCAGTTACTTCTTACCCGCAGTGGGTTGCCAACGTGGTTCTAGTGCCGAAGAAGGATGGTAAGGTTCGAATGTGTGTTGACTATAGGGATCTGAACAGGGCGAGCCCCAAGGATGATTTCCCTCTGCCTCATGTTGACATCCTGGTTGACAACACCGTACAGCACAAGGTATTTTCCTTTATGGATGGTTTCTACGGTTATAATCAGATTAAAATGGCTCCCGAGGATATGGAGAAGACAACCTTTGTTACTCAATGGGGTACCTTTTGCTACAAGGTCATGCCTTTCGGATTGAAGAATGATGGGGCAACGTATCAGCGCGCCATGGTCACCTTGTTCCATGACATGATCCATCATGAGATTGAGGTATACGTTAACGATATGATTGCAAGATCCCAGACTGAGGAAGAACAGCTGGACCATCTTCAGAAGTTATTTGACAGGTTGAAGTTGTACAAGCTGAGGTTAAACCCGAACAAGTGCACCTTCGGGGTGAGATCTGGTAAACTGCTGGGTTTCGTCGTAAGCGATAAAGGTATTCAGGTGGATCCTGCCAAGGTGAAGGCTATACAGGAAATGCCAGTTCCCCAAACAGAAAAAGAAGTCAGAGGCTTTTTGGGACGGTTGAATTACATTGCCCGATTCATCTCACACCTGACTGCTACTTGTGAACCAATCTTCAAGCTACTGAAGAAAGATCAAGTGGTAAGATGGAACGATGAATGTCAGGCTGCTTTCGAAAGGGTCAAAGAGTATCTACAAGAGCCACCTATTATGATGCCTCCAGTTGAAGGGAGACCTTTAATCTTATACTTGATAGTACTCAATAATTCAATGGGGTGCGTGCTGGGGCAACATGACGAGTCTGGCCGAAAAGAGCATGCTATTTATTACCTTAGCAAAAAGTTTACCGACTGCGAGACCCGATACTTGTTGCTTGAGAAAACTTGTTGCGCTTTGGCATGGGCTGCTCGCCGGCTGAGACAGTATATGCTGACTCACACTACTCTATTGATATCAAAGATGGTTCCAATCAAGTATATCTTCGAGAAGCCTGCCTTGTCCGGAAGAATAGCAAGATGGCAGATGATCTTGACTGAGTATGACATCCAATACACGACCCAAAAGGAAATCAAGGGAAGTGTGTTAGCAGATCATTTGGAACATCAAGCAGTGGATGATTACCAGTCTATGAACTTTGAATTTCTGGATGAGAATATCATGTTGGTAATCGACTGTGAAGAACCTGGACCGGATGAAGGACCTGGGGAAGGATCCCGATGGTTTATGTACTTTGATGGAGCTTCAAACGCTTTGGGTAATGGCATTGGCGCCGTGATTATATCTTCTAAAGGCTCTCATACTCCGTTCACCGTCCGACTATGTTTTAACTGCACCAACAACATGGCGGAGTATGAAGAGTGCATCATGGGTCTTCGAGCAACAATTGACCTAAGGATTAAGTTTCTAAGTGTCTTCGGAGATTCCGCTCTCGTGATCAGCCAGATCAAAGGCGAGTGGAATATGAAACACCCAAATATTATTCCTTATAAGGAGTATGTGTTGACGTTGCTTCCCCACTTCGAGGAGATAACTTTTGAACACTTCCCTAGAGAGGAGAATCAGTTAGCGGACGCGCTAGCTACAATGCCTTCTATGTTCAAAGTCAATTGGGATAACGAGACTCCCCATATTACCATTGAGAGGTTGGACGAACCCGCGCATTATCATGACATTGAGACTGAAGAGGTAGCAGATAAACCCTAGTTTCATGAGGTAAAGAGGTATCTCGAGGCTCAGGAGTACCCCGAGGGTGCATCTGTTAATGACAAAAGTTTCTGAGGAGGTTCGCGGCAAAGTTCTTTATCGGTAATGACATCCTTTACAAGCGTAACCATGATTCAACCTTAATGCGGTGTGTAGACAAGAGCGAAGCGGAAAGGATCATGGAAGAGTTACATGAAGGTACTTTCGGAAGTCATTCCAATGGACATACCATGGCAAAGAAAATCATTCGGGCAGGATAATTTTGGTCCATAATGGAAGCCGACTGTTATCAGCATTCTCGGACCTGTCACAAGTGCCAAGTCTATGCTGATAAGGTGCACATACCTCTAGTACCTCTGAACGTTTTGACGGCTCCATGGCCTTTTGCAATGTGGGGCATTGATATGATCGACGAGATCAGACCTACAGCATCCAATGGGCATCGTTTCATTTTGGTAGCAATTGATTACTTTACGAAGTGGGTTGAAGAAGCTTCCTTTTCTACTGTAACCAAGAACGTCGTGGCACGGTTTATTCGGCACCATCTGATTTGTCGATATGGTGTACCAGAGAGGATCATTACAGATAATGGTACAAATCTCAACAATAAGATGATCACTGAACTCTGCAAATAGTTCAAGATACAACATCACAACTCTTCTCCCTACCGGTCGAAGATGAATGGGGCTGTTGAAGCGACTAACAAGAACATCAAGAAAATTGTGCAGAAGATGACGGTGACATACAAAGACTGGAACGAGATGTTACAGTTTTCTCTTCATGGGTACCGTACCTCAGCGCGGACGTCAACAGGGGCAACACCCTATTCCTTGGTATATGGCATGGAGGCCGTATTGCCCATTGAAGTTCAGATACCCTCTCTTCGGATTATGAAGGATGCAGGTTTGAGCGAAGATGACTGGATCCAGACCCGGCTTGATCAGCTGAACTTAATCGATGAAAAGAGACTTACTGCTATTTGTCATGGTCAGACGTATCAAAAACGGATGATCAAGGCATTTAACAAGAAAGTCAGACGACAAGAGTATCAAGTTGGGGACCTAGTTATCAAGCACATTATTCTACCTCAAGGTGATCCCAGGGGCAAATGGACCCCTACTTACGAAGGGCCATTTGTAGTTAAGAACATTTTCTCAAGAGGAGCTATGATTCTAACCACCATGGACGGTGACAATCTTCCTCACCCCGTCAATGCAGACATAGTGAAAAGATACTACGCATGATCAAAGACCCGCTAGGTTGACTGGCCTAGGCAAAAATAAGGGCTTCCCGGCGAACCAAAAGGGTTCGGGAAAAAATAAGGGATGAAAATGAAAAAACTGTACACCCGGCAAGTCGAAAACCTGAAAAGGCGGCTTGGGCAAAAAAAGGTATCCCGGTGGACTGAAAACCCGAAAGGGCGGTCCAGGCAAAAATTAGGGATTAAAGCGTAACACTATGTCTCATTGGATTACCTTGCAACCAGACTTCGGTATCGACTATCAGGCTCGGACGACACTAATCAATCAGAGCTACCTTCATCCAAGTAGCCAAGTGATGAGATGCTCAAGGACATAAAGGCAATAGCAGAGTTGGAACCCAGTGGGATTATTCACATAGCTATTTTCTTTGTATTTTCACAAATTGTATAAAATCTATTTGTTCGGCGGAGTTCTCCTACTAGGACGTCAGCCTCTTGTACAAGATGCCTATTTACAGGCCAAACTTCAAAATCAATACAATGCATTTTCAAAAATTTCAAACTTTTTTTTCCTTTTCTGTTTTGTTTTGCAAAGAATGTCCAATGTTCATTTTTGATATATTCATTTGACATTAATTGCTGCTCATAAATATTTACATGCGAAACAAAAGACGAATTTCTCGTAATATCAGAAACAGGGGCAAAAAAGTTTGTCCAAACTGTACAATTGCTCTATCCACTAGGTACAAAGGTAAATTCAGCTGAAGAATATAGCCAAGGTGCATTCACTCCCCGCAGAGTAAGAAAAGACAGTAATGATAGCTCTCCCCAGCTGAGACTCGCAACTGTGAATCAGTAATATTCTCCCCAAGCAGAGTTTATTTACCATTAGCACTGAAAGGTCTTAATATTCCCCAGTGGAGTATAAGAATATTCCCCGGCAGAGTACAAGATATCCCCAGTGGAGTCTAAAATTTTTCCCAGCGCAGTCTGAAAAAGCTTCCCTAGTGGAGTTTGGAGAATCATCCCAAGTAGACTCTGGAAGATTATCCCGAGAAGAGCTCAAAGGATTATCCCCATTAGAGTCTAAAAGGTTATCCCCAGTGAAGTTGCAACTGAAGGATCATCCCCAGCGGAATTCTTTCCTTTCACAAACAAGAATTCAATCCCCAACAGGATTCAGTATCACCAGCAACGGTAATTCATCCCCAGCGGAATTTATCGGTGGAATCCTCAGCAGAGCATCTCTTCCCCACAAAGTAATCTCCTCATCAGTTTATTACCCAACGGTGTTTTCCTCTCCTACAGGTCTATTCTCACAATCATCTCTGTGCACCATCTCCAGCGGAAATGAAGAATTCAACTCTTTTCTCCAGCAGCTATCCGGGATTTATTTTCCCCAGCTAAAAGCATTCCATTTCCATACATCGTGACACATGCATATACGCATCATACAACACAATCTCATTTATTTTGAGAACATCATTGTTTGATACATATCATGCATTACATACAGCTAACCTTTACCTTTCAGGAAGGATGCAATTAAGTTCTCAGCTATGAAGCTTTTACCAAAGTCGAATTACTGACCAGTTCTTAAATCTCAACAAAATTATCCTCAGTTGAATTACAGATAAGGTTCTAAATCTCGACAAAGTTCCTCAGTCGAATTACCGACCAGTTCTTAAATCTCAACAGAATTATCCTCAGTTGAATTACAGATAAGGTCCTAAATCTCGACAAAGTTCCTCCGTCGAAGTACAGATAGGTTCTTAAATCTCAGCAGAGTTTTCTCAGTTAAATTACGGGCAAGTTCTTAAATCTCGATGAAGATGTTTCCCTCAGTCGAGTTACTGACTAGTTCTTAAATCTCAACCGAATTATCCTCAGTTGAATTACAGATAATGTTCTAAATCTCGACAAAGTTCCTCCGTCAAATTACAGACAATTCCTAAATCTCAGTAGAATTATCCTCAGTTGAATTACAGGCAAGTTCTTAAATCTTGATGAAGATGTTTCCCTCAGTCGAATTACTAACCAATTCTTAAATCTCAACCGAATCATCCTCAATTGAATTACAAATAAGGTTCTAAATCTCGACAAAGTTCCTTTGTCGAATTAACAAACGAGTTCCTAAATCTCAGTAGAGTTTTCTAAGTTGAATTACATACTAGTTCTTAAATCTCGATGAATATGTTTCCCCCTAGTTGAATTACGGATAAGTTCTTAAAACTCAGCAGAGATGTTCTCTCAGTTGAAGTACAAGCAAGTTCCTAAATCTCAATAAAGATCAGACTTCCCCAGCGGAATATTCCTCAACGGTAGGTATGCAAGCTCTCTCTAAGGAATATCTTATGCGATCGAAACTTCTCCAAATGGCATCTATAAGCCCATTCCCGACATCACAAGGCTGATACCACTTCATGCGAGTGCAAATTTCCGGGCACAGTGTTCAATCATCTTCCACCTTCGGATCACGAAAGGCATGAAAGCCAATCTACATCCTCAGGTTTAAGAAGATTGAACAGGGGCAGCTGTTGTACCCCAAAATTTTCCCTCCCATATTTCTCAAAACATTGCAAGAAAAATCTTCAAGTGGCTCAAGGTTGCTCAAGGATTGGTCAGGGAAGCTATCTCCTAAGGCAGTCTACCATAAATTAGGGTTTTGTGTTGTATCAAGATCCTTGATTCCAAATTACATCAAGTGCCCCCCAATGTCATTATATGTTCTCAAGACCATCCATGTCAAGTTTCAAGCCTTGCAGAGGAAGTTTGCTCAGTCAATTGCTCAAAGGTCCAAAAATCGACTGTGCTGGGGAAAAAGTCAACTGTGACCCAAATACAGTCAAACTTCAAGATTTTTTGTCAACATTATCATTTTGAAGGATATTTCATCATTTTATCAAGGGTTGATCATGATTAATCAAGGATTGCCCAAAATTCATCAAAACTCAAAAGTTGCTAAATTAGGGTTTTGTAGGAAAAGTCAACCCAACTTTGACTAAGCATAACGTTCTCATACTTTATTAGAAATGACCCATCCAAAGCTCATTTTGAAGAGGATGCAATTTCCTACAATCCATCTTCATATCCCAAGGTCAAAAAATGCACTCACAAGAAGTTATGAATTTTGACATTATAGGTCATTTTGAAAAGTCAACAAAAACACCTTTTTTGTCAAAGCTTCTAACTTGAGCATGGAGTATCAAAATGAAATGAGACAAAAAGGGTTGGTTATAGGACATCTAAAGCTTTCTATAAAGTCTATGAAAACCTCCAAAAGTTCAAAATTGAAGAAGTTATGCATTGTTGAAGTTGGACTTTTTTGCAAAATTGCCAAAAGTCAACTATCCCCAAAAATTCAAATTTTGCCAAATGGGCTCATTCTTTTTCACTTGATTTGAGTTTGACCTATTGCCCACGTGCCCTAGCTTCAGCCATGTGCCTATATCTCATTTTTATTATTTAATTTTATTTTTATTTGAATTTATTCATTTTAAATCAAATAAAATCATATAAAATCCAAGGCATTGATAACTCATGATTTTTTTGGTTGTTTTAGGCTTTGTTTACAGCTAGCATCACAATCAAATTCGAATCAAGGCTTGTATGCACAAAAAGATCCAAATCAAATCAAATTTGGAAGGTCTTAATGGTGGAATCAAATCCAATTCATGAGCATTGATATGGAGAGATTTGTACCAAGTTTCTTACCCTAATGCAGTACATATTACATAAGGAGGAAAAAGCACACGAAATAAGGGTTGGAAATCGTTGGAGAAGGCAGAAGAACTTGGCAAAAATTCACAAAAAGTGAGAGATCTAAATTCAAGTTAGAGGCAATTTCAGGACGCGAGAGTTGTCTCAATCAATTGCTGGCCATCTCCAGAAGCCATTACGATCCAAACCACACATCCTCAAGCCTCCATACGCGCTGTAAGTCATACGCAACTCATCCCTGTTCTTGATTTCGATTCGAAGCATTCTGGCATCTATTGAACAAACTAATGGCATATTTGTAACCCTCATATCATTTGCAAACTAATGGTAATAACCAATTTCATTTATGTGCTATGTATGGAAAATCACCATAGCTAGGGTTCCTTGTTCGTGTTTAGGGTTTTCTGTTTTAGGTACAATTGGCCCATAATAAGAACATGGTTGTGATCAGGAGGTCATGACGAATTGAACCATGTTCTTGGAATGTATTTATATGGCCTGGAGAGAATTTTAGGACAGGGCTGCGCTTTTAGCTGCGGATTCAAATCCACAGGTATTTTTTTTACAGGTTTGAGGACAGGGATGAACTCGTGTCATCCATCTGTTGGCCAATTCAAATAGTTTTGCGCGTTTTTTTTTGTTTTTGTTGGCAAATGTTTTGTTTTAATATATTATTATTGATACTCATTATATTAACAAACAAGGCAATGTGGCGTAGTGGCAAGCGTGTAGTGGCAAGCGTGTTATGTTTTGTTTTAATATATTATTATTGATACTCATTATATCACAAAAATATTTTTATTTCAATCAAATTTTAAACTTTTATTTTTCTTAATAAAATTAATTGATTAGGTTTTTAAATTCTAGAAAACTCTAACTTATTTTCGTAAATAATTAAAATTGATTAGATTTAATTAGGTTTTAACTACTAATTTAATTAATTTTATTTTCTTTCTTAAAATAACAAAAAAACCAAAAATAGGTCATAATTAATTTTTTTCATTTAATTAATTTATTAATTTAATTTAGTTCTTTAATTTAGGTTTAATTTCTTTCTTAATTTAAAAACAACAAAAAACCAAAAAGACATGTTTTTTAACCAAAAGGGTCAAAACCCTAATTCACACTCAATTTAATTTCCCGCGTGTTGTATTTATTTTTATCCAATAATGTACCTGCTTCCGGATTGTAATAGTTAAATAGGACATTTAATTATTTTTTTCGCTTTACTTTATTTTTCAAAAGGGTTTGTCTTTGGCGATGTAAATACCCGACGCCTTGTAATTTAAATTCCGCAAATTATAACTGCTAGATGTTCGATAATAGGGTTTGCATGACAAGACTAAATGTTAATCTTAAAATCAAATTAGATCACCCTTAACATGTATAAAGATTAAAAAAAACTGAAAACAACACACTCGCACATGCGCACTCTTAGGGTACACCCCACTTGGTTGCCTTCGTACACGGTCATTACGTATAGGTCATTTTAGAGGTCGCCCTCTTGTCTAAAAGATCATAGTCGCCTCGAAATGGTTGCCTCAGATATTGTTGCCTCAAACAAATGATCTAAGACTTTAGGGTTACCGCTAAGGCGTCCTAACATTGCTTTGGTGACCGTACGTCCCTAATTCGAATTAACCCTTAAACTCCAACGGCGGTGCTACCTACTCATTAATAGTGGGATAACACTGTCTAAAGGAAATTAGCATAGAACAATTCCTTTTTCGAGTAGGTAGATGGTTCTTAGATACTTGCTCTTTCAAAAAACAAAAACTCTTCACACTTACACTTTTCGAACAAAGTTTTCAAAAGCACTTCATTACACTCTTGAGGACAGAAGCAAGAGTTAAATCGAAGTTTTCAAAACAAAAAACTTTTTCAAACCCACAAGCACAAAGAAAACAATTTTGAAAACAATTGAGAAAGTACCTAAGAGCCCGTGGATAACCACGGATAGAAAGGGTGCTAATACCTTCCCTTTCTATAATCTACCCCCCGAACCCGAGAAATATCTCAAAAAAGGAATTTTTCTGTGCTTTTCTCCTTTCCTTGTTGGATAAAATAAAAGTCGGTGGCGACTCTTGCTTACCGCGACATTTTGTGAAAACAAACGCAAAACGCAAACCAGCATTCCAAAAAACAGTCAGTTCTTCCCACCGTATCACAGTTACGTATTGGAAATACGTTAGCGATTCTGTAGTAGGATGTCTTTGCTTCCGCTCTTGCTAGAGAAAGTACCTGCGGGGATTTTATGGAATGGCCTATAGATATTATCCTATTTCTTAAAGCCATTAGTAATTGTCTTTCCGTTTTCTGTTCTCCTTTTTTATTTGTAAATAGTAATTACATTCAAATTCATATGTTCAAAAATAATCACTAGACGTTTTTATAAACAAAACACAGAAATAAAGAAAAACAAATAGTTTTTGCACTTCCAAAAGGGATATCTTTGTATTAACTTGAATAAGTCTTTTTGTACAACGAGTCGAGCATTCTAGTAAGAGAATGTCATCGTAAAAAATGAAAATTGATACAAAGAAAAGATAGCTATGTGGAATATTCCCCTAGGGTTCCCATTCTTCCATAGTCTTCGTGTCTTTGAGTGTCTTGTATACTTGTCACCTTGGCGAAGCTGATTGGATTGATTAGAACCGTTTGAGCTGGTTGATTGATGCTGAAGATTGTCTGTAAGATGATCCAATCGGGACATAGTCATGCACTTTAATTCCCTAACTTTTGCCTGGACCGCCCTTTCGGGTTTTCGATCCACCGAGATACCCTTTTTTTCCCAAGCCGCCCTTTCGGGTTTTCAACTTGTCGGGTGTACATATTTTTTTGTATTTTATCCCTAATTTTTTCCCGAACCTTTTGGTTCGCCGGGATGCCCTAATTTTTGCCTAGGTCAGTCAACCTAGTATGTCCTTGTTCATGCGTAGTATCTTTTAACTATGTCCGCGTTTACAGGGTATGGAAGGTCGTCACCATCCATAATGGTAAAGATCATTGCTCCACCAGAGAATATGTTTTTTTATCACAAATGGTCCTTCGTATGTAGGAGTCCATTTTCCCCTGGGATCACCTTGCGGCAGTATGATGCACTTGATC
This sequence comes from Vicia faba, assembly GCA_948472305.1. Lineage (NCBI taxonomy): Eukaryota > Viridiplantae > Streptophyta > Magnoliopsida > Fabales > Fabaceae > Vicia > Vicia faba. The sequence goes on along the minus strand of OX451736.1, from coordinate 919,967,787 downwards.
ACCAGATCCCCGACTTGATACACTTGGCGTATGACCTTTTTGTTGAAAGCCTTGATCATTCGTTTCGGATACATTTGACCATGGCAAACGGCAGTAAGCCTTTTCTCATCAATTAAGTTCAGTTGGTCAAGTCGAGTCTGGATCCAATCTTCTTCGTTCAGCCCAGCATCTTTCATAATCCTCAGAGAGGGGATCTGGACCTCAATAGGTAAGACAACCTCCACGCCGTATACCAGAGAATAGGGTGTTTCCCCGGTTGATGTGCGAGCTGTGGTACGATACCCGTGGAGAGCGAATGGTAGCATCTCATGCCAGTCTTTGTATGTGACTATCATTTTCTGTATGATCTTCTTAATGTTTTTTTTGGCGGCTTCTACAACGCCATTCTTCTTTGGCCGGTAAGGGGAAGAATTGTGATGCTGGATCTTGAATTGCTTGCACAAGGCGGTGATCATATTGTTGTTTAGATTCGTACCATTATCAATGAGGATTCTCTCTGGGATACCGTACCGGCAGATGAGATTCTGTTTGATGAATCGAGCGATAACATTCTTGATAACAAAAGCGAAAGAGGCTGCCTCAACCCACTTCGTAAAATAGTCAATGGCCACTAAGATGAAGCGGTGTCCATTGGAGGCTGTTGGCTTGATTTCCCAAATCATATCGATTCCCCACATAGCAAAGGGCCAAGGATCCGTCAAGACATTCAGACGAACCGGAAGCACGTGCATTTTATCAGCATAAATCTGACACTTATGGCAAGTCCGAGAGTGTTGATAGCAATCTTCTTCCATGGTAGACCAATAATAGCCTGCCCGTAAGATTTTCTTTGCCATCGTATGCCCACTGGAATGGGTACCAAAAGTGCCTTCATGCAATTCAGCCATGATCCTTTCAGCTTCAACTTTATCTACGCACCGAAGTAATTTAGAGTCATGATTGCGTTTGTACAAAATCCCGTTACTAAGGAAGAACTTAGTTGAGAATCTTCTTAAGAATTTCTTGTCATTAACTGAATCTCCTTCCGTATATTCTTGAGACTCGAGATACCTCTTGACTTCGTGAAACTAGGGTTGGTCCACTACTTCTTCAGTATTAATCTCGTGACAGTGTGCTGGTTCATACATTCGTCCGATGGTGATCCAGGGAGCCTCGTTATCCCAATTAAGTTTAAACATAGATGACATTGTAGCTAGTGTGTCTACTAGCTGATTTTCTTCTTGTGGGAAATGCTCGAAGGTAATCTTCTCAAAATGTGGCAGCAATGTCAAAACATGTTCTTTGTAAGGAATAAGGTTAGGGTGTTTGGTGTCCCATTCCCCTTTGATCTGACTGATGACCAAAGCTGAATCTCCGAACACACTCAAAGATTTGATCCCCAAATTTATGGCAGCTCTGAGACCAAAGACACACGCTTCATATTCTGCCATGTTATTGGTACAGTTGAAACAAAGTCTTGCTGTAAAGGGAGTATGACACCCTTCAGGATATACGAGTACATTATCAATACCATTTCTAAGTGCGTTGGATGCCCCGTTGAAAAACAAGATCCATCGGGATCCTTGTTCAGGTCCTTCATATGGTCTGATCTCTTCACAATTGTTTACTGTCATGATGTCCTCATCTGGGAATTAGAACTTCATGGATTGGTAGTCTTCCACAGCTTGGTGAGCAAGGTGATCAGCCAGTACACTGCCCTTTACTGCTTTCTGGGTAGTATATTGTATGCCATATTCTGTCAGGATCATCTGACATCTTTCTATTCTTCCAAAGAGAGCAGGCTCCTCGAAGATGTATTTTATTGGATCCATTTTAGATATCATCAAGGTAGTATGGGTCAACATATACTGTCTTAGCTGGCGAGAAGCCCATGCCAGAGCGCAGCAAGTTTTCTCGAGAAGTGAATATCTTGTTTCACAGTCGGTAAACTTTTTGCTCAGGTAATAAATAGCATGCTCTTTTTGGCCAGACTCGTCATGCTTCCCCAACACACACCCTATTGAGTTTTCTAAAACAATCAAATACAAGATCAACGGCCTTCCCTCGATGGGTGGCAACAACACAGGAGGCTCTTGTAAGTATTATTTGATTTTTTCAAAAGAAACTTGGCATTCGTCATTCCATTTGACGACTTCATCTTTCTTTAACAATTTGAAGATCGGTTCACAAGTAGCTGTTAGGTGAGAAATGAATCTGGCAATGCAATTCAAACGTCCCAAAAATCCTATGACTTCCTTCTCAGTACGAGGAGAAGGCATCTCTTGTATCGCTTTAACCTTGGCAGGATCAACCTCGATACCTTTGTTGCTGACGATAAAGCCTAGGAGTTTACCAGACTGCACTCTGAACGTGCATTTATTTGGGTTCAACCTTAGCTTGTATTTCTTCAGCCTCTCAAACAGTTTTTGCAAATGATTGAGATGTTCTTTTTCCTTTTGAGATCTGGATATCATATCGTCCACGTAGACCTCTATTTCGTGATGTATCATGTCGTGAAATAGAGCTACCATGGCACGCTGATAGGTTGCCCCAACATTCTTCAGTCCGAATGGCATGACCTTATAGCAGAATGTTCCCCACTGTGTAACAAAGGTTGTTTTCTCCATATCCTCAGGCGCCATTTTGAATTGGTTATAGCCTGAGAAACCATCCATGAAGGAAAACACTTTGTGTTGTGCCATATTATCAACCAGAATATCAATATGGGGGAGCGGGAAGTCATCCTTGGGGCTTGCCCTATTCAAATTTCTGTAGTCCACACACATTCACACTTTTCCGTCTTTCTTGGGCACGGGAACAACATTGGAAACCCATTGGGGATAAGAGGTGACAACCAAGAATCCAGCGTTGAATTGCTTCATAACTTCTGCTTTAATCTTTTCTGACATATCAGGCCTCATGCGGCGAACCTTTTGCTTTACTGGAGGACAATCTTCTCTTGTAGGAAGATGATGTACCACAATGTCTGTATCAAGTCCCAACATGTCTTCATACGACCAGGCAAATACCTCAACATAATCGTGCAACAACTGAATCAGACACTCTTTGACACTGGGTTCCAGATTGGCACCCACTTTGACTTCTTTCTTGTTCTCCTTAGTTCCTAAGTTAACTGTTTCAACCGGCTCTTCGTATAGGCTGAATGGTCCTTTCTTCCTGTTGCAACAACCTGGCCAATTCCCCTGGCACCTCACAATCTTCTTCACCTTCGTCTTCAGCTTGGTAGATCGAATTTTCAAAGTCACAATAGGCCATAGCAGAACCGTTACCCATGGGATCCTGAGTGGATGTAGATCTACATTTTAATATGTGAGTGTGTCTAAGAGCATAGCGACCTTTAAAAGAAATAAAATGTAAGAAAGAAAGACAGAGAGCACAAAATTTGTATGCAAAAACGTCCATGATTCATTGATGACATATGAGAATGAAGTGACAACCCTCACAAATGGACCGTTGTGCCTCGGGTAAGACACAAGGTTTAAAATGTTTGAATTGTTTAAATATTACAAGCCTGAAAACATTTAAAAACAATTACTCTTGAATAAAAGTAATAGGAATGAAATCTTTGGCCTCCCAATTGTTGAGCCCTCCGCTGATTGTTGGAAAAATCCACTCGTCCATATCGCAGCTGCCATCACTGTCTTCTACTGCATTGACTCCCTGATTGCTGATACGCAAAGGTGGTCCCCCAGCGCGAGAACATCGAACAACTCTTTACGCCTCCGTAGTGAATCCCAAACCAAATTTGTCGGACTTGTAGGGAATATCTGGAATTTGACCCCAGATGGTACACCCGCCCTCTTCAACTACTGCTCTAGCATCCTTTAAAGAGGCCATCTTCAGTGGAGGTCTGGTAATTTTCAGAACTTTGGGAGTAGACTTGGTTGTCGCAACTGTTTGTGGAACCTCCTCAAAATTCTGACACGGAGTCTCAATGAATTCACCATCCATTTCAACATACCTGAAAGAGTTCAGGTGACTAACCATGTACTCCTCCTCCCCGTGAACTGTGACAATTTTTCCTTTGATCGGGTATTTTAGCATTTGATGCAGGGTAGAAGTGACAGCACCAGCACCATGGATCCACGGTCGACCCAATAGACAAGAGTATGAAGGACGAATATCCATCACATAGAAAGTTGAATCAAAAGTCTGAGTTCCAACTTTTACGGGGATATTAACTTCTCCGTGTACTGTCCTCTTAGAACCATCAAAGGCCCTCACTATGATGTTGCTAGGTTTTAAAATGAGTCCCTCGCAGTCCAGTCGGTCGAGAGCATTTTTGGACAAGACATTCAATGATGAGCCGGTATCCACCAGAACATGGGCAAGTGTGGTGCCCCTGCATTCAATGGAAACATGCAAGGCATTGTTGTGCTTCCCTCCCTTAGAAGTTAAATCAGCATCGGAAAAACCAATCCGTTATCAGCAGTTATACTGGCCACACAATTCTCAAATTGGTTGATGGAGGTCTCTTGAGGAACGTGGGCGGTCTTGAGAAACTTTACCAAGGCTTTGGCATGGGCCTCGGAACATAAAAGTAAGGACAACAATGATATCTTCGAGGGGGTCTGCCCTAACTATTCTACAATGTTGTAGTCACTTTTCTTGATTATCTTCAGTATTTCTTCTACCTTCTTTCTAGAAGCTTTAAGGATGATCTTGGGACACTCTCTTACTTGGACAAACTCATTCAAGACCTTTTTGCCCCTTGTCTCGGTAGCAGGGATAACAGTAGGAGTATCATTGGGAGTATTGGTAGGAGCGGTAGTGGGAATGATAACAGGAGTAGCAACAGTCTTTAGAGAAATCTCGGGTGAGAAGACTCTTCCACTTCTTGTTATCTTACTGGTCCCAGTGATATTACCGATGTCAGGATCAACATCTCTCGCAACTTCGTCTTTGACAACCAACTGATCTTGCTTGACGCCATAGTAATAGACACCAGCCCCATAGTTCCAGGGAACATCTTTATCTGATGAGTATGATATTGGTCTTGGCATAGAGATGATTAGAGGTGCAGACCTTGGAATATATGTAATCCTGACGGGTCTTTTGGTGGAGACCCCGAGAGGATTGTTGGAAATGGTGATTATCGAGACATCTTGATAAGAAGTTCTGGTAAAAGGAATCTTTTCAAACAATATTTATTTGCTAGTCATCAGGCACTGAACGCATATCTTTAGTAACAAACAGCCATTTGATAGAGACTTGCATAGGTGACAATTCTTATTACGGCCCGGGAATAGACCGGCTTGCAACAGATTTTGTTTAATGGTCAACAGAGGAGTAGTTAAGTCATTCACGGAGGAGAAAAAACGATCATCATCAATGGTGTTGATACCTTGACCATGTCTAGGCATTGGCGCCTGTGATACGGTGGGAGAACTAACTTGAGGTTTTGCGTTTGTGTTCGCAAATGTTTTGGTTTAACAAGAGTCGCCACTGACTTTTTATTTTATCCAAAGGAAAGGTCAAAAAGCACAGGAAAGACCTTTGATATGTTTTCTTTGGTTAGAGGGGTAGATTATGAAAAGGGAAGGTGCTAGCACCCTTTTCATCCATGGTTTTCCATGGGCTCTTAGTTACTTGTTTAGATCACTTGCTTTTGCTTTTCAATTGTTTGAAATGGTGCTTTGTGTGTGGTTTTGAAAATGTTTTGAAAAGAGGCCTTGTTTAGGCAACCTTTGTAACAATTCTTGTTTGAATGTTTTACAAATGTGTTTGTCTTTTGAAAAGATGTTTCAATGTTTGAAAGTTTTGTTTTGGGAAATGTTTTGTGTGTTTTGAAATTAGCAAGGATGTTTTGCAAGTTTGATCAAGTAACTAGAAGTTGTCTACCCTAACTCAAAGATATTTCCTACACATTTTTAACCCTTTGACATTACTGTTTTACCATTTTATTTGGTAAACAACCTTGTGTTTGGATGTTAAACGGGACAGGCGTGGGTCATCGTATGGTCATGATAACAATATTGCCAAGTATCTTAGCAAGTTTTTTGAGGGACTAGATCATTTTTGTATAGGCAACCAAGATAGCGTCATCGAGGGACTATGATCTTTTTGTTTTGTTTTGTTTTGCCAAGACACTCAACATGCATACCATGGCCATTTAAAGGAAACAAGTGGATGAAACCTTAGGGGTGCTTGTGTGCATTGTGTTGTCATTTTCATGCATTTTTGTCTTGTTTTAGTCAAGCTATTTGTTTGATTTTGGATTTTTGCATACAAACCCTAATCTTTCTATCATGCATATTTGAAAGCAATAAAGTGCGTAAAAATAAATCTACAATTATTACAACATGATTATGGGGAGAGGGGCCCAAGTTTGAATAGGGGGTATTTTCAAGAAAATAAAACCCTAAGATTATTACAACCATATTGAATTCTTTGTGAAAATAAATAAATGGACAAGTATTTAAATGTGCAATATAAGTATAAATATGCAAAGATGTTTTTTTTTGTATTATTTTTATGTATGTGAAAATAAACTAATTAATGTCTCAAAAATAAGAAAAATAAAAATGATTATTTTTATTAAGGGTGGAAACCCTAATTTGTGTTAAGAAAATATATATATTATAACATTTATTTATTCACAAGAAAATAAAATAAAATATATACAAAATGTTAAAAATTAAATGTGTGAGAAAATATTATTTAAGTATATAAATAATAATAAAAAAATATTTTTTGTATTAATTATAAGTTTTATTTTAAGAAAATAAAAGTATATTATTTAATAATTATTTCTATGTCCAAAAAATAATAAAAAATAATAAAATAAAATGTGAATATTTAAGAAAATGGTTTTGGCAATTTTTAATGTTTAGAAAAATAAATAAAAGTCAGAAAATAAAAAGGAAATTCAAAAATATAAAAAATAATGAAAATGGGCCATGGGGTGCAAAAAGCACAAAGGAGGGTGCAAATAGTAGGAACAAACAGGCCCAACCCAAAGTCCAGCTTCGTCTTCAACCTTCGAACAAGAAAACGCGCGCTATGTACAAATTCGTATCTCCTGTTTCAATGCTTAAAAACCAAAACTTGTAACATGAAAGTTATAGAGCATGATCATACGATTCTAACCATATAAAAAACATAATCTAACTCTCAAAGACCATAGAGAATTTATCTGGCCCTAATTTCTAACCTAGTTTTTTCAGAAAGTTCATCATTCAAATTCTCCCAGCTCAGTTAATTTAAATGAAATCTATGCATATGTACAACTTAAGGGCAATGAGTACTACATTTTTTATTCACAAACCTAAGCCTAATGTTTCCTAAATATAGAGATAGAAGTTTGAACTTTACCTGTTTCAGTCAAGCTCGAGTATGGCAATGCAGGGGTTTTCAGTGAGGCCTGAGATGCTTGTGAGCTTGCTTGAAGTTCCTTGGAGCTTTCCCAATGCTTAGCTAGCTTTGAACTTTCCTGAATAAGCTTATAGAAGTCAACCTGCACAGTCAGAATTCAAAAATGGTGAAGCTTGAAAACAAGGTTACAGTTGCTGGCCAATGGTTGGGATAGCTTAGGTGTGTTGTTTAGAATGTGTTTGAAGTGGTTGCAAGCAAAACGCACGAGTGGATTTTGCTTTGGATGTCAAACTGCAGAAGTTGCCCTATTTTGCAAGAAAATGAGATTTTGATGTTTTGGAAGGTTTGAGAAGTGGTTAGCTTGTGCTTCTGACTTAATGTGATATGCCAAACTTGTTTGAAATGTTTACAACACTTGGTTATATCTGATACAAGAGTTGTGGTGATTTTGCAAGGTTTCTTGGTTTTGAAGCAAAAGTGAGAAGTGACCATGCTATGGCCTGTACAGGCCTCCTTCTTAGCTGCACAAAGTTGTTGTACTTTGCCCTAAGTTTGTGGAGTTGGTTTGCTGCAAAGGGATGGGTTCAAGGCTCAAGGGAAACAAAATTGCATAAAGTGAACTTTATCAAAATAGCATTGTTAACTTTTTGCCATTTTTATATTAATCCTTTGTGTAATCTTCCATTGATCAGAATAATGCCTTAATCCATTGTGTTTGCATTCAATTTTTGAGTGTGGAAGGGTTTAAGGACCTGTAAACAAGTACAAGCAAGGCTGGACAGAAATTGCAACTTGTAGCAACATGAAAAATGCCATGGATCAAAGTGATATTTTGCCAAATTCAAACATTCGATTCTCCCTAACCACAAATGATTTTGGAGAGTTCTTGGACATTTTGGAAATCTTGTAACATGATATACAATCCATATTTGAAATGAATTTTTATATTCCAATTGTAACTATGTGAAAAATTTCCATGAAGATAGGTTAAAATCCTGCCTAAACTAGGGCAAAATTTCACTAAGTTAGAAAGATTTTGGACCCTTGTTCATAAGATCATAACTTGAGATCCAAGCATACTTTGGGAAAACTTTGTGAATAAAAGTTGTAGATTTTGTGGAGGACTACAACTTTCATGTTGGAGGTTTTCTTTTAATCCAATTGCATCATGGTAAAAAAGTTGGTCAAAGTTGGGAAAAAATAAGAAAATTTTATAACTTAGAAAAATTCGAAGTTATGAAATTTTTCAATCTTAAACCCTAATTTGCAAAATTAGGTTTCTTTGTGAAAAAGTTTCATGTTTTGACACATCTTGATGAAAAATGACCCTTGGCACTTGATTTTGACCAAAAAGTCAAAGTTTGACTTTTTAGTGTACAATTGATTTTTGATCAGTTGACTGGAAAATTCATTTGTCAATCCAATGCATTTGGGATCTTTTGAATCTTGTGATTAGGTAAAGATGATGCCATTGAGTCCTTGAATCCATGTTTGAACCCAATTTACCATTGGATAGGTGAAAAATTAGAAATTGCCCTTCTGTAGTCAAAACCCTAAAAATGACCATTTTACCCTTTTGATGATCTGATCAAATTTCTTGAAGAGTTGTGGTCCCAACTTGATCAAATGGTCCATATGAGCCTAAAATGTTGATGTGGATCAAAAATTATGAGGTTTGACTATAAATTGGCCACAATTGACTTTTTCCCGAATACAGTTGATTTTTGGGTCAACTGTCCAATTGATTGGGCAAAAATTTGATTCAACGCTTGAAACTTTGTGTGAGCAATCTTAGGAGTCCAACATGAAGTATGGAAGTCACATGGGGCATTAGAATTCCAAAATTCCTTGTGCAAACTCAAACCCTAATTTCAGGTCAACAGTGCAAGGAGATGTCTTGAGCAGAGCAAACCCTAGCTTGGTCTTGAGTTCAAAGAATCTTGTGAGGGGAAATCTTGATAAAATGAGAGGGAACATTTTGGGGTACAACATCTGCCCCTGTTCAATCTTCTTGAACCTGAAGAGTTAGATTAGCGAGTTTGCCTTTCGTGACTCGAAGGTAAAAGATGATTGGACACTAGAGTGCCCGTAAATTTGCACTCGTCAGAATGTGGTTGAGGGAATGGGCTTAAAGATTCCATTTAGAGATGATAGAGTCTTGTTGGAGATGGGCTTAAAGATGCCATCCAAGAATGTTTGTTGAAAATCATGAGAATGAGCGCCAGAATGGTATCCGTGTCTGGAGCATCTCTGAGCTGGGGATCTGAATAAGCAATAGAACTGCATCCGTGTCTAGAGCATCTCTAAGCTGTTTTCTGAGCTTTACATCTGAATAAGCGATAGAATTGAATCTGTGTCTGGAGCGCCTCTAAGCTGTTTTATGAATTTGAATCTGAATAAACAAAAGAACTGCATCCTTGTCTGGAGCGTCTCTAAGCCGTTTTCTGAATTTGAATATGAATAAGAAAAAGAACTACATCCGTGTCTGGAGCATCTCTAAGCTGTTTTCTGAATTTGAATTTGAATAAGCAATAGAATTGAATCCGTGTCTGGAGCGTCTCTAAGCTGTTTTCTGAACTTTACATCTGAATAAGCAATAGAATTGCCTCCGTGTCTAGAGCGTCTCTAAGTTGTTTTCTGAATTTGAATTTGAATAAGCAATAGAATTGCATCCGTGTATGGAGCGTCTCTAAGTTGTTTTCTGAACTTTACATCTGAATAAGAAATAGAATTGCCTCCGTGTCTGGAGCGTCTCTAAGCTATTTTCATGATTATATATTGGTAGCTTGTTAATCTTATCCTGAAAAGGGTAAAATGTTAGCTGAAACACAAAGTTACGTTGCATGAAATGTATGATGCAATATATGGTAGCATTTATCAATGTTTATGATTTATGAATGTAATGTATGCGCATGTAAGCTGATTAGCTGTCTTGCTGAGGAAAATAAATCCTTGATAGCTTGGAGATAATAAAATCTTAGACTGCTTCCGGGGGAAATATATCCTTGACCGCTGCTGGAGATTCAATATCTTTGACAACTCGCGGGGATTATCAAAAACTTTGACAACTTCTGCGGGGAATTAAGAATGAGAATCTTCAATCTTCTAGGGGAATTTGCATCCTTGGGGACTTCATGCTGAGGAGCCAAGAATGAGAATCTTCAATCTGCAGGGGATTAAAAATTCTGATAAATTCATGCTGAGAGTAAAGAAGGCTCTGGCAACTTCACTGGAGAATCAAGAATGAGAATCTTCATTCTGTTGGGGAGTAAAAACTCTATGGGGAATAGCTATACTGTTGGGGAGTAGCTATCCTGCTGGAGAGTTAGCTCAGGACTGTGGGGAAAAGCTTATTCCTATTTTGGAGAAGTTCAGGAGTTTAGGTTGTATGCCACTTTAAGAATGAGAGTCTTCATTCTGTTGGAGATATCATGAGTTTGGGTGTATGCCAATCTTTAGGGGGTTTCAAGAATGAGAATCTTCATTCTGTTAAGGGTATCAGGAGTTTGGGTGTATGACAATCTTATGGGGTTCCAAGAATGAGAGTCTTCATTCTGTTAAGGGTATCAGGAGCTTGGGTGTATGCCAATCTTCTGGGGTTTCAAGAATGAGAATCTTCATTCTGTTAAGGGTATCAGGAGTTTGGGTGTATGCCAATCTTCTAGGGTTTCAAGAATGAGAATCTTCATTCTGTTAAGGGTATCAGGAGTTTGGGTGTATGCCAATCTACTGAGGAATTATCCTTGGTTGGGGATAAAACAAAAGTTAACTGTTATTTGGTTAAGTTCTAGGCTTTAAGATAACTTGCTGGGGAATTGGAGAAACCGGATAATTTCCGCTGTGGGTTTATAGTTTCAGCTCCGCTGGGGATTGGTAGTTGATAGTCTCATCTCCGCTGGGGAGCTTAATGACGTGCTGTAGAGATTGTGTATGGAAATGGGCTTAAAGATGCCATTTGGAGAAACAGAGGAGAATCATCGGAGATGGGCTTATAGATGCCATCCAAAGGTGATAGTTGACGGAAAATTTGAACTGGATCTGAAACAGCAAAATTTGGAAGTGAATCAGAATAAACCGTTGAGAGATTTATCTGAAACAACAAAATCTGGAATATCTTCAACTGGAATAAGAATCAGGGAGATCTTAGTGTCGATCTGACTAAACAGAGAAGGTCTTGAATTACTTTGACTGGATAAGAATCAGAAAAATCTTAGAATCGATTTAACTGAGCCAGACGAAAGTCTTGGAATATCTTCAACAGATGCCAGGGAAAATAAATCTTGGACTGTTGTTGAAGGGGAAAGTTGAATGAACTACCATCTGGTCGTGGTCCAGGCTTCATAGCTTGAATTTTGTAAGAATTTGGTTGCATCTTTCCTGAAAGGTAAAGGTTAGTTGCATGACATATATCAAACAAAGATTTTCTTAAAATAAATGAGATTGCGTTGTATGATGTCCTGATGTACGGATGTGTAATGTTTTCAAGACGACCTCTCGCTGGGGAAAATAAATCTCGAATTGGTGATGAAGAAAAGAGTTGAACTCTTCGTTTCTGATAGTGAAAAATCTGGCGACTTCAATGGGAAAAAATTCTCAGGAATTCTTGAGGTCGACTTAGCTGGGAAGAGGTTATCAAAGATTGAAACTCTGTCTGGGAGCCATCTTATGAGGAGGATTTTGGAGAGATTTGTCACTGCCCCAAGTAGCGAGTGTTTATGGTTTTTCCAAGAAATGTTTGACTGTATGTAACCCTTTGTTGGGATTGACGTTCAATGCCCCAAGTGACGGTGACGAAGACTTGCCCCTGGTTACTCTGCACTTTGAGAGATTTCTTGAAATCTTGACTGGACTGCCCCAGGTTAACTAGACTTTGACAGATTTCTTGAAATCTTGACTGGACTGCCCCAGGTTTATTATACAATGCCATGTCATGTCCCCTTGTTGATGGGAAATTTTTTGCAACGGAAGTGTCATCCCACTTGAAGTGATTTTGTTCACTGAGAGAGCTTTCGTTCATTGGATATTCACTGTGTGAATTTCTTCGCTGTCAAACAAATAACCATATGCAAACAATGATATTCAAATAATGCAAAGTTTTATGCTTGTCTTGAAATTTTGAAAAATGCATTTTTTAGCAGAAAACTTTTATAAGAAATATTCAACTCAAGATTTAGAGCAAAGCCTTACAGGAGTCAGGATACCTTTTGTAACAGTATGCTTTCGAACTAACCCATGCTTCAATTAGGACTTTTGAAGGGTTGTAACGTGGCTTGGTTCACGGTTTTAAGAAACAAAGGATAAAGGCTCAAAGTATATTTGTACCCACCCGCTCTTCGTGATGTTCTTCAGTCCTAAACTCAGTTAATTGTGCGTTTGAACTCCAAATGAGTTTGGAACGAAATTTTGGTGATGGTTCACACAAGTTGAATTTGTTGGAAGGCAGTCATTTTTGCAACATTATTTTTGTTGAGGATTTGTAGTGACCTTTTTCTTTAGATTTATTGGTCCTAATTTTTGCTTGACTGTTCCTGTTTTTGAGATTACAGTCAGCGGAATGCCCCCATTTTTTTCTTTAAGTCTCCTTTGTAGGTTTCGACTCAGTGGGCTTTTTCTTTTTGCGAGATAATGACTGCCTAAGTAATGTGGAACCATCACCGTTTTTTTATTCCAAAGGAATATTTTTGATGTCATTCGTCGTATTACGAGATGAGAGTTTGCGGCTAAACGCGCATTTGAATTAACTGAGAGACTACCCTGCCCCAGGTTCGATTAAAGGTTTCAATTTGTGTTAAAACAGAAAACTTCTACTTCTTTGGCTCGAAGGGGTTGACTAGGGATTATATTCCTTATAACTCCAGTGTTTAGGATTTGAAAGAAACGCCTGTACATCGTCAGCAAGGTCTGTTCAAAAGCATACTGTATGAGATTATGGCATTGTTTTCATCATCCTCCCTCTAAAGGTTTGTAACTTTTAGCAAGATTTAAATGTCATAAAGAAAGTAGAAAGCATAGTTTAAGTATAGTGAAAACGAATGGATGAATTCAAGACAAACATATGCAATGCATTAATGAAACAGAGTTTGACATTAATAGATAATTATTTGAATAACAAAAGAAATTACAACTTGAAAATTCAAATGAAACAAAAGCCTCTTTGTCTGAACTTGTCACTTTAAGTGGAGAGCCTTCAACGGAAGGTTTTCATCTGGCCATCTTGTGTGAACTCCAACACTCCTCTATCAATCAAGTCTTGGGTCTTATTTTTCAAAGCCCAACAGTCATTTGTATCATGCCCAGGATTATTAGAGTGGTATGCACATAATGTATTGGGATGATAGCTAGGAGCAGAGGTATTGGGATTTCGAGGAGGATCCCTTAATACAGTCAGCTTGACCTCCAACAGGCGTTGCAGTACTTGAGATAATGGCATGTTGATCTCAGTGAAGCGCCTTCCAGATGTATTTTGCTTACGCCAATTACCTTGTTGACGTTGGTGAGGTTGCTGTTCGGCTTGTGACCCTGAAGCAAACTGGGGAAGCTTTCCCTCGACTTCTTGTCTCAAGGTAGGCTGAATGATGACTTGATCTTCAACCTTAGTTGTTTGCCCTTTTTGGTTACATCCATTCCGATGCAGTTTGTTGATGAGGACCTTTAGTTCTTCTTGTCCTTGTGCCATGTTTTGGATGAGAGCCATCTGGCCCACCAGTTGTCCCATCATCTGGATTTTCATTGTTTCCATCTCAATCTGTAGCCTTTCCAACTGATCATTCCTGATGCCCCCCGGATTCCCTATTGAAGGGGGGGGGGGGGGGTTGAATAAGTGACTCTTTTATTTTTGAATACAAAGCTCAAAACAATAATGTAATAACACAGTTATTTTTATCCTGGTTCGTTTGAACTCAAACTACTCCAGTCCACCCGCCAAGGTGATTTCGCCTTTCTTAATTAGGACTTAATCCACTATAATCAACTGATTACAATCACACAAGAACTGTTGTGACTAACAATGCATAAGTAATCTTACAAGTGACTAACCACACTAAGACTTAAATCTAGTCCTAGTCTTCTTGGGAAATCTGACCAAACTTGGTCTCTCAAGGAACAAATACATAAGTATAATATTTACAGATAATTGAAATAGAGTTTGCTTATAATCAAGCTATATCACAACTGTGATTTTTCTTAGAATGTAATACACAAAATGTATGAACTATGAGTTTATAAGATTTTGAATCTTTCACGTAGTTTCTTGTTTTAACATTTTGTTGGCTTGTAATAAATTTCCTTCTATTTATAGTAGGAAAAATAAGACAGTTGCTGCCTTCAGAGGAAATGGAGAGCATTAAATGCTTTGCGTGTATCCTTGCAAAATTCCATTCTCCAAGAAACTAGTTGTAGGAACTTGAGTGCTTTCAGCCGTCTTTGCATTAATTAGCAAACGTCAGAATGTAAGAACGTATTTCATTTTCTTTGACAAGACACGTTGATTAAGACGTTGTTTCAGTATTTGCTTTAACTCAGAACATGCTTCATTCAACTTATGGTCAGAGTGTTGCTTGCTAATATCTTTGAACAGCGCTTGCTTTCAAGTTATCTTCAGAATCAAGAAGCCTGCTAGAAGTTAGAAGATACATTTAAAAAATAAAGGTTCTTACCAGAGTCAGCAGATGCGTTTGAATAAAAGGTTCTTTTATCAAAGAACTTTTTCATAATCTTTGTTAGTACTTTGGAATGTTTCTTGTCAGAACATTAACTAAGAAATTTAAAACACATTCATTAGAGCATAAATTATCTTAAATATAATTTAGTTATCATCAAAACACTTGGGATAGATCAGAACTAATCTTGTTCTTTCAATCTCCCCCTTTTTGATGATGACAAAAAAAATTATTTTAGATAAAGAAAAGAAACAGATTAAGAGATAAGAATCTGCCCCTGAAATGAATATTTCTATGCATAAGACATCCTGAGATTATTTAGTCAGAGTGATACACAGCCTTCTTGAATTTCTTCAGAACTTCTTCAAGAAGATAAATCTTAGCTGGAATATTCTTTCAGAGTTAAATGATACCTGCAAAAAAAATCTTTTGCACAGAAGGAATTTTTGCAAATTTGTTAGAATGTCTGAGACATAGTCCCATAACTGTTAAACAGTGATTAGTTTAAACATGCACATTTTCTCTCCCTTTTTGGCATAATCAAAAAGTGTAATAAATGAGAAATTTTTAAAGATTTCATAAAAAGTTAAAAAAATTGATATCCAGAAGTACAAACAAAACATCCAAATAAGAGACAAAAAGAAACTAGGATTTCTTAGAGACAAGAGCCATCAGAAGGTTCTTGTTCTCAGAGGCAGATTCACTTTGCATTGCCATCCAGTTCTTGAACTCTAGATTTGTTTGATCTTGCTTATCCATGCGTCTATTCAAGACTTCACTCTCCCTCTTTAGCTCTTTCAGAGTGTCCATAATGAGTGAGGTAGGGGCAGAAGATGATGAAGCTTCAGTAGAAACAGGGTCAGAAGCAGCAACTGATGAATCAGACTTTACAAAGGTGGAGAGCAAAGTGCCTAGATCCATTGCAAGAGTTGGCACAGGTTCAGGTCCATCCTTAACTGAAGGTTGATTCAATAGAACAATATCCAAAGGATTTGAATCTTCAGAGTATTCTTCAGATTCATCTTCTGATATGTCCATCTTATCAGCTTGTGTATCAGCAATCAGTAGCGAAGACTTCTTATTCCAAGTATCAGCAGCTTCTGTCTTGAAAACATGCAGAAGTTTGGAAAAGTTGTCCAGCACCTGAGAGTGGCACAAATCCTGTAACTTCCATGATTCAGCAACTAAAGTTCTTCTGAAAGTTTCCCATAGAAGATCTGTTGCTGTGGTGTTCACACTTCTGAGGCAATCTTCTTTCAGCGGTTGTAACCATGTTTTAACATTTGTTATAAAATTCTGAAACAAAATATTTACATCTGGCTGAATGGGTTTAGGGACAGCCTTTCTGTAAGATTTGTTTTTCAAGAATTGTAGAGATTGAGAGTCCACTACAGTTCTTAAAAAGCTATTGGTTTCAGGAGTATTTGTAGGTTCAGGTTCAGGTTGGTTAACACAAATAGGAGATTCTGATATATCATGAGGTACGGATGGTTCAACAATTTCAGTTTGTTCAAAAATTTGTTGTTCTGGAATTTGAGGAGTTGAGAGTGGTGTTGTATGTTGTGGTGAGGTGGGTGGAGTGATATCAGGAGAAATAATTATTGTATAAGCAGGAGTGGGAATGGGATTTTGAGGTTGTGGTTGGTTCATAGCAAAAATATTTTCAGTTGGTAGATTGAAAGGAGGTTTTATTGTTGCAAGAGGTTCATTAATCCCTGGTATTCTCCAAGATCCAACATCATACCATCCAGTGGGTCTGGGTGATAAAGGTCTGGGAGGGGGTCTTGAGAAACGTTCAGCAGGAATAGGTTGAAAAACAGATGGTTCAGGGGGTTCTGAATGAGAGGGTTCTGATTGGCTGTTAGAAAGTTCATCAGAGTCAGAATCACTTAGATCAGTTGAAAACTGATTTTTACTAGGGTTGCCAGCAAGGGGTTCAGATGGTAAGGTTTGAGAGGATTCAGCAGATGCAAATATATTTTCAGAATTATAAACAGGTAAATTTTCAACATGATTACCTGTCTTCTTTTTCTTCTGAGGAGTGTCAGAAGGTCCTTCTATAGCTTTTCTCTTCATAGATCCTTGGAGAACAACATCAGAAGCAGCTTGATTTCTTCCCTGAAGCCAAGCTAGATCAATAGGTGATCCTGTTTCTCTGCAGGTCTCAAGATAGTGCAAAACCATACGAGAATGCTCCTCTGAGTTGAACATAGGAAAGTCAGCAATTGGAATTCTTCTCTTCTTCACAATAGTTGACAGACATGGAGAGGGTTCCACCAGCATTTTGTCAATAATTTTCCTCTTCAGCAAGTTCTTTCCAGTCATTGTCTTACCACATATAGGTTCAAGCTCCCCCAGAAGATTTGCTTCTCTTAGGTGAGGAATCAGACCATTCTCAGTCAGAATGTCTGATAATAACCTCCCCATGGGAATCCAATTCCTCTTTGATTTGGGATTCTTCATCCTTTCAGCTTCTCTGGTTTCTTTAACATGGTTCCAGAGGTGTTCAAAAAGTAAGTAGGGCAAATCAATTTTGACATTGGTTCCAAGGCAAAACAACAGATATTGTTGATCAGCGTTGATGTAATCAGGAGAACTGGTGTCTTTCCTGTGGTGAATACATCCATGAATAATCCTTGCCCAAATCTTATACTTGTCTTTCAAATCCCTGACTTTGGAGGAACCTTGACCATTGGTAAAAATCTCTATATATACCCTAGACATCTCCATTCTTCCAGTGGGAATTCCTGTAACTCAAAGTCCTTTAAATCCCAGCAACCTTCTGATTTGATTTTCTGTAATGGATATTTCCTTGCCCATTACAAAGGAGAGAATAACCTTGGAAGTTGCAATGGCGTGAATCCAAAATTCTTTTACCAAATGAGGAAAGACTAGACCAATAAGACGATCAAAGTAGCTTTCCCAACCTTGAAACTTCACAGCAGGGAACAAGTCAAATCCATTTTCTATGAGATTCTCAAAGTCTACCATTAGCTCCCTCAAAACTTCCAAACTTTCTACCGGAATGAGAGTTGTCCTTTCAGGTATACTGTATTGCTCAGAGTGGGTATAGGAAGAAGAAGCCATTGAAGTTCTTTGGAAAAGAGAAATTTTTGAAAAGGGTTTTAAGATAAACGTACAACAAAAACTTAAGTTGAAAGAGACAGTAAAGAATGAAAAGGTTTTTTCAAAGAGTATTTATAGGCATTAATTTCAGAGAATAGGTTAAGAATTAAAATTAAAAGTATTTAAGACAAATTAAAATAAATATTAAAACGGATTTAAAAACGAATCTCATCATTACTTGCATTTAATGATTTGCTAAAAATGAGGGAAAATGTGAGATTATGGCTAATCATCAACAGTTACCTAGAACGTCATCAATAGCTTTTGCACGCTTGACCTTTCAGAAACACACCACGTGTTCATCTCCTGAAGGATGCATGTAACAACTGTTTGTTCTAATGAATTTCTGAACTACACTTGGACATGAAGCGTTAGAATGATTCATAACTTTTCATATAGCTTCTATTACAACTTCTCTTCTAACTTCTGAAGAGTTGTTGACCAGAGCGTTTATTTCAGAAAGTTCTGAAGCCAGTCACAGAAAATAAATATTATTTTATTCAGGACATAATTCCATACAAATATTTTTCAGAATGAAATTAAATTTATCTTCTGAAAGGGGTTTGGTAAAAATGTCAGCCCATTGATGGTCTGTTTTTACAAAAATCAAGTTTAAAACCCCCTTCTGAATATAGTCCCTTATGAAATCATATTTAATTTCTATATGTTTGGCTTTAGAATGTAAGATTGGATTTTTAGAAAGATAAATAACAGAAGTATTGTCACAAAAGATAGGAATCTTACTTTCATAAAGGTTGAAATCTTCTAGTTGACTTTTCATCCAAATCATCTGAGAGCTGCATCCAGGAGCAGATATATATTCAACTTTTATGGTTGATAGAGCAATTGTTGCTTGCTTCTTGCTGTACCATGAGATAAGATTGTCACCCAAAAACTGGCAGCTTCCAGAGGTGCTTTTTCTTTCAATTTTATCTCCAACAAAGTCAGCATCACAATAACCTGCTAGTTTGTAATCTTGTGATCTTCTATAACACAGACCAAGATTTGCAGTACCTTTCAGATACCTAAGAATTCTCTTAACAACTGTTAAATGAGATTCTCTAGGATCTGATTGGAATCTAGCACACAAGCACACGCTAAATAATATATCAGGTCTAGATGCAGTCAGATAGAGGAGGGGTCCAATCATACCTCTGTAGAGCTTCTGATCTACTTTCATACTTACCTCATCTTTACCTAGAATGCAGGTCAGATGCATAGGTGTCTTGGCATCTTTGCTTTCTGACATTTGAAATTTCTTCAGAAGTTCTTTAACATACTTCGTTTGATGTATGAAAGTACCTTCTGGAGTCTGGTTGATTTGAATTCCAAGAAAGAATTTCAATTCACCCATCATGCTCATTTCAAATTATGCCTGCATTGTCTTAGCAATTTCTTTTCCAAGGGAGATATTAGAGGTTCCAAAAATTATATCATCAACATAAATTTGACATATTAAAATATCATTTTTAAATGTTTTTCTGAAGAGAGTTGTGTCCACTTTTCCTTTGGTAAAATCTTTTTCTAATAGAAAATTACTCAGACGATCATACCAAGCTCTTGGAGCCTGTTTTAAACTGTACAAAGACTTTTTTAATTTAAAAACATGTTCTGGATGCTTTAAATTATTAAATCCGGGAGGTTGATGGACATATACTTCTTCTTCAATATAACCATTTAGAAATGCACTTTTAACACCCATTTGATACAATGAAATGTTATTTTGTACAGCAAAAGAAATTAATAATCTTATAGATTCTAACCTGGCGACTGGGGAAAAGGTTTCATTATAATCAATTCCTTCTTGTTAACTATAACCCTGTGCAACCAATCGTGCTTTGTTTCTGATTACTTCACCTTGTTCATTCAATTTGTTTCTGAAGACCCATTTGGTTCCTATAACATTGAATCCTTTGGGTCTTGGAACAAGATTCCATACATCATTCTTTGAGAATTGATTTAGTTCTTCTTACATTGAAAAGATCCAATCACTATCTTCCAGAGCTTCATCAATGGTAGTTGGCTCAATCAGAGAGACTAAACCAAACAAATATTCTTCATTGATTCTGAGAGATGATCTTGTTCTGATGGGATCTTCTTTTCTTCCAATGATTACGTCTTCTTTGTGAGCTGAAGATAATCTAGGAAACCTTTTCTGTGTGGGTTGGTCAGAGATTCAGAGATTGTTCTGAGCATTGTCAAGAGTATGATCTGCTACGTCTTCTTTTTCTTCTGATCTTTCAGAGTTTGAGTGATGATCTTCTGTACCTACAGAAAAATCAATTTGCTTTGGCTGTTGTTGGCCAAGCTTATCATCAAATCTGACTTTGATTGATTCTTCAACAATCAGAGTTTCTGTGTTGTATACTCTATAGCCTTTTGAGCGTTTAGAGTATCCAAGTAGGAAACACTTTTGTGCTTTGGAATCAAACTTATTCAGAGTTTCTTTAGTGTTTAGTATAAAATAAGTACATCCAAAAGGATGGAAATAAGAAATGTTGGGCTTTCTGTTTTTCCACAATTCCTAAGGAGTCTTTTCAAGGATAGGTCTTATAGAGATTCTATTCTGAATATAACACGCTGTATTCACAGCTTCTGCCCAAAAGTGCTTAGCCATATTTGTTTCATTGATCATGGTTCTGGCCATCTCTTGTAATGTTCTATTATTTCTTTCTACAACTCCATTTTGCTGGGGAGTTCTAGGACAAGAAAAATTATGAACAATACCATTTTCTTTAAAATATTTTTCAAAATAATGATTTTCAAATTCACCATCATGATCACTTCTAACTTTTGTGATTTTAAAATCTTTTTCATTTTGCACTTGAGTACAGAAGTCAATGAATACAGAATGTGACTCATCCTTGTGTTTTAAAAACTTTACCCATGTCCATCTGCTGAAATCATCAACAATGACCAATCCATACTTCTTGCCTCTGATGGATGCAGTTTTAACTGGCCCAAACAGATCAATATGAAGTAAATCTAATGGCTTAGAGGAAGAGACAACATTTTTAGATTTAAAGGAAGGTTTTGAAAATTTTCCTTTTTGACATGCTTCGCACATAGCATCTGAGTTGTACTTCAGACTGGGAAGTCCTCTGACTAAATTTAATTTATTTAGTTGAGAGATTTTTATAAGACTGGCATGTCCCAATCTTCTGTGCCATACCCATTGCTCATTGCTAACAGACAAAAGGCATTTTACGTTTTGAGATTTAAGATCTGATAAATCAATTTTGTAAATGTTGTTCTTTCTCTTGCCAGAAAAGAGGATTGATCCATCCTTTTGATTTACAGCTTTACAGGAGTTTTGATTGAAGATAATGTCATAGCCATTGTCACTTAATTGACTTATGGACAATAGATTATGAGCTAATCCTTCTACTAATAAAACATTAGAGATAGAAGGAAGGTTACCGTCTCCTATGGTTCCAGAACCAATAATCTTCCCTTTCTGATTACCTTCAAACTTCACATCTCCTCCAGCTTTAAGTTCCAGGCTTTGGAACATATACCTTTTTCTCGTCATGTGTCGTGAGCACCCAGAGTCCAGGTACCATGAGTGGTGTTTCAATTGAGCTGTTAAGGACATCTGCAACAAATATTATTTTATCCTTAGGTAACCATATCTTTTTGGGTCCTTTTGGGTTAGCATAAGAGTTTCTAGAATGTGATGTATATTTTATATCATGTGAGTGTCCAAACTTGAATTGCTTATTCAGAGGTTTGTAAGTGAAGGTCATTTTAGCAACAAGTTTTGGAATGTATGTCTCCTTCCCTTTGGGAGGTTCATATCCAATTCCTCTTCTGTTTTTCCCACTAACTCCATAGATCATTAAAGCCATTTTGCTTCTGTCTATGCTTTTAGCAAGAAAAGATTGAAAGCTATAGTCATATTCTTTCAGAATATCTTTTGAACTAGATACAGACTCTGAACTAAAATTCTTTTGAACAATTTGAATTTCCTTTTCAAGTTTAAGATTGTTTTCTAAAAGTTCAGATTTTTCTGTTTCAAGTTTCTTAAAATCAGATGCAAGACTCTTCTTGAGTTTCTTGTATTTGATTTTGAGCTTACAATAGTTTTCCAGAAGTTCTGATAAACTATCAGCAAGTTCTTCTCTAGAAAATTCAGAAAATACCTCTCTTTGTTCTGACTCACAGTCTGAGTCATCTTCTGTGATAGCCATTATGTAATTGCAAGCTTCTCAAGTCATATTTAAAGCATGTGTTTTGATGAAGACAACATGGACATCAACATTCAAAGGATGTGCAAAAAGCTTATCAACATCAAATAAAAGTCTTGAAGATTATTGAAGAATTATTGAAGAATCATCAAATGTCAAATATGGTATAAATAATTCTTAAAATCTTGAATATAGATGTTCACAATATGCATTCATCAACATATACATATTCCATAACTTTAAGATCAAGAAAACTTTGTTTGAAATATCTTTCAAAAAGTATTTTTGAAAATAACCCTTTAGGAACCGGTTCCTCCCTAACAGGGAACCGGGTTCCAGCATTTCTCAAAAAACATGTCCCTTGTTTTTGTACCAGGAACCGGGTTGTACCAATAGGGGAACCGGTTCCTGCGTGATATTTTTTGAATTCCAACTTATAACGTTCACTAAGAACCGGGTTCTGTCAGTGTCGGAACCGGTTCCTAGCGAACCAGTGCAACTTTTATTTTGTTTTTTAAACATTTTTCAAGTGGTATCTTTTCATGAATGCATTGCAACTTTTCATATGAATTGGCATGAATGAAGAGGTTCTTATGACTTTATAAAATGCAGATTTTTTCAGTTTTTAAAAAAAAAGAACACATATAACATTTTCAAATAACAAAAAACCTTCTTCATATTAACAATTTTCTCATTCATTCAAATTGCACATAAACTTTCATGTGTTCATAATTTTGTGAAACTTGCCATATACACTTTCATTATCATTACAAGTTTCATACATACATTGTGAATATTTATATGCATTGTTGAGAATTGTTTTTATCTTGAAGAAGAAGATCAATTGAAGATTGATAAAGCTCTCCATATACTTCAAACTAAATCATTGTATTACTTAAAGAAATTATTCCCTTACTATCCAGGATTGTTGGAAGTAAGTGTTGTGATTTGAAGAGGATTGTTCTTCATTCACATTAATGTTTGTTTGGTCTTAAAGGTGTTAAGAACCTTTGATCACCCTATAGGTTAGATAGTAAGCACAGACTGTACAATCATTCTAACTATAGTGAAATCTCTTTCGTGTTGGAAAGGGGACTGGAGTACTCTCGGATTGTGAGGGGAACCAGGATATATCACCGTGTTCTTTACTTTTCCGCATTTATCGCTTTCATCACCATAATCAGGAAAAGTTAAAGATATAATCAAAATCTTCAAACACTTAACCAAAAATTACCACCAAGCATTCTCATAAAACCGAATAAATTTTTATAAGACCTAATTCACCCCCCCCCCCTCTTAGGCACTCTGAGACTTACAATTGGCATCAGAGCTAGTTATAGGTAACTTGTTCCTAAAGATCCAGAATGGCTTCTGCAAATCATCAACCAGTTTTCAGAGATGGTGGTAGTAACAACAAGCATCCTCTATTCTGTGGTGAATATTTTGACTTCTGGAAAATACGCATGAAGGCGCATTTAGAAGAATAAGGAGAGGAAGTATGGGATGCTGTTGAAAATGGTCCATTTATCCCAATATCAGTAATCAATGGCATTGGTTCTGCAAAGCCCAAAACTGCATGGGACGACGATGATAAAAAGAAAGTTCTCTATGACAAAAAGGCAATAAACCTTCTTCAAGGTACACTCAGTATGGACGAATTTTTCCGTGTCTCGAACTGCAAGACAACAAAAGAAATATGGGATACCCTGGTTCAAACTCATGAAGGAACGGCTGAAGTAAAAAGATCAAGGCTAAATACCTTGAGTCAAGAATATGAACTATTTCGAATGCAGCCCGGAGAATCCATTCTTGACTTACAAAATAGATTTGTGCATTTGACAAATCACTTAAATGCTCTTGGTAAAACCTTGACAAATGATGAACTCAACTTGAAAATCCTTAGATCATTGACTAGGGAATGGCAACCAAAGGTAACGGCAATCTCGGAAAAGAAGAGTCTCTCCGCAATGACTTCCGCTACATTATTTGGCAAACTTCAAGAATATGAAACGGAACTCGGTAGACTTGAAAAACATGAAAATTTAGAGAAGAAATCCAAAGGCATTGCCTTGAAAGTTGATTCAAAGGAAAGTCAAGATAAAGATGCATCGGAGGAAGATGAAAACTTCTTGCTTCTTGTAAAAATGTTAGGAAAATATTTTGGTCATAAAAATAATCTTCATAATGCTAACTTTGTCAAGAGGAAGAAATTTTATAATCATAAAGATAAAGAAGCCTCCACATCAACACAAGATGTCACATGTTATGAATGTGGAAAGCAAGGTCACATAAAGCCGGATTGTCCAAAACTCTCCAAGAAAAATGGATTCAAAGGCAAAAAGGAGTTCAAGAACAAAAAGGCTTATGTTGCATGGGAAGATAATGAGATAAGTTCTTCATCCGATTCGGAAAGCGAGGAATGTGCAAATCTAGCATTAATGGCTTCACATCACTCCGACGATGAAGAAGAGGTTAGTAATGAATTTAATCTTTTTGATGATGATGTTCAAGATGCTATTGATGAACTCTTGAAAGAATGCAAAAGTTTATACAAAAAGGTGTCAAATCAAGAAAAAGAACTTCTAAGTTGTTTAGAAAAAATTGACACCATGACTAAAGATTTTGAACTTCAAAAACAGAATTTTATTAAAGAAAAAGAAAACTTTGCATGCTCCAAGTGTGAATCAAATGTCTTTCAAATTGTTCAATTGAAAAGAGTCATTGAACGATATGAAAAAGGACAAATAGGATTGGAAGGATTACTAAGCCAACAACGTTATCCTAATGATAAAAGGGGTCTTGGTTATGTGAATTCTAAGAAACCAAGTAACAATCCCACTGTTTTTGTAAAGGCTAGTAATAGTTCCAAACCCAAGAAAGTAGAAAAGAAGCAAGTTGTTCATAATCATCAAAAGAAAAAGGCTAATGTATCGAAAAAGAAAACATTTCCTAAGAAGAAATCTTATCCTTCTAGATATAGAAGTAACTTTGAACCTACTTGTTTTTATTATGGTATTAAAGGCCATACACCTAATGCTTGCTATGTTAGAAACTTTAGTATATCAAGTGGGCATTATGTGTGGGTGAAAAAGGGAAAACAGACCAAAACAACTTTCAAATCTAAGAATGTGGTGTCTACTACAAAGCCACTACAATTGATACACATGGATCTCTTTGGTCCATCAAGAACAAAAAGCTTCGGAGGTAATGTATACGCTTTAGTCATTATTGATGATTTTTCTAGATATTCTTGGACTTTGTTTCTTGTGCAGAAAAGTGATGCTTTTAAAGCCTTTAAGAAGTATGCTAAGAAAATCCAAAACGAAAAATCACTAAAGATTGTATCCATAAGAAGTGATCATGGGGGAGAATTCCAAAATGCGCAATTTGAAGAATTTTGTGAAGAACATGGTATCTCTCATAATTTTTCAGCACCTAGAACTCCACAACAAAATGGAGTAGTTGAAAGAAAGAATAGGTTTCTAGTGGAACTTGCAAGAACAATGCTTAGTGATGCAAATCTTCCTAAATATTTTTGGGCGGATGCGGTTAGTACGACATGTTATGTTGGAAATCGAGTTATCATTAGACCTATAATAAAGAAGACTCCATATGAACTCTTCAAAGGAAGAAAGCCAAATATTGCTCACTTTCACATTTTTGGATGCAAGTGCTTTGTTCTTAATAATGACAAAGATAATCTTGGTAAGTTTGACGAGAAATCCGACGAAGGTATATTTCTTGGTTATTCGCTTTCTAGTAAAGCATATAGAATTTATAATAAAAGAACTTTAACTATTGAAGAATCTATGCATGTATCTTTTGATGAAACTAACCCCTCCAAGGAGGAAGTAGTTGTTTGTGATGATGATGATCCTATAGATTTACCCACGGAAGATCTTTCAATTGATCAAATTAAGAAATCACCGGAAAATTCAGAAATCATTGGTCAACAAGATTCAAAAATCAATGATCTACCAAAAGAATGGAGAACTCATAGAGACCATCCTATTGACAAAATTATTGGTGATATTAACCAAGGAGTATCAACAAGATTGAATCTAAAAGATGCTTGCTTAAACATGGCGTTTGTTTCTCAAATTGAACCTACCAAAGTTGATGAAGCCTTAGGAGATGATCAATGGATTATTGCTATGCAAGAAGAATTAAATCAATTCGAGAGAAATCAAGTTTGGGAACTTGTTCCTAGACCAAGTGGTAAACACATCATAGGTACCCGATGGGTGTTTAAAAACAAACTTGATGAGAATGGTCTAATTGTTCGAAACAAAGCAAGGTTGGTTGCCCAAGGTTACAATCAAGAGGAAGGAATTGACTTTGAAGAAACATTTGCTCCGGTTGCAAGGTTAGAAGCTATACGTCTTTTACTTGCTTATGCTTGTTCATTAAATTTTCAGCTTTTTCAAATGGACGTCAAAAGCGCATTCTTGAATGGATACATCAATGAAGAAGTCTATGTCAAACAACCCCCGGGATTTGAAGACTTCAAACATCCTACACATGTCTTTAAGTTGAGAAAGGCTCTTTATGGCTTAAAGCAAGCACCAAGAGCATGGTATGATAGACTTAGCAATTTTTTGTGTGAAAAAGGTTTCGAAAAGGGTAAGGTTGATAAAACCTTGTTCATTAAGAAAATCCAAAGTAACACTTTATTGGTTCAAGTCTATGTTGATGATATCATTTTTGGATCGACTAAAAAAGAAATGTGTGAGGAATTCTCATTGATGATGCAAGGAGAATTCGAGATGTCTATGATGGGAAAGATGAACTACTTTCTTGGACTACAAATCAAGCAACTAGAAGATGGAATCTTCATCAATCAATCTAAGTATTGCAAAGAATTATTGAAAAAGTTTGATATGGACAATTGTAAAGCCATGAATACTCCAATGGGCTCCGGTACATATGTTGATCAAGATGAATTCGGTACTTCAATTGATATTACAAAGTAGAGAGGTATGATTGGTTCTTTATTGTACTTGACGGCAAGCCGTCCTGACATCATGTTTAGTGTTTGTCTTTGCGCTCGCTTTCAAGCAAATCCAAAAGAATCACACCTCATGGCAGTTAAAAGGATCATGAAGTATCTTAAAAGAACAATCAATGTCGGCCTATGGTATCCAAAAGCTAGTACTTGCACTTTAGTTGGTTATTCTGACGCAGATTATGCAGGTTGTAAAACTGATCGTAAAAGCACAAGTGGTACGTGTCACATTATTGGAAATGCATTAGTATCATGGACTTGTAAAAAGCAAGCATGTGTTTCTCTTAGCACGGCCGAAGCAGAATACATAGCAGCGGGTAGTTGTTGTGCACAAATTCTTTGGCTCAAGCAACAACTCCGTGATTACGGACTTGATCTCGGATGCATTCCTCTTCGATGCGACAATACAAGTGCTATCAATATTACAAAGAATCCGGTCATGCATTCAAGAACCAAACATATAGATATTCGACATCATTTTCTCCGCGATCATGTATTTAAAGGAGATGTCGAAGTCACTTTTGTGGATACTCATAACCAACTCGCATATATCTTCACTAAACCGCTTGCTCGAGAACCTTTCTTCAAAATCCGAAGAGAACTTGGTATTTTGGATGAAGGTGATATCTAATGTTTCTCTTAAGATGCACGTCTTAATTTTTATATGTATCTATTTCACTCTTTTTCCCCATCCTTTTTGATGTTAACAAAGGGGGAGAAGAATATGCATGTGTGTTGTTTTGTTTCAAAGAAATTGCAGGCCCAAATAAATATCAAACTCACTCCAAAATTCAAAGAATCGTGGACTTAGGGGGAGCATACAATTTAGGGGGAGCCTTGCATTTGCTCAACATGTTTTCTATACAAAACAACATAAACATTTCAAGAAATCGTTTTCAAGACTTGGTTGTCATCATCAAAAAGGGGGAGAATGTAATTGCAAGCTTCTCAAGTCATATTTAAAGCATGTCTTTTGATGAAGACAACATGGACATCAACATTCAATGGATGTGCAAAAAGCTTATCAACATCAAATAAAAGTCTTGAAGATTATTGAAGAATTATTGAAGAATCATCAAATGTCAAATATGGTATAAATAATTCTTAAAATCTTGAATATAGATGTTCACAATATGCATTCATCAACATATACATATTCCATAACTTTAAGATCAAGAAAACTTTGTTTGAAATATCTTTCAAAAAGTATTTTTGAAAATAACCCTTTAGGAACCGGTTCCTCCCTAACAGGGAACCGGGTTCCAGCATTTCTCAAAAAACATGTCCCTGGTTTTTGTACAAGGAACCGGGTTGTACCAATAGGGGAACCGGTTCCTGCGTGATATTTTTTGAATTCCAACTTATAACGTTCACTAAGAACCGGGTTCTGTCAGTGTCGGAACCGGTTCCTAGCGAACCAGTGCATCTTTTATTTTGTTTTTTAAACATTTTTCAAGTGGTATCTTTTCATGAATGCATTGCAACTTTTCATATGAATTGGCATGAATGAAGAGGTTCTTATGACTTTATAAAATGCATATTTTTTCAGTTTTAAAAAAAAAGAACAGATATAACATTTTCAAATAACAAAAAACCTTCTTCATATTAACAATTTTCTCATTCATTCAAATTGCACATAAACTTTCATGTGTTCATAATTTTGTGAAACTTGCCATATACACTTTCATTATCATTACAAGTTTCATACATACATTGTGAACATTTATATACATTGTTGAGAATTGTTTTTATCTTGAAGAAGAAGATCAATTGAAGATTGATAAAGCTCTCCATATACTTCAAACTAAATCATTGTATTACTTAAATAAATTATTCCCTTACTATCCAGGATTGTTGGAAGTAAGTGTTGTGATTTGAAGAGGATTGTTCTTCATTCACATTAGTGTTTGTTTGGTCTTAAAGGTGTTAAGAACCTTTGATCACCCTATAGGTTAGATGGTAAGCACAGGCTGTACAATCATTCTAACTATAGTGAAATCTCTTTCGTGTTGGAAAGGGGACTGGAGTACTCTCGGATTGTGAGGGGAACCAGGATATATCACCGTGTTCTTTACTTTTCCGCATTTATCGCTTTCATCACCATAATCAGGAAAAGATAAAGATATAATCAAAATCTTCAAACACTTAACCAAAAATTACCACCAAGCATTCTCATAAAACCGAATAAATTTTTATAAGACCTAATTCACCCCCCCCCCCCCCCCCTCTTAGGCACTCTGAGACTTACACATTAAAGCTAGGTTGGCGTTTTCATCTTCAGAACCAGTTTCATCTTCAGAAGAATCTGAGTCATCCCAGGTTGCCATCATTCCTTTCTTCTTTCCAAATCTCTTCTTTGGTCTTTCTTTTTGAAGCTTTGGACAATCACTTTTTAAGTGACCAGGTTCTTTGCATTCATAACAGATGATCTCTCTTCTGTTTGACTTTTTATGTCCAGAAGATTCTGGTTTATCTTCTGACTTCTTGAAGTTCCTGAACTTCTTTTGTCTGTGCTTCCACAAATGATTGATCCCTTTGGAGAGCAAATATAGTTCGTCTTCTTCTGAAGCTGATTCTTCAGAGTTTTCTTCTTCAGCCTGAAAAGCGTTAGTATCAAATTTCTTAATTGATTTAAGGGCTAGAGACTTACCTTGCTTCTGAGGCTCATGCTCATCCAGTTCAATCTCATGACTTCTGAGAGCGCTGATGAGTTCCTCTAGAGACACATTGTTCAGATCTTTTGACACCTTGAAAGCAGTGACCATTGGTGCCCATCTTCTGGGTAAGCTTCTGACGATCTTTTTCACGTGATCTGCTTTGGTATACCATTTGTTCAAAACTCTCAGACCAGCGATCAGAGTTTGAAACCTAGAGAACATTGCTTCTATAGACTCACGTTCTTCAACTTTGAAGGCTTCATACTTCTGAACTAAATCTAGAGCTTTAGACTCCTTAACTTGAGCGTTTCCTTCATGAGTCATTTTGAGAGACTCAAACATATCATGCGATGTATCTCTATTAGTGATTTTTTCATATTCTACTTTAGAGATAGCATTTAAAAAAATATTTCTAGCTCTGTGATTATTTTTAAAATCAGCTTTTTGTTGTCTATCCATATTTTTCTATCCACTTTGTTTCCTTCTGAATCTGTAGGATGTTTGTAACCATCCAAGACTATATCCCAAAGATCACTATCATGACCTAGAAATAAACTTTCTAGTCTATCTTTCCAGTACTCAAAATCTTCTCCATCAAACACTTGAGGTTTGTTATAACTATTATTGTTTTGTTCAACGGCCATTGTGTTTTCTTCTGGATCTTTTCCTGACATGATTAAGTGTTGAGCTCAGAGTCAAGCTCTGATACCAATTTAAGGGGTAAGAAAACACTTATAAGGGGGGGGGGGGGGGAGGGGTTGAATAAGTGTCTCTTTTCTTTTTTAATACAAAGCTCAAAACAATAATGGAATAACACAGTTATTTTTATCCTGGTTCGCTTGAACTCAAACTGCTCCAGTCCACCCGCCAAGGTGATTTCGCCTTTCTCAATAAGGACTTAATCCACTATAATCAACTGATTACAATCACACAACAACTGTTGTGACTAACAATGCACAAGTAATCTTACAAGTGACTAACCACACTAAGACTTAAATCTAGTCCTAGTCTTCTTGAGAAATCTGACCAAACTTGGTCTCTCAAGGAACAAATACAGAAGTATAATCTTTACAGATAATTGAAATATAGTTTGCTTCTAATCAAGCTATATCACAACTGTGATTTTTCTTAGAATGTAATACACAAAATGTATGAACTATGAGTTTGTAAGCTTTTGAATCTTTCACGTAGTTTCTTGTTTTAACATTGTTGTTGGCTTGTAATAAATGTCCTTCTATTTATAGTAGGAAAAATAAGACCGTTGGTGCCTTCAAAGGAAATGGAGAGCATTAAATGCTTTGCGTGTATCCTTGCAAAATTCCATTCTCCAAGAAACTAGTTGTAGGCACTTGAGTGCTTTCAGCCATCTTTGCATTAATTAGCAAACGTCAGAATGTAAGAACGTGTTTCCTTTGCTTTGACAAGACACGTTGATTAAGATGTTGTTTCAGTATTTGCTTTAACTCAGAACATGCTTCATTCAACTTCTGGTCAGAGTGTTGCTTGATAAGATCTTTGAACAACGCTTGCTTTCAAGTTATCTTTAGAATCAAGAAGCCTGCTAGAAGTTAGAAGATACATTTAAAAAATAAAGGTTCTTACCAGAGTCAGTAGATGCGTTTGAATAAAAGGTTCTTTTATCAAAGAACTTTTTCATAATCTTTGCTTAGTACTTTGCAATGTTTCTTGTCAGAACATTAACTAAGACATTTAAAACACATTCATTAGAGCATAAATTATCTTAAATATAATTTAGTTATCATCAAAACACTTGGGATAGGTCAGAACTAATCTTGTTCTTTCACCTATGACCATGCCCCTTGTGAGGAGAGCTTTCACTTCTTTCTGCCCCTTGGATAGGTTCAAGAACATCTCTTGAAGTTGAGCGTTTTGAGCCTGGATGTATTTGATAGTCTTCTCTAGAGCCATCTCTACTGAAATAAACAGTAGGAAGATAAGGAGACCTGAAAGGGGGAAACCTGTCATGATACGATGCATGATATGTGGATGCATGTTTTCAAGGATCTCTCGGGGTAAACACGAGAAAAATGTTAGAAATTGAACATCCTTGATTGGAGAACTTTGTATCGGTGGATGTCTTTCCGCGAGAATCAAGCTCACAATGTCAAGTGGGTCATAGCCCTTGACTCAAGTTGTTGTACTTGATCTTCGACAGCGTTTGTTTAGAGGAAAATGAATCCTCTTGCCCTTTGGTAGATGTCTGGTTCAACGTGACCCTGCATCAAAGACCCTCGAGATCCTTGAAATGGTTATTGAAAATGATATGGTATGATGTTATGATGTTATGTACAGATATGCGACGTAAGCAAGTTATATACAAATAATCATATTCACACAAAGCAGACAAGTCCTTAGGTTTAGGCTTGCACGGAGCTCGTAGGTAAGTACCCTCTTGAAGTCTAGTTGGCTCAACCTGTCCTATAAATAGTAACCTGGTTCTAAGGAGATCAATATCACTGGATGGTTTCTTTGTTCATTGTTTCAATTAAGCCTCTTACCGACGACCGAAATATTCCAAGGAAACAACCCTCAATGAGTGTAGTATCGAGTATCTACCAACATCGGACTGCACCAAAGCCGGTCATCTCACTACATCCTAAAAGGCCAAGTTGGTCAAGTAAGGTTCTAAGGTCAGTTGATGTTTCATGACACCATGCGGCGGCCCCATACTCTCCTTGATTCAACTCAAGGGTTACCGGTACCAACCAAAGTGCCACATCAATGTAGCTACTACTTCAACCATGTCGGTATACCCCACTCAGTTCCCTCACAGTTTATTGCTACTTACCTAAAAGGTTCCCCCAAATCCGGGTGTAGGATTTAAAACAAACCCAAACAAGGAACCAAAGAAGTAAAGCATACAAGTCAAATAATATAAGCATGTAAAGGTGATCTAAAACCCTAAGGTAACCCCACTTTTCATTTGAATCCTCAACAGAGTCGCCAGTTCTGTGATATGGTGGGAGAACTGACTTGAGGTTTTGCGTTTGTGTTTGCAAATGTTTCGGTTTAGCAAGAGTCGCCACCGACTTTTTATTTTATCCAAAGGAAAGGTCAAAAAACATAGGAAAGACCTTTGAGATGTTTTCTTGGGTTCGGGGGGTAGATTATGAAAAGGGAAGGTGCTAGCACCCTTTTCATCCATGGTTTTCCATGGGCTCTTAGTTACTTGTTTAGATCACTTGCTTTTGCTTTTCAATTGTTTGAAGTGGTGCTTTGTGTGTGGTTTTGAAAATGTTTTGAAAAGAGGCCTTGTTTAGGCAACCTTTGTAACAATTCTTGTTTGAATG
This sequence comes from Vicia faba, assembly GCA_948472305.1. Classification (NCBI taxonomy): domain Eukaryota; kingdom Viridiplantae; phylum Streptophyta; class Magnoliopsida; order Fabales; family Fabaceae; genus Vicia; species Vicia faba. The sequence continues at coordinate 919,934,529 of OX451736.1, read as the reverse complement.
TTTTACAAAGGTGTTTGTCTTTTGAAAATATGTTTCAATGTTTGAAAGTTTTGTTTTGCGAAATGTTTTGTGTGTTTTGAAATTAGCAAGGATGTTTTGCAAGTTTGATCAAGTAACTAGGAGTTGTCTACCCTAACTCAAAGATCTTTCCTACACATTTTTAACCCTTTGACATTGTTGTTTTACCATTTTATTTGGTAAACAACCTTGTGTTTGGATGTTAAACGGGACAGGTGTGGGTCATCGTATGGTCATGATAACAATATTGCCAAGTATCTTAGCAAGTTTTTTGAGGGACTATATCATTTTTGTATAGGCAACCAAGATAGCGTCATCGAGGGACTATGATCTTTTTGTTTTGTTTTGTTTTGCCAAGATACTCAACATGCATACCATGGCCATTTTAAAGGCAACAAGTGGATGAAACCCTAGGGGTGCTTGTGTGCATTGTGTTTTCATTTTCATGCATTTTTGTCTTGTTTTAGTCAAGCTATTTGTTTGATTTTGGATTTTTGCATACAAACTCTAATCTTTCTATCATGCATATTTGAAAGCAATAAAGTGCGTAAAAAGAAATCTACAATTATTACAACATGATTATGGGGAGAGGGGCACAAGTTTGAATACGGGGTATTTGCAAGAAAATAAAACCCTAAGATTATTACAACCATATTGAATTCTTTGTACAAATAAATAAATGGACAAGTATTTAAATGTGAAATATAAGTATAAATATGCAAAGATGTTTTTTTTTGTATTATTTTTATGTATGTAAAATAAAGTAATTAATGTCTCAAAAATAATAAAAATAAAAATGATTATTTTTATTAAGGGTGGAAACCCTAATTTGTGTTAAGAAAATATAAATATATATATATATTATAACATTTATTTATTCACAAGAAAATAAAATAAAATATATACAAAATGTTAAAAATTAAATGTGTGAGAAAATATTATTTAAGTATATAAATAATAAAAATAAAAAAATATAATATTTTTTGTATTAATTATAAGTTTTATTTAAGAAAATAAAAGTATATTATTTATTAATTATTTCTATGTCCAAAATATAATAAAAAATAATAAAATAAAATGTGAAAATTTAAGAAAATGTTTTTGGAAAACTTTAATGTTTAGAAAAATAAATAAAAGTCAGAAAATAAAAAGGAAATTCAAAAATATAAAAAATAATGAAAATGGGCCAGGGGGTGCAAAAAGCCCAAAGGAGGGTGCAAATAGTAGGAACAAAAAGGCCCAACCCAAAGTCCAGCTTCGTCTTCAACCTTTGAACAAGAAAACACGCGCTATGTACAAATTTGTATCTCCTGTTTCAATGCTTAAAAACAAAAACGTGTAACATGAAAGTTATAGAGCATGATCATACGATTCTAACCATATAAAAAACTTAATCTAACTCTCAAAGACCATAGAGAATTTCTCTGGCCCTAATTTCTAACCTAGTTTTTTTCAGAAAGTTCATCATTCAAATTCTCCCAGCTCAGTTAACTTAAATGAAATCTATGCATATGTACAACTTAAGGGCAATGAGTACTACATTTTTTATTCACAAACTTAAGCCTAATGTTTCCTAAATATAGAGATAGAAGTTTGAACTTTACCTGTTTCAGTCAAGCTCAAGTATGGCAATGCAGGGGTTTTCAGTGAGATCTGAGATGCTTGTGAGCTTGCTTGAAGTTCCTTGGAGTTTCCCAATGCTTAGCTAGCTTTGAACTTGCCTGAATAAGCTTGTAGAAGTCAACCTGCACAGTCAGAATTCAAAAATGGTGAAGCTTGAAAACAAGATTACAGTTGCTGGCCAATGGTTGGGATAGCTTAGGTGTGTTGTTTATAATGTGTTTGAAGTGGTTGCAAGCAAACCGCACGAGTGGATTTTGCTTTGGATGTCAAACTGCAGAAGTTGACCTGTTTTGCAAGAAAATGTGATTTTGGTGTTTTGGAAGGTTTGACAAGTGGTTAGCTTGTGCTTCTGACTTAGTGTGATATGCCAAACTTGTTTGAAATGTTTACAACACTTGGTTATATCTGATACAAGAGTTGTGGTGATTTTGCAAGGTTTCTTGGTTTTGAAGCAAAAGTGAGAAGTGACCATGCTATGGCCTGTACAGGCCTCCTTCTTAGCTGCACAAAGTTTTTGTACTTTTCCATAAGTTTTTGGAGTTGGTTTGCTACAAAGGGATGGGTTCAAGGCTCAAGGGAAACAAAAATGCATAAAGTGAACTTTATCAAAATAACATTGTTAACTTTTTTCCATTTTTAGATTAATCCTTTGTGTAATTTTCCACTGATCAGAACAATGCCTTAATCCATTGTGTTTGCATTCAATTTTTGAGTGTGGAAAGGTTTAAGTACCTGTAAACAAGTACAAGCAAGGCTGGACAAAAATTGCAACTTGTAGCAACATGAAAAATGCCATAGATCAAAGTGACATTTTACCAAATTCAAACATTCGATTCTCCCTAACCATAAATGATTTTGGAGAGTTCTTAGACATTTTGGAAATCTTGTAACATGATCTACAATCCATATTTGAAATTAATTTTGAGATTCCAATTGGAACTATGTGAAAAATTGCCATGAAGATAGGTCAAAATCCTGCCTAAACTAGGGCAAAATTTCACTAAGTTAGAAAGTTTTTGGACCCTTGTTCATAAAATCATAACTTGAGATCCAAGCATCCTTTGGGAAAACTTTTTGAATCAAAGTTGTAGATTTTGTGGAGGACTACAACTTTAGTGTTGGAAGTTGTCTTTGAATCCAATTGCATCATGGTGAAAAAGTTGGGCAAAGTTGGGAAAAAATAAGAAAATTTTATAACTTAGAAAAATTCTAAGTTATGAAAATTTTCAATCTTAAACCCTAATTTGAAAAATTAGTTTTCTTGGTGATCAAGTTTCATGTTTTGACACATCTTGATGAAAAATGACCCTTGGAACTTGATTTTGACCAAAAAGCCAAAGTTTGACTTTTTAGTGTGTACAGTTGATTTTTGATTAGTTGACTGGAAAATCCATCTGTCAATCCAATGCATTTGGGATCTTTTGAATCTTGTGATTAGGTCAAGATGATGCCATTTTACCCTTTTGATGATCTGATCAAATTTCTTGAAGAGTTATGGTCCCAACTTGATCAAATGGTCCATATGAGCCTATAATGTTGATGTGGATAAAAAATTATGAGGTTTGACTGTAAATTGACCACAATTGACTTTTTCTCCAATACAATTGATTTTTGGGTCAACTGTCCAATTGACTGGGCAAAAATTTGATTCAAGGCTTGAAACTTGGTATGAGAAATCTTAGGAGTCCAACATGAAGTATGGAAGTCACATGGGGCATTAGAATTCCAAAATTCCTTGTGCAAACTCAAACCCTAATTTCAGGTCAACAGTGCAACGAGATGTCTTGAGCAGAGCAAACTCTAGCTTGGTCTTGAGTTCAAAGAATCTTGTGAGGGGAAATCTTGATAAAATGAGAGGGCAAATTTTAGGGTACAATAGCACCGTTATTACATTAGGTGTTTCTGGGGGATCAAACTCAATCTCTTTCGCATCGATAAGGTCTTGTACCTTATTTTTCAAGGCCCAACAGTCGTTTGTATCATGCCTCCTTCTTTCAGAATGATAGGCACATCGAGCGTTTGGGTTGTAGAAAGGAGAAGCAGTGTTGGGGTTCTTGGGGGCTAATTTTAAAGTTGCCAGATTGGTCTTCAAAAGGTGTGGCAAGACCTGGGACATTGTCATGTTGATCCGGGTGAACCGTCTCCTGGGCGCTTCTGGCTTGCACTGATAATTTTTCTATTGATTTGGAATAGGATTAGAAATCATAACAGCCCCTACCATCGGGCGACGTTCAGTTTTGTTTTGATTCCTATGGTCATATGCATCACTGACCTCCTTCTTTCCAACAAATGGTTTCTTCATCATGCTCGAGGATGCATCTCTTTGAATTTTGCCATTTTTTATACCGGCTTTGACCCGCTCACCAGTCATAATTAATTCAGTAAATCCAGCTGAGGAACTTTTGATCAGGTGGTTGAAGAATGGACCTGATAAGGTTCCTAGGAACATATCGACTAATTCTCTGTCAGAAGAGGGGGCTGGACTCTGCCTGCGAGATCCCTCCATTTTTGGACATAGGTTTTGAAACCTTCACCTGCACCCATAGACATGCCTTGCAATTACGTCTGAGTTGGAGATAAGTCAGCATTATACTAGTATTGTTTGTAAAAGGCGGCAGCCAAATCTTCCCAATTGCGAATATTGGTCCCTTCCAACTGATAGAACCAATCCAACTGCGTCCCTGACAAGCTCTCCTAGAAAAAATGCACCCACAGATCCTTATCAGTCGTATGGGGTTGAATCTTTCTGACGTATGACCTTAAATGCAGCTTCGGGTAAGAGACACTGTCATATTTAGAGAAAGTGGGGACCTTGAATTTCTGCGGGATAACCACCCCTGAGACAGGTCCTAACTCTTCAAAATCCAATCTGGGTACCCTCTGGACCTCCATAGCATTCAAACGATCCTCTAGCTCTTTGTATTTATTATCAGCAGGAGGATATTGTTCCTCAGAGTAGTCAGGTTCTTCCTCTTCTTCAGATTCTAGGTTGTTGTTCACTTCCTTGGTCCTGTCTTCTTGATTATCTCCTTCACCTGATGATGTAAGAAAGTCTAAAGTCCGTTTGGCTTGTCCTTTGAACCTTCTTCCCATGATCACAATACCAGGTGGTTTCTTTGATTTCTTCTTCTTCTCTTTGTCCAGTAGAGTCTTTAACTCCTCTTGTCCTTTTGTCAGAGTCAAGAGCATTTGTTGAAACTGGACGTTCTGCGCCTGAAGATATTTCACTGTCTGTTAAATATCCATCTCATTGAAATAAACAGTAGAAGGATAAGGAGACCTGTTGTAAGAAACCTGTATGATGTTATGATGAATGAAGATGCAATATGCAAATGATTTCAAAGAAATTAGAGATTTAAATTTGTTCAAACCAAAAAAGAACACACGTTATATTAATAAAACCAAGTTTGAGTACATCATGCCTCTTTGGGTTTACAATGAAAGAAACAACATACAACAAAAAACTCCTAAGGAAAAAAGGTTGAACGCATCCTCTTTGGAGCGATGTAGGCGTTCAGATTCCGCTCTTCATGAAGCTGCTTGGTGAGTTCCAGAACCTTCTTCTCACTGGCGTAAAATTAGGCTTCAAAGGTGTCTCTCTCTTCCTTCAACTGAACCCAAGCTTTTTGCAAGTCTTCGAGAGAGGTAGGCATGTCAGGATGAAGGACAATGTATGGGACATCTCCTTCAACAACAGGCTCTATGATAACAGGAAGGGTGGAAGGGTAAGGCATCACGAGTCTATGAGCACGAGCCCGTACCCACCTAAGGTAAGGCTTGAGAGGGATAAAGTTTTTGTGTCCCAAAGTCCTACTGTCTACCTTGTTCACCATTCTCCAAGCTCGTGTAAACCTCTGGCGATAACCTTGGTCTTCTTTGTCATAGTAGAACACGAGACCTTGAATGAGCATCTCATGAGGGCCGTCTCTTGGGCATACCTAAACTGTTGAAGATCTAAGCAGGGATTGTAGGTGATACCTCCCCTAATACCAAGCAGAGGGACATTAGGGAATTCCCACAGCGGTCAATGATAGAGACATCTTCCAAGGATCTCGAACACTAATGGATGTCAAAATGGGTGAGGGACATCATCCTTTGAGACCATGTTAGTGTTTGCTCGTTCTTCAATGCTGATTGAGGTAGGTGTAAAGTGAACCACTTAGCGAGTAGGGGGATACAACACAAGAGAGTACCTCTTTTCTTCATGGTGCGGGTATGAAGGCAATGCAAGATGTCTCCCAGTAAGGTAGGTACGGGATTGCGAGAGAGAAAGACTTTGATGGCATTAACATCTATGAATTGCTCCGAATTGGGGAACAGAACCAAACCATAAATGAAAAGAGCCAGGACGTCTTCAAAATCTTGGAAATCCATGTCGTCCTAGAATGAACGAGCCTTCTCCAATAGAAACTTGGCTAGGAAACCTTTAACCCCGCTTTGTGTTTCCCAATTGGCTATGATGTCGGCTCTCTTCAGACGCAAAGCTTCGGTGATGACTTCAGGTTTTAGAATCCCCTCTAAACCGGTGAATGGTATCTGATCAAGCACGGGTACCCCTAAGAGTAGAGATAACTCTTCCAGTGTAGGTACAAACTGATAGTCCTGGAAAGTGAAACAATGATGTATAGGATCAAAGAATTGGAACAACACACACATCATCTCTTCTTGGAAATTGGATGTAGCCAAACTTAGGAGTCGATCGTATTTCTTGGTAAAAGGAGAATCCTCGGGCACTCTTGAGGCTAACTCCTGAAGTTGAGGGTGTGCTTTTACAAAGCTGATTCAGATGGTGTTTCTTCGGACGAAATCCTGACCTACAAAACAAAAACAAAGATAAATTTCTAAATCCTTGAAATGGTTAGTAAGTATGCTCATGATGCTTATGATGTTTATGATGTTATGTACAAGTAAATATATACACATACAACAAACAAGTTCCTATGTTTTAGGCTTGCATGGGGTTTTATAGGTAAGCACCCTCTTGAAGTTTAGTTGGCTCAACCTGTCCTAGTAATAGTGATCGGGTTCTAAAGGATCTCAATATCACTGACCTTTCTCTTAGGCATTGTCTCAGCACAATCAATCTTTTCTTGTGGCCGAGATATCCCAAAAGTCTAGCCTCAATGAGTCTAATATCGAGTATCAACCAATTTTCAACTCTACACCGAAACCGATTATCTCACTATGTCCTAATGGCCAAGTTTGTTCAATTAGGGTTATAAAGTCAGTTAGTGCTTCATGACTCCACTCAGTGGCCCCGTATTCTCCTCGATTCACCATGAGGGATACCGGTACCCACAAATGCGTCACACTAACATAGTCATTGTTTCAACCATATCGGTCTACGCCGCACAGTTTCCATAATATATTGCTATTTACCTAAAAAGGTGTCCCAGATCCGGGTGAAGGATCAAAGCAAGCCCAATACAAAGAAAAATATAAAGCATGCAAAGAAACAAGTAAAAGTGATCAAACCCTAAGGTAACCCCGCTTTAATCTCCCCAGCAGAGTCGCCAGTTCTATGATACGGTGGGAGAATTGACTTGAGGTTTTGAATTTTGATCGCAATTGTGCGGACAACAAGAGTCACCACCGACTTTTATTTTATCCAAAAGGATAGGTAAAAAAGCACAAGAAAGACCTTTCGAGATTATTTCTCAGGTTCGGGGGTAAATTATGAAGAGGGAAGGTATTAGCACCCTTTTCATTCGTAGTTATCTACGGGCTCTTAGGTACTCGCTAGATCACTTACTTTTACTTTGACTATGTGCTTGTGGTGTGTGCTTTGAATGTATTTTGAAAATATCTTTGTAATGGCTCTCGTTTCTATAAGAATGCGTACAAAGCTTTGTTTCGAAAGATAGTTCAAAGATGTGTTCGTAGAATGTGTTTTTGAAAGTGGTTTTTGGAAAGATGTTTTGCAATGGTTCTCGTCTCCATAAGAACGTATATGAAATGTTTTGTCTTTTTAAAAAAAAAATTTTGAGATGAAAGTGTCGATGTAAAAAAAGGGTTTTTGTCATGAGTAAGCGAGTAACTAGGAGCGAATCTACCTACTCGAAAGGTATTAAATGTTCTTTTCTTCCTCCTTTAGATGTTGCTATCTTACCATTGATTTGGTAAGAAGCCCCATCATTGGATGTGAAGGGACAGGCGCGGGTCAATTTTACAGTCATCGAAAGCAACTTATGAGACGCTTTAGCAATTTTTCGTAAGGGACTAGATCGTTTTACCGGAGGCAACATCGAGGGTCATCGAGGGACTACGATATTTTTTATCGAAGGGTCTTTGCTAAAACATCCCATGTTCGAGGGACATGATTGTATTTCCAAGGCAACAAGCGGGGTTACCCTAGAGGTGCGCGTGTGAAAAGTGTTTTTGATTCAAGTTAATTTTGTCTTTGAAATTAGGTTATCTAGCAACTGATTTAAAATCTTGCCATACATGCCTAATTACTATGCAGTATAAGGAAAACAATAAATTGTGGAAATTGAAATTCTACGCTATTACAGAGTTTTCGGGAATGGGGGTACAAAACTTACAAATGGGGATGGATTAACGCAATTAAATGTCCAAATAGGAAAACAATACAACCAAATCGAATTGAGCAATTAATCGAAATTACAACATGTTTATGAAGTAAAATTAATTAACAAAATAAAGATAAGGAAATAAGATACTTGTTTTTTTTGTTTGAAAAGTTTGAAAAGAAAAAATAAAAAAAAATCTTTTCTATTAATTAGCTAAAGAATTAAATCAAACGCATGTATTTTTGTCTTTTAGGGTTTTTGTTATTTAAGAAATTGAATAAACACATTAAAGCTTAAGCACAAAATAATTAGTAAAATTATTTACAAAGTTTTTCCTATATTAAATTAGAACTAAGCTAAATTGTGAAAATTAATTAACAAAAATTATGATTTATTAAATTAGTAAAACCAAATTAAATAATTAAAACAAAACAAAATGGAAGGGTGGTGTTAAATTGAAAAATGAGGTGATGCTGTCCTTTTTTGAGTATGGGCTTTAGGGGGTTAAGCCCCATGGTTTTTTTTTTTGTTTTAACAAAAAAAAAGAAGATGAAACAAACAAATCAAAAAGAGATAGGAAAAAAAACGTCCCCAGGGGTCTCGAACCCGGGACCTCCTCTTCCAAACGCTAATGCCTTTGCCATCGCACCAAACGCTCATTCATTATCTTAATTACTTTCACAAATATCTATTGTGAAACTTAAAAAATGGGCTGGGCCAAAATAAACCAGGCCCAAACCCGGTTTTAGGAAGGGATTGGAATGGGGTGGAACCCTAAACAGAAGAAAGACATTGTTGTTGTTATTGTTTCAATTTGGGAAAGGAAAACAAAATTGGAAAAAACTTATCTCTCTTCCTAATTCTCACGCTAATCTTCTTCCTCCCTCTCTCTCGATACCTATGCTCTAATGGCTTATCATCCTTCCCCTCTGTTATCTCTCTTGTCTCTAGCTAAAATCGTTCCCAGCGAAACCCTAAATTCCCAAATCAAAATGCTACAACGATTGCAACAGGGTAAGGGAAGGTAAGAGCGAATCAAATCGAAATTAATAATGTGTTACCTCTTTTTCAGCCTCCAAGGTATGTTCTAAATCTATGCTTTGCCTCTTCTTCTGATTTGCGTGTGGTTTTTTGTATGTTTTTGGATTTGTAGAGATGGTTAGGGTTTTATTCATGAGACAGAAGGAGTATATATATGAATGGGTTTGTGAATGAAGAGGTTGAGTTCAGTTTGTCATTTTTATGAATGTTGGTTGGGATGAAATTTGTATGATCTGTGTTTGATACCAGTTGTGGTGATGGATACTAGTCTATCTTTTGTTTGGTTTTCTACTGTCTGGGATTTTTTGTATGTTTGACAAGAGGTTATGGTTTTGATGGAATCAAGTTGTTGGTTTGGTTTTGCTCTTGGTTCGTATATTTTCTGGTTTTGCTGTTTTGTTTTGTATATTGCCTTGCTGTTTTTGCTGCTTGGTTGGTTTGTATATTGTATTGGCCTCCTTTCCTTTGTGAAATAGCTATTGGTTTTATAATGAAAATAGGGTGAAAAGTGTGTGGGGGGGGGGGAAATCTTAGGGTTTGAATATTTTATGATATGCTGACTTTGAAATCTTAAGGTGCAGGCCTTAAGTTGCCTCTTTTGTGCAACATTTGGGCTGAGTCTAGGCAGAGCTGACTTTGGCATTTTGCGTAAACTAGGTGATATCCTTCAACTTGTCTCTTTCCTCTTTTGTCTTTCAATGAAAATGTAAGGCTATTGCTTTTTTCACAAGAAATTCTGAAGGGTTTGTAAAGCTTTTGGAAAATGATGATGCATTTTGTTTGTTGAACAAGCTTGCCATGTTGTTTTGTTGTGATACTTGTTTGCAGGCTTGCCCTGCTGTTCTGTTGATTGCAGGTTCATTGGCTTATGTACTTGGCAGCTTGCTTGCTTGTTGCAGGTTTGCAGCATGCTTTTGCTGCTATGTTTACAGCAGCTGCTGCATATATGTTGCAGGTTTTGGACAGTCTGCCTTTTGCTTGGACCCTGTTGTGATATTTTGTTGCTGTTTTGACAGCCTTGGGCTTGCTTGCTGTTTTGGTTGGCTTTGCAGGCTTTGGGCAGCATGCTTGCTGCTATATGGCTGTCTTTCTTTGTTGACTTACTTTCTGTAAATGTAATGCAACCCTGTTTTGTTTGGACTGTTGCAGTAGCTTGTTTCTCATTTGTTTTGCAGTTTTTGACTTTGCCTTTGTAATGCTTGCAAATTTCTCTTTCCCTTTTTTGTGAACCAAGAAGGGCAACCCTTTTTTATGATTTGCAATTGGGGAAAATGGATTGTGATAAAAGAAACAAACATTCTGATTCCAAGTTGTAAACCCTAATGATGAATTATTCTTTTCACATATTACTTCACTTTGAATTTTTTGCTAACTTTTCTTTTCTTGTTTCATGAACGAAAAGCGAGACTTGGATGCAAATGATGGTTGGATGGCTTACTTTAAGATGAAGCCACAAATAAACAACACTCCCTCTTTGAAAACAAGAAATTGTAACTCTTTGTAAATAAGACAAAACTTTGTAATTTACCTTTATTTACGATGTAACAATACAAAGCCGTGAACAAACTTGTATGATGGGATTTTTGTACAGATCTTTGTATCTTAAATGAATTTTTGAAATTCCCAATTGGAATGGTTTGAAATGAAATACTTTATTCCGGTAACTGGAATTCTAAGTAATCACAAATGATCTTGTGATTTGTATTTCAAACAAACATGCACCTTGTACTCTAATTCCTAAACAAAATAAATGTTTAAGAATGTAATTCATTTAGTCGTTTTGAATCCAAAATCATGATTGTTTTAAATGATAGTCTTAATCTTCATATCTTGTCCAAACAAACATGCCCTGAGAATAGTCTTCAATCTTTCAGTAAACTGTGGTTAAGAAAATTCCAAATCAACAAATGCCTTGTGACAAGTCGATAATTTAAAAGTCTTCCAAACACAATTTTCCTTCGATTCTTTGAAAATAAACCCGTGAGCGTCATCACATATGACCATAAATAAAATAATCGTCTCAAAGCCCTGTAATTTGAAGAAATCACAATTCTTAGAAATCAGACGACTGTTATTTGAAATTAGGTCAAAATTCATGATGCGACTTTCAACGCATTCGAATTTTGGCAATCTTCAATGCATAATCAGTTCTTGATTTGTGAATAGAAATTAGAGATGGCATCAAGGAGAATCATACGCAAGAAAAACCGCTCAAAAATATTGAATAATGAAGAAGTTACGATCGTTTGAATTTGTTCTCGCAAAAGGTCAATTTTTGGGTCGATGTAGTTGTTTTCAGTTATCTGAACCATTGATTGAGCAAACTTGCAATGCAAGGTTTGAAAACTGACTTAAATAAATCTTGAGGATACATGAAGACCTATGAACACCATTTGAAACCTTGAAAACTCAATTTTCTTTTGAGAAATGCAAAACCCTAATTGCTGATTTACTTCATGGGAAGAGAATCTGTCTGATCGATTTCTGAGCCAAATTGAATATTCGAGAAACCCTAGGATTGTATCTTGTATGAAAAATAAGAGGGAAAATTTTGGGGTACAACAAGAGGTAAGGGGATTTATTTTCTCCTAAGCCTCAGTCAGATGCTAGTTGCTCACTTCCCGATTCAGGTGATTGGAAGAAGGATGCCACCAGATATGCGGAAGAGAACCAAAGGTTGAAGGCTCAGATTTCCAGGCTTATAGGGAAGCGTCAGCGTATAGAGTGATCTCTGACAGCTTTACTTCTCAGGGTTTTAGACTTTATTTTTATCTTGTACTTGGGATTGTTGAGACTTGTAACCCATTTTGAAGGTATTATAATAAAAAATTCCAGTATTTTCAAATGTGTTATTACTTTGATATTTGCAATATGTCTATAAACTTTAAATCCCTTGAAATACTAAATAACAAAATAAAATCATATGCATTGCATATCATGCATCATATTGTACATATTTCTTGCATTTGTTATGCATATCCAGGTGTCTTACCAAGCTTCTTTACTTCGTTCAGCAAGCTGACTCACCACTACAACACTCGGCCTAATTTCAGAAGGAAGATGGACAACTTAGAACAAGAGAATCGCGAGCTGCGCGAGGAAGTTTCTAATTTGAAGGCCGGCATGGCAAATCATACTGCTCTGATGGAATCTCTGGTGGCTGCTCAGAATCAGCCAACGAGTGTTCAACCTCAACCAACAAGGGCTACTGCTGAAGCTCCGACTGTTCCTGTGTCTGCTACTCCAGCTGTTGTTCAGAATCGCATGCCTCAAGGTTATCCATGGGGAATGCCATAGAAATTTGCGCCTGAAGGTTTCAATCTCGGTCCTCAAGACACCCCAGTTGTTCAGATTATTGTTACTCTTGCACCTCCTGTGGTGCATGCTGCTTCTGCTGCACCTCCTTCGATGAATATGGTTTCGTTTGTTAATGATGATGTGTGTCGTCCTTTTCCTCCACCAAGTGAAGACTTAGGTCTCTATGACATAATGGATGATTTTCAAGAGCAGTTTGATAATATGTAGAGAGAGATGAAGGCCCTCAGAGAAAAAGAGTTATTCGGGCAGAATGTGAATGAATTATGCTTGGTTCCGAATGTTAAGATACCTACAAAGTTTAAGGTCCCAGAGTTTGAGAAGTACAAGGGCAACACTTTCCCTCGTGCTCATCTAGTAATGTATGTAAGGAGAATGTCTACCCATACTGATGATCAGCGTCTGCTGATTCACTTTTTTCAGAATAGTTTGACCGGTGCTGCACTGAAGTGGTATATGAGTTTGGGCAGCATCAATATCCGTACTTTTAATGACTTGTGAGAAGCACTTATTAGTCAATACAATTACAACGTGGTTATGGCGCCTGACCGTGATCAACTCAAGGCCATGGTTCAGAAAGACAGGGAATCATTCAAAGAATATGTACAAAGATGGCGTGAGATATCCGCCCAAGTGATTCCTCCCATGGAAGAGAAGGAGATGACTAAGATTTTCTTGAAAACTCTAGGTGCTTTCTACTATTAAAGGATGGTAGCAAGTGCACCAAGTGACTTTACTGAAATGGTAGGCATGGGTATCCGTTTAGAAGAGGCTGTAAGAGAGGGCCGTCTAACGAAGAGTGAAGGATCTGGAGGTGTGAAGAAGCCATCTTATGGGTTTACCAAGAAGAAGGAAGGGGATGCAAATGCTGTTGTGCAAGAGAGGAGGGTTAATCCTCCTAGAAGAAATTATCAGCATCATCAGCAAGTTGCCTCAGTTACTCCAGTTGTTAGTGTAGCTCCAACCACCCTTGCTTATCAGAGACCATCCCAGCAGGGGAATCAAGGTCATAATCAGAGAAGGGAGAGTTATGACCCTATTCTTATGAGTTATACAAAGTTACTACCGGCCTTGATTCAGAAGAAGTTGGTTCAAACACGACCACCTCCCGTTGTACCGTCACCTTTGCCTTCGTATTACAAGGCAGACCAAACATGTGCTTTTCATCAGGGAGCACCAGGACACAATGTTGAGAATTGTTATCCTTTGAAGACTGAGGTGCAGAAATTGGTGAAGTCTGGTATTCTATCTTTCAAGGATGTGGGTCATAATGTGAAAGACAATCCTCTACCCAAGCATGGAGGAGAAAACGCTGTGAATATGGTGGCCGGTTGTCCAGGCACCTTCCAGATTTTTGATATTCATCTGGCTAGAGGAGATTTGGTGAAAATGCATGCAGACCTATGTGAATTTAGCTACTATATACATGACCATTTCGGTTGTGCTATTTGCAATACAGACATACAGGGTTGCAATAAGATAAAGGCTGATTTGCAGGAGATGATGGATGAGGGCCTCATCCATATAATCAGGCCTAGGGCAGAGTATGAAGAGGAGGTGAATATGGTTTCTGGGTGTCTGGGAGAGTTCAGAATTTTTTATGTGGAGTATATGAATGAAGACATTTTACAATTGCATGATACTTCCCGAGGATGTTCTATTGTGAGGAAAGGTGTTCAGTTGTTATTGGATGATGGAATTATCAAGGTTACGAGTCAAAAGGATGATTACCATGAAGTTGATATGATTGAGGTTTGTTTGGATGAAGAAGAGTCGGATGATGAGTATGCCTTTACAGATGAGTATTTCTCCTCAGATGAGGATTTGTTTTCTAGAGATGACTCAATAGTGACTGATTATGTTGAAGAAGGGGTAAACGTTATTGTGCCCTGTTTTGGTGCACCCGCCCATTTTGAAGTTGAGTATTATAGCAAGCCAGCTGTTACCCCCATTGGTGATTAGTTTGCCAGGTCCTGTCCCCTACAAGTCAAATAAGATTGTACCCTACAAGTATAACGCTACAATATTAGAGGATGGTGTGGAAGTTCCCATCCAGCCAATGCCTGATGTTGGAAATATAGATGAAACTAGCAGAGTGACCCACAGTGGTCGTGTGTTTGCACTAGTTGTTCGTGGATTTTGTACCCCAAAATTTGCCCTCCAATATTTCTTAAAACATTGCAAGAAAGATCCTCAAGTTGCTCAAGGTAGTCCAATGATTGGCCAGACAAGCTCTCTCCTAAGGCAGTCTACCCCAAATTAGGGTTTCATGTTGCATCAAGATCCTTGAGTCCAAGTGATCCCAAGTGCTCACCAATGTCCTAATATGTTCTCAAGATCATCCATGTCAAGTTTCAAGCCTTGCAGAAGATGTTTTCTCAGTCAATTGCTCAAAGGTCCAAAACTCGACTATGCTAGGGCAAAAGTCAACTGTGACCCATATACAGTCAAACTTCAAGATTTTTGGTCAACATTATCATTTTGAAGGATATTTCATTATTTTATCAAGGGTTGATCATGATTCATCAAGGATTTCTCATAATTCATCAAGATTCAAAAGTTGCTAAATTAGGGTTTTGTAGGAAAAGTCAACTCAACTTTGACCAAGCATAACTTTCATATACTTTATGAGAAATGACCCTTACAAATCTCATTTTGAAGAGGATTCAATTCTCTACAATCAATATTCATCTCCCAAGTTCAAAATATGCACTCAAAAGAAGTTATGAATTTGAACATTATAGGTCATTTTGAAAAGTCAACAAAAACACCTTTTTTGTCAAAGCTTCATACATGAGCATGGAATATTACAATGAGATGATACCAAAAGGGTTGCTTAGAGGACATCTCAAGCTTTCTAAAAAGTCTAAGAACTCCTCCAAAGAGTCAAAATTGAGGAAGTTATGCATTGTTGAAGTTGACCTTTTTTGCAAAATTGTCAAAAGTCAACTATCCCCAAAACTTTAAATTTTGCCAAATGGGCCCAATCTTTTTCACTTGTTTTGAGTTGGCAGCATAGCCCACGTGCTCTAGCCCTTGTCACTTGTCCATATCTTATTTTTATTATTTATTTTGATTTTTATTTGAATTAATTTAAATTAAATCATAATAAATCAAATAAAATCCAAAATATTGATAACAAAGGATCTTGTGATTATTTCAGGCTTCATTATACAGCTAGCATCATTCAATTCGTGCCAAGCCTTAGATTGCACAAAAAGGTTGAAAAGAAGCCAAATTTAGAAGGTTGTTAAATGGAATCAAATCAATATCCAAAGCATTGAAAGAAGAAGATTTGGACACAACTATTAACCCTGATGCATTGCTGGATACATAAGGAGGCGAGGCAGATAAAAAAAGGTTGAAAACAGGTACTAGAGAGAAAACAAAATCATAAAAAATACCAAGAAAAGTGTGAGTTCGAAATCACAATTAGAGGCATTCTCAAAGCTTGCTATTGATACCAATCGCTTCCTGGCACTTTCTAGAAGCTAAAGCAATCCAGAACTGGTCCATTCTAATCCCAGAACACGCTGTAAGTCGCTCACAACCTCGCCCTGTTATTGAATTCGAATCTCATATTTTAGGCATTATTATATGGAATTGATCATACATTTTTAATCTATAGAGCATTTGCAAGCTTTTGGAATTATTCAATTTCATTTATATGGACTGAATCGAAATCCACCATTGTTAGGTTTTCGAGTTTGGTTTTAGGGTTTTTGTTTTCAAGTACAATTAGCCTTCGAAAGGGGTATGGTTGTGATCAGGAAGACGAGATGGACACAACCATGGCTTTAGATTTTGTTTCTATGACCTGTAGAGGATTTTGGAAATACACAGACCTGTAGCAACGGACTCTGTCCGTAGGTATAGGTGGTTTAACTTTTAGCCACGACACAAGTACAGGGATGAAGACGTGGCCAAATTCCATTGGCCTATTTGAACGTTAGCCCGCGTTTTGCTTTTATCTTCCACTAATATTCATTTTTTATATTATTATTAGTTTGTATTATATTAACAATAAAAAGCAAATTGCGTAGTGGTTACCAGGTGTGTGTTCAAGGCATTGAAGGCTGGAGGTAAGGGGTTCAATCTCTGCCTCTAGCATTTGTTATTTTTCCTAATTATTTCAGGTGATTCAGTGTGCGCTTACGCCTGATGCCCATCATACTCCTTACTCATCAACGTGCCAGATGGCCAGATGGCCAGATCTGGTGGCCACCATTGAAGGCACACCATATACTAAGTCGAACGCAACACACTGGATTGCAAAATTCAATATGGATTAGCATCATTGGGCCAAGGAAATTGCTATTCACACCCCTAACTTCAGGCCCATTTCTCATCTCTTTTTTTATTTTATTATTCTATTTAAATTATTTATTTATTTATTTTATTAACCAAAAAACAATTTTCTTTTTATCAAAAAAATCACCAAAAAATATGTTTTTATCCAATTAAAATCAGAACTTTTATTTTTCATCAATAAATATTAATTAAAATAATTAGGTTATTTATGTTAGATAACTTAAATTGATTTTGTAAATATTTAAAATTAATTAGAATCAATAGGTTTTAACACTAATTTAATTATTTTATTTCTTTCTTAAAATAACCAAAAATCCAAAAATATGACATCTAATTATTTTTCATTAATTTAATTTAATAACCAATTAATTTAGCATTTAATTTTAGGATGTAATTTCTTTTCTTAAAAAATATTAAAAACAACAAAAACATTTTCTGTTAATTAGGAGGGTCAAAACCCTAGTTTCACATTCGATCTAATTTTCTCTCGCGCTTTATTTTTAATTCGAATATTGTATCTGCTCCCAGTTTGTAATAATTAAATTAGGACATTTATTTATTTTTCTGCTTTTAAATTTCAAAGGGTTTGTTTTTGGCGATGTAAATACCCGACGCCTTGTAATAATTAGTTTAAATTCCACACTTTAATTTCTGCAAATATTCAACTGTTAGATGTTTGATAATAGGGCTTGCATGACAAGAATGAATGTTTAAATTTAAAACATTTAGATCACCCTAAACATGTGCAAAGATAAAAATAACTGAAATCAACACATTCACACATGCGCACTACTAGGGTACACCCCACTTGGTTGCCTTTGTAAATGATCATTGAGTATAGGTTGTTTTAGAGGTCGCCCTCTTGTCTAAAAGATCATAAGTTGCCCCAGAAAGGTTGCCTCGGATATCGTTGCCTCGGATAAATGATCTAAGACATTAGGGTTACCACTAAGACATCCTAACATTGCTTTAGTGACTGTGTGTCCCTCTTTCGAATTGACCCTCAAACTTCAATGATGGTGCTACCTACTCACTAATAGTGGGATAGCATTGTCTAAAGGAAACAAGCATAGAACGATTCTTTTTTCGAGTAGGTATATTAGTTCTTAGATAATTGCTCATCCAAAACAAAACTTTTTCACACTTACACTCTTTTACAAACAGGTTTTCAAAAACGCTTCATTACACTCTTGAGGACAAAAGCAAGAGTTAAATTTAAGTTAAAACAAAAACTTTTCAAACCCACAAACACAAAGAAATTTTTTTTGAAAACAATGAGCAAGTACCTAAGAGCCCGTAGATAACTATGGATAGAAAGGGTGCTAATACCTTCCCTTTCTATAATCTACCCCCCGTACTCAGAATATCTCGAAAAAGGAATTTTTCTGTGCTTTTTTCCTTTACTTGTTGGATAAAATAAAAGTCGGTGGCGACTCTTGCTTACCGCAACATTTTGCGAAAACAAACACAAAACGTAAACCAGCATTCCCAAAACAGTCAGTTCTTCCACCGTATACAGAACTGGCGACTCTGCTGGGGAGTTAATAAGTGAGGTGTACCTTAGGAATAGTTCATCATATTGTTTTCAATTGTTTGATCTGTATGCTTTATCTTTGTGGGTTTGAATTGGAGTTACTATAGATCCTAACCCAGATCTGGGGATACCTTTTAGGTAAGTAGAAATAGACTGTGAGGGAATTGTACGGTATAGACCGATACGGTTGAAGTAGTGGCTACATTGGTGTGACACTTTAGTTTGTACCGATATCCCTTGTGGCGTAACAAGGAGAATATGGGGCTGCTAAGGGGTCATTAAGCACCAACTGACCTTGGAACATATAATTGACCAACTTGGCCATAGAAAAGTAGCAGTATGCTACACTCATTGAGACCAAACTCTCGCGATGATTCCGGCCGCAAGAAAAGGTTGCTAAACTGGAATTATGACCGATTAAGGGTGGTCAGTGATATTGAGATCCTCTAGAACCCGATTACTATTACTAGGACAGGTTGAACAAACTAAACTGAAAGAGGGTAATACCTAGACCCCATGCAAGCCTAAGCTTAAGGCTGTTTGTGTGACTTGTGTGCCTTTAAACTTGAACTACTTGCACATTCTTGTTATCTGACAACATGAGTTCCTTGCAGGTTTTTTTTACAGTCCATATCCAATAATTTGGATTTATTGCAGGGTTTACTTACAGCACCTCACACTTTTGCTTAAACGCATAACATGCACATCATAACATCATGCCTTAACATTTCCTTAACCATTTTAAGGATCTCAAGAGTTTGTGATGCAGGTTATGGTAAATCAACTCTCTAGCAAGGGGCAAAGGGGATTTATTTTCCTCTAGCCAATATCGTCTAGAGATCAAAACATGATAACTTAAGTCAGGGGCTATGACCCACTCGATATGGTGAGCTTGACTCTGGAAGAAGGACTCTTAATAACACGAAGTTTCTTCAATCAAAGTTGCAAAATTCAAATTCTAACAAGTTTCTTGTTTACCCCGCGAGATCCTCGAAAACATTGCATACATATATCATACATATCATTGCATAACAGGTCTCCCAGTACAGGTCTCTCATGTTCTCGTTGTTTATTTCAGCAATGGATTTCCAACAAGACAACCAAGATCTTCAAACTCAAGAAACTCAGTTCAGGGAGATGTTCCTATACCTATCCAAGGGGCAGGAAGAGTTGAAAACACTCCTCGTTGTGAACTTGGTCAAGAAAAATCCTGAAGACAATAAGGACGAACGGATGGAACAATTTCAAGATGAGGTAGATGCAATAAGAACCCAAATGCTGGGGCAGGTGGCTATTATCCAAGGCTTAGCCCGGGAACAAGAAGAGCTGAGAACTATTATCAACCAGCTTCATCAAGACAAATACAACAGCACGAAGCAAACAGTCGAGGTCGGGGACCAAGTCATTGATCAGCCTCCAAGAAGATAAATATTTAGTTTGGTAAAGAATGGACCTCTCTAAGATTCTGCTACCTCAAGGGTCCAACAACAACCTCGCCAAAAGCAACGGGTTAATTAGAGTAAGCCAGATATTCCTAAAAGGCAGTTTGCCGAGCTCAACATGCCGCTGTCTCAAGCTTTACAACACCTGTTGAGATTGAATCTGGTGATGTTAAGAGATCCTCCTCAAAATCCCTACTTAAAATCCCAAAGGTACAATCCTGATGCAAGGTGTGCATACCATTCCAACAGCCCGGAGCATGATATTGATGATTGTTGGGCATTGAAAAACAAAATTCAAGACCTGATCAATAAAGGAGCATTGGAATTCACACAAGATGGTCAGGATGAGTTCTTCTACCATCCCTCCAAGGCTCACCATTTGAAGTGACAAGTCCTGAGACGAGAAGACTTTTTTGTTCATTATAATTTTCAATTTGTAATTTTCTTTTGATTGTTCAGACATTTATGCATGTCAAACTTTGTTACTTTATCAATGCATTGCAAATGTCTGTTTTGAATCAATCCATTCGTATTCACTATATTCAAATTTCTTTCATTTTTGTGATGTTCAACTCTCGAATTAAAAATTCTAAGCCTTTAGAAGGAGGATGGCGAAAATGATATCAAAATCTCTACAATATGCTTTTGAACAGACGCCGCTGACGATGTACAGGCGTTGTTTCAAATCCTAAACAGTGGAGTTATAAGGAAGATAATCCCTAGTCAACCCCTTTGAGCCAAAGAAGTTGGAGTTTTTATTTTCACACAAATTAAAACCCTTAATCACAACCTGAGGCAGGGTAGTTTCTCAGTTAATTCGGGTGCACAATGAATGGCATCAAAGAGGTCCTTCCAAAATAAAAGATGGTGATGGTTCCTTATAATCGTCAAGACAAGTGAAACAACCAGCTGAAAATCATCAAACAATGAAGTCGCCATCGAACGTCTTTTATCCCACATGTAGGGAAAGGTAAACATCGAGAAAACCTGATGAGGGAGAAGTCACGGTCTTGCGACCGAGAGATCGGGTAAGGGAGTCTGTTACGCGAGGGGAAGGTATTAGCACCCCACACGCCCGTAGTACTCTACGGTATCTACTGTTGTTATCTATCTTATGGGTGTGTTTCGTCTATGCTTACTGTCTACTATACTACTGAAGGGAATGCATGCAAAAGAAAAGGGAAAAATGTAGGGAAAATAAAATTGTGCTCGCCTGGGCCCTACCCCAATGCCTATGTATCCTTTTTGAGGAATTAGAGCTACCGTAGTTCGGCTCATATGTTTTTGTTTGTTTGTGTTTTTTATGGACAAAGTTAATTCTGCTTTCTGCCGTAGCTCGACCTTCGGAGACTTATGCGTTGGCACAGAAGTAAATTAATCGTATCCTTACCTGAAAAGGGTTTAAAAGAAAAGGTGCTCGAGCGCACAAAAGATTTGAGTTGGTTTATATTTTGTTGTAGATATTTTTTGTGGACGAAGTTAATTCCGCCTTCTGCCGCAGCTCGACGTTTGGAGACTTATGCGTTGGCACAGAAGTAAATTAATCATGTCCTTACCTGAAAAGGGTTTTTTAATGAAATGGTGCTCGAGCGCGCAAAATGGTTTGAATTTGTTTTGTATTTTTGTTGTAGATGATGACTGATTGACCTCAAGAGAGAGATATTAGCCATTTTTCTACTTAGCCATGAAAGGAGTCTTTGATAATTGAACCACACCTATGCTTGAGATGAAGAACAATAAGATCGAGAAGAGACCCGCTTATCATTTCCCGTACTAAGCAAAAGCGTGATTCTCATCAGTAGTTTTAAAGTGTTTTGAATTTTGAAAAGAAAAAAAAAAGGAGGTTTTAGTTTTAGGTGCGTATGCAAAAGGAGAAGAAAAGTTAAAGGGGAATTAGCCTATTTCTAAACCTGATGTTATTATGCGTGGTTAGACCTAAAGTTAGAATTTTGAGGGAATTCTACCTAATGTTAGCATGTTTGAATTTGAAAGCCTAATGTCTAATTTTAGTTCAATTAAATCGAAGATTAAATTTGAACCAAAATCTCCTAAGGAATCATGAAATAATATACGAACAAGTATAATTAGGCAGCAAATATCAAAATATCGCATACAATCCATACCAAAAATTGCAAACGAAACACATGACATAAAAATGAGTAAAACTAATGATTAAAATTGAAAAAAAAAGTGAGAGAATTGAAACGAAATCTCTTTTATTTACCAATATTGCCAAAGAAAATAAATCGCCAAAATTAATCACAAACGCAATCGAAATGAGTATTGGAAATAAGATCTCAGGAGGTACGAACTGAATTCACTATGTGCTACAAAAAAATGCAATGACATTAGGCCCCATCAAAAATAGACACAATCAGCAAAAAAAATAAAAATTAATCATAGTCCAGGAATTGATTAGTTTGGCCCATGTCAACCATTCTTAATTTTATTATTAATCATCATATTATTATATTTATAATCTGAATTAATAATAAAAAGAATAAAACATGCAATAGAATACCAGTTCAGAAAGAAAGAAATAAAACAAAAAAACAATTAAAACTAAAAAAGAAAATATAGGAAAATTGAAAAAGGGTTTAGGGTTAAAAGAGAGAGTTGTTCTCTTCTTCTCTGTAGAACAGCGCCGCTACCTTCCCTTCTCTCCTTCATCGACGGTGTTCGAACGGCGCGGCTATCTCACCATCGTCTTATTCCTTTCCGGATTCTTCCTCAAATCATCTAAATCTGCTGGAGTAGCTCCGACGGCTCTTCAAATCAAACAAGAAGACCTGAAATTCGGAGATAAAGATCTCAAATGCTTCAGGTAGGTGTATAAACTCACTCTCTCACTTTAGATTTTTTATTCCTCTCCTTTTTCCTTTTCTGCAATTTCGAAATTTGTTCTGAGTTTCGGTCGATTGCTATTGATGAGCGAGGTTGTTGTGATGTCGCGGATGACGATGAAGAGCGGAATTGTGAAGATTGGGACAAATTGATGGAGAAGGTCCGTGAGGAATGCTGAGGTATAGTTGAAGTGGTGATGATGTTGAAAGTGAGCAAGAAAGATGAAGATGATGGTGAAACAATGATTGAGAGAAGAGTGAAGTTCAAGATGAGGATTCTTCAAAAATATCTCAGAAAGATTCAAAGGTGAGTATCTTGTGATTTTCTGTGAATCATGGAAAATGAATTCCCCCCCAATTGTGAAATGCAGACTTTGTTATATAGCAGCTAAGTTTGTTACAGGTGAACAAATATGGTCCCTTGAATTTGAGAATCAGCTAGAGCAATGAATGGTAGGGATTGAATCTCTCATGAGTTAGTTACAGTGAGCTGGCAAAAATTGGTTAAGACAGTTAGAGTCAGTTGCTAAGATATATCTGTTAGTTTTTCTATTATGACAGTTAGAGATTAGATTCTGTTAGGCTTGGTTTGTTAGAGGTTAGTAGTTAGTTAGACTATTTTCAGTTACAATTGGTGATTCTGTTAGTGGTTTTGTTAATAGTTACAGGGCTGTTAGAATTTTTGGGTTATGGAAGTTAGTTATCAATCTCTTAGAGAGTTAAGAAAAGGTTGTTAGGTTATAGGAAATGGTAGTCATTCTGTTTTTTATTGTTAGAGATTCTGTTAGTTGGTTATAGAAAACAGTTATGGGAAGTTGGTTGGGGAATTATGACTTTGGTTAGGAAGCTGTTAGAAGTTTGTTAGTTTGTAATCATTAAGAGATTCCTTAGTCACTTTTCCTTTAGGACTTTTCTTTTTATCTACAAGCTTTAACTCTAGTCTGTATAATGCGCAACCGTCCTGGTTATTGATCTCGTACTCGCACAAATTCCACTCGAGATAACTAAGAGGCTGGGGGTCCATGTAATAGGATCTCTTGTGTCCTCCATGTTCCTTCATCACCTGCTTCCTTGATTCATCTTCTGATTGCAGCGCTACATATACACATGCGTTCTACCTGTCACTGATTTCTATGAGTTGTTGTTCTTGCATTTTGTGTTGATGCTAAAGTGTGCATTGCGTTTTTCGTTGTTCTGTACGAAGCGGTTGCAGTGATGTTGATGCATTGCAGTTTGATGCAGGTTGAAGATGAATATTGGATAATGAATATGCGTGTACGAATTGAAGGTTGCTATGGCTAAAGTGCTGAAGTTCTTGTCGATTGTTGAAGATGAAGATTTTTTATGATTCTGCAGAGAGAGAGGGCATAAATAATTGAGGGGAGTTTTTTGTGGTTCTTCTGCAGATATTGAAGAATAAAAGGTAATAATCTTTTTTCTGTGTTGAAATCGTATATCTCCCTATTCTGTCCCTCTTTTCCTTCTTCTCTTTGTCCTTCTTCTCTTTGTCCTTCTTATCTTTTTTGTGCTTTTTTTTCTCTATGCTTTCCCTTTTTTGGTAAGTCAACATCATGCAAAGTTTCAATCGTGTGCAACATTTATGTTGTGTAATAAATGCACAATACTTCTTCCATGGATTTTCCTACTACCACATATGAGTTGATCACGTCCTGTAGGGTCCCGTGAGCTAAATAGTTACAGACGAGTATGCTACAGTCAGAGAAGAGATGAACTCTATGAGCAAAACCATAGCTTGACCTTTCTCTTCCAGAAATACGCTGATCAAGCTGACGGTACATGTAAAATTCCCAAGAGAAGGCTGGCTTTTGAATCTGTCAAGTTTCAAAATACAATCTGATGAGAGAATATGTTATGGGAGGAAATGATTTGCAAGACCGTCGTCACCTTTAGTGCCACAACATCATCAGAATCGTTGTTGACATTTGCCTTGTATACTTGAGCAAAACCACCTTGTCCGGCACAGCCCTTGATGTGGTACTTCATTCCACCAATCTCTATAACTTTATTCCTTGATGCATTCTTTAAAGTGGATAAGGCCACTTTTCCTGTATAAGGTTTAGTGCTCGAACAATACCCCTCAAATTTCCTCATTAAAGGATTTATCTTCTTCAAAAGGTCATTCATAGTAGAGGTGTCCCATGGGTTAATTCCATTGTTTTCCAAAGTAGCAGATTCTATATGATCAACCTTCCGGCTTGAAGCAGCATTACATATTTTAGTAATTCTACTGAGAAATAAGGCATGTGCCTTCTCCAACCACTTAATTGGCTCTGCATTTTTGGAAATCCCGAGTTTGTAGATCGTTTCAGCATCGCACAATCTACCCTTTGCTTCAAAAAAACATGCAGAATATACATAAAGTGAAGAATCATTGGCACATATATTACTGTTCAGCATTCCCTTGAAAACACTATCAAAATCAGTACTAGCATCCATATATAGGAGCCAGATCTTGAGAAATCGGGGATCGTTTTGGTAGCGGCGATTTTCCTTGAATTGATCAATGCAATCTTTGAGTAACTTGCAGAGATTCTGAGTGGAACATTTGGAATCTTCTAGGGCTATTTTGATTACTTGTTTTCACTCTTCAATATTCTGGGTTTTTTTATTTCTGTGTTGGTTTGTTTTAAGCACATAATACTTGGTGTAATTTGTTGATTTTTGTATTTCAAATTAAATTAACTTGATTACATATTGGTACTGAACCGGCTTGAAAAATGGTTGTTTATGCAGGTTTTCTTTTGGTATGAAACATGGACTGAGGCTTGGACATAACCAGGTTGGAATGGGGCAATCTTGGAAGATAGTGGCTTGAAGATAAATAACTTTAGAAATGAGGGAAACCTTGATTTAGAATTCTTTAGCTTTAGACCACTTGAATATTTAATGTAAATTCTTGTTTTTGATTTAGTAATTTTGGATGTAAACGCCCTTTTGAAATCTTCTCTTGTAATGTTATAATGATACCGCTTGTAAATTGCATGGTTATGACCTCGAATGAACGAGAATGAATTTGGATAACCCTTTGACAAATCACGAGTAATGCTTTAGAACTTGTAAAGATTATATCATTGAATGAATGTGAACCCTTGAATTTTAATGATGGAGCCCAAATATTCCAAGTAGTCTTCTCTTCCAAATTGCCTTTTGTATCTCCAAGATCTTTTAATTTTATGTTGCATATAACTCCATGGTTGTGATATGAATTTAATAAGAGCCTTTTACAAGGACGAACTTGTAACGTCGAGTTTCTTTGCTTTTGAATGAAAACATGCCTAAACACCTTCAAATGAACGAGCCTTGCATCTTTCTTAATCCTCACCTCAAAACCATAATTGAAGAAGCTTAGGATTTGGATTTTAATGTTTTTTTTTTTGAAATGAAGTCCCCCAAAGCATATTATATCACAAGTAAGCGAATAGACCCGACGAAGAGCTTTGCATCATAAAGTGTACAAACTTCCAATTTGCAAATAGTATCCTATTGAATCTTCTTCTCTTGCCTAGAGCTCGTGAACATACAAGGAATAGCTAAACCTCATTTGATGAAGAAAGGACCATTTGAAATATTAACTCGTAAAAGATACGATTTTCTTATATGATAACCTTTTTGTATGACATATTGAAGCATCCTTGAACAAGATCTTAATGGCCATGGATATATCAAAATCTTCAACCATTTTCACTTTAAGTAATTATAGAACCCCTTTGAAATTTATTGAAGAACCAATACGCATGGAATCCCTCTTGAAGTCTATATGATTATGGAAATAAATCATCATTTCTGTGGAGGTGATAAGTATAAGATGATGTTCCTCACTGCTCAAGCTTGCAGCCTTTCGAGATAGCCTTGGGATGACTCACAATTGAAGCGGAAAGTATTTGATGAGAACCAAAAATTGTATCACTAAAAGAAGTCCACAGTGTTAGAGAAAAAGCCATACACCAACCCTTATTCCTCGAAATCCATGATCTTATGCCAATTTATTGATTGATGATGCATGATGTGTTAGATGACCTAATGGAAATTATATATGTGATAAAAAAAGCAAAAATGCGTAAGCCAGATAGGAAGTAAAAGGGTAGGACAAATTTGGGGTATTACAGCTGCCCCTATTTAATCATCTTAAACCTGAAAGTACGATTGGCACATGCCTTTCGGAAGTTCAAGGTTGAAGATGATTAAATATCAATGCCAAATATTTGTCCTGAGGGAGAGCGTAAGTGTTTTCTTTATTTATTTATTTTGTGATCTGCTGGAGAAAATGAAATTTATTTTTCCAATAAAGAGACAGAGATTGGACTTGTAACGTGGCTTAATGCCAATACAAGACGAATGCTTGGTATGAAAAGACAGCAGACGAGGTCTACGGGCGACCTACGAACCGAGGGTGACACATGAGAGTGATTTGACAGAGAACCTAGCCAAAGGGCGATCATAGGTTCTAAGACAAAGTGTATGGAAAGAACCTAGCCAAGAGGCGATCTCAGATTCGAAGAAGATTTGAAGGAAGAACCTAGCCAAGAGGCGATCTCAGGTTCGACGATGATTTGTAGGAAGAACCTAGCCAAGAGGCGATCTCAGGTTCGACGGTGATTTGAGGGAAGAACCTAGCCAAGAGGCGATCTCAGGTTCGACGATGATTTGAAGGAAGAACCTAGCCAAGAGGCGATCTCAGGTTCGACGAAGGATTTGAAGGAAGAACCTAGCCAAGGGCAATCTCAGGTTCGACGATGATTTGAAGGAAGAACCTAGCCAAGAGGCGATCTCAGGTTCGACGATGATTTGAAGGAAGAACCTAGCCAAGAGGCGATCTTAGGTTCGACGATGATTTGAAGGAAGAACCTAGCCAAGAGGCGATCTCAGGTTCGACGAAGGAAACATGGGTTATGACATGATGATTGTTTTAGATAAGCGGCACGGACGAGCATCAAGAAAGTTTAAACACAGACGAGTGTTTGGATCAATACGGACGAATATTGAAAGAAGATACGGACGAGTATCCAAGGTTAAACACGGACGAGTGTTTGAATCAATACGGACGAGTATTGAAAGGAGATACAGGCGAGTATCAAAAGTATAAACACGGACGAGTGCTTGATTCAATACGGACGAGTATTGAAAGGAGATACGGACGAGTATCAAAAGTTAAACACGGACGAGTGTTTGATTCAATACGGACGAGTATTGAAAGAAGATACGGACGAGTATCAAAAAGTTAAACACGGACGAGTGTTTGATTCAATACGGACGAGTATTGAAAGAAGATACGGACGAGTATCAAAAAGTATAAACACGGACGAGTGTTTGATTCAATACGGGCGAGTATTGAAAGAAGATACAGGTGAGTATCAAAGGTATAAACACGGACGAGTGTTTGAATCAATACGGATGAGTATTGAAAGAAGATACAGGTGAGTATCAAAAGGTAAACACGGACGAGTGTTTGAATCAATACGGACGAGTATTGAAAGAAGATACATGTGAGTATCAAAAGTATAAACATGGACGAGTGCTTGAATCAATACGGACGAGTATTGAAAGAAGATACATGTGAGTATCAAAAGGTAAACACGGACGAGTGTTTGAATCAATACAGACGAGTATTGAAAAAAGATACAGGTGAGTATCAAAAGTATAAACACGGACGAGTGCTTGAATCAATACGGACGAGTATCTAAAGGTTAAACACAGACGAGTGTTTGAATAACTGGCCCGGGTGGGTGTTTAGGAAACTTGACACATACGAGTGCTTAGGAATGGACACGGACGAGTGTTTAGGAATGGACACGGACGTGTGTTTAGGGAACCGACTACCAGACAAGAACTGGGTTTAGAACGGCAAAGTGTATTGGTTTTGTTGGGCATTGAAAAGGTGAAGGTCACTGATTGGGGATTTTGGGCATGATATCCTTTTGTAGGGATGTATTGTTGTCCTTGAATAATTCAGGTCTTTGTGTAAGGTACCTGATCTGGCTTATGCTTTGTATGTATGTTTGAATTTCTTTTGACGCAAAGATCCACTCTGATGGATCAGCTACGCGCTTTTGAGGATGCAATGATATGTAATGATAACTATGTGCAATGCGAAGAAATAAACTTCATGGGGATAAAAGAAGGCTTGCTGGGAGCCATTACTCATCACTGGGGATGTCAGTATATATCGACGCTGGAAGTCTGCAGTACCAAAGATTGATGGGGATACCAATAAAAATTTGCATTGGGGAGACCATGATACCGAAGATTGTTGATGACTCTGTTGGAGATTGAATTGCCGACGAAACGAGTCTTCAGGTACGATGCTGGATTTTGAATCATACCGTTGGGAAGAGATAACCTGGCCAGACTTCCAAACATCCTGAACTGTTGAGGGGGTGATAGAACTGAATATGCCGAAGAATGGATACTGAACACCATGTGGATCCCTTTGAATACATGTCCCAAGTTTACGCAGACTGGGGAATTATCTCTTGAATCACTTGGGGATAAGAGATGGGAATGGACACCTGCGAGTGCCCCGGTTGAACCCTTTGAATGCCCCGGTTTAGCTTTGCAAATGCCCTGGTTGAGCTTTGCGAATGCCCCAGTTTGGTTATGCGAATGCCCCGGTTTAGCTTTACTGGGGATGCTCTTGATTAACTTCCAATGAGGATGCACTTGCGCGTGCTGAGTCAAAAGACGATTCTAGACTTTCTAAATTCACTTGGGGAATCAGACCCGAAGTTGCCTATAGTAGATGGAGGCAGTTTCATGTGCTGGCTGGGTTAGGGTGACTGTCACAAATTGCTACCTGCAAGGAAAAACAACATTCGGAGTGCATATGATATCCCCGCATGGTTATACATTGACGTGAAGTCAAGTTTTATCTTGGCTTGAGAATTTTTATTCCCCGTGTTTCTAATGCCATGTTTAATTATCAAATAAAACATATTCTGCATACAAAACATTTCATGATAATGAGAGGCAACTTTGATGAAAACAGATTTTATTGATTGGCCTGTGAATAGGCATTCGTACAAGGAAGCAACTCCTATATGAGGCAGCTGCAAAATA
The DNA here is from genome assembly GCA_948472305.1 of Vicia faba. Taxonomy (NCBI): domain Eukaryota; kingdom Viridiplantae; phylum Streptophyta; class Magnoliopsida; order Fabales; family Fabaceae; genus Vicia; species Vicia faba. The sequence goes on along the minus strand of OX451736.1, from coordinate 919,904,798 downwards.
GAAACGAAAAAAGTACAACAGGCATAAATGGCAATGAGATGCTCGAATTTCCATTAAAACCGGTATTGCTACAGTTCCCATATCCTAAGTTGTCTCAATGCCTTGCCTCTGAAGAGTAGTAGTTGGATCGGTCAATTTGCTGCCAAGGTGCTATAGATGTGTGCGTGTCATTTGTGAAGAGCATTCAGACTGCAGCCTCTCGCTTAAAATCCCTAATTTTTGCTTGGATCTCCCTTTCAGGTTTTCGACCCAACGGGATACCCATTTTTGCCTAAGTCGCCCTTTCGGGTTTTCGACCTAGCGGGTTATTATTTTTTCATTTTATCCCTAACTTTTGCCTGAACTTTTGTGCCCACCGGGATGCCCATTTTTTTGCCTAAGTCTCCCTTTCGGGTTTTCGACCTAGCGGGTCTTTTCATGCGTAGAATTTTTTGACTGAGTCTGAATTGACTGGGAGCGGAACGTCTTCCCCATCCATATCCGTCAGGATTAAGGCACCTCCTGAAAAAGCTCTCTTCACGATGTATGGTCCCTCGTAATTGGGAGTCCATTTGCCCCTTGGATCGGAATGGCTTTGTATGATGACCCTTCTTAGGACCAGATCACCAGGATAAAACTTTCGAGGACGAATCTTTTTGTCAAATGCTCTTTTCATTCTTTGTTGGTACAACTGGCCATGACAGATGGCTGCCAGCCGCTTTTCATCAATCAGATTGAGTTGGTCGTACCTCGTCTGAACCCACTCTGCCTCATCAAGCTTGGTCTCCATCAGCACGCTTAACGAAGGAATTTCTACTTCGACAGGGAGCACGACATCAGTGCCGTAGACAAGCGAAAATGGGGTTGCCCCTGTCGAAGTGCGCACAGATGTCCTGTAGCCATGTAGAGCAAAAGGCAACATTTCATGCCAATCTTTATACGTTCTGACCATCTTCTGGACGATCTTCTTTATATTCTTATTAGCAGCTTCAACTGCACCATTCATTTTTGGTCGATAAGGTGATGAATTGTGATGTTCGATCTTGAATTCTCCACACAATTCTTTCATCATGTTGTTGTTAAGATTAGAACCATTATCAGTGATGATTCTATGAGGGACTCCGTAACGGCATATGATTTCCTTCCTGATGAAATTGGTGACGACCTGTTTGGTTACATTCTTGTAAGAAGCTGCTTCTACCCATTTGGTGAAATAGTCGATAGCCACTAGGATGAAACTATGACCGTTCGAAGAACTTGGTTCAATCCTTCCAATCATATCAATTCCGCACATTGCGAACGGCCACGGGGAGGTCATAACATTCAGCGGGGTTGGAGGAACATGAATTATGTCTGCATACACTTGGCATTTGTGGCACGATTTCACGTATACACAACAGTCGCTCTCCATCGTTGTCCAGAAGTATCCTGCTCGTAAGATTTTCTTTGCCATAGAATGCCCGCTTGAATGAGTCCCGAAGGAACCCTCATGTATTTCCTTTATGATCGACTCTGCTTCGTGTCTATCCACGCATCTGAGCAGAACCGAGTCATAATTTCTCTTATACAGGACGTCTCCTAATAAGAAGAACTTGGATGCTAACCTTCTAAGCATACGCTTATCACAAATCGTAGTATTTTCGGGATACTCTTGCTTCTCGAGGTACCTTTTAACGTCGTAATACCATGGCTTCTCATCAGTCATATCCTCGGTTGAGAGACAATGGGCAGGAAAGACATGTGTCGGCTCTTTGTACCTGAGGATGCGTATATTAGGCGCCTGATTTGGAAAGCTCACTGAAAACATGGATGCTAGTGTGGCTAAAGCATCAGCCAGCTAGTTTTCATCTCTGGGAATATGCTCAAAGGTGATTTCCTCAAAAGCGGGTATTAGCTGCAAGATGTAATCTTTGTATGGAATCAAACTGGGGTGCTTCGTTTCCCAATCACCTCGAACCTGATGTATGACCAGAGCAGAGTCTCCAAAGACCTCCAGGATCTTGATTTTAAGGTCGATAGCTGCCTCAAGACCCATTACACATGCCTCATACTCTGCCACATTATTTGTACAATCGAAACATAACCGGGCCGTAAGTGGTGTATGAATATTACATGGAGAAGTCAGTATTGCCCCAATGCCATGCCCTGCAGCGTTCGAAGCACCATCAAATGTAAGAGTCCATCGTTCTTCTGGATCGACCCCATCATAATCATCGAGCTTCATAACATCTTCATCAGGGAAGTTAAATTTCATTGATTGGTACTCCTCTAACGGCTGATGAGCAAGATGATTCGCAAGAATGCTACCTTTGATAGCCTTTTGTGTAACATATTGAATGTCATATTCAGATAGAAGCATCTGCCATCGAGCAAGTCTGCCTGTGAGTGCTGGTTTCTCAAAGATATACTTTATCGGGTCCATTTTCGATATTAGAAGGGTCGTGTATGTCAGCATATACTGCCTCAAACGTCGAGCAGCCCAAGCAAGCGCACAACAAGTTTTTTCAAGTAAAGAATATCTAGATTCGCAATCAGTAAACTTTTTACTTAGATAATAGATGGCGTGCTCTTTACGTCCTGTTTCATCCTGCTGCCCGAGCACACAACCCATGGATCTTTCCAGCACCGTCAAGTACATAATGAGTGGCCTCCCAGGTACTGGGGGGATAAGGATTGGTGGCTCTTGGAGGTACTGTCTAATCTTTTCAAAGGCTTCTTGGCAATTAGCATCCCATCGGACATCTTGATTCTTGCGTAGCAATTTAAAGATAGGTTCACAAATAGCTGTGAGATGAGAAATGAACCTGGCTATATAGTTCAATCTCCCGAGGAACCCCCTTACTTCTTTTTCATTTTTTGGTGCTGGCATATTCTGTATAGCTTTTACTTTGTCGGGATCTACCTCGATGCCTCGTTGACTTACGATAAAACCGAGTAGTTTGCCGGATCGCACTCCAAAGGTGCATTTATTCGGGTTAAGCCTTAGTCTAAACTTTTGCAGACGCGCAAATAACTTTTGTAGATGGACTAAGTGTTCTTCCTCGTTTTGTGATTTTGCAATCATATCGTCAACATACACTTCGACCTCTTTATGAATCATATCATGGAAAAGCGTTACCATGGCACGTTGATATGTTGCACCAGCATTTTTGAGGCCAAAGGGCATGACCTTATAACAATAAGTACCCCATGGAGTAGTGAATGTCATTTTTGTCATGTCTTCTGGGGCCATCTTTATCTGATTGTATCCTGAAAAACCATCCATGAAGGAGAAAACCGAGGACTGAGCCGTGTTATCAACCAACACGTCGATGTGTGGCAATGGGAAGTCGTCTTTTGGGCTTGCTTTGTTCAGATCTCGATAATCTACACACATGTGCACCTTCCCATCTTTCTTAGGGACAGGTACGATGTTTGCAATCCAATCTGAGTATTCACATACCAACAAAAAGCCTACATTCAACTGCTTTTCAACTTCTTCTTTGATTTTGAGAGACATATCTGGACGAGTTCTCCTTGGCTTCTGCTTTATTGGAGGACATTCAGGCTTGAGTGGCAAATGGTGCATGACTATATCCGTATCAAGACCAGGCATATCTTCATACGACCAGGCAAAGATATCAGAGTATTCTCTGAGGAGCCCAATCAACCCCTTCTTTATGTTATCTTGCAAAGCGGCCCCTATCTTGACCTCCTTTTTTACTGTGTTAGTGCCAAGATTGATGACTTCAATGGCTTCTTGATGAGGCAATATCACTTTTTCTTCTTATTTCAACAGTCTCGCCAATTCCTCCTGAATTTCACAATCTTCCCCACTACCCTCATCGGCTTGGTCATTCGGATTTCCAAGGATATTGGTGCAAGGAACTGTAACATCATCGTTTTTTATGGAATTTGAGGCAGACCTGCATGATTTGATGAATCATGCCTTATTTTAGAATATGGATGCGAATTGGGAAATGGTTAAAGAGTCATAAAAACATTGCCATTTTATTTTACGAAAATAAGAAAAGACAAAGAGAAAAATTGTATGCAAAAATGACATTTTATTCAATTTTTAAACAAACATAGAAACATGAGGGGCCCTTTTCACAAGCCGTCAACATGCTTCGGGCAAAAGCATATGACTTATTTAAAACAAGAACATTACATGTCAAAGAAAACCACTTCGGGAATATCAGTGGCAGTCCAATTGTCGAGTTCCTGATCAGGCGCAATCTGGTAGATGTACTGAGCCATATCTGCATCGTCTTCACCATCAATTGCATGGATTTGTCCTTGAGCCTTCGGACCGGCCTTAACAAATACCTTTGAAAGCAGAGGAACTTGTTTTCCCTTGAGCATAATTGGACTCGTACCAACATGGTCTGAATACGGCAACCTGAACCCAAGTCCAGACTTGTCCTGCTTTTCGCGCACCTCTATCACTTTGCCCCAGTCTCCATTAGAGACTCCAGATTCTACAATAGCCTTGGCATCTCTCACGGAAACCAACGGAACTCCAGACTTCTATGTATTTTCCAGCATGGTGGGGACTCTGTCAACAGAAACGATTTCCAAGGCCTGAAAAGGGGTTTCATGAACTTCTCCGTCTACTTCGACATAACGGAAGGAAGTAAGATTGTTAATCACGACATCTTCTTCTCCGCCAATAATGACGACCTTGTCTTGGATAATAAACTTCAAACGTTGGTGCAGGGTTGAAGTAACGGGCCCTGCCACATGGATCCACGGGCGTCCCAACAAGCAAGTGTAAGATGGACGAATATCCATGACATAGAATGACAGGTAAAACACGTGGGAGCCAATTTTGATGGGTAGGTCAACTTCTCCTTCTACAGATCTCCTCGACCCATAAAAGGCTTTGACTGTTAGCATACTGGGTTTCATCATCACCCCGTCCATGTTTAGCTTGAGCAGAGTATGCTTAGGCATCACGTTCAGAGAAGATCCAGTGTCTACTAAGACCCGAGACATTACAGTATCTAAGCACCTGATGGAAATATGCAGCGCCTTATTATGAGCCCGACCCTCAGGAGGGAGCTCGTCATCACTGAAGTCTAGACAATTTCCTGCGGAGATATTTGTAACAACCCCTTCAAATTGGGCCACAGAGATCTCAGGATTTACATGGGAACCATGTAGAATTTTCATCAAGGCGGTTCGATGAGCTTCGGAATACAGGAGGAGGGATAAGATTGAGATCTTTGCAGGTGTCTGATTCAGCTGGTCAACCACCTTGAAATCGCTCTTCTTGATTACCCTGATTAACTACTCCACTTGTTGTTCAAAAGACGTCCCAGGAGAATCATTAATTGCCTGTTTCCCTTTATCTCTTACAGGAATCTCTTTGATAACTTCCTCAGGAGGTGGTGGAGTAGGAGCGAAGACTCTCCCGCTTCGAGTTATTCTACTAGTCCCGCAATGTTGGTTACATCCTTATTTTCGATTGGCGGACAAACAACTTTCTTTCCCCGAATGTAAACGACGTTGTATTCCCATGGCACTGCCCCGTTGTCAGTTAATGAGTTAGGAACAAAACTTGGAAGTGTTGACGCTTGGGTTGGCAGGGGAGCAACCGGATTCAGGTTTGGTGCAGGGAGCGCTGGAACCTATATAACCAATGGAACTCTTGAAGCATTTCTCTGGGCGTTGGCCGGATAATACGGACTTTCCAAAATAGCGACATCACCTTCGGGAACGATTTTCTCAACTCTGACAATCCCTTCGTCCATCAGTTTTTGAATGGAATTTTTCAAAATGTCACACTCGTCTGGATTGGATGAGCATTTCAAACAAAAACTATGAAGCTCTTGTAGAACTTTCTGCTGTAAAAGGTGCTCTCTTAGGACTGCCATTGACATCTGAACCTCTTCAACTTGAGTCACTAAGTCATGGTCATTGTCAAACTCAATAGCGTTGGCAGCAGCCCCATGGTGGGGAGGCATAGGATTATTCTGAACATTAGGGCCTATAGGTGCGAAGCTTAGCTCTTTAGCATCTAATAGAGATTGTACCTTGTATTTCAAAGCTCTGCAGTTTTCAATTGAGTGACCGGGAGCACCTGAATGAAATTCACAATGTGCATTAACATTATAACCCCTTGGAAGCTCTACCGGCGGGGGAGGTAACTCTCGAAGTTGTACCAACTGACCAGCTAGCAACTGCGGGAGTAATTGAGCATACGACATCGGGATTGGATCCAACTTCCTCTCAGGATACCTTTGTTGCCTTTGTTGACCCCTATGTCCCTGAGGCCTTTGGTTCTGTTGATAGTTTCGTGGCGGTGCGTATTATTGTTGCGGAGCAGCCGCGGGGATCTGGTAATATGGAACTTGTATAATAGCCTTCCCCTTATCATCGGAGGCATTGCTCACCTCTCCTTCCTTTTTCTTGACGAAACCGCTAGAGTATGGTTTCTTTCCACCACCTGAGTTGTTGTTATTATTCGTGCCAGATGCACCTGAAATAGTCCCCACTTTAATACATATTTCAACCCGCTCTCCGATGATGACCATGTCTGAAAACGAGTCAGAAGTACTACTGAGCATATGTTGCAAATACGGGCCTCGAAGGGTACTCATGAACAACTCCACTAGTTCCCGACCTAGGAGAGGAGGTTGAACTCTTGCGGCCAAACTGCGCCATCTCTGGGCGTACTCTTTGAAAGACTCACCAGTCTTTTGAGACATACTCTGCAGCTGCGCACGGCTAGGTGCCATGGCGGTGTTGTAGTGATAATGTTTTAAGAAAGCATCAACAAGCTCACTCCAATTACTAACATGAGTTTGTTCCAACTGCATGTACCACTCTAATGGAGCTTCAGCAAGACTGTCCTAAAAGAAATGCATAAGCAATGGCTCATTGCTAGCATAAGCAGCCATCTTTCTGCAGTAAGATCGGAGATGAGTCTCTGGGCATGTAACCCCCTTATACTTGTCGAAATCAGGTACCTTAAACTTCGGCGGAATCACAACCCCCGGAACTAAACACATAGCAACGGCACTAAATCCTGGTTTCTTAGAAGTCTTCATAGCCTTTAAGCGTTCTTCCAGAGCCTTGTACATCTTAGCAGTTTCAGACAGATCAGTCGTAGAATCCTTTGGAGGTTCATCGAGATCAATGACATCATGGTGGTCATCTATAATCATCTGTGGGTTCTCCTTAGGAATCCCCCCATGATCATTCTTGGGTCCTCCGTTCTCGGATGTGGAGGCAACGTCTACCAGTTTTGTGACGCTTATTCTGAGCTCTTCCTGCCCTTGGATGACGGCATGAAGAGTTTCCATGAGTTGGTTCATCCGGTCACCCATGGTGTCCATGTCTTTGCAGAGAGAGGCCTGGTTCTGCTCAATCTGTTCCATGATCCTCAACTTGTTGGCTCGAGTGCGATAAGGATGTATGGAAGTCGTCTTGTAGATTCTATAATAAAAGGCAAAATCATCAGATAAGAACTCCTGTCAGCAAACCTGCAATTCATGAAATGCATGATATGTATGATGTATGAAATGATTGTCCATTCCGGTTCTCCATGGTTCAACTACCGTCAATAGTAATCGAGCAACACGATGACAAGAACGACCACATGAAGAAGACATCCAAAAATAAGAGAAATTCCCACAGAACTGAATATAAGAAGGTTATGGGAGTGTGAGCAATTGGTAACAATAATGATTAGTTCGGGGGTAGGTTATTTTTCATGTCGCTTAGGCTCAAATAAAGTGCCTTAGCGATAATTTCAAAATTGTGCCTATTCGGACTTGGCGACAGGTAGGTGTTCAGCAAAGAGGATTGTCCTTCCGGAATTGGAACAATTTGGTAGTCCTAGAATGTGTAACTTGTAGTTGTAAGACTGAAATAGGGTCGAAATGACGAAAATGGTCCTCTAGATTCTTCAAAGAAGGCCAAGAACTTGAGCGGAAAACTTTGAATAGTACAAATAAGTATGATTGTCTCCTTTGGTTTTCTTGAGAGCATCACCGTTGCCAAATGTTATTGGCGAAAATTATGTCAGAGAGGTATCCAAAGTGGACATGCATATGCAAGGTTGATAATTTCATCTTTCTGACATTTTTTTTTTGAAATAAACATGTTAGATGTAAATGCAAAATGATCATGGTGTTACTACTTCCATGATACCAATATCTGTTGTATTGTCTCTGCGTAGCTTGTAAGTACCAGGATCATAGGTCCGAAACATAAATCATGCAATCTTATGAACAGACTCGGAACTCAGAAAATAAATCTGAGAACCTCCTAATCATTTCCAGAGTTCCAGAGCATATCCAATAGAACCGATAGTCACTGTTTGAGCATAATCATCATTCGAATATGAGTAACCATCTGAATATGAGTCACCATCTGTACCTGTGATAGAAATTCCCTCCCCACTCACGGGTGAAACTACGTCAGGGTAAGATAATGGTAACTCAAAAATCACGGGTCCGCCTGAAAGTGCTATGGGCTTACCCACAGACGTGGGCGCCGATAGTAATTCGTTTGAACCTCATCCGAGCATGGTATGTGACACGACTGCACTAATCGGACCACGTCCTATAGCCGTCATGCCCCCACTCTATTCCTAGGTATCCTAGTGCACTCTGGCCTGGGTACTGGGCCTTTTACCTCAAAAGTAACATCCCAACCCAATAAGAAGTAGATCATGTACAACAGTAGTATATGGAACACAGTAAAATACAATGCATATGTATGCTCAAGTATATACAAAATGAATGAATAAACCGAAAGCGTAAAGATAAACACCCAAAGAAAAGAAAAGAAGAGCTAGGAGCGACTCCGGGATGGACCAGCACTTGGTCGACCTAGTCCCCAGTGAAGTCGCCAGCTGAAACCACCGGCTGAAAATCATCAAACAATGAAGTCGCCATCGAACGTCTTTTATCCCACATGTAGGGAAAGGTAAACATCGAGAAAACCTGATGAGGGAGAAGTCACGGTCTTGCGACCGAGAGATCGGGTAAGGGAGTCTGTTACGCGAGGGGAAGGTATTAGCATCCCACACGCCCGTAGTACTCTACGGTGTCCACTCTTGTTTTCTATCTTATGGGTGTGTTTCGTCTACTATACTACTGAAGGGAATGCATGCAAAAGAAAAGGGAAAAATGTAGGGAAAATAAAATTGTGCTCGCCTGGGCCCTACCCCAATGCCTACGTATCCTTTTTGAGGAATCAGAGCTACCGTAGTTCGGCTCATATGTTTTTGTTTGTTTGTGTTTTTTATGGACAAAGTTAATTCCACCTTCTGCCGCAGCTCGACCTTCGGAGACTTATGCGTTGGCACAGAAGTAAATTAATCATATCCTTACCTGAAAAGGGTTTAAAAGAAAAGGTGCTCGAGCGCACAAAAGATTTGAGTTGGTTTATATTTTGTTGTAGATATTTTTTGTGGACGAAGTTAATTCCTCCTTCTGCCGCAGCTCGACGTTTGGAGACTTATGCGTTGGCACAAAAGTAAATTAATCATGTCCTTACCTGAAAAGGGTTTTTTAATGAAATGGTGCTCGAGCGCACAAAATGGTTTGAATTTGTTTTGTATTTTTGTTGTAGATGATGACTGATTGACCTCAAGAGAGAGATATTAGCCATTTTTCTACTTAGCCATGAAAGGAGTCTTTGAGAATTGAACCAGACCTATGCTTGAGATGAAGAACAATAAGATCGAGAAGAGACCCGCTTATCATTTCCCTTACTAAGCAAAAGCGTGATTCTCATCAGTAGTTTTAAAGTGTTTTGAATTTTGAAAAGAAAAAAAAAAGGAGGTTTTAGTTTTAGGTGCGTATGCAAAAGGAGAAGAAAAGTTAAAGGGGAATTAGCCTATTTCTAAACCTGATGTTATTATGCGTGGTTAGACCTAAAGTTAGAATTTTGAGGGAATTCTACCTAATGTTAGGATGTTTGAATTTGAAAGCCGAATGTCTAATTTTAGTTCAATTAAATCGAAGATTAAATTTGAACCAAAATCTCCTAAGGAATCATGAAATAATATACGAACAAGTATAATTAGGCAGCAAGTATCAAAATATCGCATACAATCCATACCAAAAATTGCAAACGAAACACATGACATAAAAATGAGTAAAACTAATGATTAAAATTGAAAAAAAAGGTGAGAGAATTGAAAAGAAATCTCTTTTATTTACCAATATTGCCAAAGAAAATAAATCGCCAAAATTAATCACAAACGCAATCGAAATGAGTATTGGAAATAAGATCTCAGGAGGTACGAACTGAATTCACTATGTGCTGCAAAAAAATGCAATGACATTAGGCCCCATCAAAAATAGACACAATCAGCAAAAAAAATAAAAATTAATCATAGTCCAGGAATTGATTAGTTTGGCCCATGTCAACCATTCTTAATTTTATTATTAATCATCATATTATTATATTTATAATCTGAATTAATAATAAAAAGAATAAAACATGCAATAGAATACCGATTCAGAAAGAAAGAAATAAAACAAAAAAACAATTAAAACTAAAAAAGAAAATATAGGAAAATTGAAAAAGGGTTTAGGGTTAAAAGAGAGAGTTGTTCTCTTCTTCTCCGTAGAACAGCGCCGCTACCTTCCCCTCTCTCCTTCATCGACGGTGTTCGAACGGCGCGGCTATCTCACCATCGTCTTCTTCCTTTCCGGATTCTTCCTCAAATCATCTAAATCTGCTGGAGTAGCTCCGACGGCTCTTCAAATCAAACAAGAAGACCTGAAATTCGGAGATGAAGATCTCAAATGCTTCAGGTAGGTGTATAAACTCACTCTCTCACTTTAGATTTTTTATTCCTCTCCTTCTTCCTTTTCTACGATTTCGAAATTTGTTCTGAGTTTCGGTCGATTGGTATTGATGAGCGAGGTTGTTGTGATGTCGCGGATGACGATGAAGAGCGGAATTGTGAAGATTGGGACAGATTGATGGAGAAGGTCCGTGAGGAATGCTGAGGTATAGTTGAAGTGGTGATGATGTTGAAAGTGAGCAAGAAAGATGAAGATGATGGTGAAACAATGATTGAGAGAAGAGTGAAGTTGAAGATGAGGATTCTTCAAAAATATCTCAGAAAGATTCAAAGGTGAGTATCTTGTGATTTTCTGTGAATCGTGGAAAATGAATTCCCCCCCAATTGTGAAATGCAGACTTTGTTATATAGCAGCTAAGTTTGTTACAGGTGAACAAATATGGGCCCTTGAATTTGAGAATCAGCTAGAGCAATGAATGGTAGGGATTGAATCTCTCATGAGTTAGTTACAGTGAGCTGGCAAAAATTGGTTAAGACAGTTAGAGTCAGTTGCTAAGATATTTCTGTTAGTTTTTCTATTAAGACAGTTAGAGATTAGATTCTGTTAGGCTTGGTTTGTTAGAGGTTAGTAGTTAGTTAGACTATTTTCAGTTACAGTTGGTGATTCTGTTAGTGGTTTTGTTAATAGTTACAGGGCTGTTAGAATTTTTGGGTTATGGAAGTTAGTTATCAATCTCTTGGAAAGTTAAGAAAAGGTTGTTAGGTTATAGGAAATGGTAGTCATTCTGTTTTTTATTGTTAGAGATTCTGTTAGTTGGTTATAGAAAACAGTTATGGGAAGTTGGTTGGGGAATTATGACTTTGGTTAGGAAGCTGTTAGAAGTTTGTTAGTTTGTAATCATTAAGAGATTCCTTAGTCACTTTTTCTTTAGGACTTTTCTTTTTATCTACAAGCTTTAACTCTAGTCTGTATAATGCGCAACCGTCCTGGTTATTGATCTCGTACTCGCACAAATGCCACTCGAGATAACTAAGAGGCTGGGGGTCCATGTAATAGGATCTCTTGTGTCCTCCATGTTCCTTCATCACCTGCTTCCTTGATTCATCTTCTGATTGCAGCGCTACACATACACATGCGTTCTACCTGTCAGTGATTTCTATGAGTTGTTGTTCTTGCATTTTGTGTTGATGCTAAAGTGTGCGTTGCATTTTTCGTTGTTCTGTACGAAGCGGTTGCAGTGATGTTGATGCATTGCAGTTTGATGCAGGTTGAAGATGAATATTGGATAATGAATATGCGTGTACGAATTGAAGGTTGCTATGGCTAAAGTGCTGAAGTTCTTGTCGATTGTTGAAGATGAAGATTTTTTATGATTCTGCAGAGAGAGAGGGCATAAATAATTGAGGGGAGTTTTTTGTGGTTCTTCTGTAGATATTGAAGAATGAAAGGTAATAATCTTTTTTCTGTGTTGAAATCGTATATCTCCCTATTATGTCCCTCTTTTCCTTCTTCTCTTTGTCCTTCTTCTCTTTGTCCTTCTTATCTTTTTTGTGCTTTTTTTTCTCTATGCTTTCCCTTTTTTGGTAAGTCAACATCATGCAAAGTTTCAATCGTGTGCAACATTTATGTTGTGTAATAAATGCACAATACTTCTTCCATGGATTTTCCTACTACCACATATGAGTTGATCACGTCCTGTAGGGTCCCGTGAGCTAAATAGTTACAGACGAGTATGCTACAGTCAGAGAAGAGATGAACTCTATGAGCAAAACCATAGCTTAACCTTTCTCTTCCAGAAATGCGCTGATCAAGCTGACGGTACATGTAAAATTCCCAAGAGAAGGCTGGCTTTTGAATCTGTCAAGTTTCAAAATACAATCTGATGAGAGAATATGTTATGGGAGGAAATGATTTGCAAGACCGTCGTCACCTTTAGTGCCATAACATCATCAGAATCGTTGTTGACATTTGCCTTGTATACTTGAGCAAAACCACCCTGTCCGGCACAGCCCTTGATGTGGTACTTCATTCCACCAATCTCTATAACTTTATTCCTTGATGAATTCTTTAAAGTGGATAAGGCCACTTTTCCTGTATAAGGTTTAGTGCTCGAACAATACCCCTCAAATTTCCTCATTAAAGGATTTATCTTCTTCAAAAGGTCATTCATAGTAGAGGTGTCCCATGGGTTAATTCCATTGTTTTCCAAAGTAGCAGATTCTATATGATCAACCTTCCGGCTTGAAGCAGCATTACATATTTCAGTAATTCTACTGAGAAATAAGGCATGTGCCTTCTCCAACCACTTAATTGGCTCTGCATTTTTGGAAATCCCGAGTTTGTAGATCGTTTCAGCATCGCACAATCTACCCTTTGCTTCAAAAAAACATGCAGAATATACATAAAGTGAAGAATCATTGGCACATATATTACTGTTCATCATTCCCTTGAAAACACTATCAAAATCAGCACTAGCATCCATATATAGGAGCCAGATCTTGAGAAATCTAGGATCGTTTCGGTAGCGGCGATTGTCCTTGAATTGATCAATGCAATCTTTGAGTAACTTGCAGAGATTCTGAGTGGAACATTTGGAATCTTCTAGGGCTATTTTGATTACTTGTTTTCACTCTTCAAGATTCTGGGTTTTTTTATTTCTGTGTTGGTTTGTTTTAAGCACATAATACTTGGTGTAATTTATTGATTTTTGTATTTCAAATTAAATTAACTTGATTACATATTGGTACTGAACCGACTTGAAAAATGGTTGTTTATGCAGGTTTTCTTTTGGTATGAAACATGGACTGAGGCTTGGACATAACCAGGTTGGAATGGGGCAATCTTGGAAGATAGTGGCTTGAAGATAAATAACTTTAGAAATGAGGGAAACCTTGATTTAGAATTCTTTAGCTTTAGACCACTTGAATATTTAATGTAAATTCTTGTTTTTGATTTAGTAATTTTGGATGTAAACGCCCTTTTGAAATCTTCTCTTGTAATGTTATAATGATACCGCTTGTAAATTGCATGGTTATGACCTCGAATGAACGAGAATGAATTTGGATAACCCTTTGACAAATCACGAGTAATGCTTTAGAACTTGTAAAGATTATATCATTGAATGAATGTGAACCCTTGAATTTTAATGATGGAGCCCAAATATTCCAAGTAGTCTTCTCTTCCAAATTGCCTTTTGTATCTCCAAGATCTTTTAATTTTATGTTGCATATAACTCCATGGTTGTGATATGAATTTAATAAGAGCCTTTTCCAAGGACGAACTTGTAACGTCGAGTTTCTTTGCTTTTGAATGAAAACATGCCTAAACACCTTCAAATGAACGAGCCTTGCATCTTTCTTAATCCTCACCTCAAAACCATAATTGAAGAAGCTTAGGATTTGGATTTTAATGTTTTTTTTTTGAAATGAAGTCCCCCAAAGCATATTATATCACAAGTAAGCGAATAGACCCGACGAAGAGCTTTGCATCATAAAGTGTACAAACTTCCAATTTGCAAATAGTATCCTATTGAATCTTCTTCTCTTGCCTAGAGCTCGTGAACATACAAGGAATAGCTAAACCTCATTTGATGAAGAAAGGACCATTTGAAATATTAACTCGTAAAAGATACGATTTTCTTATATGATAACCTTTTTGTATGACATATTGAAGCATCCTTGAACAAGATCTTAATGGCCATGGATATATCAAAATCTTCAACCATTTGCACTTTAAGTAATTATAGAACCCCTTTGAAATTTATTGAAGAACCAATACGCATGGAATCCCTCTTGAAGTCTATATGATTATGGAAATAAATCATCATTTCTGTGGAGGTGATAAGTATAAGATGATGTTCCTCACTGCTCAAGCTTGCAGCCTTTCGAGATAGCCTTGGGATGACTCACAATTGAAGCGGAAAGTATTTGATGAGAACCAAAAATTGTATCACTAAAAGAAGTCCACAGTGTTAGAGAAAAAGCCATACACCAACCCTTATTCCTCGAAATCCATGATCTTATGCCAATTTATTGATTGATGATGCATGATGTGTTAGATGACCTAATGGAAATTATATATGTGATAAAAAAAAGCAAAAATGCGTAAGCCAGATAGGAAGTAAAAGGGTAGGACAAATTTGGGGTATTACAGGTGCCCCTGTTTAATCATCTTAAACCTGAAAGTACGATTGGCACATGCCTTTCGGAAGTTCAAGGTTGAAGATGATTAAATATCAATGCCAAAAATTTGTCCTGAGGGAGAGCGTAAGTGTTTTCTTTATTTATTTATTTTGTGATCTGCTGGAGAAAATGAAATTTATTTTTCCAATAAAGAGACAGAGATTGGACTTGTAACGTGGCTTAATGCCAATACAAGACGAATGCTTGGTATGAAAAGACAGCAGACGAGGTCTACGGGCGACCTACGAACCGAGGGTGACACATGAGAGTGATTTGACAGAGAACCTAGCCAAAGGGCGATCATAGGTTCTAAGACAAAGTGTATGGAAAGAACCTAGCCAAGAGGCGATCTCAGATTCGAAGAAGATTTGAAGGAAGAACCTAGCCAAGAGGCGATCTCAGGTTCGACGATGATTTGTAGGAAGAACCTAGCCAAGAGGCGATCTCAGGTTCGACGGTGATTTGAGGGAAGAACCTAGCCAAGAGGCGATCTCAGGTTCGACGATGATTTGAAGGAAGAACCTAGCCAAGAGGCGATCTCAGGTTCGACGAAGGATTTGAAGGAAGAACCTAGCCAAGGGCAATCTCAGGTTCGACGATGATTTGAAGGAAGAACCTAGCCAAGAGGCGATCTCAGGTTCGACGATGATTTGAAGGAAGAACCTAGCCAAGAGGCGATCTCAGGTTCGACGATGATTTGAAGGAAGAACCTAGCCAAGAGGCGATCTCAGGTTCGACGAAGGAAACATGGGTTATGACATGATGATTGTTTTAGATAAGCGGCACGGACGAGCATCAAGAAAGTTTAAACACAGACGAGTGTTTGGATCAATACGGACGAATATTGAAAGAAGATACGGACGAGTATCCAAGGTTAAACACGGACGAGTGTTTGAATCAATACGGACGAGTATTGAAAGGAGATACAGGCGAGTATCAAAAGTATAAACACGGACGAGTGCTTGATTCAATACGGACGAGTATTGAAAGGAGATACGGACGAGTATCAAAATTTAAACACGGACGAGTGTTTGATTCAATACGGACGAGTATTGAAAGAAGATACGGACGAGTATCAAAAAGTTAAACACGGACGAGTGTTTGATTCAATACGGACGAGTATTGAAAGAAGATACGGACGAGTATCAAAAAGTATAAACACGGACGAGTGTTTGATTCAATACGGGCGAGTATTGAAAGAAGATACAGGTGAGTATCAAAGGTATAAACACGGACGAGTGTTTGAATCAATACGGATGAGTATTGAAAGAAGATACAGGTGAGTATCAAAAGGTAAACACGGACGAGTGTTTGAATCAATACGGACGAGTATTGAAAGAAGATACATGTGAGTATCAAAAGTATAAACATGGACGAGTGCTTGAATCAATACGGACGAGTATTGAAAGAAGATACATGTGAGTATCAAAAGGTAAACACGGACGAGTGTTTGAATCAATACAGACGAGTATTGAAAAAAGATACAGGTGAGTATCAAAAGTATAAACACGGACGAGTGCTTGAATCAATACGAACGAGTATCTAAAGGTTAAACACAGACGAGTGTTTGAATAACTGGCCCGGGTGGGTGTTTAGGAAACTTGACACATACGAGTGCTTAGGAATGGACACGGACGAGTGTTCAGGAATGGACACGGACGTGTGTTTAGGGAACCGACTACCAGACAAGAACTGGGTTTAGAACGGCAAAGTGTATTGGTTTTGCTGGGCATTGAAAAGGTGAAGGTCACTGATTGGGGATTTTGGGCATGATATCCTTTTGTAGGGATGTATTGTTGTCCTTGAATAATTCAGGTCTTTGTGTAAGGTACCTGATCTGGCTTATGCTTTGTATGTATGTTTGAATTTCTTTTGACGCAAAGATCCACTCTGATGGATCAGCTACGCGCTTTTGAGGATGCAATGATATGTAATGATAACTATGTGCAATGCGAAGAAATAAACTTCATGGGGATAAAAGAAGGCTTGCTGGGAGCCATTACTCATCACTGGGGATGTCAGTATATATCGACGCTGGAAGTCTGCAGTACCAAAGATTGGTGGGGATACCAATAAAAATTTGCATTGGGGAGACCATGATACCGAAGATTGTTGATGACTCTGTTGGAGATTGAATTGCCGACGAAACGAGTCTTCAGGTACGATGCTGGATTTTGAATCATACCGTTGGGAAGAGATAACCTGGCCAGACTTCCAAACATCCTGAACTGTTGAGGGGGTGATAGAACTGAATATGCCGAAGAATGGATACTGAACACCATGTGGATCCCTTTGAATACATGTCCCAAGTTTACGCAGACTGGGGAATTATCTCTTGAATCACTTGGGGATAAGAGATGGGAATGGACCCGACGAAGAGCTTTGCATCATAAAGTGTACAAACTTCCAATTTGCAAATAGTATCCTATTGAATCTTCTTCTCTTGCCTAGAGCTCGTGAACATACAAGGAATAGCTAAACCTCATTTGATGAAGAAAGGACCATTTGAAATATTAACTCGTAAAAGATACGATTTTCTTATATGATAACCTTTTTGTATGACATATTGAAGCATCCTTGAACAAGATCTTAATGGCCATGGATATATCAAAATCTTCAACCATTTGCACTTTAAGTAATTATAGAACCCCTTTTAAATTTATTGAAGAACCAATACGCATGGAATCCCTCTTGAAGTCTATATGATTATGGAAATAAATCAACATTCCTGTGGAGGTGATAAGTATAAGATGATGTTCTTCACTGCTCAAGCTTGCAGCCTTTCGAGATAGCCTTGGGATGACTCACAATTGAAGCGGCAAGTATTTTATGAGAACCAAAAATTGTATCACTAAAAGAAGTCCACAGTGTTAGAGAAAAAGCCATACACCAACCCTTATTCCTCGAAATCCATGATCTTATGCCAATTTATTGATTGATGATGCATGATGTGTTAGATGACCTAATGGAAATTATATATGTGAGAAAAAAATGCAAAAATGCGTAAGCCAGATAGGAAGTAAAAGGGTAGGACAAATTTGGGGTATTACAACAGGAAATCATTATCTCTCAGAAATAAAAGCCCATTAAGTCAAAACCTATGAAGGAGACGTAAGAAAAACTGGGGCATCCCGCTGAGTGTAATCACAAAAGAAACAGTTTAGGCAAAAGACAGGGATAATAAAATCAAAAAGAAAGAGATCCTACAAACTCTCAACAAAAATGACTGCCTGTTCAAAATAAACTGTCAGTATCCGAACCATCATTGAAATATCAGAGCAAAGACTCAAACGAGATCTAAATGCACGATTACTTGAGTTTAGGATCGAAGAACATCACGAAGAATAGGTGGGTACAAATAAAATTCGAGCCATTATCCTTTGTTTCTTAAATTGTGAACCAGGCCACGTTATAACCCTTAAAAGTCCTAGCTAAAGCATGGGTTAGTTCGAAAGCATACTATTACAAAAGGTATCCTGACTCCTGTAGGGCTTGCTGTAAATCCTGAGTTGACGTCACATTTTACAAAATTTGCCTGTTTTACTGAAAAATGCATTTTCAAAAAAAAAAAAACTTCAAGACAGACATAAGCTTTGCATTCTTAAAATAACATTGTTTGCATATGACTATTTGTTCAAACAGTAGAGAAATTCGCACGACGAATATCTAGTGAACAAGAAACCTTCTCAATAAAAAGGATCACCTCAAGTGGAAAAACACTTCCAACCAAGGGGCGCGACATGATCATTTTCCATTATCTGGGGGAGTCAAGTCAAGATTCAAGGAATCTCTAAAAGACGCCAGATAGCCAGGGGCAAATCTCCATCTGAACTACTTGGGGCGTTGGACATAAATCCCAGCAACGAATCTTGCATGATCAAACGAACATCTTCTGGTAGTGTGGAAACACTTACTACTACCGACAGTGACACCTCCCTACACCCTGAGAGCATGGACATAGTCAAAAAAGTCCTACGCATAATCAAAGACTCGCTAGGTCGACTGGCCTAGGCAAAAATAAGGGCTTCTCGGCGAACCAAAAGGGTTCGGGCAAAAATAAGGGATGAAACTGAAAAAATCTGTACACCCGACAAGTCGAAAACCTGAAAAGGCGGCTTAGGCAAAAAATGGTATCCCGGTGGACTGAAAACCCGAAAGGGCGGTCCAGGAAAAAATTAGGGATCAAAGCGTACGACTATGTCTCGTCATCTTGTCACTAGCCTACCAGAAGAAGACTTGTCACTTCAATCGAAAGTTACCAGGCACCTCATAGGTGGGGATAATACTCGATCCACAAGGCCTCCGCAGGCACCTGCTCCCGCAGATATAGGGGCAGAAAAGTCTCAATGCAAAGCCATCGTCATATCCTTAGCACGCGTCCCAGTAACACTCACTCCCTGCAGAGTAAGAGAAAGACAGTAACGTTAAACTCTCCCCAGTTGAGGCTCGCCACCAAGAATGAGTCGACGATATTCTTCCCAAGCAAAGTTCATCTATCATCAGCACTATACAATTATCCCCAACGGAGTCTGGAAAATCTTCCCCAGTGGAGTTTGGAGAATAATCCCCAATAAACTCTGGAAGATTGTGAAGGGGTGAAAAACACAAGAAGGGGGGGTTGAATTGTAAAACTGAAATCTTAAAGCAATTGACAAGATATTTTTATCCTGGTTCGTTTGATCTCAAACTACTCCAGTCCACCCGTCAAGGTGATTTCGCCTCTCTCCAACGAGGTCTTAATTCACTATATTCAACTGAATATTACAGACTGCTTTAACAACTGCTAAAGCCTTCTTGATTCAAACCACAATCCGGTTTGTCAAGGCAACACTTTCTTACAAAGGTATAAAACAAATGTGTGTGAATGTTTTCTACAAAACTTTATCACAACTGTGATGTATACACAATTGAAGCTTAGAAACTTAGATTGCTAAACACTAATGGAGTATCAGAGTTTGTGGTTTAGCAAAACTGATAGATGAAGATTATTGTTCAGCTTTGTGCGTGTAGAGAATTGGAGAGCAATAGCCATTATAATCTTCGAAGCCTTGTTTATATAGCACTTGAGAAGATGAACGTTGAATGCAATATTCTTGAATCAATGCTAATAACAAGCTTTCCTTTTTGAGCAGATCTTGTCTAGAATGATGCCGTTGGAATTAATTAGCGTTCAATGCACAGTACCGTTGCTTCTTCAATGCACGTTCTGGCTTGGCTCATTCTGATTCTGCTTCGCTGCTGATGAACTATTGTTTTTGTATCAGAGTGTTTACGCGCAGTTCTGTTCATCAAGCTTCAGCATGTACGTGAGTTGATCATCTGATCTTGACGTTCTGATTCAGCAACTTCTGATGCTGGTGTATGAAATCAAATTTTGATGCTGAAGAAGTGATCTTGCTTATTTTAATCAGCGTATCTGCAAGTCAGAGCATAGTAATTTTAGGCAGCATATAGTTCAAACATGAAACATATAAATACTATATCTTTTCACTTTGTTATCATCAAAACTTAAATATAGGGTAGTAGATTCAAACATTGTTCTAACAATCTCCCCCTTTTTGATGATGACAAAAACTAGATATTTTAAATGAAAAATAACGTGAAAAGGTGTCTGGGAAATGTATCAGAATAAGAAGTACGGAAAAATCAGAGTTAAGAGATACTCCCCCTGAGTTGATTACTTCCCTTTGATGATACGTGTTCTTCAGGATCAGATCTTTGTCTTTCTTTGAACATCAGATTAAGAGTCTTTGACTTATCAGAGAGCAGAGCTTCAGAGCTTTTCCTGTCAGAGCTTTGCTTTGGGTCAGAGTATTTGGTCGATCAGAATCTTCATATTAGATCAGAGCAACATTGATCAGAGCTTCTACATTTTGATCAGAGCTTCTAGTCTTCATAGTGTTCAGGAGCTTCCTTGTGCCTGTAGACTTTAAACAAAAACAGAAAAACATTTCAAGTAATAGAGTTAGAATGTTTGAGAATTTCTGTCTAGTTAGCCGTTATTGATTTTAAATATCATTCTTGTTCTCCCCCTTTTTGTCAGCAATCAAAAAGTGTTGGTGATGTGCTAAAACAATTTAGATCAGAAAAACAAATTATATTAAAATAGTTCATAATCAGAGCAAAAGAACATTACAAAACATAGTCAAAACAGTACATCAGAAAATGAAGAAAACATAGAGAATGTCATGCATGAAAAATATTTTTTATCCAATTAAAATCAGAACTTTTATTTTTCATCAATAAATATTAATTAAAATAATTAGGTTATTTATGTTAGATAACTTTAATTTATTTTGTAAATATTTAAAATTAATTAGAATCAATAGGTTTTAACACAAATTTAATTATTTTATTTCTTTCCTAAAATAACCAAAAATCCAAAAATATGACATTTAATTATTTTTCATTAATTAATTTAATAACCAATTAATTTAGCATTTAATTTTAGGATGTAATTTCTTTTCTTAAAAAATATTAAAAACAACAAAAACATTTTCTGTTAATTAGGAGGATCAAAACCCTAGTTTCACATTCGATCTAATTTTCTCGCGCGCTTTATTTTTTATTCGAATATTGTATCTGCTCCCGGTTTGTAATAATTAAATTAGGACATTTATTTATTTTTCCGCTTTTAAATTTCAAAGGGTTTATTTTTGGCGATGTAAATACCTGACGCCTTGTAATAATTAGTTTAAATTCCGCACTTTAATTTCTTCAAATATTCAACTGCTAGATGTTTGATAATAGGGCTTGCATGACAAGAATGAATGTTTAAATTTAAAACAGTTAGATCACCCTAAAAATGTGCAAAGATAAAAATAATTGAAATCAACACATTCGCACATGCGCACTCCTAGGGTACACCCCACTTGGTTGCCTTCGTAAACGGTCATTGAGTATAGGTTATTTTAGAGGTCGCCCTCTTGTATAAAAGATCATAAGTTGCCTCTGAATGGTTGCCTTGGATATCGTTGCCTCAGATAAATGATCTAAGACATTAGGGTTACCACTAAGACATCCTAACATTGCTTTAGTGACTGTGTGTCCCTCTTTCGAATTGACCCTCAAACTCCAACGACAGTGCTACCTACTCACTAATAGTGGGATAGCATTGTCTAAACGAAACAAGCATAGAACGATTCTTTTTTCGAGTAGGTAGATTAGTTCTTAGATACTTGCTCATCCAAAACAAAAGTTTTTCACACTTACACTCTTTTACAAACAAGTTTTCAAAAATGCTTCATTACACTCTTGAGGACAGAAGCAAGAGTTAAATCGAAGTTAAAACAAAAACTTTTCAAACCCACAAACACAAAGAAAACAATTTTGAAAACAATGAGCAAGTACCTAAGAGCCTATGGATACATGAGGCAGGGGCCGTCACTTCAACTTTACACTAGAAACTGAAGTTTGTACGTGAAAGAAAAGTGGTAATCATAAATGGAGAACAAGAATTATTGATATCTCATTTGTCCTCTTTCAGAATTGTGGAGGTAGATGAAGCTGCTGTTGGAACCCAGTTCCAAGCTTTATCCATTGACAACATAAGAGGAAATGAGAATTCTATGGTTTCACTCAAGGATGCGTAACAAGTTGTGCGTAAGGGTCATAGTAAAGTTTGGGGACAGATTATGGATCCACCCGTAAACAAGAACAAAGTTGGCTTGGGGTTCTCTTTGAAGAATGAAAGAGGTAAGAGCATGAAGCCGAAGTCTGCTGCAGGCAAGTACCAAGACATCTTCTGTAGCGGGGGTTATCTCCATCCAACTGTCTCTGGGATTAATGCCATTGTGGAAGATGAAGTAGAGCCGGAAATGCCAAGTTACATGACGCATGGAGTTAGGGTTCAGAACTGGATCACCATTGATGTTCCATCTTGCATACATGTTTCAAAGTAATTTCTTTTGTTAATCCTTTTGAAAAGCTTTCACTCTTCCCAAGGTGGAAGTATTAATATTGTATAGGTTTATCTGTTTGTTGTGACTTTTAAAATCAATAATAAAAGTTGTCTTTGTTTCCAAAATTGTGTCTTTATTTTTTGCTTTTTCTTGGAAAATGGTAATCAGAAAAAACCTTTCAAAATAAATAATAACTGAAATTCAATCTGCATGATCACTTGTTATATGTGTCAGTTTCTAAAAGCAGTCATAAGTCACATGTGCAGATTAATTAAAAAACCCGTTGAATACAATGACCCTGCACCCTCTCCCAACTTTGAATGTCCTGTGTATGGGGTCGAAGAATAAGACTATGATGAGATTCCAGAAGAGGTCTCACGGTTTCTTGAGCGTGAGGAGAGTTCCATTCAGCCATATAAAGAGCCTTTGGGAGTAATCAATTTGGGTTTAGAAGAAGATCCTAAAGAAGTCAATATTGGAGCATTATTGCATCCTGATGTGAAGAGCAGGTTGATTGAGTTGTTGAAAGAGTATGTGGATATCTTTGCTTGGTATTATCAAGATATGCCTAGTCTAGATACATATATTATAGAGCACTGTTTGCCATTGAAGCCAGAGTGTCCTCCAATCAAATAGAAAGTTGAGAAGAACTCACCCAGATATGGCAGTGAAGATCAAAGAGGAGGTTCTAAAGCAGATTAATGCTGGTTTTCTTGTGACGTCAGTGTATCCCAATTGGATGGCCAATATTGTCCCAGTACCGAAGAAAGACGTAAAAGTCCGCATGTGCGTAGATTACAGAGATCTAAATAAAGCTAGTCCAAAAGATGATTTCCCATTGCCACACATTGACGTGTTAGTGGATAGCACAGCAAAATTCAAAGTATTCTCGTTCATGGACAGATTTTCTGGGTATAATCAAATAAGAATGGCTCAAGAGGACATGGAAAAAACAACATTTATCACACCCTGGGGAACATTCTGTTACAGAGTGATGCCCTTCGGGTTGAAGAACGCTGGTGCAACGTACCAGAGGGTTATGACAACCTTATTCCATGATCTGATGCACAAGGAAATCGAGGTATATGTTGATGATATGATTGCTAAATCCCAGACTGAATTTGGGCATGTAGAAGATTTATTGAAGTTGTTTCAGCGTTTGAGGAAGTATCGTCTCCGCTTGAATCCAAATAAATGTACCTTCGGTGTTCGATCAAGGAAATTGTTGGGTTTCATTGTTAGCCAAAAAGAAATTGAAGTTGACCCTGATAAAGTCAAAGCAATTCAAGAAATGCCAACACCAAGAACTGAAAAACAAGTCAGAGGGTTCCTCGGGCGTCTGAATTATATTTCCATATTCATTTCCTACATGACTGCAACATGTCAACCGATCTTTAAGTTGTTAAATAAATATCAAGGTTGTGTGTGGATGGATGACTGCCAAATGGCATTTGAAAGTATTAAAGAATATCTTCTTGAACCTCCTATCTTGCTCCCTCCTGTTGAAGGAAGACCATTGATTATGTACCTGACTGTGTTAGATAATTCCATGGGCTGTATTCTGGGACAACAAGATGACACAGGGAAGAAAGAGTATGCCATTTATTATCTCAGTAAAAATTTTACTGATTGCAAGTCGCGGTATTCCATGCTGGAAAAGACATGTTGTGCTCTGGCCTGGGCGGTAAAACATTTGCGGCAGTATATGTTGAATCACACCACTTGGTTGATCTCCAAAATGGATCCAATCAAGTACATTTTTGAAAAGCTTGCTCTTACCGGGAGAATTTCCCGTTGGCAAATGCTGTTATCTGAATATGATATCGAATACTGCACTCAAAAAGCCATTAAAAGTAGCATGTTGGTAGATTATCTTGATCACCAACCAGTTGATGATTTTCAGTTTGTGAAGTATGAATTTCCCGATGAGGATGTGATGTTTCTGAAAGTGAAAGATTGTGATGAACCATTTCCTGGGGAAGGTCCTGATCCTGAGTCTCGTTGGAGTATGATATTTGATGGAGCTGTGAATGCTTATGGTAAAGGAATTGGTGTTGTGATTATCACTCCACATGGATTGCACATTCCTTTCACTGCAAGGTTAACATTTGATTGTACTAATAATATGGAAGAATATGAGGCTTGCATCATGGGTCTCGAGGAAGCTATTGATCTCAGAATTAAAATTCTAGATGTGTATGGAGATTCAACTTTGGTAATAAATCAGATTAAAGGAGAATGGGATACTCGTCACCCTGGCTTGATCCCTTACAAAGATTATGCTAGAAGATTGTTACCCTTCTTTAAAAAAGTTGAATTCCATCACATTCCTAGAGATGAAAATCAAATGGCGGATGCTATGGCAACTTTGGCTTCTATGTATCAAGTCAATACTTGGAATGATATACCTCGAATTATGGTTCGGCGATTGGATATACCCGCTCATGTGTTTACAACATAAGAGGTAGCAGATGAGAAACCTTGGTATTATGATATCAAGCATTTTCTTCAAACTTAGGGAATACCCGATTGGTGCATCAAATAAAGATAGAAAGACATTGAGAAGATTGGCTGGCAGTTTCTTCCTCAATGAAAATGTGTTATATAAGAGAAATTATGACATGGTCCTACTCAGATGCATGGATAGACAGGAAGCAGACATGTTGATGCATGAGATTCATGAAGGCTCATTTGGAACTCATGCCAATGGATATTCAATGGCTAAGAAGATGCTAAGGGCATGTTACTATTGGCTGACAATGGAATCTGATTGTTACAAATTTGCAAAGAAGTGTCATAAATACCAGATTTATGCGGACAAGGTTCATGTGCCTCTGACACTTCTCAATGTGATCTCTTCCCCATGGCCTTTCTCTATGTGGGGTATTGACATGATTGGGATGATAGAGCCCAAGGCTTTGAATGAACACCATTTTATCTTGGTAGCAATCGATTACTTCACCAAGTGGGTGGAGGCTGATTCATATGCCAATGTAACTAAGCAGGTAGTTATGCGCTTCATTAAGAATAATCTCATATGTCGGTATGGTGTGCCGAGCAGAATTATCACTAACGATGGCTCGAATCTGAACAACAAGATGATGACAGAACTTTGTGAGGAATTCAAGATTGTCCATCACAATTCATCTCCGTGCAGGCCGAAGATGAATGGGGTTGTTGAAGCTGCTAATAAGAATATCAAGAAGATTATCCAGAAAATGGTTGTTACTTATAAGGATTGGCATGAAATTCTCCCTTTCGCTTTGCATGGATATCGAACATTTGTCCGCACTTCAACAGGAGCAACCCTGTTCTCCCTTGTGTATGGAATGGAAGTTGTGATCCCAATCGAGGTTGAGGTCCCCCCTTTGCATGTGATAATGGAAACCAAGTTGTCAGAGGCTGAATGGGTCCAGAACCGGTTTGACCAATTAAATTTGATCAAAGAAAAGAGAATGACGGCTTAGTTTCATGGCCATTTATATCATAAAAGAATGAAGAAAGCTTTTGATAAGAAGGTAAAACCTCGTGAATTCATAGAAGGCGACCTCGTGCTCAGGAAGATCATGTCTTTTAACGCTGATTCTAGGGGAAAGTGGACTCCCAATTTTGAAGGCCCATATGTTGTCAAGAAAGCCATCTCTGGCGGTGCAATAATTCTTTAAACAATGGACGGCGAGGAGTTCCCATGTCCCGTGAATGCTGATGCAGTCAAGAAATACTTCGCCTAAAGAAATAAAAGAACAACTCGCTAAGTTGAAAACCCGAAAGGGAGGCTTAGGCAAAAAAGAGCGTCTCGGTAGGCCGAAAACCCGAAAGGGTGGTCTAGGAAAAAATTAGAGACATAAACAAAATAAATTTCCCGCTAAGTTGAAAACCCGGAAGGGCGGCTTAGGAAAAAGTTAGGGACTTTCTTGGAAAGTAACTACATCAGACAAGACTTGATCATTGAAGCAACAATTTTCTCGGATCCTCATCATACTTCAACAGAAGCTGCTGCTCGGGATTTCAAAAGTTGTTAGAGGGGATAATGGTCATTGTATCTCAATGTATCTTTTCCATTATATATTACCATTTTCTGAACTTTGTAATTATCCATGGAGTCTCGCCATTCGCAGACTACCATTCTATTAATGAAATTTGAGCTTTTACCCAATTCTTTGTATTTCTTATTTTATTTAGCATGCAAAGACTCCATTTATTATTGATAATAACTTTCAAAGCGAAAAGATTAAATAACAAAATTGATTTTCAAAAAGAACTTACAATTAGCTTTTACTTCAAAACTTGTGACACAAGAGATAAACAAAAATGGTGATCCCAGGAAAGGACGAACTCCAGTTGCTTTTAAGAAGTTTTGCTTCCCAGAGAATTTTTTCTCAAAATGTTTCACCATATAGGGTTTGTAACTCCAGTACCCTCGGAAAAGTTTTGGTCCAGTTCTTCTCTTTCCTGAGTTTGCATGATATGAAGATTCAATCCAAGTTTTCTCCAGTGAAAGTTTCATTTGTTTAATAGAAGTTCTTTCTTCCCAGAGAAGTTGGTACAATGATTACTCTCGAAGAACACGGGCCTCTATTTTCCCCAATGAAGAATGTGTATTGGCAAATCATCCCTCATTCACATTTTGTTGACATATTACCCTGTTTTGCAGAGTTATGTTGTCCTCTCTCCAATAGAGTATGGGCCTTAAGCAGAAAGTGTATGTTCTTTTAATTTCCCCACTGAGCTATCCCTCGTGGAAGATTTTTGCTTTAGCCTTCTCGTACAAATTTTTGTCTGGGTGATTTGGGTTTCCCTCTTGAGTCTATTTCTCAAAAGAAGTGTTTCGGAAGACTGTCTCATTCCAGTTTATTTCTGGTTTGAATCTTTGATCCTCGGCAATATTATCACTTTGGATTTCTGCAAGCTTCGAGCATTGGTTTGAGAATGTGCATTTATTTTTCACAAGAAGACTTTATCTCATGAGCAGGAGTATATTTGGCTTTCCCCGGAAAGTCGTTTTTACAATCCTTTCTATAACAGCAAGTAGCAGGTCTCTTTATTTGAGCAACTTATACTTCCCTGTAAAGGTCGGCGTTTTTTGCTATCTTCTCTGTAACACAGTGGGAGAACTGACTTGGTTGTTTTGTGTTTGATCACAAATGTTGCGGTTAGCAAGAGTCGCCACCGACTTTTCTTTTATCCAAAAGGAAAGGCTGAAAAGAATAGGAAAGACCTTTGAGATGTTTTCTTGAGTTCGGGGGGTAGATTATGAAAAGGGAAGGTATTAGCACCCTTTTCATTCATAGTGTTCCATGGGCTCTTAGTTACTTGCTTTTGTTTGAAAATGTGATTTGTGTGGTTTTTGAAAATATTTTGTAAAGATGCCATTGTTTAGGCAAACTTTGTAATGATTCTCGTTCGTAAGAATGTATACAAAGGTGTTGATCTTTTGAAAAAATGTTTTCAAGTTTGAAAGATGTTTTGAAAGTGTTGGTGTTTTGAAAATAGCAAGGATGTTTTTGTTTTGAAATTGAGCAAGTAACTAGGAATATTCTACCTACTCAAAAGTCTTTCATATTCATTTCCTCTTTATTTTGACATTGTTACCTTACCATTGATTTGGCAAGTAACCCTATCTTTGGATATAAAAGGGACGAGCATGGGTCATTGTATAACCATGATTAGCAATGTTGCAAGATATCTTAGCGTTTTTTTAGGGACTAAGATCATTTTAAAAGGCAACATGGATAGCGTCTTCGAGGGACTATGATCTTGTATTTTGTTTGTTTTTGCTAAGATACCTCACATGCATAATAATGGCCATTTTTGTAAGGAAACCAAGTGGATTTACCCTAAGGGTGTTTGTGTGCAAGTGAACTAATTTACATGCTTGATTTGTCTTTGATTAGGATTTTCTATTTGTTGGTTTTAATCTTTCCATACAAAACCCTAATTACTAACATTTGTATATAAAGCATTTAAATTGCGGAAAATAAAAATACCAAGCTATTACATGATTTAGGGGAGGGGGTGTACAAATTAAAAATGGGGAATTGCAAGAAATTAAAACCCTAGTTATCCATTACAACCATATTGAACTTAAATAAAATGTACAAAATTGAATAAGTAAAAATGTAAGGATGCAAATGTAAAAAGAAATATGATTTTTATTTGGTTTTCATGAAAAGAGTTTTTTGACCTAATTAACTAAAATAAAATAATTAACTAAAAAAAAGAAAATTAAGGTTAAGTTAATGAAATAAATTAATTTAAAGAAAACAAGTTTTTTAGGGTGAATTTAATTAAATTAGTAAATAAGATTAATTAAATAAAAGTCCTAAGTTCTAAATTGATTTTAATTTACAAGAAAATAATATAATAATAATTAAGACTAATTATCTAAGTATTTAGAAAAAGGAAATTAATTTATTAAAGGAAATGTTTTTTGTTCTTTTAGTTTTATGAAAAAATAAACTAAATAAATAGAAATAATAATATAAATATTTTTTGGATTTTTTTATTAATGAAAATAATAATAATAACAATAATATTAATAATAATAATAAAATATAAAATAAAAATAAAACAAAAATAATAAAGTCAGGGAGGTTAAAATTGAATTTGGAGGTTTGTTAGCAAACCATTTTTTGAATCTGGCCCAAAATGAAGTTTTTGTTTGGAAATCAGAAAAAAAAATTAAAAAAAAGGTATATGGGCTGCGTGGCATGAGGAAACAGTGGGGTTAGGTTGAGAAAAAAGTGAAAAGCCCAGGAGGGGAAGGCCCATGCACGCTGGAAGGATAAACAAATGTAAGAAAACGAGAGAAAAAAGCAAAAGGCAGCACGCTGAGGTTCGAACCCATGACCTCCCGGTTACCAGTGTGCTGCC
Source organism: Vicia faba (assembly GCA_948472305.1). Classification (NCBI taxonomy): domain Eukaryota; kingdom Viridiplantae; phylum Streptophyta; class Magnoliopsida; order Fabales; family Fabaceae; genus Vicia; species Vicia faba. Next base: position 919,875,110 of record OX451736.1, on the reverse strand, counting down.
TTACAACTAGAGTGGCTATAAATCCGTTAATATAACTGAAATGATAAATATATAATGTAAAACAAAGTCCTGAGCATACTTCATCTTCAACCTCCAGCCAGACCACTTGTAACTTCATCATTTCTCAACAAAAATGGAAAATGCAAACAGGAAAGTTGTTCCATTTTTTCATACGAATCCAATCATATAAATATCGTAAACTATAAATCAAAGATGAATGAGAATTTTTGAAATTACCAAATCCTGACCTAATTATTTTCAGAGGTTTAGATTCAAAATTCTAACTACCTAAGCAACAATAATGAAATCTAAGGATATGGTTAGCTTTAGGACAATGATATCTACATTTGTTATTCACAAATAAACCATTAATGATGCTTGTATGAAGAGTTCAAAAGTCAAAAAACTCACCTTGCAAGAGGGTATCATGTTTTGAGTTTGAGCAGCTTTTGAAGAGTTCCAGTGATTGGGTTAGCTTCCTCAAGTCCCCATGAAGCTAATGTGATGCTTAGCTTGAGCTGAAAGTGCTTGAGGAGTTCTGGAGAAGTCAAAGTGCAAGGTGCTATTTTTGAAAATGGTGGATGATGATGGAGGTGTTACAGTCGCGTAGCAGGTGTTGGAATTGCTTGTGTAGGTTATTTAGAAGCTTTTGAAAGTAAAAGGCCAAGAAACGCACGAGCAAATTTGGAGATTGAATTCAAAACTCAAAAATGGCAAGTTTTGGGATGTTTTTAGTGATTCTGTGTTTTAGGGAGTTTCAGGGCTTGAGCATGCGTGTATTTTCTTGCAAATGACTTGTGTTTTTGTATTGAAAAGGTTTGGATACTTGAGGTGGTCAGAAGTACAAGATCACATATCTTTGCTTCTTGACTTGTTTTTGAAGTAAGGTTGACAATCATGGTTTCAATGCATAGTACAAAGCTATCTAGAGTGGTTACCAACTTTAAACATGCTTATCTGACTTTGTAGAGGAAGTTTGTGTAGAAGGAACAAGTGCAAAGCTCAATGCAAGTTGACTTTGCATAAAGCTTGCTTTATGTAAATGGCAATGGTGCCTTTGTGCCATTAATGGAAAATTTACTTAGATAAAGCTTGAATCAAGTGGATAATAACTCAAAAGCAAGTGTAATCTTCTGATTATGGAGAGATCTTGAGGTTTAGAGGCCTGCAAACCAAGATTGTGCAGCATAGGTTTGAGATTTGAATTTTGTTCATCAGAAAATTTGCCTTGTAAAACAACTTGAAATCCCAACTTCTGACCTTCGATTCTCCTTGATCACAAATGATCTCAAGGAGTTCTTTGACATTTTGAAAAGCTTGTAATGTTCTCTACAACCCTTGTTTGAATAACTTTTGCAAAATCCAAATGGAACTATGTGAAACTTGGGTCAGAAGTTAGGTCAAAATCCTGACCTAAAATGTTCAAAATTTCACTAAGTGTTTTAGTTTCATGACCATGACTTCATGGATTAATAACTTGATATCCAAGAATTTCTAAGAAAAGTTGTGTAAAGCAATGTTGTAGATCTCATGGAGATCTACAACTTTCATGTTGAAAGTTTATTTTGAATCATCTTGCATCATGGTGAAAAATTGGCTCAAAGTTGTGAAAAAACATGAAGTTTTCAACACTTAGAAAAATTTCTAAGTTTGAAAACTTTGACTTTTCAAAATGAAATCTTGACTTTTTGATTTCTTGATGAACAAGTTTCATATTTTGACATGTTTTGATGAATTGTGATCTTTGACACTTGATTTTGACCAAAAAGTCAGTTTGACTTTTCAGTGTACAGTTGACTTTTGATCAGTTGACTAAAAATCAACTATCAATCTATTTGGTCTTTAGCAATGTTTTGAGTCATGCCATTAAGTCAAAATGGTGAAATTTAACTCTTGATATCATGCCTCAAACCAATTAACCATTTGCTAGGTCCAAAATCAGAAATTGCCCTTTCTCAGTCAAAACCCTAATTTTGACCATTTTGCCCTTTTGATGATTTAATCGAATTTCTTGAGGAATTGTGGTAAAAACTTGATCAAATGACACATATGAGTTTATAATGTTGATGTGGATAAAAAATTATGAAGTTTTACTATAAATTGGCCATAATTGATTTCTTCCCTAATACAGTTGATTTTTAGGTCAACTACTCAACTGACTGAGCAAAAATGTGATCCAAGGCTTGAAATTTACATGAGTAATCATGGGGGTCCATAATGATCCATGAAAGTCATATTAGGAACTGAAAGTTCAATTATCCTTGTGCAATATCAAACCCTAATTTCAGTCATCAGTGCTTAAGGAGGTGTCTTGAGCTGATCAATCCTTGTGCATTCTTGAACCAAAGGAGATCTTGTGAGAAAATATTTGATAAATGAGAGGGAAAATTTTGGGTTACAACAGCTGCCCGTGTTCAATCTTATTAAACCTGAAGAGTTAGATTGACGGATCCGCCATTCGTAACTTGAAGGTGGAAGATGATTGGACACTAAAGTGCCCATAAATTTGCACTCGAAGATGGATTATGAATGGGCTTATAGATTCCATTTGGAGGAACGGTGGAGATTTTCCGGAGATGGGCTTTTAGATGCCATCCAAAGGTGACTGTTGACAGAGAATGTACTAAATATGAACTTGATTTCAAACTGGAAAAGAATCAAAATATATCTTTGGAGCGATTTATCTGAACCAGGAGAAGTCTTGTATGTTGTTTGACTGGGAAGAATCAGAATAAATATTAGAGCGATTTATCAGAACCAGAAGTGTTCCTTTGGAAAGTATCAGGATAAACCGTTGGGGGGTTTAAACTGAACCAAAAGAGATCTTGAATGTTCTTTAACTGGAAAGAATCCGAGTAAATCCTTGTGCGATTTATCTGAACCAGAGAAAGTGTCAGCGGGAAAGAATCAGGATAAATCATTGAGAGATTTATATGAACCCGAAGTGTTCCTTTGGAAAGTATCAGGATAATTCGTTGAGGGGTTTAAACTGAACCAAAAGAGGTATTGAATATTCATTAACTGGAAAGAATCATAGTAAATCTTTGTGCGATATATCTGAACCTTAGAAAGCGTCTGCGGGAAAGAATCAGAATAAATCATTGAGAGATCTATCTGAACTGGAAGGGATCTAGGGAAGAATCAGAACAAATCATTGAGAGATTTATTTGAAACAGAGAAGACAGTTGCGGAAAAAGAATCAGAATAAATTGTTGAGATATTTAAACTGAACCGGCAGGAGTCTGAAAGAAACATCGATTGTATAGATGTTTAACCAATCCTTTCTTGGGAATTGATTTGTAATTGACTTGTTGAAAATTTGATGACAATTTTCTGTTGATTGATCTTTTCTGAAAAATATGAAAGGTTAGTTGTATGCAATATCATGATGTATGAAATGCGTGGTGTAATGATGTTCTCAAAATAAATGAGATTGTGTCGTATGTATTTGTGCTGTCAATGTTATGACGTATGGATGTAATGTATGGACACATTAATTGTCATGCCACAGTGTTGCTGGGGAAGATAAATCCTTGAGTACCGCTGGGTACAAAGAGTGTAAGTATTCATGTTTTGAAGTGTTGATGAGTTGATGAGCTTCCATTCGTTAGAGAAATAAACTCTATTGTGTAAAGGAAACGTCGTGTATTGCTTGTGAAATCCTGTTGGGGAAACCTGAGAAATTGGGCGACTTTTACTGGGGAGTGATAACTGGAAGTTTTGTTCCGCCAGGGATGTGAGAGAGCTTGATATCATTAAGCTGCACACTGTGGGGGATTTTATGGAATAGTTTAAATAAATTATCCTATTTCTTAAATCCATTAGTGATTGTCTTTCTATTTTTTGTTCCTTTTTTATTCATTTGTAAACAGTAGTTACGTTCAAATGCATATGTTCAAAAATAAATTATTGGGCGTTTTCGCAAACAAAGCACGGAAAAAGAAAAAATAGATAGTTTTGCACTTTCAAAGGGATATCTTTGTATTAACTTGAATAAGTATTTTTTGTACAATGAGACGAACAACCTAGTAAGAGAATGCCCTCGTAGAAAAATGAAAATTTGATACAAAGAAAAGATAGCTATGTGAAATAATCCCATGGGGTTCCCATTCTGTTATAGCCTTCGTGTCTCTGAGCGTCTTGTCCACTTGCTGCCTTGTCCAAAGTTGATTGGATTTATTAGATTCGCTGAGTTTGTCAGTCAACGTTAAAGGTTGTCTGTAAGGTGATCTGACAGAACATAGTCATACGCTTTAATTCCCTAACTTTTTCCTGGACCTCCCTTTCGGGTTTTCAGTCCACCGGGATACCCCTTTTTTCCCAAGTCACCCTTTCGGGTTTTCAACTTGCCGGGTGTACATATTTTTTTTTGTTTTATCCCTAATTTTTGCCCGAACCTTTTTGGTTCGCTGGGATGCCCTTGTTTTGCCTATGTGTGTCAACCTAGCGGGTCTCTTATGCGTAGTATCTTTTGACTATGTCTGCATTCACAGGGTTTGGAAGGTCGTCGCCATCCATATTGGTTAGGATCATTGCTCCACCAGAGAATATGCTTTTGATCATAAATGGTCCTTCGTATGTAGGAGTCCATTTTCCTCTGGGATCACCTTGTGGTAATATGATACGCTTGATTAGCAAGTCACCAACCTGATATACCTGACGTCTGACCTTTTTGTTAAAAGCTTTGATCATACGTTTTTGGTACATCTGGCCATGACAGACAGCCTTAAGCCTCTTCTCATTAATTAAGTTCAACTGGTCAAGTTGAGTTTGGATACAATCATATTTACTCAGCCCTGTATCCTTTATGATTCTTAGAGAAGATATTGAAGATGTGAAAAACACAAGAAGGGGGGTTGAATTGTTAAAACTTGAAATCAAATGCAGACAACACGTTATTTTTATCCTGGTTCGTTTGATCTCAAACTACTCCATTCCACCCGTCAAGGTGATTTTGCCTCTCTCCAACGAGGTCTTAATCCACTATATTCAACTGAATACAAAACTGCTTTAACAACTGCTAAAGCCTTCTTGAGTCTAAACCACATACCGGTTTCTCAAGGAAATTCTTTTACAGAAAAATGAACAAATGTGTGTTGAATGTTTTCTAGAAAAACGATATATCACAACTGTGATAATACACAAGATAAAGCTTAGACGATACAATATTGCTAGAGCTATAGAGTAATCAATTGAGAGCTTTTAGCAAAAGTGGGAACGAGCTTGATGATGATAGGCTTTTGGCGTGTATATGCGTGTAGAGTATTGTAGAGCATTAGCCATTTCACTTCTCACTGATTTGTTTAAATAACCTTGGAATAGATATGTTGATGCCAATAATTCCATTTCAATGCTCATTACGTTCTTTCCATTTTGAGAAGATCTTTGTCTTGGAATAAAGCCGTTGGTAATAAATCTGCCTTGAATGCAGTACTGTTGACACTTCAGAAGGTTCTGCTTGATTAAGATCAGAGTGTGTTAGCTTTAGCTTATTCTGATTGCTTCTGAGTGCTGATGACATTGTTAAGATCTTGATCAGAGTCAGAGTATGTTGAGCGCAGATTCTGTTCATCAGACTTCAGCGTAGCATATGTATGATCTTCTGGTTGACATCTTCTGATGCTGATGTTGATATTCTGATGCTGATTCCATCAGAGTTTCCTGTAAATAAACAGCATAATTTTAAGTAGCATCTATGTCAAATATAAAACTCATAATTCATTTAATCTTGTATTTTGTTATCATCAAAACTCTAACTGAGGGTTGTAGAATCAAACTATGTTCTAACAATCTCCCCCTTTTTGATGATGACAAAAACTAGATTTTTTAAATTAAAATAAAATGATGAAAGTATCAGAGTTTAAGGATAAAAAGGAAACAGTATCAGAGATAATCCATTAACGAGAAGAAGGTATCAGAGCTAAGAGAGTAAGGAATAAAAAGTATCAGAGTAATGATGAGAAAAACTCCCCCTGAGTTGATTATTCCCTTTGATTCCTTGAGAGCTTGAGCATCAAAACTTTATTGAACCTTTCTTTGATCATCAGAATTTTGCTTTATCAGAGTTCTTCAGATTCTTGTACCTGTAAGATTTTTAGAACAGCAAATATTTATGAATGTTAGAATGTTTGAGACTTTTGTCTCAGTAAACCGTTATTGAAAAATATCGTTCTTTCTCCCCCTTTTTGTCAGCGATCAAAAAGCATATATAATCAGAGTTAAAAAGATTAGAGCAAAACACGTTTGTATTGAAACAGAAGCAATGATAGTTTAGAACAAGTAGGAATATTACAGACAAACATAAGAAAACAAGGAAAACATAAGAAAAATCTAAGAAGAAGGAGGAAGTCGTGTGAACAGGGTTTCCAACATGCTCTTGATTTGTTCGCTGGTTTCAGTTTGCTTGGCTACCATGTTTTCTATAGATTCAATCTTGATATCCTGCTTGTCCATCCGTTCATTCATCAGCATGTCTGATTTCTTCAAATCCTCCAGAGTCTGCCTATCAACAGAGGAAGATTGAGGATCTTCAGATACAGGCTGCTTCTCAGAGCTTTCTGTAGCTTCTTCTGCTTGACCCAAGTCTTCATCTTGAATGATCTGTTCTTCTGCAGGTTGAACTTGAGATGTTGGACGCTTTTCAGACCAAGGCTCACTGTTGAGATGGAGAACCTCTTCCTGCAGCAGCTTGCTCAGAACTGGACCTTCCATTTCCTTCAGCAGATTGCTGAAGTTCTATTGAGCCTGTCCATAGCTCTGGTCTTGCAGCTTGAAGGTTTCAGCACATACCCATCTTCTGAATTGAGTCCAGAGATGATCTGATACAGCAGGATCAATCACTTCCAAACTTGCTTATTTCAAGGAAGATATCCATTTCTGCAAATCTGTTTCAAAGTTCAACATGCTGCTACCAACATCTGGTTGTTTAGGTTTAGGGATGGCAGTTTTCTGGTTTATTGCAGCAAGGCGTTTAAGGACTGTTAAGTCAATGACAGTCTTGCTGTGGTTTTCTATATTTTTCTTAGGTGAGGGAGTAGGAGAATCAGAAATAACGATTGGACTTGATGGGGTGTTTGGAGGAGTTGTTTCTGGTGATGAGGGAAGTTGAGACATATTAACAGTTGTACCACAAGGCAATTGAATGGCCAAGGGTTGTGGTTCAGGAGACTCAGAGGTTTGAGCCTCAGAGTTTTGTGTCTCAGGTTGTGGAGTTTGTGCATGTAAAGGAGATGGTGGATTACTTTCTGGTTGGGGAGAGGAAGGTTGTGGGATTTCTGGTTCTGGTATTTGGGAGAGTGGAGTTTCTGGTATTTGTGAAAGTGGGATGTCAGGTTGAGGAGAAGTGGGAATTTCTGGTATTGGATTTGGATTTTCTGTTTGGGGAGTGGAAGAATGTTGTTCTATATCAGACAGAACTTGTGCAAGTTCTGGTTCTGGAATGGTTGTAGTGTTTGTATTTTGTGGTTTGGAGCGGGATCTTCTGAGAGTTAATGACTCTGAAGGGTCAAAATCAATGTCAAAATCTTCAAAGGTTTGGGGTGTTGGGATATCAGATGGAATTGGAGTAGGAATGGATCTGGAAACAACAGATGAATCTAAAACAGATACAGAAACAGGATTACCTCTTTTCTTTGGAGTCTGTTGTGATGATCCTTCTGGAGCAGCTTTTCTCTTCTTAGTCTTCTTTAGAGCAACCTCTGGTGCCTTCTGCTGAAGATCTTGGATGTTTAGATTAGGAGCTGTTCCATCAGCTTTGCAAGCATCCAAATATCTCATAATGATCTGAGGTTTGGATTCAATCTCTGAGAACATAGGGAAGTCGTCCAGAGGAATTCTTCTGCTGGAGATTTTAGCAAAAGGAGTAACGCTGGGCTCCTTCTTAATGTTCTCTATCAGCTTCATCTTCTTTAGATTCTTGGCATTCAGCTGCTTGCCAACAGATGGTTCCAGGGTGCTGATCTCTTATGCTTCTTTCAAGTGTTCAATCAGCCTATTCTCAGTCAGAATATCTGATATGAATCTACCCAAGGGTATCCAATCCCTTTTAGTGCGTTCATCTTCTCTGGTCTTCTTGACGCTGGTTCTCAGATGGTTGAACAGAAGATGAGCTAGATTAATCTTTACCTTCTGATTGATAAAATAGATCAGAAACTGCTGATCTATGTTTATGTAATCAGGAGAGCTTGTAGGCTTCCTGTGATTGAAACAACCCAGAATAATCTTTGCCCAAATTTTGTGCTTATCTCTCAGATCCCTTATCTTACTGGAGGGAAGCCCCAGCGTGAAAATTTCCCTTGCTATAGTAGCACCATCTGAGCACCTTTCTGCCTTGTCTATACAGCGAATACCACCACCATTGTATCCAATCAATTTTCCAATTAGGTCTTCAGTAATCACAATTTTCTTCCCCATTATGTAAGAAGTGATTTGGTGATTTGAGGAAGACGCGTGAATCCTGAATTCCTTAACCAAGATAGGAAAAGTTGGACACACCATCCTGTCAAAGTATCTCTCCCATCCTTGAGCTTGAATCTCTTTTGATAAATCAAAACCATTTTCCTTCAAACTGTTGAAATCCACTATAATCTCTGAAAGAAACTTCCAAGTTCTTGACTGGAGTGAGTAGCGTTCTGAGAGGAACCTCATATTGCTCAGCTGATGCATCTTTCTGGGAACCTGAAGAGATATTTCTGGAAGACGCCATTGTTCACACGAGGTTTTGAGAGAAAAAATTGAAAGGGTTTTCTTGAGGAGGAAGAACACAAACACATATATCAGAAAAAATTGATTGAAAACGAAAGTAAGGGTAAACATTGTGAATAGTGTGAATGGTGTTTAAATAGATTTTGAAAAAGTTTTTGAAAACATAAACGCTTAAGAGAGAAAAATAAATCACGATTAATAACATTAATTGATTGCTGATTTTAGGGGATTTCAGAAAGATACTTAAACGGTTACCAGTGACATGTGTCTCAATGCATCCAATCAGCGCTTTGCCTTTTCAGAAGCGTGAACGCGTGTTCAGCCTCAGGAAACAGCTGATGACTTGATGACACTTGTTTGCTTTGAGTGAACTGAACTGAAGAGCTCAGAGCTTCATGGATAGATCTGATACAATCTACATTTCTAAAATTCTGAAAAGAGGATTGATCAAAAGTTCACAGAGAAATAAATATAATTATGAAGGTTAATATATAAAATTAAAACAGTTTTATTCTGGACAGAGCTTCATGCTGAGATGATTCAGAATGAAGTTGAACCTATCTTCAGAAAGTGGTTTTGTGAAGATATCAGCCCATTGATGGTATGTATCAATAAATTTTAAGTTTAAGATTCCTTTCTGAATATAGTCCCTAATAAAATGATGTTTTATTTCTATATGCTTAGCCCTAGAATGCAAAATTGGATTTTTACTTAAGCAAATTGCAGAAGTATTATCAGAGTATAGGAATGTTACTCTCATAAATCTGGAAGTCCTCAAGTTGACTTTTCATCCAGAGCATTTGTGTGCTGCATCCAGCTGCTGCTATGTATTCAGCTTATGTTGTTGATAGAGCAATGGTGGATTGCCTTTTGCTGGACCACGAGATCAGATTTTCTCCCAGAAACTGGCAGCTTCCAGAAGTACTTTTATGTTCAACTCTGTCTCCAGCAAAGTCAGCATCACAGTAACCTACTAAGCTGTAATCACCAGATTTTCTATAAAACAAACCCAGATTAGTAGTACCTTTCAGATACTTTAAAATTCGCTTAACAGCTGTTAAGTGAGATTCTCTAGGATCTGATTGGAATCTTGCACAAATGCATACACTGAATAAAATATCAGGCCTTGAGGCTGTCAGATAAAGAAGAGAACCAATCATACCTCTGTAGACTTTCTGTTCTACCTTTTTGCTTACCTCTTCTCTTTCTAGAATGCACGTGGGATGCATTGGAATTTTTGATGGCTTACATTCCGAGAGATCAAATTTCTTCAGAAGTTCTCTGACATATTTGCTCTGATGAATGTAAGTTCCTTCTGGGGTTTGATTGATCTGAATTCCCAGAAAGAATTTCAGTTCCCCCATTAGGCTCATCTCAAATTCTGCCTGCATACACTTAGCAAATTCTCTTCCCAGAGAAGGTTTAGTAGATCCAAAAATTATATCATCAACATAAATCTGACAGACTAAAATGTCATTCTTAACTGTCTTACAGAATAAGGTTGTGTCCACCTTCCCTCTGATGAATTCCTTTTTTAACAGGAAGTTACTTAGTCTTTCATACCAAGCTCTGGGAGCTTGTTTCAGACCATACAGTTACTTCTTTAGTTTGAAAACATATTCTGGATTTTTTGAGCTTTCAAAACCAGGGGGTTGGTGCACATATACCTCTTCTTCTATATAGCCATTTAAGAATGCACTCTTGACATCCATCTGATACAGAGTGATGCCTTTATTAACAGCAAAAGAAATTAAAAGTCTGATAGATTCTAACCTGGCGACTGGAGCAAAGGTTTCTGTATAGTCTATCCCCTTTTGCTGACTATAACCTTGTGCTACCAATCGTGCCTTGTTTCTGATGACTTCACCTTGTTCATTTAGCTTGTTTCTGAACACCCATTTTGTTCCAATGACGTTGAATCCTTTTGGCTTGGGAACTAAATCCCATACATCATTCCTTGTGAATTGATTCAGCTTCTCTTGCATTGCTAGAATCCAGTCATTGTCCAGAAGTTCTTCATCAATAGAGGATGGTTCAATCAGAGAGACAAGTCCCATGAGGGATTCTTCAGAGTTTCTGAAACTGGCTCTTGTTCTGATTGGATCTTCCTTTCTTCCTAAGATTGTTTCTTCTGGATGATCCATGCTGCTTCTGGATGGTCTTTTCTGAGGTTGATCAACAGAAGGTGCTGGATTGCTTGCAGTGCCTCTTTCTGATGTTGAGGGAGTGTCTCTGTTAAGAGCTTCTGATGACTTGTCTTCAGTACCTGTGAATTCAACTTCCATACCTGCAAATACTTCATTCTGCTTTGACTTTTATGAGTCAAGCTTATCATCAAAACGAACACTGATTGATTCTTCCACAATCTGTGTTTCTGTATTGTATACTCAGTACCCTCTTGAGCGTTCAGAGTATCCTAACATAATACACATTTGTGCTTTAGAGTCAAACTTGTTCAAATAATTTTTAGTATTCAAAATAAAGCAGGTACATCCAAATGGATGAAAATATGAAATGTTGGGCTTTCTGTTCTTCCATAATTCATATGGAGTCTTTTCCAGAATAGGTCTTATGGAGATTCTATTCTGAATGTAGCACGCTGTGTTTATTGCCTCTGCCCAGAAGATCTTAGCAACGTTAGTCTCGTTGATCATGGTTCTGGCCATTTCTTGCAATGTTCTGTTCTTTTGTTCTACAACTCCATTTTGCTGGGGAGTTCTAGGACAAGAGAAATAATGCAGAATGCCTTTGTCATTAAAAAATGATTCAAAATCTTTATTTTCAAATTCTCCACCATGACCACTTCTGACTTTGACGATTCTAAGATCCTTTTCATTCTGAACTTGGTTGCAGAAGGTGACAAACACAAAGTGTGACTCGTCCTTGTGTCTTAAGAACTTTACCCATGTCCATCTGCTATAGTCATCTACGATTACTAACCCATACTTCTTGCCACTGACTGAAGCAGTTTTAACTGGTCCAAATAAGTCAATGTGCAGAAGTTCTAATGGCTTGGAGGTGGAAACAACGTTTTTAGATTTGAAAGCAGGTTTTGCAAACTTGCCTTTCTGACATGCTTCACACAGAGCATATGAATTGAACTTCAGGTTAGGAAGTCCTCTGACTAGATTGAGTTTGTTAATCTGAGATATTCTTCTCATACTAACATGCCCCAATCATCTGTGCCAGATCCATTGCTCGTTGTTAACAAACAGAAGCCACTTTACATTCTGACTTTTCAGTTCAGAAAGTTTGATTTTGTAAATGTTATTTCTCCTCTTTCCATTAAACAGAATTGTCCCATCTTTCTGACTAACTGCTTTACATGAATTTTGATTAGAGATTATATCATAACCATTATCACTTAATTGACTTATGGATAACAGGTTATGCATTAATCCATCTACTAATAATACATTACTTATAGAGGGAAGATTTTCGTTACCTACTGTTCCAGAGCCAATGATCTTTCCCCTCTGATTGGCTCCAAAGCCTACATGGCCTCCAGGCTTAAGTTCCAGGATTTGGAACATATGCCTTCTTCCCGTCATGTGTCGTGAGCAGCCAGAGTCCAGGTACCATGACTGGTGTTTCTGCTTTGCTGTTAAAGATGTCTGCAACATGTATTATTTTATCCTTAGGTACCCATATTTTCTTTGGTCCTGATTTGTTAGTTTTACCAAAACTCTTGTTGAATTTTGGTTTGACAGAATAATTACTACTAGTGTACTTGATGTCATGTGTGTGCCCATATACAAAGTGAGAATCAAGTGAAGTGCATTTTATCACTAAATCCATGGCATTCTTAGGTGTAGGTACCTTACCTTGGTATCCTATTCCTTTTCTGCCATTTCTGCTAACTCCATATATCATTGAAGCCATCTTGCTTCTATCTATGCTTTTAGCTAGAAACTTCTGAAAGCTGTGATCATACTCCTTGATGATCTCATCAGCACTACTGGGAGTTTCAGAAATTGTTTCCTTCTGAAAGTTTTGTAGTTGATTTTCTAATTTTGAAATTTTATTTTTCAACTCAGAATTCTCCAATTTGAGACTCTCAGTTTTATCAGAGTCAGAAGCAAGATCCCTTTTCAGGTTTCTGAATTTGACTCTGATCTGCTGATATCGTTCCAGAATCTCATTTAGGCTTTCAGCTAGTTCAGCCTTAGTAAAATTAATAGCAAAGTCAGGAAATACCTCTTCTGTGTCTGATTCAGAGTCTGATTCAGAAGCTTCACTGTCTTATGCTATGTCTGCCATGAGAGCTATGTTTTCTCTCTCATCATCTGATTCTGAGTCAGTTTCAGATGTATCAGAATCATCCCATGTAGCCATGAGACTTTTCTTCTTTTCCTTGCCAAACTTTCTTCTGGGATTTTCCTTCTGAAGCTTTGGACAATCACTCTTGTAGTGTCCTTGCTCGTTACATTTATAGCAGATGATGTCTTTGTTGTTTGGCTTTCTGCTTCCTGAAGAGCCTTCAGATCTTCTGTGTCCAGAGGAGGATTCTGACCTTCTGTATCTGGAGGAGGATTCGTTCTGGTTCTCAGATCTTCTGGAATTCCTGAACTTTCTTTGCCTCTGCTTCCACAGTTGGTTCTCCCTTCTGGAGAGGAGAGACAGTTCATCTTCTTCTGATGAGGACCCATCAGAGGTTTCTTCAACAGCCTGCAAAACCTTGGAGTCAGATATTCTGTTAGATTTTAAAGCTAAAGGCTTACCTTGCTTTTTAGGTTCATCAGCTTCTAGCTCTATCTCGTGACTTCTGAGGGAGCTGACAAGTTCCTCCAGAGAGATTTTGTTGAGATCCTTAGCTAGCTTCAGCGCTGTGACCATTGGCCTCCACTATTTTGGCAAGCTTCTGATGATCTTCTTCACATGATCAGCAGTAGAATACTCTTTGTCCAGAACTTTGAGACCAGCAACCATAATCTGAAATCTTGAGAACATTGTTTCAATAGATTCACTTTCTTCCATCTTGAATGCCTCATACTTCTGAATGAGGGCAAGAGCTTTAGTTTCTTTCACTTGAAGGTTTCCTTCATGCGTCATTCTGAGAGAATCAAACATATTCTTTGCAGTGTCTCTGTTTGATATCTTTTCATATTCAGAGTAAGAGATAGCACTGAGAAGAATAGTTCTGGCTTTGTGATGATTTTTGAAATCACGCTTTTGTTGATCAGACATTGCTTTCCTGTCAATCTTCTGACCACTTGCATTCACTGGGTGCGTGTATCCATCTGTCACCATATCCCACAGATCAGCATCGTGGGCTAGAAATAAGCTTTCAATTCTGTCTTTCCAGTAATCAAAGTTCTCTCCATCAAAGACTTGAGGCTTTCCACTGAATCTGTCTCTTTCTTCACTGTTGTCATTGCTGATGTTTTAATGTGGTCCTGCCATTGTGTTTTTCTAACGCTGGATCTTGTACTGACACTGTTAAGTGTTATGAACTCAGAACCAGGCGCTCTGATACCAATTGAAGATGTGAAAAACACAAGAAGGGGGGTTGAATTGTTAAAACTTGAAATCAAATGCAGACAACACGTTATTTTTATCCTGGTTCATTTGATCTCAAACTAATCCAGTCCACCCGTCAAGGTGATTTCGCCTCTCTCCAACGAGTTCTTAATCCACTGTTCTCAACTGAATACAAAACTGCTTTAACAACTGCTAAAGCCTTCTTGAGTCTAAACCATATACCGGTTTCTCAAGGAAATTCTTTTACAGAAAAATGAACAAATGTGTGTTGAATGTTTTCTAGAAAAACGATATATCACAATTGTGATAATACACAAGATAAAGCTTAGACGATACTAGATTGCTAGAGTTATAGAGTAATCAATTGAGAGCTTTTAGCAAAAGTGAGAACGAGCTTGATGATGATAGGCTTTTGGCGTGTATATGCATGTAGAGTATTGTAGAGCATTAGCCATTTCACTTCTCACTGATTTGTTTAAATAACATTGGAATAGATACATTGATGCCAATAATTCCATTTCAATGCTCATTATGTTCTTTCCATTTTGAGAAGATCTTTGTCTTGGAATAAAGCCGTTGGTAATAAATCTGCCTTGAATGCAGTACCGTTGACACTTCAGAAGGTTCTGCTTGATTAAGATCAGAGTGTGTTAGCTTTAGCTTATTCTGATTGCTTCTAAGTGCTGATGACATTGTTAAGATCTTGATCAGAGTCAGAGTATGTTGAGCGCGGATTCTGTTCATCAGACTTCAGCGTAGCATATGTATGATCTTCTGGTTGACATCTTCTGATGCTGATGTTGATATTCTGATGCTGATTCCATCAGAGTTTCCTGTAAATAAACAACATAATTTTAAGTAGCATCTATGTCAAATATAAAACTCATAATTCATTTAATCTTGTATTTTGTTATCATCAAAACTCTAACTGAGGGTTGTAGAATCAAACTATGTTCTAATAATCTCCCCCTTTTTGATGATGACAAAAACTAGATTTTTTAAATTAAAATAAAATGATGAAAGTATCAGAGTTTAAGGATAAAAAGGAAGCAGTATCAGAGATAATCCATTAACGAGAAGAAGGTATCAGAGCTAAGAGAGTAAGGTATAAAAAGTATCAGAGTAATGATGAGAAAAACTCCCCTTGAGTTGATTATTCCGTTTGATTCCTTGAGAGCTTGAGCATCAGAACTTTATTGAACCTTTCTTTGATCATCAGAATTTTGCTTTATCAGAGTTCTTCAGATTCTTGTACTTGTAAGCTTTTCAGAACAACAAATATTTATGAATGTTAGAATGTTTGAGACTTTTGTCTCAGTAAACCGTTATTGAAAAATATCGTTCTTTCTCCCCCTTTTTGTTAGCGATCAAAAAGCATATATAATCAGAGTTAAAAAGATTAGAGCAAAACACGTTTGTATTGAAACAGAAGCAATGCTAGTTTAGAACAAGTAGGAATATTACAGACAAACATAAGAAAACAAGGAAAACATAAGAAAAATCTAAGAAGAAGGAGGAAGTCGTGTGAACAGGGGTTCCAACATGCTCTTGATTTGTTCGCTGGTTTCAGTTTGCTTGGCTACCATGTTTGCTATAGATTCAATCTTGATATCCTGCTTGTCCATCCGTTCATTCATCAGCATGTCTGATTTCTTCAAATCCTCCAGAGTCTGCCTATCAACAGAGGAAGATTGAGGATCTTCAGATACAGGCTGCTTCTCAGAGCTTTCTGTAGCTTCTTCTGCTTGACCCAAGTCTTCATCTTGAATGATTTGTTATTCTGCAGGTTGAACTTGAGATGTTGGACGCTTTTCAGACCAAGGCTCACTGTCCAGATGGAGAACCTCTTCCTGCAGCAGCTTGCTCAGAACTGGACCTTCCATTTCCTTCAGCAGATTGATGAAGTTCTATTGAGCCTGTTCATAGCTCTGGTCTTGCAGCTTGAAGGTTTCAGCATATACCCATCTTCTGAATTGAGTCCAGAGATGATCTGATACAACAAGATCAATCACTTCCAAACTTGCTTGTTTCAAGGAAGATATCCATTTCTGCAAATCTGTTTCAAAGTTCAACATGCTGCTACCGACATCTGGTTGTTTAGGTTTAGGGATGGCAGTTTTCTGGTTTATTGCAGCAAGGCGTTCAAGGACTGTTAAGTCAATGACAGTCTTGCTGTGGTTTTCTGTATTTTTCTTAGGTGAGGGAGTAGGAGAATCAGAAATAACGATTGGACTTGATGGGGTGTTTGGAGGAGTTGTTTCTGGTGATGAGGGAAGTTGAGACATATTAACAGTTGTACCACAAGGCAATTGAATGGCCAAGGGTTGTGGTTCAGGAGACTCAGAGGTTTGAGCCTCAGAGTTTTGTGTCTCAGGCTGTGGAGTTTGTGCATGTGGAGGAGATGGTGGATTACTTTCTGGTTGGGGAGAGGAAGGTTGTGGGATTTCGGGTTCTGGTATTTGGGAGAGTGGAGTTTTTGGTATTGGTGAAAGTGGGATGTCAGGTTGAGGAGAAGTGGGAATATCTGGTATTGGATTTGGATTTTCTGTTTGGGGAGCGGAAGAATGTTGTTCTATATCAGACAGAACTTGTGCAAGTTCTGGTTCTGGAATGGTTGTAGTGTTTGGATTTTGTGGTTTGGAGCAGGATCTTCTGAGAGTTAATGACTCAGATTGGTCAAAATCAATGTCAAAATCTTCAAAGGTTTGGGGTGTTGGGATATCAGATGGAATTGGAGTAGGAATGGATGTGGAAACAGCAGATGAATCTAAAACAGATACAGAAACAGGATTACCTCTTTTCTTTGGAGTCTGTTATGATGATCCTTCTGGAGCATCTTTTCTCTTCTTAGTCTTCTTTAGAGCAACCTCTGGTGCCTTCTACTGAAGATCTTGGATGTTTAGATTAGGAGCTGTTCCATCAGCTTTGTAAGCATCCAAATATCTCATAATGATCTGAGGTTTGTAGTCAATCTCTGAGAACATAGGGAAGTCATCCAGAGGAATTCTTCTGCTGGAGATTTCAGCAAAAGGAGTAACGCTGGGCTCCTTCTTAATGTTCTCTATCAGCTTCATCTTCTTTAGATTCTTGGCATTCAGCTGCTTGCCAATAGATGGTTCCAGGGTGCTGATCTCTTGTGCCTCTGTCAAGTGTTCAATCAGCCTATTCTCAGTCAGAATATCTGATATCAATCTACCCAAGGGTATCCAATCCCTTTTAGTGCAATAATCTTCTCTGGTCTTCTTGACGCTGGTTCTCAGATGGTTGAACAGAAGATGAGCTAGATTAATCTTTACCTTCTGATTGATAAAATAGATCAAAAACTACTGATCTATGTTTATGTAATCAGGAGAGCTTGTAGGCTTCCTGTGATTGAAACAGCCCAGAATAATCTTTGCCCAAATTTTGTGCTTATCTCTCAGATCCCTTATCTTGCTGGAGGGAAGCCCCAGCGTGAAAATTTCCCTTGCTATAGTAGCAACATCTGAGCACCTTTCTGCCATGTCTATACAGCGAATACCACCACCATTGTATCCAATCAGTTTTCCAATTAGGTCTTCAGTAATCACAATTTTCTTCCCCATTATGTAAGAAGTGACTTGGTGATTTGAGGAAGACGCGTGAATCCAGAATTCTTTAACCAAGATAGGAAAAGTTGGACACACCATCCTGTCAAAGTATCTCTCCCATCCTTGAGCTTGAATCTCTTCTGATAAATCAAAACCATTTTCCTTCAAACTGTTGAAATCCACTATAATCTCTGACAGAAACTTCCAAGTTCTTGACTGGAGTGAGTAGCGTTCTGAGAGGAACCTCATATTGCTCAGCTGATGCATCTTTCTGGGAACCTGAAGAGATTTTGCTGGAAGACGCCATTTTTCACACGAGGTTTTGAGAGGAAAAAATTGAAAGGGTTTTCTTGAGCAGGAAGAACACAAACACAGATATCAGAAAAAATTGATTGAAAACGAAAGTAAGGGTAAACGTTGTGAATAGTGTGAATGGTGTTTAAATAGATTTTGAAAAAGTTTTTGAAAACATAAACGCTTAAGAGAGAGAAATAAATCATGATTAATAGCATTAATTGATTGCTGATTTTAGGGGATTTCAGAAAGATACTTAAACGGTTACCAGTGACATGTGTCTCAATGCATCCAATCAGCGCTTTGCCTTTTCAGAAGCGTGAACGTGTGTTCAGCCTCAGGAAACAGCTGATGACTGGATGACACTTGTTTGCTTTGAGTGAATATCACTTATATCCTTGAACTGAAGAGCTCAGAGCTTCATGGATAGATATGATACAATCTGCATTTCTAAAATTCTGAAAAGAGGATTGATCAGAAGTTCACAGAGAAATAAATATAATTCTGAAGGTTAATATATAAAATTAAAACAGTTTTATTCTGGACAGAGCTTCATGCTGAGATGATTCAGAATGAAGTTGAACCTATCTTCAAAAAGTGGTTTTGTGAAGATATTAGCCCATTGATGGTCTGTATCAATAAATTTTAAGTTTAAGATTCCTTTCTGGATATAGTCCCTAATAAAATGATGTTTTATTTCTATATGCTTAGCCCTAGAATGCAAAATTGGATTTTTACTTAAGAAAATGGCAGAAGTATTATCAGAGTATAGGAATGTTACTCTCATAAATCTGGAAGTCCTCAAGTTGACTTTTCATCCAGAGCATTTGTGTGCTGCATCCAGCTGCTGCTATGTATTCAGCTTCTGCTGTTGATAGAGCAATGGTGGATTGTCTTTTGCCGGACCACGAGATCAGATTTTCTCCCAGAAACTGGCAGCTTCCAGAAGTACTTTTACGTTCAACTCTGTCTCCAGCAAAGTCAGCATCATAGTAACCTACTAAGCTGTAATCACCAGATTTTCTATAAAACAAACCCAGATTAGTAGTACCTTTCAGATACTTGAAAATTCGCTTAACAGCTGTTAAGTGAGATTCTCTAGGATCTGATTGGATTCTTGCACAAATGAATACACTGAATAAAATATCAGGCCTTGAGGCTGTCAGATAAAGAAGAGAACCAATCATACCTCTGTAGACTTTCTGTTCTACCTTTTTGCTTACCTCTTCTCTTTCTAGAATGCACGTGGGATGCAGGAATTTTTGATGGCTTACATTCTGAGACATCAAATTTCTTCAGAAGTTCTCTGACATATTTTCTCTGATGAATGTAAATTCCTTCTGGGGTTTGATTGATCTGAATTCCCAGAAAGAATTTCAGTTCCCCCATTAGGCTCATCTCAAATTCTGCCTGCATACACTTAGCAAATTCTCTTCCCAGAGAAGGTTTAGTAGATCCAAAAATTATATCATCAACATAAATCTGACAGACTAAAATGTCATTCTTAACTGTCTTACAGAATAAGGTTGTGTCCACCTTCCCTCTAATGAATTCCTTTTCTAACAGGAAGTTACTTAGTCTTTCATACCAAGCTCTGGGAGCTTGTTTCAGACCATACAGTGACTTCTTTAGTTTGAAAACATATTCTGGATTTTTTGAGCTTTCAAAACCATGGGGTTGGTGCACATATACCTCTTCTTCTATATAGCCATTTAAGAATGCACTCTTGACATCCATCTGATACAGAGTGATGCCTTTATTAACAGCAAAAGAAATTAAAAGTCTGATAGATTCTAACCTGGCGACTGGAGCAAAGGTTTATGTATAGTCTATCCCCTCTTGCTGACTATAACCTTGTGCTACCAATCGTGCCTTGTTTCTGATGACTTCACCTTGTTCATTCAGCTTGTTTCTGAACACCCATTTTGTTCCAATGACGTTGAATCCTTTTGGCTTGGGAACTAAATCCCATACATCATTCCTTATGAATTGATTCAGCTCCTCTTGCATTGCTAGAATCCAGTCATTGTCCAGAAGTGCTTCATCAATAGAGGATGGTTCAATCAGAGAGACAAGTCCCATGAGGGATTCTTCAGAGTTTCTGAAACCGGCTCTTGTTCTGATTGGATCTTCCTTTCTTCCTAAGATTGTTTCTTCTGGATGATCCATGCTGCTTCTGGATGGTCTTTTCTGAGGTTGATCAACAGAAGGTGATGGATTGCTTGCAGTGCCTCTTTCTGATGTTGAGGGAGTGTCTCTGTTAAGAGCTTCTGATGACTTGTCTTCAGTACCTGTGAATTCAACTTCCATACCTGCAAATACTTCATTCTGCTTTGACTTTTCAGAGTCAAGCTTATCATCAAAACGAACACTGATTGATTCTTCCACAATTTGTGTTTCTGTATTGTATACTTTGTAGCCTCTTGAGTGTTTAGAGTATCCTAACATAATACACTTCTGTGCTTTAGAGTCAAACTTGTTCAAATAATTTTTAGTATTCAAAATAAAGCAGGTACATCCAAATGGATGAAAATATGAAATGTTGGGCTTTCTGTTCTTCCACAATTCATATGGAGTCTTTTCCAGAATAGGTCTTATGGAGATTCTATTCTGAATGTAGCACGCTGTGTTTATTTCCTCTGCCCAGAAGATCTTAGCAACGTTAGTCTCGTTGATCATGGTTCTGGCCATTTCTTGCAATGTTCTGTTCTTTTGTTCTACAACTCCATTTTGCTGGGGAGTTCTAGGACAAGAGAAATAATGCAGAATGCCTTTGTCATTAAAAAATGATTCAAAATCTTTATTTTCAAATTCTCCACCATGACCACTTCTGACTTTGACGATTCTAAGATCCTTTTCATTCTGAACTTGGTTGCAGAAGGTGACAAACACAAAGTGTGACTCGTCCTTGTGTCTTAAGAACTTTACCCATGTCCATCTGCTATAGTCATCTACGATTACTAACCCATACTTCTTGCCACTGACTGAAGCAGTTTTAACTGGTCCAAATAAGTCAATGTGCAGAAGTTCTAATGGCTTGGAGGTGGAAACAACGTTTTTAGATTTGAAAGCAGGTTTTGCAAACTTGCCTTTCTGACATGCTTCACACAGAGCATCTGAATTGAACTTCAGGTTAGGAAGTCCTCTGACTAGATTGAGTTTGTTAATCTGAGATATTCTTCTCATACTAACATGCCCCAATCTTCTGTGCCAGATCCATTGCTCGTTGTTAACAAACAGAAGGCACTTTACATTCTGACTTTTCAGTTCAGAAAGTTTGATTTTGTAAATGTTATTTCTCCTCTTTCCATTAAACAGAATTGTCCCATCTTTCTGACTAACTGCTTTACATGAATTTTGATTAGAGATTATATCATAACCATTATCACTTAATTGACTTATGGATAACAGGTTATGCATTAATCCATCTACTAATAATACATTACTTATAGAGGGAAGATTTTCGTTACCTACTGTTCCAGAGCCAATGATCTTTCCCCTCTGATTGCCTCCAAAGCCTACATGGCCTCCAGGCTTAAGTTCCAGGATTTGGAACATATGCCTTCTTCCCGTCATGTGTCGTGAGCAGCCAGAGTCCAGGTACCATGACTGGTGTTTCTGCTTTGCTGCTAAAAATGTATGCAACATGTATTATTTTATCCTTAGGTACCCATATTTTCTTTGGTCCTGATTTGTTAGTTTTACCAAAACTCTGGTTGAATTTTGGTTTGACAGAATAATTACTACTAGTGTACTTGATGTCATGTGTGTGCCCATATACAAAGTGAGAATCAAGTGAAGTGCGTTTTATCACTAAATCCATGGCATTCTTAGGTGTAGATACCTTACCTTGGTATCCTATTCCTTTTTTGCCATTTCTGCTAACTCCATAGATCATTGAAGCCATCTTGCTTCTATCTATGCTTTTAGCTAGAAACTTCTGAAAGCTGTGATCATACTCCTTGATGATCTCATCAGCACTACTGGGAGTTTCAGAAATTGTTTCCTTCTAAAAGTTTTGTAATTGATTTTCTAATTTTGAAATTTTATTTTTCAACTCAGAATTCTCCAATTTGAGACTCTCCGTTTTATCAGAGTCAGAAGCAAGATCCCTTTTCAGGATTCTGAATTTGACTCTGATCTGCTGATATCGTTCCAGAATCTCATTGAGGCTTTCAGCTAGTTCAGCCTTAGTAAAATTAATAGCAAACTCAGGAAATACCTCTTCTGTGTCTGATTCAGAGTCTGATTCAGAAGCTTCAATGTCTTCTGCTATGTTTGCCATGAGAGCTATGTTTGCTCTCTCATCATCTGATTCTGAGTCAGCTTCAGATGTATCAGAATCATCCCATGTAGCCATGAGACTTTTCTTCTTTTCCTTGCCAAACTTTATTCTGGGCTTTTCCTTCTGAAGCTTTGGACAATCACTCTTGTAGTGTCCTTGCTCGTTACATTCATAGCAGATGATGTCTTTGTTGTTTGGCTTTCTGCTTCCTGAAGAGCCTTCAGATCTTCTGTGTCCAGAGGAGGATTCTTACCTTCTGTATCTGGAGGAGGATTCGTTCTGGTTCTCAGATCTTCTGGAATTCCTGAACTTTCTTTGCTTCTGCTTCCACAGTTGGTTCACCCTTCTGGAGAGGAGAGACAGTTCATCTTCTTCTGATGAGGACCCATCAGAGGTTTCTTCAACAGCCTGCAAAACCTTGGAGTCAGATATTCTATTAGATTTTAAATCTAAAGGCTTACCTTGCTTTTGAGGTTCATCAGCTTCTAGCTCTATCTCGTGACTTCTGAGGGAGCTGACAAGTTCCTCCAGAGAGATTTTGTTGAGATCCTTAGCTAGCTTCAGCGATGTGACCATTGGCCTCCACTGTTTTGGCAAGCTTCTGATGATCTTCTTCACATGATCAACAGTAGAATACCCTTTGTCCATAACTTTGAGACCAGCAACCAGAATCTGAAATCTTGAGAACATTGTTTCAATAGATTCACTTTCTTCCATCTTGAATGCCTCATACTTCTGAATGAGCGCAAGAGCTTTAGTTTCTTTCACTTGAAGGTTGCCTTCATGCGTCATTCTGAGAGAATCAAACATATTCTTTGTAGTGTCTCTGTTTGATATCTTTTCATATTCAGAGTAAGAGATAGCACTGAGAAGAATAGTTCTGGCTTTGTGATGATTTTTGAAATCACGCTTTTGTTGATCAGACATTGATTTCCTGTCAATCTTCTAACCACTTGCATTCACTGGGTGCGTGTATCCATCTGTCACCATATCCCACAGATCAGCATCGTGGGCTAGAAAGAAGCTTTCAATTCTGTCTTTCCAGTAATCAAAGTTCTCTCCATCAAAGACTGGAGGCTTTCCACTGAATCTGTCTCTTTCTTCATTGTTGTCATTGCTGATGTTTTAATGTGGTCCTGCCATTGTGTTTTTCTAACGCTGGATCTTGTACTGACACGGTTAAGTGTTATGAACTCAGAACCAGGAGCTCTGATACCAATTGAAGATGTGAAAAACACAAGAAGGGGGGTTGAATTGTTAAAACTTAAAATCAAATGCAGACAACACGTTATTTTTATCCTTGTTCGTTTGATCTCAAACTACTCCAGTCCACCCGTCAAGGTGATTTCGCCTCTCTCCAACGAGGTCTTAATCCACTATATTCAACTAAATACAAAACTGCTTTAACAGCTGCTAAAGCCTTCTTGAGTCTAAACCACAGACCGGTTTCTCAAGGAAATTCTTTTACAGAAAAATGAACAAATGTGTGTTGAATGTTTTCTAGAAAAACGATATATCACAACTGTGATAATACACAAGATAAAGCTTAGACAATACTAGATTGCTAGAGCTATAGAGTAATCAATTGAGAGCTTTTAGCAAAAGTGAGAACGAGCTTGATGATGATAGGCTTTTGGCGTGTATATGCGTGTAGAGTATTGTAGAGCATTAGCCATTTCACTTCTCACTGATTTGTTTAAATAACCTTGGAATAGATACATTGCTGCCAATAATTCCATTTCAATGGTCATTACGTTCTTTCCATTTTGAGAAGATCTTTGTCTTGGAATAAAGTCGTTGGTAATAAATCTGCCTTGAATGCAGTACCGTTGACACTTCAGAAGGTTCTGCTTGATTAAGATCAGAGTGTGTTGGCTTTAGCTTATTCTGATTTCTTATGAGTGCTGATGACATTGTTAAGATCTTGATCAGAGTCAGAGTATGTTGAGCGCAGATTCTGTTCATCAGACTTCAGCGTAGCATATGTATGATCTTCTGGTTGACATCTTCTGATGTTTATGTTGATATTCTGATGCTGATTCCATTAGAGTTTCCTGTAAATAAACAACATAATTTTAAGTAGCATCTATGTCAAATATAAAACTCATAATTCATTTAATCTTGTATTTTGTTATCATCAAAACTCTAACTGAGGGTTGTAGAATCAAAATATGTTCTAACAGGTATTTGTACTTCAATTGGTAGAACAACTTCCATGTTGTATACCAAAGAGAAGGGAGTTTCCCCTGTTGATGTGCGCGCCATGGTACGGTAACCGTGGAGATCGAATGGTAGCATCTCATGCCAGCCCTTGTAGGTTACTGTCATTTTTATATGATCTTTTGATGTTCTTATTTGCGGCTTCAACATCGCCATTCATCTTTGGCCGGTAAGGGGAAGAATTATGGTGTTGGATCTTGAACTGCATGCATAGTGCGGTGATCATAATATTGTTGAGATTCGTACCATTTTCTGTGATGATTCTCTCTGGGATACTGTACCGACATATGGGATTCTGTTTGATGAATCGGTCCACAACATTCTTGGTAACAGAAGCGAAATAAGCTGCCTCAATCCACTTCGTAAAATAGTCAATGGCCACCAAGATGAAGCGATGTCCATTAGAAGCCGTAGGTTTGATTTCTCCAATCATATCGATGCCCCACATCGTGAGTGGCCAAGGAGCAGTCAGGACATTTAGAGGAACTAGAGGCATATGCACTTTGTCAGCATAGATCTGACACTTGTGGCAGGTTCGTGAATGCTGATAGCAATCTGCTTCCATGGTAGACCAATAGTACCCTTCCCGTAGGATCTTCTTAACCATCGTATGCCCATTGGAATGGGTGCCAAAAGTGACTTCATGTAGATCCTCCATGATCTTTTCTGCCTCAACCTTGTCTACGTAATGAAGCAAAACAGAGTCATGGTTGTGCTTGTAGAGAATTCCATTACTAAGGAAGAACTTAGCAGAGAATCTCCTCAAGAACTTCTTATCATTGACTGAAGCTCCTTCCGGATACTCTTGAGCCTCGAGGTACCTCTTGACTTTATGGAACCAAGGTTGGTCCACTACTTCTTCAGTATCGACTCGTGACAGTAAGCTGGTTCATCCATCCGTTCAATGGTGATCTGGGGAGCCTTGTTATCCCACTTGAGTTTAAACATGGATGACATTGTGGCTAGCGCGTCTGCTATTTTCCTCTCGTGGTAAATGCTCAAAGGTAATTTCCTCGAAATGTGGGATTAATTTCAACACATGTTCTTTGTAGGGGATGAGGTTAGGGTGATTCATGTCCCATTCTCCTTTGATCTGACTGATGACTAAAGCCGAATCTCCAAATACACTTAAAGATTTGATTCCCAAATCTATGGCAGCTTTGAAACCAAAAATACACGCTTCATATTCTGTCATGTTATTGGTACAGTTGAAGCAAAGTCTTGCAGTGAAGGGGGTATGACATCCTTCAGGGGATATGATTACAGCTCCTATGCCATTGCTGAGTGCGTTGGAGGCTCCATAAAAAATCAAGGTCCATTGGGATCCTTGTTCAGGTCCATCATATAGTCTGAGTTCTTCACAGTTGTTTACCATCATGATGTCTTCATCTGGGAATTCAAATTTCATGGACTGGTAGTCATCCATAGCTTGATGAGCAAGGTGATCGGCTAGTACACTGCCCTTTATTGCTTTTTGGGTAGTGTACTGAATGTCGTATTCTGTTAGGATCATCTGCCATCTTGCTATTTTCCCAGAGATGGTAGGCTTCTCGAATATGTATTTTATTGGATCCATCTTGGATATCAATAAGGTAGTATGGGTCAGCATATACTGTCTTAGCCGGCGAGCAGCCCATGCCAGAGCACAACAAGTTTTCTCGAGCAGTGAATATCTTGTTTCACAGTCAATAAACTTTTTGCTCAGGTAATAAATAGCATGCTCTTTTTGGCCAGACTCGTCATGCTGCCCCAACACACACCATTGAATTTTCCAAGACAGTTAGATACATGATCAAAGGTCTTCCCTCGACTGGAACCATCAAAACAGGAGGCTCTTGTAGGTACTCTTTGATCTTGTCAAAGGCAGCTTGACACTCATCATTCCATTTGACTACTTGATCTTTCTTCAGTAATTTGAAGATTGGTTCACAAGTAGCTGTTAGGTGAGAAATGAATCTGGCGATGTAGTTTAGCCGTGCTAAGAATCCTCTGACTTCCTTCTAGGTACAAGGAGAAGGCATTTCTTGTATTGCTTTCACCTTGGTAGGATCCACTTCGATACCTTTACCACTGAAGACGAAGCCTAGGAGTTTACCGGACCTCACCCCAAATGTGCATTTATTCGAGTTCAACCTCCGCTTGTATTTCTTTAGTCTCTCAAACAATTTCTGCAAATTGTCAAGATGTTCCTCTTCAGTTTGAGATATGGCTATCATGTTGTCCACATAGACCTCTATTTCGTGATGGATCATGTCGTGAAATAGAGCTACAATGGCACGCTGATAAGTTGCCCCAGCGTTCTTCAACCCAAATGGCATAACCTTGTAACAAAAAGTGTCCCACTGTGTGACGAAGGTCGATTTCTCCATGTCCTCAGGTTCCATTTTGATCTGGTTGTAGCCTGAGAAACCATCCATAAATGAGAACACTTTATGTTGTGCGGTATTTTCCACTAGAATGTCGATATGGGGGAGTGGGAAATCATCCTTAGGGCTTACCCTATTCAAATCTCGGTAATCCACACACATTCATACTTTGCTTTCCTTTTTAGGCACTGGAACAACATTGGAGACCCATTGTGGATAGGAGGTAACAACTAAGAATCCGACGTTGAATTTTTTCATGACTTCGGCCTTGATCTTCTCTGACATGTTTGGCCGCATGCAACACTTTCTGTTTTACCGGAGGGAAATCTTCTTTTGTCGGTAGATGATGGACCACGATATCAGCATCAAGTCCTGACATGTCTTTGTAAGACCAGGCAAAGACCTCAACATAGTCATGTAGTAGCTGAATTAAGTGCTTCTTGACACTGGGTTCCAGATTGGCACCCACCTTAACTTCTTTCTTGTCTTCTTCGGTACCTAGGTTAATTATGTCCACTGATTCTCCGTGGGGCTGTATGGTCCTTTCTTCTTGTTGTAGTAACCTGGCTAGTTCCCCTGACACACACTTCACAATCTTCCTCACCTTCGTCTTCGGCTTGGTAGATTAGATTTTAAGAGTCACAAAAGGCCATAGCAGAATTGTTACCCATGGGATCCCGAATGGATGTAGATCTGCATTTTGAATGTGAGTGTGCGTAAGAGTATAACTATCTTTGAAAGAAATAAAAATGTAGAAAAAGAAAGACAAAGAGCATAAAGTTTTTATGCAAAAACGTCCATGATTCATTGATGACATATGAAAATGAGGTAACAACCCTTACAAATGGATCGTTGTGCCTCGGGTAAGACGCAAAGTTTTAAAACTCTGAATTGTTTAATTATTACAGATCCGACAAAAATTTAAAGACAGTTACTGTTGGATAAAAGTAATTGGGACAAAATATTTAGCTTCCCAGTTGTTGAGTCCCCCGTTGATGGTTGGGAAAATCCAGTATTCTAGGTCACAACTGTCATCATTATCATCCTCCACTATGTTGACTCTGTGGTTGCTGATCTTCAAAGGTGGTCCCCCGACACGAGCACGACGAACAACTTTCTGGGCTCCTAAAGTGAAACCCAAACCAAATTTGTCAGATTTGTAAGGGATATCCGGGAGTTGGCCCCAAATAGTACACCCACCTTCTTCGACCACTGCCCTGGCATCTTTCAGAGAAGACATCTTTAGCGGAGGTCATGTAATCTTCGGGACTTGGGAAACAGTATTTGTAGCTGCCGCTGTTTGTGGGACTTTCTCGAAGTGCTGAAATGGAGTTTCAATGAATTCACCGTCCAATTCCACGTATCTGAAGGAGTTCAAGTGACTGACCATATTTTCCTCTTCTCCATGGACAGTAATGATTTTCCCCTTGGTTGGGTATTTCAGCATTTGATGTGATGTAGAGGTGACAGCACCAGCGTTGTTAATCCATGGTCGGCCCAATAAACAGGAATAGGAATGGCGAATGTCTATCACATAAAAAGTTGAATCAAAGGTTTGAGTTCTAACTTTTATGGGGATGTTTACCTCTCCATGCACCATTCTTTTTGAACCGTTGAAGGCCCTTACCACTATGTTGCTGGGTTTTAAGGTCAAACTTTCACAGTCGAGTCTATCAAGAGCCTTCTTAGGCAGCACATTCAAAGAAGAACCAGTATCAACCAAGACATGGGCCAAAGTTTTGCCCCTGCATTCGACAGAGACATGCAATGCCTCGTTATGTTTCCTCCCCCTAGGTGTCAGGTCAGCATCAGAAAAGCCTAAACCATTATCTGCGGTCAAACTGGCTACACAGTCTTGGAACTGATCAACAAAGGTTTCTTGTGGCACATGGGCAGTTTTAAGGAATTTCACCAAGGCCTTCACATGAGCCTCGGAGCACAACAATAAAGCCATCATGGAAATCTTTGATGGAGTATTCCCTAGCTGTTCGACTATGTTGTAGTCGCTTCTCTTTATAATTTTCAGAATTTCTTCCATCTCCTTTTGGGAGGCTTCAGGGATAGATATTGATTACGCCTTCATCCGGACAGGCTCAACCAAAATGCCTTTGCCCCGAGTCTCGGTCGACTCGGTGGTAGGGGTGTCAGTAGGAGTAACCATAGGGATTGTAGTAGTAGTGTCAACGGGAATAGTAGTAGGGATGATCACAGGACCGGTAACAGTTTTCAGAGGAGCAATCTAGGGAGAGAATACTTTTCCGCTTCGGGTTATCTTGCTGGTTCCCAAAATATTACTGATGTCGGGGTCAACCTTCTAAAAAATTGACTCTTCATCAGCCAACCAATCCTGCTTGATGCCGTGATAGTAGACGTCGCCCCCATAATTCCATGAGACAGTTTTATCTGAGGAGTACGGGATCGGCCCTGGCATAGTAATTATCAGTTGAGCCACTTTAGGAACTGATGTAATCCTAACGGGTCTTTTGTTGGAGACCCTTGAAGGATTGGCGGAAATGGTTACTATTGAAACATCATTGTAAGAAATGGTTGGAATGGGAGTCTTCTCAAACAAAATCTCTTTGTCATCCATTAGGTGCTGAACACCTTCTTTCAGTAAATGACAACCAGTTGGTAGGGATAAACAGAGGTGGCAGTCTTCGCCACAACCCGTAAATAAACTGGCTTTCACAGTTTCCTCTTGACAGTCAGGAGAGGAGTAATAAGTTCATCAACAGCAGTGACAAAGATATCATCTTCAACAATGTTAACATCACGGCCATGCTTGGGCATAGGAGCGGTGATAACATTTGGGATTTTGGGAGCATCAAATTCAATTTCTTTTGCTTCGAAAAGGTCTTGCACCTTGTTTTTCAAAGCCTAACAGTTATTGGTATCATGACCTAGACTTTCTGAATGGTAAGCACATCGAGCATTAGGATGGTAATGAGGAGATGCAGTGTTGGGATTCTTCAGGGCTTCCTTCAAGGTTACCAGATTTTATCTCAACAAATGTGGCAGGACTTGAGATAGTGTCATATTAATCCAGGTAAACTGTCTTACCGGTCTTTCTGTTCTAGGCTGGTTACTCCTTTGTTGAGTAGGTACAGGCTTAGGGATCATGACAGCCCCTACCATTGGATGACGTTCAGTTCTATCCTGATTCCTTTGAGGATACACAACACCAACTTCTTTCTTCCCAATAAATGGTTTTCTCACGGAACTGGAGGATGCGTCTTTTTGGATCTTTCCACTCTTAATCCCAGCTTCCACTCTTTCCCTGGTCAAGATTAATTCTGTGAAGCCTGCTGAGGAGCTTCCAATTAGATGATTGAAAATGGACTAGACAAGGTCCCTAGAAACATATCCACTAGATCCCTTTCAGACAGGGGAGGCTGGAATCTTCCTGCTAGGTCCCTCCATTTCTGAGCGTAGTCTTTGAAACCTTCACTTGAAACCATAACCATACTCTGGAGTTGAGTACGAGTGGGAGCAAGGCCTGTGTTGTACTGATATTGTTTATATAAAGCAGAGGCAAGGTCTTCCCAATTATGAATGTTGGCCCTTTCCAGTTGATAGAACCAATCTAGCTGAGTCCCGGATAAACTGTCTTGAAAGAAGTGGACCCACAAATCTCTGTCAGCAGTATGAGGCTGTATCTTCCTTACATAGGATCGGAGATGCATCCTGGGACACGAAACCCCGTCGTATTTAGAAAATACTGGTGCCTTGAATTTTGGTGGAATAACAATCCCAGACACCAAACCCAACTCTTCAAAGTCCATCCCGAGCAATTTCCGAATCTCCATTACACTTAGACGCTCTTCCAGATGTTTTTATTTGTCGTCAGTCGGGGGATATTTCTCTTCAGAGTAATCCTCTTCTTCTTCCTCTTTAGATTCTGGCTGGGCAGTCACTTCCTTGCCTTTCCCTTCTTGATTATCCTTTTCACCAGATGACATTACGAATTCTAGGGTCCGTCTAGATGGCCCTGGGAACCTTCTTCCTAGATTCAGAACTCCAGTTGATTTCTTAGCTTTCTTCTTCTTTTCTTCTATCAACAAAGTTTTCAAATCCTCTTGTCCTTTGGCTAGAGTCAAGAACATCTGTTGAAACTTAGCATTCTGCGCCTGTAGGTCTTTTACTGTCTGCTCGAGATCCATCTTACTGAAATAAACAGTAGAAAGATGAGGAGACTTGTCGTAAGAAACCTTCTTATGTTATAATGAATGGAGATGCATATGCAATGATTTCAAGGAAATTAGAGATTTAAATTTTCTTTAGACCAACAAGGAACACATGTTATATTAAAAAATCAAAGTTTGAGTACATCATGCCTTCTTTGGGTTTACAAAGAAATATAAAAACTCTAAGATAAAAAATTTGTACGCATCCTCTTTGGTGTGATGTAGGCATTCAGGCTCCGCTCCTCATGAAGCTGCTTGGTGAGTTCCAGAACCTTCTTCTCGCTGGTGTAGAATTGGGCCTCGAAGGTGTCTCGCTCCCCCTTAAGTTGTATCCAATCCCTTTGCAAGTCTTCGAGAGAGATTGTCATGTCAGGATGTAGGATAGTGTATGAAACATCTCCTTCCGTAATAGGCTCTATGATAACCGGGAGAATGGAGGGGTAAGGCATCATAAGACTTTGAGCACGAGTTCGTACCCATTTGAGGTAAGGCTCAATAGGGATGGAATTCTTGTGCCCCAATGTCTTGCTATCTACCTTGTTTAACATCCTCCAATCTCGGATAAACCTGTGGCGGTGACCTTGATCGTCATTCTCATAGTCAAATACCAACCCTTGAATAAGCATCTCATGGGGACCATCCCTTCGAGCGTAACCAAACTGTCTTAAGGATAAGCATGGGTTGTAGGTGATACCTCCTCTAATTCCAAGTAAGGGGACACTAGGGAATTCTCCATAACGGTCGATGATAGTAACATTCTCTATAGATCGGGAACACCAACGAATGTCTGAATGTTTGAGCGTCATCAACCTATGTGACCACCTTTAACCTTGCTCGTTCTTCAATACAAATTAGGGAAGAAGCGTGTGATGTGATGGGAGAACTGACTTGAGGTTTTGTGTTTTGATCGCATTTGTGCGGATAGCAAGAGTCGCCACCAACTTTTCTTTTATCCAAAAGGAAAGGTGAAAAAGCACAGGAAAGACCTTTAGAGATGTTTTCTCGGGTTCGGGGGGTAGATTATGAAAAGGGAAGGTATTAGCACCCCTTTCATCCATGGTTTTCCATGGGCTCTTAGTTACTTTCTAGATCAACTTTCTTTTGCTTTGACAATTTTCTTGTGATGTGGGCTTTGAAAGTGTTTTGAAAATATCTTTGTAATGGTTCTCGTTTCTATAAGAACGCGTACAAAGTTTTGTTTCGAAAGATAGTTCAAATACGTGTTTGTGGATTGTGTTTTGGAAAGTGGTTTTCAGAAAGATATTTTGCAATAGTTCTCGTCTCTATAAGAACGTATACAAAATGTTTTATCTTTTTGAAAATGTTTTAGAAATGAAAGTGTTGATGTGTAAAAATGTTTTTGTCGTGAGCAAGCGAGTAACTAGGAGCGAATCTACCTACTCGAAAGGTCATAAACATGTTTTTCCTTCTCCTTTAGATATGGCTATCTTACCATTGATTTGATAAGAAGCCTCATCGTTGGATGTGAAGGGATGGACGCGGGACGTTTGAATAGTCATAGAAGGCAACTTATGGGACGTTTTAGCAATGTCGTTTTAGGGACTAGATCGTTTACCGAAGGCAACATCGAGGGTCATCGAGGGACTACGATCTTTTATCGAGGGTCTTTTTCTAAAACGCCCATGTTCGAGGGACATGACTATTTTTCCAATAGGCAACAAAGCGAGATTACCCTAGAGGTGCATGTGTGAATGGTGTGTTTGATTGCATGCGTTTAGTCTTTGATTAGGGTGGTCTACTTATTGGTTTTATCTTGCCATACACTCTAATTACTACCATTTATGAAAACAAAAAATGCGGAAAATAAAGGTCCTACACTATTACATGCCTTTTGAGGGATGGGGTATACAAGTGTACAAGTGTTGGTTGCAAAAAATAAAATTCCTAATTATTACAACCAAATTGAAAGAAAGTAAAATAAAAAATCAAAAGAAAATCAAAATTTATGCTGTCTGGTTTGACACCGGTCGTATCCTATGACACGGGCACCCGTGTCAGCTTCTGTAATGGTCCATGTGCCTCTTTTCCTTTTTTGTATCAACTAAAGTGACACGGGCCGTGTCCAGTGACACGGGCCGTGTCCAGTGACACGGGCACCCGTGTCGGCTCCTGACCTTCCTTTTTGTTAGCGTAAAATTCTAGTATTGCTGACACGGTCGTGTCCTGTGACACGGGCACCCGTGTCAGCCCATGACCTGCATTTTTGCGTGATTTTTTTCAACAGAGGAGCTGACACGGCCGTTTCAGGTGACACGAGCATCCGTGTCAGCCCCTTTCATGCTCTTTTTTACTGAGTTTTCCCTTTTTTTGACTTATCTTTTACATATCTTTTGGACACAAACAACAAATGATGTATGGAAAAAGATATTATAGTTTGAAGAAAAGATATACCTCTTGAAGCAAAACTTTGGAATATGTATGGATATCTCCTGATGCAAAGTGATGAATGACTGAACTCCTCTTTAGAACTACTCCAATCCTTGCTCTGTATGACCAAGTTCCAGAATTGCTCCAACCCAGTCAAAGGTGTAAAGTACTATTTTTGTTTATGCTTGGAAGGTGATGATAAAGGTGTTACAGAAACTATTCTTATGTTAGAACAATCTCCATGTGATGTATATGAGGTGTTTGGGTAGTTGGTTTAGGGGAAAGTTTGCAAGGTTGTACAACAATGGATTGAGGTTTTTTCTGTTTTTGTGAGTGAAAACAGAGTTGAAGATGAGCAAAGTTTTTATGGATGAACTCAGTTTTTTTTTATGAAATGAGATGGGTTTTATGAATGAGCAGAGTTTTACAAAAGTTATATTTTTATCTTCTCTCTTTTTTTCTCCAAAAATTCCAACCTTTCCAATCTCACCCCTTTGTCTTATGAGACAGTCCCCTTTTGTAGACCTTTGACTGTGGTTTAGGGGGGAAACCACATAAGTTATTTGAATTGTTTTCGCTTGCTGTTTTGATACTTTCTTCCCACAATTTTCCTTTGCCATTTTGGTGCAATTTTGGGGCTGTTGTGATGCAGGCTTGGGCAGACTGCATAGAGTAGTTTTTGACTGGTTTTGTGGTCATATTTTGGATTGTATAGGACAACAATGCAGGTTTTGTGACAGGTTTATGGTGCAGCATGGCACAAGGTTTTGTAAGACAGCAAATGAGCAAGGGTTTGGAGTGTTGTGGCAAAGTATAGAAGTAACATATCAATTTTTGTTCAGCAATAACTTGGGCAGCATAGTTTGTAGTATGAAACAAGTTTGGTTTGTGGAGCAATTTATGCATATTGTATCAAGGACAAAGCATTGTGGCAAGGTTTTGAATCAAAATAAAAAAAGTCCAAGCAATACAAAGTTTAGGATTTGTAAACTTGCAAAAATGCCACTTTGTAATAACTTGAATTACTTGCATCATTTTGAATTATTTTGAATTGTAGTAAAAAATGTCATGAAGCAAATGAAATTAACCAAGTATAGAAAATACTTAGAAAAATTTCAAAGTCTTGCAAAGTTGGATTTTTTATTCTCTTGATTTTTGATGATCAAATTTCATATTTTGGATGTCTTGATGAAATATGATTTTTGGAACTCAACTTGGGTCAAAAAGTCAAAGTTTGACTTTTCAGTGTGCAAATGACCATTTTTCCCTTATGGGTGATTTTCTTGGAAAATTTTTTAATTCAAGGCTTGGAAGCAAACTTGAGAATCCAAGGTGATTCCTTGAGAAATGAGAGGGCAAATTTTGGGGTACAACAGCTGCCCCTGTTCAATCTTCTTACACCTGAAGAGTTAGATTGGTAATTCTGCCATTCGTGACTTGAAGGTGGAAGATGATTGAACACTAGAGTGCCCAGAAAAATTTGCGCTCGAAGATATGCTAGTTGATTATGTGGGGAATGGGATTAAAGATGCCATTTGGATTGGTAATGGATAGTTGTTGGAGATGGGCTTAAAGATGCCATCCAGAAATGATTGTTGGACTGTATTTGAAGGTCTCTGATTGCCTGTCATTAACTGGAAGAAATAAATCTAACCAGAGGAGGTCTTTGGTTTCCTGTTTTAACCGGAAGAAATAAATCTAACCAGAGAAGGTATTTTTTGATAATGATGTGTGATGAAGGAATCTTGAATGACTACTACCTCAGCAGGATGAAGAAGGAATCTTTGGGTGATTACTACCTCAGCAGGATGGTGAAGGAATCTTGGATGACTACTACCTCAACAAGATGATGAAGGAATCTTGGATGACTACTACCTCAACAGGATGATGAAGGAATCTTGGACGATTACTACTTCAACAGGATGATGAAGGAATCTTTGGGCGATTACTACCTCAGCAGGATGGTGAAGGAATCTTGGATGACTTCTACCTCAACAGGATGATGAAGGAATCTTGGACGACTACTACCTCAACAGGATAATGAAGAAATCTTTGGGTGATTACTACCTCAGCAGGATGATGATGGAATCTTTGGGTGATTACTACCTCAGCAAGATGATGAAGGAATCTTGGACGATTGCTACTCCAAAAGGTAATGAAGGAATCTTTAACGACTGCTACTCCAAAAGGTAATGAAGGAATATTTGACGACTGCTACTCCAAAAGGTAATGAAGGAATCTTTGATGACTGCTACTCCAAAAGGTAATGAAGGAATCTTTGACGACTGCTACTCCAAAAGGTAATGAAGGAATCTTTGACGACTTCTACTCCAAAAGGTAATGAAGGAATCTTTGATGACTGCTACTCCAAAAGGTAATGAAGGAATCTTTGATGACTGCTACTCCAAAAGGTAATGAAGGAATCTTTGACGACTGCTACTCCAAAAGGTATTGAAGGAATCTTTGACGACTGCTGCTCCAAAAGGTAAATGACTTTTATCTGTCGATCGATCTTTCCTAAAAAGGTAAAGAGTTAGTTGTATGCAATGTCATGATGTATGCATTGTGTAATGATGTTATCAAAATAAATGAGATTTATGTTATATGTATTTTGTATGCATATGTTATGAATGTTAATGAGATGTAAGTGTGTCTTCAAACTTTACTCAAAATGTTTCCACCGGGGATCCCTGTTTTGTTGAGGAGAAACTTCGCTGGGGATTATTGAAAAATTTGTGGGGAGAATGTTTATTCCTGCTTAGGAAAAGATTTTAGGAGTCTCGGTTGTCCATTGCTCTACTGGGGAGTCGAAGTTGAACTGATATCTGGTCGGGTCCAGGTTTCACAGTAACTTGCTAGGGATTATAGAGTAGTCTATTGGGGGAAAGGAAGTTGTGGTCCTTTGATTTGTAGTAGTTGGAGAGGCAAACTCAAACTGGGGAATTTGTAGTTTTTTGGGGAAATAAACCCTGTTGCCGGTTTTCTAGAGAGGTGACGACTTCGTTGGGGAAAGTCCTTGAGATCTCTTGAGGTTGTTTCAGTTGGGGAAAGGTTTTTAGAGATTAAAATCTTGTTGGGGATTCATCCTATGAGAAGGATTTTGGGGATATTTGTCACTGCCTCTAGTAGCGAGTGTTTGTGGCACTGCCTGGAAATGTTTGACTATATGTAACCTGTGATCGGTGGGAATAGAACTGACTATTTTTTAATGTTGGTTCGCATTTGCGTTTGTTTTCGCAAAATGTCGCGGTAAGCAAGAGTCGCCATCGTCTTTTATTTTATCCAACAAGGAAAGGACAAAAGCACAGAAAAATTCCTTTTCGAGATGTTTCTCAGGTTCGGGAGGTAGATTATAGAAAGGGAATGTATTAGCACCCTTTCTATCCGTGGTTATCCACGGGCTCTTAGGTACTTGCTCACTATGTTTTCAAAAGTTTGTTTTTCTTTGTGATTGTGGGTTTGAAAAGAATTTTTGTTTGAAAGAGAGTGTAAGTGCGAAAAGTTTGTCTTTATTTTAAAAGGAGCAAGTACTTAAGAACATCTACCTACTCAAAAAGGAATTAAACTGTACAAATGTCCTTTAGACAGTGCTATCCCACTATTGAGGAGTAGGTAGCTCCGTCGTTGAAGTCTTTCGGGTCAATTCGATTTTAGGGATGTGTGGTCACTAAAGAAACGTTAGGACGCCTTAGCGGTAACCCTAATGTCTTAGATCATTTTTTATCCGAGACAACCATTTCGAGGCAACTTATGATCTTTGGACAAGAGGACGACCTCTAAAACTCATATACTTAATGACCACGTTCGAAGGCAACCAAGTGAGGTGTACCCTAAAATGGCATGTGCGAGTGTATTCTTTTTCAGTTAATTTTATCTTTGTACATGTCATGGGTGAGATATGTTGATTTTAAATTCATACATTGGATCTTGTCATGCATTCCCTATTTATCAAACATCTAACAGTTAATATTGTGCGGAAATTAAATTGCGGAAAATTAAATCTAAGCTATTACAAGGCGTCGGGTATTTACATCGCCAAAAACAACCCTTGAAATTAAAATGCGGAAAGTAAAATAAAGCGATAAATAATTAAAGTCCTAATTAAAAGCTATTACATTCCGGGAAACAGATACAATAATATGATTAAATGGATCGCGTGCGGGAAATTAAATCGGATGCGAGTTTTTTGGGGTTTTGACCCTTTTTTGAAAGAAAGTGATTTTTTTTGGTTATTTTTGGATTAAAAGAAATTAAATTAAGTTAACAATTAAATTAATAAACTAATTAATTAATTAAAATATTTTTGGATTTTTGAGTATTTAAAGAAATAAAATAAATTAATCAAAGCTAATAAAAACCTAATTATCTAAATTAATTTTAATTATTGCAAAAATATTAAAGTTATTTCCTAATTAAACTAAATTAATTGAATTAATATTTATTTACAAAAATAAAATGCTGAATTTAATTTTAATAAATAAAATATATTTTTTTTGTTTTTGATTTTATTAAGAAAAAAGATTAATTTGTTAGTGATTAATAAAAAGAATAACAATTAATTAATTAAAGGAAAATAATAAAAATAGAGAGCGAGTTTAGGAGTATACGGACCTGATTGGAGGGGTGAAACAGATATTGGCGTCATGTATAAACTGTTTTGTTTTGGCCATTTGTGTTTTGGCTTTTGCCCATTTGTGTTCTAGCCTCAACGTTCCTTAACCTTCTCAGGATGTCTGTCTCGCCATGTATTGGTGTCATGTGTAAGCTGTTCTATTTTGGCCATTTGGGTTTTGGCTTTTGGCCATTTGTATTTTGGCATCAATGTTCCTTAATGAACCTGCATGGGATCCTGTCTAAATCTGCAGTGTTGAATCTCATGAACACATTAAATAAATTACTATATATCATAAAATACAAATAAAAGTCAATATATGAAGAAATTTAATGCTTAGGCCAATATGACATGTATGAATGATTATACCCTTTTGATAATGGAGATCAAATCAACCTTACCCTTACTGGAGAAGTAGTGATATGAATGCTTTTATGCCCTTTTGATCATGGAGATCAAGCCAGCCTTACCCTTACTGAAGAAGTAGTGAAATGTTGGTTTGTAACCGGGATGACTTATTTGTAGTGAGATCTTGGTTTGTAACCGAATGACTTGTTTGTAGTGAGAGGGGATTTGTAATAAGGATTTAAAGGTTTTAAGGTTCTTGAAAGAATTTGATATTCTGACAGCGTTGTGGCAAGGGTTTTCTTTTTTTCTTGGTTTGTGTGAAAAGAATGTGATTATATAATGGAAATTAGAGTAAAGAAAATGGGCTTTGAATGTGCAATTGGGCCTCCAATGTTCACTTGAGTTCGTCACTTTCCAGGCTAAATCGCAGGGACTTAAGTGCAATTTTTGAAGTTGAAATATGAAAACAAAATGT
Organism: Vicia faba; assembly: GCA_948472305.1. Taxonomy (NCBI): domain Eukaryota; kingdom Viridiplantae; phylum Streptophyta; class Magnoliopsida; order Fabales; family Fabaceae; genus Vicia; species Vicia faba. The sequence continues at coordinate 919,836,185 of OX451736.1, read as the reverse complement.
ATCCGACATCGAGAACTAACTTCTGTCCAAAAATCGGCTCAAACGGATAAACGGTGAATTAGTTATGAATTTTTGAAGTTTCAGCTCAGACAAACTTATTTTGGGCTCCAGTGTCGACTCTGACACGTTCTTCAATAAAAAACTGGTATTGATCGGAGCATAATCCGGTCTCGACTTTTGAAGAAACATTGAATATCTCTGAGTCAGTGACCTTGTGTAAAAATATGAGCCCAATCCGATAAAAATTGACCGAGTTATGAATTTTCTAAGATTCGGCCCAGATGAAACAATATTCAGCATTCAGGATTTTCGGCGTGTCACGCACTCTGAAAAAAAAAACAAAGGCCTTTTGAATACCGTTTGAACTCAATACCTTTTGTGAAAATGTAGCCAACTCAATTTGTGAAATTTTGGCGCCGGAACCAGCTCGATATGATGAAAATTGACCAAGTTATGATTTTCTGAATATGACGCAAATAAACTTCTGTCACAAATTTTCTGTACGAAAATACTTGATAAATCCACATTTTTGAAGACTTTCTGATTGAAATTGGCTTCCAGTCGTGAGAGATGAAAACATAGATGACGTCAAGACGAAATTTTGGCCACCGAAACGGGTTCAAAACGAGCCACGATCTTCAAGTTATGAATTTTTTAGCGCGTAAAAACTGCACTTTCAGCACACTTTTTTCACCATATTTCTTCGAGAAAACTCACACAGTCGGATACCTTATGAATTTGAGCATATGTTAGGACATTAAGAAGCACTTGAGGTCATTTGGATGTAAGGATCTTGATGCAACACAAAACTCTAATTTTGAATTGACTGCCTTAGGAGATGATTTGACTGTCCAACCCTTGAGCCATTTTGAGCAATATGAAGATCATTCTTGACAAATCTTGAGGAATATGGGAGGGAAAATTTTGGGGTACAACAGTTGCTCATGTTCAATCTTCTTAAACCTGAGGATGTAGATTGGCTTGCGTGCCTTTCGTGATCCGAAGGTGGAAGATAATTGAACACTAAAGTGCCCAGAAATTTGCACTCGCATGATGTAGTATCAGCATTGTGATATCGGGAATGGGCTTACAAATGCCATTTGGAGATGTGATAGAAAGTTGTTGGAGATGGGCTTATAAATGCCATCTGGATATTGTTTATTGAATTGTAATTTTCTAAGTTGAAAGAAGGAACCTATGTAGGGTTGCCTGATGATGAGTCCGTGTAAAACTGCATTTTGGAAGGAAGGAAACCTGTGTAGGGTTGACTGATGATGAGTCCGTGTGAAACTGCATCTTGGAAGGAAGGAACATGTGTAGGGTTGACTTATGATGAGTCCGTGTGAAACTGCATCTTGGAAGGAAGGAACCTGTGTAGGGTTGCTTTGCAAGGAGTTTGGGTAAAACTACGTCGGGAAATTGTAAGGAGGAACCAGGGTAAGGTTACTTCGGGATAAGTTCGTGTAAAACTTCTGGAGGAACCTGAGTAAGGTTACTTTGATGACGATTTCGTGTAAAACTTCTGGAGGAGAAGGAACCGGTGTAGGGTTGCCTAATGATGAGTCCGTGTGAAACTTCATCTGAAAGAGAAGGAACCAGTGTAGGGTTGCCTGATGATGAGTCAGTGTGAAACTTCATCTGAAAGAGAGAAGGAACCGGTGTAGGGTTGCTTCATGATGGTCAAGTAGATAATTGTCCTGTCTGGTTTCAGGTATTAACCTACAATCAATCGTCCATAGATATTTTTCCTGGCTTGCTACAGGTATTAAACTGGGACTTGAAAAGGTTGGTGAAGGAGGTATTTGTCCTGGCTGGTTTCAGGTATTGATCTCTGACCTGAGAAAGAAAGTCTTCCTGGCTTGTTACAGGTATTGATCTTCAATCTCTTCATGTAGATAATTTCCTGGCTGGTTTCAGGTATTAACCTACAATCAGTCGTCCACAGAATTTTCCTGGCTTGTTACAGGTATTAAACCGGGACTTGAAAAGGTTGATGGTAGCCATCTGTTGATTGACTTTTTCCTGAAAAACGTAAACGTTAGCTGTATGCAATGTCATGATGTATGAAATGCATGATGTCATGATGTTCTCAAAAATAAACGAGATCGTGTCGTATGCATTTTATCATGTATGTAAATAGGAGGTATGAAATGTGAAATGTTTATGAATGTATTTTCGTCTGGGAAAATAAATCCCGGAGCTGCTGGAGAATAAAGTTGATTTCATCGTTTCCGCTGGGGATGATGAACGAAGATGATTGTGAGAATAAACCTGCAGGAGAAAATAATTCTGTTGGGGAATAAACATGGTGAAGAGATTACTCTGTGGGGAATTACTCTGTGGGAAGAGATGCTTTGCTGAGATTTTAACGATAACTCCGCTGGGGATTCCGTTGATAAGCTCTGTTGGGGATTTTGATGATGAACTCCGCTGGGGATAGAAAGAACTTCGCTGGGGATGATCTTTCAGTTGCAACTTGCTGAGGATAACCCAGTTAGACTCTTGTGGGGATAACCTCTGAATTTGGCTGAGGAGATGCATTTGTATTCTGCAGGGGACAAGCTTCCAGAATCTACTGGGGAAGATGATTCAACTCTAGCGGGGAAGCCTTTTTTAGACTGTGCTGGGAAACGGCTCCACTAGGGGTATCTTTTATTCCGCCGGGGAACATTCTTATATTTCATTGAGGAATATTAAGACTGTCGGGGATGCTCTTTACGCTTGCTGGAGAATATCTTTATACTCCGCTGGGGAATACTAAGACCTTCTGGGGATACCCAACCTTTTTAGGGCTGATGGTAGACTAACTCTGCTTGGAGGAGAGTATGGCTGATTCATTCATGGTTGCAAGTCTCAGTGGGGAGAGCTACCATTACTGTCTTACTCCGCGGGGATTGAAGGTATCTTAGCCATATTCTTTAGCTGAATCTACCTTGGTACCTGGTGGACAGAGCATTTGCACAGTTCGGACAATTCTTATTGCCCCTGTTTCTGCGGGAGAAGGTGCCTGCGGAGGCCTTGTGGATCGAGTAGTATCCCAACCTATGAGGTGCTTGGAATGACAAGTCTTCTTCTAGTAGGTAAGCGACAAGATGACGGGACATAGTCGTACGCTTTGATCCCTAACTTCTGCCTGGACCGCCCTTCCGGGTTTTCAGTCCATCGGGATACCCTTTTTTTCCCAAGCCTCCTTTTCAGGTTTTCGACTTGCCGGGTGTACAAATTTTTTATTTTCATCCCTTATTTTTTGCCTGAACCCTTTTGGTTCGCCGGGAAGCCCTTATTTTTGCCTAGGCCAGTCGACCTAGCGGGTCTTTGATTATGCATAGTAATTTTTGACTATGTCCACGTTCTCAGAGTGTAGGGAGGTGTCATTGTCGGTAGTGTTGTGTTACCATACTACCAGAAGATCTTTGTTTGATCATGCAAGATTCGTTGCTGGAATTCATGTCCCATGCCCCAATTGATTCAAATGGAGATTTGCCCCTGGATATTTGGCATCTTGAGAGATTCCTTGAATCTTGACTTGACTGCCCCAGATGATGGACAATGGTTATGTCTGCCCCTTGGTTGGAAGTGTTTTTTCCACTTGAGGTGACTCTTTTTATTGAGAAGGTTTTTGTTCACTAGATATTCGTCGTGCAAATTTCTCCGCTGTTTGAACAAATAACCATATGCAAACAATGTTATTTTAAGAATGCAAAGCTTATGTCTGTCTTGAAGTTTTTGAAAATGCAGTTTTCAATAAAAAAAGCGAATTTTTGTAAAATGTGATGTCAACTCAGGATTTTACAGCAAGCCCTACAGGAGTCAGGATACCTTTTGTAACAGTATGCTTTTGAACTAACTCGTGCTTCAACTAAGACTTTTAAGGGTTATAACGTGGCCTGGTTCACGGTTTAAGAAACAAAGGATAAAGGCTCAAATTTTATTTGTACCCACCCATTCTTCGTGATGTTCTTCGATCCTAAACTCAGCTAATCGTGCATTAGATCTTGTTTGAGTCTTTGCTCTGATATACCAGTGATGGTTTGGATACTGACAGTTTATTTTGAACAGGCAGTCATCATTTTTTTTGAGAGTTTTTAGGACCTCTTTTTGATTTTATTATCCCTGTCTTTTGCTTGAACTGTTTCTTTTTTGTGATTACAGTCAGCGGGATGCCCCAGTTTTTCTTAAGTCTCCTTCACAGGTTTTGACTTATTTGGCTTTTATTTCAAAAGATAATGACTGTCTGTCCTTACGATTATACAGAACCATCACCGTCTTTTGTTTCGGAAGGACTTCTTTGATTCCATTCATTGTGCACCTGGATCAACTGAGAGAACTACCCTGCCCCAGGTTATAATTAAGGGTTTTAATTCATGAAAAGAAAAAAACTCCAACTTCTTTGGCTCAAAGGGGTTGACTAGGGATTATCTTTCTTATAACTCCACTGTTTAGGATTTGAAACAATGCATGTACCTCATCAGCAGGGTCTATTCAAAAGCATACTGTAAAGATCGTGGTATCGTTTTCGTCATCCTCCCTCTAAAGGCTTAGAATTTTTTTCGAGAGTTGATCATCACAAAAAAATGAAAGCAATTTGAATATAGTGAATACGAATGGATTGATTCAAAACAGACATATGCAATGCATTGATAAAGTAATGAAGTTTGACATGAATAAATGTTCGAACAATCAAAAGAAAATTACAAATTGAAAATTCTAATGAACAAAAAGTCTTCTCGTCTTAGGACTTGTCACTTCAAATGGTGAACCTTGGAGGGATGGTAGAAGAACTCAGCCTGACCATCTTGTGTGAATTCCAATGCTCCTTCATCAATCAGGTTTTGAATTTTGTACTTCAACTTCCAACAGCCGTCATTATCATGCCCCAGACTGTTAGAATGGTATGCACACCTTGCATCAGGATTGTAGTTGGGTGAAGAAGCCTTAGGATTCGGATGGGGTCCTACCAGCGTCACCAGATTCAATCTCAACAGGTGTTGCAAAGCTTGGGACAGCGGCATATTGATCTTGGTAAACGGCCTCTGATTAACCCGTTGTTTATGGCAAGGTTGTTGTTGGACCCGTGAGGTAGTAGCAACTTGGAGAGGTCCATTCTTCACCATACCAAACTCTTGTCTTCTTGGAGGCTGATTAATGATTTGATCCCCAGCCTTGACCATTTGCTTCATACTGTTGTATCTGTCTTGATGAAGTTGGTTGATAATAGTTCTCAGCTCTTCTTGTTCCCGAGCTAAGCCTTGGATAAGAGCCATCTGCCTCAACATCTGGGTTTTCATGGCACTGAACTCAGCTTGTAGTTGTTCCAATCGTTCGTCCTTATTGTCTTCAGGACTTTTCTTGACCAAATTCCCCATGAGGAGTGTTCTCAACTCTTCATGCCCCTTGGATAGGTTTAGGAAGATTTCCCTGAACTGAGTCTCTTGAGTATGAAGATCTTGGTTGTCTTGTTGGAGAGCCATTGCTGAAATAAACAGCGAGAACATGAGAGACCTGTATCGGATGACCTGTTATGCAATGATATGTATGATATATGTATGCAATGTTTTCAAGGATCTCGCGGGGTAAACAAGAAACGGTTAGAATTTGAATCTGATAGCTTGATTGAAGGAACTTCATGTTGCTGAGAGTCCTTCTTCAAGAGTCAAGCTCACCATATCGAGTGGGTCATAGCCCCTGACTCAAGTTATCGTGCTTGGATTTCTAGACAACCTTGGCTAGAGGAAAATAAATCCCCTTTGCCCCTTGTTTGACGTCTGGTTCATCATGACCTGCATCACAAACCCTTGAGATCCTTGAAATGGTTAAGGAAATGCTAGGGTATGATGTTATGATGTGTATGCTATGCGTTTAAGAAAAAGTGTGAGGTGATGTAAGTAAGCCCTGCTATAAATCCAAACTGTTGGATAAGCACTGTAAACAAAACCTGCAAGGAACTCATGCTGTCAGATAACAAGAATGTGCAAGTAGTTCAAGTTTGAAGGCACACAAGTCAAACAATAGCCCTTAAATTTCAGGCTGGCATGAAGTTTAGGTATTACCCTCTTCCAGTTTAGTTGGCTCAAGACCTGTCCTAATAATAGTAATCGGGTTCTAAAGAATCTCAATATCACTGACTACCCTCAATCAGTCATGATTCCAGTTTAGCAACCTTTTCTTGCGGCCGGAATCATCGCGAGAGTTTAGTCTCAATGAGTGTAGCATACTGCTACTGTTCTATGGCCAAGTTGGTCAATTTAAGGTTCTAAGGTCAGTTGGTGCTTAATGACTCCTCAGAAGACCCATATTCTCCTCGTTCCAACACAAGGGATATCGGTACAGACCAAGGTGTCACGCCAACGTAGCTACTGCTTCATCCGTGTCGGTCTACGCCGGACAGATCCCTCACAGTTTTATTCTACTTACCTAAAAAAGGGTACCCCCAGATCCGGGTTAGGATCTATAAAACTCCGATACCAGCCCACAAAATTTAAAGCATATAAAGCATACAATTGAAAACACAAGTGATCTAATCCTAAGGTACACCTCACTTATAGAATGTCCCCAGCAGAGTCGCCAGTTCTGTCACTGTTTTTTAATGCTGGTTCGCGTTTGTGTTTGTTTTTGCAAAATGTCGCGGTAAGCAAGAGTCGCCACCGTCTTTTATTTTATCCAACAAGGAAAGGACAAAAGCACATAAAAATTCCTTTTCGAGATTTTTCTCGGGTTCGGGAGGTAGATTATAGAAAGGGAAGGTATTAGAACCCTTTCTATCCCTGGTTATCCACGGGCTCTTAGGTACTTGCTCACTATGTTTTCAAAAGTTTGCTTTTCTTTGTGATTGTGGGTTTGAAAAGAATTTTTGTTTGAAAGAGAGTGTAAGTGCAAAAAGTTTGTCTTTGTTTTAAAAGGAGCAAGTACTTAAGAACATCTACCTACTCAAAAAGGAATTAAACTGTGCAAATGTCCTTTAGACAGTGCTATCCCACTATTGAGGAGTAGGTAGCTCCGTCGTTGGAGTCTTTCGGGTCAATTCGATTTTAGGGATGTGTGGTCACTAAAGCAACATTAGGACGCCTTAGCGGTAACCCTAATGTCTTAGATCATTTTTTATCCGAGGCAACCGTTTCGAGGCAACTTATGATCTTTGGACAAGAGGACGACCTCTAAAACATCCTATACTTAATGACCACGTTCGAAGGCAACCAAGTGAGGTGTACCCTAAGAGTGGCGTGTGCGAGTGTATTCTTTTTCAGTTAATTTTATCTTTGTACATGTCATGGGTGAACTATGTTGATTTTAAGTTCATACATTGGATCTTGTCATGCATTCCCTATTTATCAAACATCTAACAGTTAATATTGTGCGGAAATTAAATTGCGGAAAATTAAATCTAAGCTATTACAAGGCGTCGGGTATTTACATCGCCAAAAACAATCCTTGAAATTAAAATGCGGAAAGTAAAATAAAGCGATAAATAATTAAAGTCCTAATTAAAAGCTATTACATTCCGGGAAATAGATACAATAATATGATTAAATGGATCGCGTGCGGAAAATTAAATCGGATGCGAGTTTTTTGGGGTTTTGACCCTTTTTTGAAAGAAAGTGATTTTTTTGATTATTTTTGGATTAAAAGAAATTAAATTAAGTTAACAATTAAATTAATAAAATAATTAATTAATTAAAATATTTTTGGATTTTTGAGTATTTAAAGAAATAAAATAAATTAATCAAAGCTAATAAAAACCTAATTATCTAAATTAATTTTAATTATTGCAAAAATATTAAAGTTATTTCCTAATTAAACTAAATTAATTGAATTAATATTTATTTACAAAAATAAAGTGCTGAATTTAATTTCAATAAATAAAATATATTTTTTTGTTTTTGATTTTATTAAGAAAAAAGATTAATTGATTAGTGATTAATAAAAAGAATAACAATTAATTAATTAAAGGAAAATAATAAAAATAGAAAGAGAGTTTATGAGTATACGGGCCTGATTGGAGGGGTGAAATAGCTATTGGCGTCATGTGTAAACTGTTTTGTTTTGGTCATTTGTGTTTTGACTTTTGGCCATTTGTGTTCTAGCCTCAACGTTCCTTAACCTTCTCAGGATGTCTGTCTCGCCATGTATTGGTGTAATGTGTAAGCTGTTCTGTTTTGGCCATTTGTGTTTTGGCATCAATGTTCCTTAATGAACCTACATGGGATCCTGTCTAAATCTGCAGTGTTGAATCTCATGGACACATTAAATAAATTACTATATATCATAAAATACAAATAAAAGTCAATATATGAAGAAATTTAATGCTTAGGCCAATATGACATGTATGAATGATTATACCCTTTTGATCATGGAGATCAAATCAACCTTACCCTTACTGGAGAAGTAGTGATATGAATGCTTTTATGCCCTTTTGATCATGGAGATCAAGCCAGCCTTACCCTTACTGAAGAAGTAGTGAGATGTTGGTTTGTAACCGGGATGACTTGTTTGTAGTGAGATCTTGGTTTGTAACCGGATGGCTTGTTTGTAGTGAGAGGGGATTTGTAATAAGGATTTCAAGGTTTTAGGGTTCTTGAAAGAATTTGATATTCTGACAGCGTTGTGGAAAGGGTTTTCTTTTTTTCTTGGTTTGTTTGAAAAAAATGTGATTATATAATGGAAATTAGAGTAAAGAAAATGGGCTTTGAATGTGCAATTGGGCCTCCAATGTTCACTTGAGTTCGTCACTTTCCAGGCTAAATTGCAGGGACTTAAGTGCAATTTTTGAAGTTGAAATGTGAAAACAAAATGTAGCCGACATCGGTAACTAACTCTTGTCCGAAAATCGGCTCAAATGGATAAACGGTTAATTAGTTATGAATTTTTGAAGTTTCAGCTCAGACAAACTTATTTTGGGCTCCATTGTCGACTCTGACACGTTCTTCAATAAAAAACTGGTATTGATCGGAGCATAATCTGGTCTCGAATTTTGAAGAAACATTGTAGATCTCTGAGTCAGTGACCTTGTATAAAAGTATGAGCCAAATCCGATAAAAATTGACCGAGTTATAAATTTTCGAAGATTCGGTCCAGATGAAATATTATTCTGCATTCAGGATTTTCGGCGTGTCACGCACTCTGAGCAAAAAACGTAGGCCTTTTGAATATCGTTTGAACTCAATACCTTCTGTGAAAATGTATCCAACTCAATTTGTGAAATTTTGGCGCCGGAACCAGCTCGATATGATGAAAATCGACCAAGTTATTATTTTCTGAACATGACGCAAATAAACTTCTGTCACAAATTTTCTGTACGAAAATACTTGATAAATCCACATTTTTGAAGACTTTCTGATTGGAATTGGCTTCCAGCCGTGAGAGATGAAAACATAGATGACGTCAAGACGGAATTTTGGCCACCGAAACGGGTTCAAAACGAGCCACGATCTTCAAGTTATGAATTTTTTAGCGCGTAAAAACTGCACTTTCAGCACACTTTTTTCACCATATTTTTTCGAGAAAACTCACACATTCGGATACCTTCTGAATTTGAGCATACGTTAGGAAATTAAGAAGCACTTGAAGTCATTTAGATGTAAGGATCTTGATGCAACATAAAACCCTAATTTTGAATTGACTGCCTTAGAAGATGATTTGACTGTCCAACCCTTGAGCCATTTTGGGCAATATGAAGATCATTCTTGACAAATCTTGAGGAATATGGGAGGGCAAATTTTGGGGTACGACATAACCCTTCGCTGAGATTGACGTTCAATGCCCCAAGTGACGGAGATGGAAACTTGCCCCTGGTTACTCTACAATTCTTGAGAGATTTCTTGGAATCTTGACTGGACTGCCCCAGGTGTGCTGGATAGTGACATGTCATGTCCCCCTGTTGATAGGAGATTTGTCAACAGAAGTGTCATCCTTCTTGAATTGATTTTGTTCACTGATAGAGCTTTCGTTCAATGGATATTCATTGTGTGAATTTCTCCTCTATCAAACAAATAACCATATGCAAACAACGATATTCAAATAATGCAAAGTTTATGCTTGTCTTGAAATTTTGAAAATGCGTTTTTTAGCAAGAAATTTTGCAAGAAAAATTTAACTCAGGATTTTAAGTAAAGCCTTACAGGAGTCAGGATACCTTTTATAACAGTATGCTTTCGAACTAACCCATGCTTAAATTAGGATTTTTGAAAGGTTGTAACATGGCTTGGTTCATGGTTTAAGAAACAAAGGATAAAGGCTCAAAGGTATTTGTACTCGCCCGCTCTTCGTGATGTTCTTCGGTCCTAAACTCAGCTAATTGTGCATTTGAACTCTAATTGAGTCTGGAATGACGTTTTGGTGATGTTTCAGACAAGTTAAAATTGTCGGAAGGTAGTCATTTTTGAAACATTTTTTCATGTTGTTGAGGATTTGTAGTGACCTCTTTCTTTTGATTTGTTATCCCTAATTTTTGCCTAACTGTTCTTGTTTTGAGATTACAGTCAGCGGGATGCCTCAGTTTTTTCTTAAGCCTCCTTTGTAGGTTTTGACTTAGTGGGCTTTTCTTTTTGAGAGATAATGACTGCCTATTTGGTAGGGAACCATCACCGTCTTTTGATTCCAGAGAAATGTTTTGATGTCATTCATTGTATTACAAGATGAGAGTTTGCGGCTAAACGTGCATTTGAATTAACTGAGAGACTACCCTGCCCCAGGTTTTGATTAAAGGTTTCAATTTGTGTTTAAAACAGAAAAATTCTACTTCTTTGGCTCTAAGGGGTTGACTAGTGTTGTACCCCAAAAGTTTCCCTCTCATTTTATCAAGATTCTCCTCACAAGACTTCTTGGACTCAAGACCAGATTAGGGTTTGCTCAACTCAAGACATCTCCTTGCACTGATGACTTGAAATTAGGGTTTGAGTTTTCACATGTATTTTTGTACTTCCAATGCCTCATGTGACTTTCATACTTCATGTTGGACTCCTAAGTTTTCTCATACCAAGTTTCAAGCCTTGAATCAAATTTTTGCCCAATCAATTGGACAGTTGACCTAAAAATCAGTTGTATTGGGGAAAAAGTCAACCATGGCCAATTTACAGTCAAACCTCATAATTTTTTATCCACATCAACATTATAGACTCATATGAACCATTTGATCAAGTTTGGACCACAACTCCTCAAGAAATTTGATCAGATCATCAAAAGGGCAAAATGGTTAAAATTAGGATTTTGACTATAAAAGGGAAATTTCTAATTTTTAACCTAGCCAATGACCAATTGGGTTCAAGCATGATTAAAAGGACTCAATAGAATCATCTTGACCTAATCACAAGGTTCAAAATATCTTAAATGCATTGGATTGACAGATGAATTTTCCAGTCAACTGATCAAAAATCAACTATACACTGAAAAGTCAAACTTTGACTTTTTGGTCAAAATCAAGTGCCAAGGGTCATTTTTCATCAAGATGTGTCAAAACATGAAAATGTTTCACCAAGAAACTTAAATTTGGAAATTAGGGTTTAAGTTTGAAAAATTTCATAACTTAGAAATTTTCTAAGTTATGAAAATTTCTTATTTTTTCCCAACTTTTCCCAACTTTTTCACTATGATGCAATTGGATTCAAAGAAAACTTCCAACATGAAAGTTGTATTCCTCCATAAAATCTAAAACTTTTATTCACAAAGTTTTCCCAAAATATGCTTGGATCTCAAGTTATGATTTTGTCAATAGGGGTCCATAAACTTTTTAACTTAGTGAAATTCTGCCCTAGTTTAGGCAGATTTTTGACCTAACTTCATGGAAACTTTTCACCTAGTTCCAAGAAGAATATCAAAATTCATTTCAAATATGGATTGTAGAGTATGTTACAAGATTTCCAAAATGTCCAAGAACTCTCCAAGATCATTTATGATTAGGGAGAATCGAAGAAATGAAAATGGAAATTTGTCACTTTTTGTCCAAGGCATTTTCACAATGTTACAACTTGCAAATCAGTTTCAAAGATGCTTGTACTTTCATTACAGGTTCTAATCCTTTTTACACTCCAAAATTGAATGTTAATTCAGTGGACAATGGCTCTATCTTTGATCTTTGGAGCATTGTACATTGAATTATTCCATTTATGGCATAAAGGTAACAATGCTACTTTGATAAAGCATGCTTTTAGCAACTTTGTTTATCTTGAGCCATGGACCTAATCTCTTGCTGCAAACAAAGTCCACAAACATCAGGAAAAGTATACCAACTCTATACATCCTAAGAGATAGCCTGTACAGGTCTTGAGCTTTGTCACTTCCAACTTTTCTTCAAAAGCAAGAAACTTGCCAAAGTCCACACAACTCTTCCATCTGATAAAAACAAGGCTTTGGATCATTTCAAACAAGTTCAGAACATTGTAACAAGCAAAATACACGAATTGCCAACCTCTCAAACACCCAAAAACACCAAGTTCCTTCCCAAACAGGGAAATCTCTGCAAATCACAAGCCATTTCCATATTGCCTCGTGCGTTTTGCTTGGAATCACTTCAAACACATTCCATACCTCCTACCTAAGTTGTCCAGGACTTTGTCTTGCAACTGTAACCTCTGTTTCAAGGATCACCATTTTCATTTTGAAGCTTTGCAGGTTGACTTCTACAGGGAGATTCAGGCAACTTCAAGGCAAGCTGAGCATTGGGATAACTTGAGGGAACTTCAAGCAAGCTCACACGACCTTCAGGCCTCACTCAAAATCCCTACATTGCCATATCCAAACTCAACTGAATAAGGTATTTGTCAAATTTCTATCTCTCTATTTAGGCATCTTTAAGCTTAGGTTTCTGAAGCAAAAATGTAGTCCTTAAGTTGCTTGAGCTGTACATATGCATAATTTGTATTTATATTAACTGAGCTAGGAGAATTTAGATGTTGAACATGCTGAAAAAACTAGGTCAGAAATTAGGGCCATTAAAATTCTCTCTGATCTTTGAGAGTTAGGTCATGTTCTTTATATCATTGGAATCGTGTGATCATGAGCTACATTTTTCATGTTATAAGTTTTTGATTTTATGCAAAGAATAGCAAGAACAGATTTGAAAGGCAGCGCACGCATTTTTGGTCTGAAGGTCAGGGATGAAGTGAGCATTGGGCTTGGGCTTGCTGTTTCTACTTTTGACACCTCCCATTTTACTTCTTCCCCCCCCCCCCCCCCCCCAGATCTTTTATTTTATATTTTTTGTATTTTCTTGCATATTTCATATTTTGACTATTATTTATTTTTCTGAACATTTAAAATCACAAAAAATATTTTATTTATTTTTTCATTTTTATTTTATTTTATTATTATTTTTACCATAAAAATAAGTTATTAGGTTAATATACTTTTATTTTATTAAATAAATTTGTAAATAATATAAAAAATACCATACATTTTTATTTTTATTATTTATACACTTAAAATAATATTTTTATACATATTTCAATTTTTTTAACATTTTTGTACATAATATTATTTTTTTTTCTTGAACAAAAATGGACAAATAAATAATTAGAAAACAATATTTTCTTTAAAACAAAAATTAGGGTTTTCACCCTTTTCAAAAATAATCATTTTATTTTTCTTATTTTTTAAGACTTAAATAAAATTTTTTTTACATACATAAAACAATTACAAAACATTTTTTGCATATTTACATTCAATTGCATATTTAAATACTTATTCATTTATTTATTTGTACAATAAATTTAATTGGGTTGTAATAGTAAATTAGGGTTTTATTTTGTGCAAATACCCCCTATTCAAACTTGTATCCCCCTTCCCATAATATTGTTGTAATAGTCTAGATTTACTTTACGCATTTTACCGTATTATATGCATGCTTAGTAAAAATTAGGGTTTTGTATGCAAAGACCAAAAATCAAACAAATAGCATGACCTAACACAAGACAAAAATGCATGAAAATGACAACACATATGCACACAAGCATCTCTAGGGTTTCACCCACTTTGTTGCCTTAAAATGGCCATGGTATGCATGCTAGGTATCTTGGCAAAACAAAAATCAATCAAAACAAAAAGATCATAGTCCCTCGATGACGCTAGACAAGGTTGCCTAAAAACAAATGATCTTAGTCCCTTAAAACTTGCTAAGATACTTGGCACCATTGCTATCATGGTCATACGATGACCCACGCCCGTCCCGTTTAACATCCAAAGATAGGGTTGTTTACCAAATGCAATGGTAAAGAAACAATGTCAAAGGAATAAAAATGTGTAGGAAAGACTTTTGAGTAGATAGATAAGCTTCTAGTTACTTGGTCAATTTGCAAACTATCCTTGCTATTTTCAAAAACACACACACATTTCAAAACATTTTCCAAACAAACTTTCAAAACATTGAAACATTTTTCAAAAGACAAACATCTTTGTATACATTCTTACAAACAAGAATCATTACAAAGATTGCCAAAATTATGGCCTATTTTCAAAATAATTTCAAAACCACACAAAGCACCATTTCAAACAATTGAAAAAGCAAAGCAAGTGATCTAAACAAGTAACTAAGAGCCCATGAAAAACCATGGATGAAAAGGGTTCTAGCACCTTCCCTTTTCATAATCTACCCCCCGAACTCAAGAAAACATCTCAAAGGTCTTTCCTGTGCTTTTTGACCTTTCCTTTGGATAACATAAAAAGTCAGTGGCGACTCTTGCTAAACCGAAACATTTGCGAACACAAACACAAAACCTCAAGTCAGTTCTCCCACCGTATCACAACTAGGGATTATCTTCCTTATAACTCCAGTGTTTAGGATTTGAAAGAAACGCTTGTACATCGTCAACAAGGTCTGTCCAAAAGCATACTGTATGAGATTATGGCATTGTTTTCGATATCCTCCCTCTAAAGGCTTGTATCTTTTAGCAAGAGTTGAATTTCACAGAGAGAGTAAAAAGCATAGTTTAAATGTAATGAAAATGAGTGGATCAAATCAAAACAAACACATGCAATGCATTAATGAAACAAAGCTGACATTAATAGATAATTGTTTGAACAACAAAAGAAATTACAATTGAAAATTCAAAATGAACAAGACACTCTCAATGATTTGGCATAGGAGCAGTGATCACATTTGGAGTCTCCGGAGGGTCAAACTCGATCTCCTTGGCATCAATCAAGTCTTGAATCTTGTTCTTCAAAGTCCAACAGTCGTCAGTGTTATGTCCGGGACTGTCAGAATGATAGGCACATCTTACGCTTGGATTGTACTTAGAAGAGGAGGTGTCTGGATTTTGAGGAGGATCCTTTAGTGTGATCAGTTTCACCTTCAGCAAATGTTGTAATGCTTGAGACAAAGGTATGTTGATGTTAGTGTATTGCCTTTCTTGATATCTTACCCTACGCCTATTGCTCTGTCTTTGTTGAACAGGCGTGGGATTAGAGATCAAGATTGCCCCTACATGTTGATTATGACGACTCTTTTGACCATACACAACATCATACTCTTTCTTCCCACTATATGGATTATTATGAGCATCAGGAGGCATATCTCCTTGGATCTTTCCACTTTTTATGCCAGCCTCGACCCTTTCGCCGGTTAGTATTAGCTCGGTGAATCCGGCTGAGGAGCTTCCGATCAAGTGTTTGAAGAAAGGCCATGTCAAAGGTCCCATATAGATGTCAATCAGCTCCATGTCAGTTAAAGGGGGATGCACCCTACCGGCCAGATCTCTCCACTTTTGGGCATGCCCTTTGAAGCTCTCGTTGGAACCCATGGTCATGTTCTGCAATTGCACACGAGTTGGTGCAAGATCAGCATTATACTGATATTGCTTATAGAAAGCAACAACTAAATCCTCCCAGGTGTGGATGCGAGAACTCTCCAATTGATAGAACCACTCGATTTGAGTCCCTACCAGGCTTTCTTGGAAGAAATGGATCCAAAGCTTTGGATCAATTATGTATGGTTGAATCTTGCGGACATAAGACTTTAAGTGCATCTTAGGGCAAGAGACTCCATCGTATAGGGCAAAGGTAGGGGCTTTAAACTTTGGCGGGATGACCACCCCAGAAACCAAACCCATGTCTCCTAAATCCAAACCAGGCGTCTGTTGAATCTCCATAGCACTGAGGCGTTCCTCCAACTGTTTGTACTTGTCATTAGTGGGAGGATATTGTTCTTCGGAGTAGTCAGCTTCAACTTCATCAATCTCCAGACTGTTGTCTTCTTCATGACCATCCCCCATGTTGGATGGAGTTGAAAGATCTATAGCTCTTTTGACTGGTCCTCTAGGTCTTCTTCTCAAGTTCAGGATGCCTAATGACTTCTTGGACTTCTTGTCTTTTAGAAGGAGAGTTTTCAGATCCTCTTGCCCCTTAGCCATAGCCAGGAACATCTGTTGGAACTGAGCGTTTTGAGCTTGAAGATCTTTCACAGTTTGTTCAAGAGTCATTGCTTGAATAAACAGTAGGAAGATAAGGGGAACTGTATGGGAGAAACCTATCATGATGCATGATATGTGGATGCATGTTTTCAAGGATCTCGCGGGGTAAACGCAATAAAACATTTAGAAGTTGAACTTTGATCAACATCTTTGATTGGAGAACTTTGTATCAGTGGATGTCCTTCCACGAGAATTAAGCTCACCATGTCAAGTGGTTCACAACCCTTGACTAAAATTGTTGTACTTGATCTTTGACGGCATTTGTTTAGAGGAAAATAAATCCTCTTGCCTCTTGGTAGACGTCTGGTTCAACATGACCTTGCATCAAAGACCCTCGAGATCCTTGAAATGGTTATTGAAAATTCTATGGTATGATGTTATGTACAGATATGCGAGGTAAGCAATTTTATATAAAAATAATCATATTCACACCAAGTAGACAAGTCCTTATGTTTTAGGCTTGCATGGAGTTTGTAGGTAAGTACCCTCTTGAAGTTTAGTTGGCTCAACCTGTCCTAGCAATAGTGATCGGGTTCTAAAGGATCTCAATATCACCGACCTTTCTCTTAGGCATTGTCTCAGCACAACAATCTTTTCTTGCAGCCAAGATATCCCAAAATTCTAGCCTCAATGAGTGTAGTATCGAGTATCAACCAATTTTCAGCTATACACCGAAACCGACTATCTCACTACGTCCTAATGGCCAAGTTTGTTCAATTAGGGTTCTAAAGTCAATTAGTTCTTCATGACGCCACTCAGCGGCCCCGTATTCTCCATGATTCACCACGAGGGATACTGGTACCCACAAATGCGTCACACTAACATAGCCATTGTTTTAACCATATCGGTCTACACCGTACAGTCTCTACAATCTATTGCTATTTACCTAAAAATGTGTCCCAGATACGGGTGGAGGATCAAAGAAAACCCAATACAAAGAACTTAATATAAAGCATACAAATCAAATAATGAAAGTTAGTAAAGGTGATCTAACCCTAAGGTAACCCCACTTTTATATTTTTCCCCAGCATAGTTGTCAGTTCTATGATACAGTGGGAGAACTGACTTGAGGTTTTGTGTTTTGATCGCATTTGTGCGGATAGCAAGAGTCGCCACTGACTTTTCTTTTATCCAAAAGGAAAGGTGAAAAATCATAGGAAAGACCTTTAGAGATGTTTTCTCGGGTTCGGGGGGTAGATTATGAAAAGGGAAGGTATTAGCACCCCTTTCATCCATGGTTTTCCATGGGCGCTTAGTTACTTGCTAGATCAACTTGCTTTTGCTTTGACAATTTACTTGTGATGTGGGCCTTGAAAGTTTTTTGAAAATATCTTTGTAATGGTTCTCGTTTCTATAAGAATGCGTACAAAGTTTTGTTTCGAAAGATAGTTCAAAGACGTGTTTGTGGATTGTGTTTTAGAAAGTGGTTTTTGGAAAGATATTTTGCAATGGTTCTCGTCTCTATAAGAATGTATACAAAATGTTTTATCTTTTTGAAAATGTTTTAGAAATGAAAGTGTTGATGTGTAAAAATGTTTTTGTCGTGATCAAGCGAGTAACTAGGAGCGAATCTACCTACTCGAAAGGTCTTAAACGTGTTTTTCCTTCTCCTTTAGATATAGCTATCTTACCATTGATTTGGTAAGAAGCCTCATCATTGGATGTGAAGGGACGGACGCGGGACGTTTGAATAATCATAGAAGGCAACTTATGGGACATTTTAGCAATGTCGTTTTAGGGACTAGATCATTTACCGAAGGCAACATCGAGGGTCATCGAGGGACTACGATCTTTTATCGAGGGTCTTTTGCTAAAATGCCCATGTTCGAGGGACATGACTATTTTTCCAATAGGAAACAAAGCGAGATTACCCTAGAGGTGCATGTGTGAATGGTGTGTTTGATTGGATGCGTTTAGTCTTTGATTAGGGTGGTCTACTTATTGGTTTTATCTTGCCATACACTCTAATTACTTCCATTTATGAATGCAAAAAATGCAGAAAATAAAGGTCCTACGCTATTACATGCCTTTTGAGGGATGGGGTATACAAGTGTACAAGTGGGGGTTTCAAAAAATAAAATTCCTAATTATTAAAACCAAATTTAATGAAAGTAAAAGCAAAAAATCAAAAGAAAATCAAAATTTATGTTGTCTAGTTTGACACGGGCCGTGTCCTATGACACGGGCACCCGTGTCAACTTCTGTAATGGTCCATGTGCCTCTTTTCATTTTCTGTTTCAGCTAAAATGACATGGGCCGTGTCCAGTGACACAGGCACCTGTGTCGGCTCCTGACTTGCCTTTTTGTTAGCGTAAAATTCCAGTATTACTGACACGGCCGTGTCCTGTGACACGGGCACCCGTGTCAGCCCCTGAACTGCATTTTTGCGTGATTTTTTTCAACAGAGGAGCTGACACGGGCACCCGTGTCCGCCCCTTTCATGCTCTTTTTTACTGAGTTTTCCCTTTTTTTGACTTATCTTTTACATATCTTTTGAACACAAACAGCAAATGATGTATGGAAAAAGATATTACAGTTTGAAGAAAAGATATACCTCTTGAAGTGAAACTTTGGAATATGTATGGATATCTCCTGATGCAAAGTGATGAATGACCGAACTCCTCTTTAGAACTACTCCAATCCTTGCTCTGTGTGACCAAGTTCCAGAATTGCTCCAACCCAGTCAAAAGTGTAAAGTACTGTTTTTGTTTATGCTTGGAAGGTGATGATAAAGGTGTTACAGAAACTATTCTTATGTTAGAACAATCTCCATGTGATGTATATGAGGTGTTTGGGTAGTTTGTTTATGGGAAAGTTTGCAAGGTTGTACAACAATGGATTGAGTTTTTTTTCTGTTTTTGTGAGTGAAAACAGAGTTGAAGATGAGCAAAGTTTTTATGGATGAACTCAGTTTTTTTTATGAAATGAGCTGGGTTTTATGAATGAGCAGAGTTTTACAAAAGTTCTATTTTTCTCTTCTCTCTTTTTTTCTCCAAAAATTCCAACCTTTCCAATCTCACCCCTTTGTCTTATGAGACAGTCCCCTTTTGTAGACCTTTCATTGTGGTTTAGGGGGGAAACCACATAAGTTATTTGAATTGTTTTTGCTTGCTATTTTGATACTTTCTTCCCACAATTTTCCTTTGCCATTTTGGTGCAATTTTGGGGCTGTTGTGATGCAAGCTTAGGCAGACTGCATAGAGCAGTTTTTGACTGGTTTTGTGGTCATATTTTGGATTGTATAGGACAACAATGCAGGTTTTGTGACAGGTTTATGGTGCAGCATGGCACAAGGTTCTGTAAGACAGCAAATGAGCAAGGGTTTGGAGTGTTGTGGCAAAGTATAGAAGTAACATATCAATTTTTGTTCAGCAATAACTTGGGCAACATAGTTTGTAGTATGAAACAAGTTTGGGTTGTGGAGCAATTTATGCATATTGTATCAAGGACAAAGCATTGTGGCAAGGTTTTGAATCAAAGGAAATAAAGTCTAAGCAATACAAAGTTTAAGATTTGTAAACTTGCAAAAATGCCACTTTGTAATAACTTGAATTACTTGCATCATTTTGAATTATTTGGAATTGTAGTAAAAAATGTCATGAAGCAAATGAAATTAACCAAGTATAGAAAATACTTAGAAAAATTTCAAAGTCTTGCAAAGTTGGATTTTTGATGATAAAATTTCATATTTTGGATGTCTTGATGAAATATGAATTTTTGGACTCAACTTGGGTCAAAAAGTCAAAGTTTGACTTTTCAGTGTGCAAATGACCATTTTGCCCTTATGGGTGATTTTCTTGGAAAATTTGTAATTTAAGGCTTGGAAGCAAACTTGAGAATCCAAGGTGATTCCTTGAGAAATGAGAGGGAAAATTTTGGGGTACAACAAAGCGGATAAAAACCATCTTGCCAAAAAAGGAGTACAACACATAAGGATACCTCTTTTCCTCATAGAAACTTTGGCTTCTATGTATCAAGTAAATACTTGGAATGATATACCTCGAATTATGGTTTGGCGACTGGATAGACTCGCTCATATGTTTACAACAGAGGAGGTAGCAGATGAGAAACCGTGGTATTATGATATCAAGCATTTTCTTTAAACTCGGGAATACCCGATTGGTGCATCGAATAAAGATAGAAAGACATTGAGAAGATTGACTGGTAGTTTCTTCCTCTATGAAAATGTGTTATACAAGAGAAATTATGACATGGTCCTGCTCAGATGCGTGGATAGACACGGAGTAGACACGTTGATGCATGATATTCGTGAAGGCTCATTTGGAACTCATGCCAATGGACATTCGATGGCTAAGAAGATGCCAAGGGCAGGTTACTATTGGCTGACAATGGAATCTTATTGTTACAAATTTGCAAAGAAGTGTCATAAATACCAGATTTATGCGGACAAGGTTCATGTGCCTCTGACACTTCTCAATGTGATCTCTTCCCCATGGCCTTTCTCTATGTGGGGTATTGACATGATTGGGATGATAGAGCCCAAGGCTTAGAATGGACACCTTTTTATCTTGGTAGCAATCGATTACTTTACCAAGTGGGTGGAGGCTGCTTCATATGCTAATGTAACTAAGCAGGTAGTTGTGCACTTCATTAAGAATAATCTCATATGTCATTATGGTGTGTCGAGCAGAATTATCACTAGCAATGGCTCGAATCTGAACAACAAGATGATGACATAACTTTGTGAGGAATTCAAGATTGTCCATCACAATTCATCTATGTACAGGCCGAAGATGAATGGGGTTGTTGAAGCTGCTAATAAGAATATCAAGAAGATTATCCAGAAAATGGTTGTTACTTATAAGGATTGGCATGAAACGCTCCCTTTCGCTTTGCATGGATATCGAACATATGTCTGCACTTCAACAGGAGCAACCCCGTTCTCCCTTGTGTATGGAATGGAAGTTGTGCTCCCAATCGAGGTTGAGGTCCCCCCTTTGCGTGTGATAATGGAAACTAAGTTGTCAGAGGCTGAATGGTTCCAGAACCGGTTTGACCAATTAAATTTGATAGAAGGAAAGAGAATGATGGCTTTGTGTCATGGCCAGTTGTCGTACCCCAAAATTTTCCCTCTCATTTTTATTCAATATGCCATCCTAGGTCTTCTCGAATACTCAATTTGGCTCAGAAGTTTGATCAGACAGATTCTCTTCCTAGGCAGTAAGTCAATGATTAGGGTTTGATTTTCTCAAAGAAAATTTATTCTTCAAAGTTTCAAATGGTTATCATAGATTTTCATGTCTCCTCAAGGATGTACGTGTCGAGTTTCAGACCTCGCATTGCAAGTTTGCTCAGTCAATGGTTCAGACGATTGAAAATGACTCCATTAACCCAAAAGCTTACCTTTTGCGAGACCAAGTTCAAGTGACTGTAACTTCTTCATTATTTGATATTTTCGAGCGTTTCTTCTTACTTATAATTATCCCTAATGTTATCTCCAATTTCTCTTCACAAATCAAGGGCTGATTACGTGTAGAAAATCACCAAAATTCGAATACGTTAGAAGTCGCTTCATGGATTTTGACCTAATCTCAAATAACTGTCGCTGATTTCTAAGAATTATGATTTTCTCAAATTACAATATCTTGAGGCTATTATTTCTGCATATGGTCATAATGATGTCACTCACGAGTTTATCTTCAAATATCGAAAAGAAGTTGTGTTTGGGAGACTTTGAAAGTTATCGAATCATCGCAAGTCATTTTGTTTGATTTCAAATGTTCTCCATCCCAGTTGTTTTGAAATATGTTAATCCTACAAGATTGATGATTGTTCCTAAAAGCATATTGGTTTGACAATGAAATTCCATTTTTATCAAGCATGGCGTGCGAGTTTCATTTTGAATGCAAATTTGGTGTAGACAAGAGGCGAAGATTAAGATTGTCATTTAGATGACCATGTCTTTGGGCTTGAGTTAACCAAGTTATAATTGAATTTTTAAACATTTATTTTGTTTAGAAATTTGATTGGAGTACAAGGCGCATTGGTTATTTGATCATTTTGTGATTGCTTGAAATCCAAGTTACCAAACCAAGATGTTTTAATCCAAAACATTCAATTGAGAATTGAAAAGTTTAAATAAATTCATGTTTTGAAAAGTAAACTTTATTACACCCAATTTATTCAAGGCTTTGTATTTATTACATTACAAATGAAATAATTTACAAGTTTTTGTTTTGTTACAAAGAATCACAATTTTTTTTGTCTACAAAGAGAAAATATTTATTTTGTTTCTTCAAGTCTCTGTTTCTTCATCTTCAAGCAATCCTCGCTCGCTATCCATGCCCCATGTTCATGAAACAAAGAAGATAAAATTAGAAATTCAAACAAGGTGATATGTAAAGAAAATAAAAAAAAGAATTTCATCACTAGGGTTTGTATATAGGAATCAGATTTTAAGCTTGTTTTTTTTTATCATAATCTCTCTTCTCCCATCCTTGCAAATCACAAGGTTGGACCTTAGTTCACAAGAAGGAAAAATGAGCAAGCAAAGCAAGCATAGCAGCAAGAACAGACTGCAAAACTAGTAAATGAGCAAGCAAAGCAAGCATAAGCAGCAGGAGCAGGCTGCCAAACAGCAGGCTGCTATACAAGCAACAAGCAACAACAAAATATGCAAATAAACAAATATAGCCAAGTCCAAGGCTGCAAAAGAGCAAGCTACCAAGTCCAAGGCTGCCAAGCAGCATCAATACATCAATAGGCAAGCTGCCAAGTCCAAGGTCAATATGCAAGCAAAAAAAGCAACACAGCAAAACAGGCAGCATTAGGCTGCAATGATGCAGCACATGCTGCTAAACAAACCTGCAACAAACATAATAGCAGGGCAAGCTTGCTACAAATATCCAGCAAATATCACAACAAATAACAATAAAACATGGCAAGCAAGGCAACATAGGCTTCCAGGATGATAGAAGAAGGTGGAAGTAAGTAAAACAAAATGGAACAAGGCAAAGCATAGATAGCAGGCTTACTCAACAAAAAAAAGAATATCATAATTTTCCAAAGCTTTTACAAACCCTTCATAATTTCTTGTGAAATAAGAAAATTACTTTATTTCATGGAAAGATGAAAGAGATATCACCTAGCAATGCAACCCATACAACAATCCAAAATCCTGCCAAATTGCCAAAAAAGGCAGCCCTGTATAACATGTGTTATGGTTGCCCTAAACCTGCACAAACTTGCACCAAAGTAGACATGCCTTAAACTGCACTCAAAAGGCAACAAGTCAGCATTCTAAAATAGTCCAAAATTCTGCACCCAAAGGCCACAAAGTCAGCTAACCCAAAAATATTCAAAGTGATCTGATTTCCCCTCCAAAACACAAGGGGATTGTGTAAGAAAGAGATAACCAACATAAGAGGATGACATCAAAAAACAGGCCAAGTATCAAAAAACAGAACCAGCAAATACAAGACCAAACCGAAAAACTAGAAAATATAGGACCTTAAAAACAGACCAAGCATACAGAAACCCCAGAAATATTCATCACTTTCCCTTTCCAACCCTTCAGAAATTAAAGAGAGAAAGAGAAAAGAATACAAAAAGAGGAAGCTTCCCTGTAAAGCTTCAAGTCTCAGAACCAACTTCAAACAACAGAAACTCACCTCCACTACCATAACCCATACCCAGAGTTAAGCCACAAATATACACAATCAAAAGTAGAGAAGGTTCAGAAGCTCAAAAGTCAAAGAGAAATCATCATACGTGTGCTTAAAGAACTCTACTGAAGAGACTCTGATTAGGTATGGCATTCGAATCCTAACTCATGTTCCATTATTACTTATGTTTGCATTCTCTTTATTTGCTCTTCATGATTGATTTCCGTTTCTACCATAACCTTGGACTTTGAGTAAGATGTTGTTGTTGGTTTCTACCTAGCATAAGGAGAGTAATATAACTGTTATGATTACAATTAAAAAATGTGAAACAGTAATGTAAAAAGCTACACAGATAAAAACCGTATATCCTTCTTACCTTCGTTCTCATTAAAAATCACTGAGTAACCAATCTTCACTCTGAACCAAAGCTCTGCTCAAATCCATCACATGAACTAAACCATGTACCTACTAGTAGTAATTTCGTGAGAAATAGATTCATACAGACAGATTAAAGAAAAAAAAGATAAAAAACGTTACCCCTGTCAAAATGAGGCTTCCCCAAGAGATTTCACCATCCTCCCTGTACCTCTTCCCTGAATCCATTTGCGTTCTTCTCTTTTCTCAACTTTTCCTTTGTAACTACCTGCATCTTTTGAAATCCACGCAAACCCTAGGTGTGATACGGTGGCAGAACCGACTGTTATACTGGTTTTCATTTTGTATTCGCAAATGTTGCGCTAAGAAAGAGTCGCCACCGACTTTTATTTCATCTAACAAAGGAAAAGGAAAAAGAAGAGAAAAAACCATTTTTGAGAATGTTTCTGAGTACGGGGGTAGATTATAGAAAGGGAAGGTGTTAGCACCCTTTCTATCTGTGGTTTTCCACGGGCTCTTAGGTACTTGCTCATTTTGAAATTGGTTGTGTTTGTTTGTTTTGAAAAAGTTTTGTTTACTTCGTGATAACCCTTGTATCGGTCCTCAAGAGTGTGACGAAGTTGTTTTGAAAACTATTTTTGGAAAGTGTTTGTGTGAAAAGTTTTTGTTTTGAGCAAGTACTTAAGATTTCTACCTACTCAAAAAAAGTCTGTTCGTTTTCCTTTAGACAGCGTTATCCCATTATTAAGGAATAAGTAGCACCATCGTTGGATTTTAAAGGGACGTTCGAAGGGACGAAATGGTCTCTGAAGGCAACAAGTAGAGATACCTTAACATTTCGAAGGGACTATCGTCATAAGATTAATTCGTAGGCAACTCGAGGGACAAGTAGGGACTATGATCTTTATGACGATTTTGAATCGCGGGTCATTGCTAAGGAATCCCTACATTTGAGGGACACGACTATTATTTCTGAGGCAACCGAGTGGAGTAAACCCTAGGAGTGAACATGTGCAGCAGTGTGCTTTTTCAGTTATATTTATCTTGCAGTTTAGTGATCTACGATTGATTCATTAATCATACACGCCTAGGTTGCTAACAATTATATACAAGCATACAAAATATAAAAGAGAGAAAGTAAAAGTCCCACGCTATTACAAGGCTTTGGGAAGATACATAATTATTTTGGCTGAAAATAAAAATGCGGAGTTTAAAAGAAAACCTAATTACTATTACAAATTCGGAGCAATTACAAATAATAATAAAAAGAAAATTAAAAATGCGCGGTAAATTAAACGCGAGAAATGATTAGCCGACCTAGAAATATAAATTGCGAAAATATTTATTTTTAAGGAAAAATTAGGTTAAATATAGAATTAAACCCTAAATCTAATTATTTTAATTATAATAAGAAAAAAAACATTAATTACCCTAATTTAATTAAACTAATTAATTAACAAAATATATTTTATGAAAAAAGATTTTTGATGTTTTTTTGGTGATTTTGATTAAATAATAAAATGATTTTTTGAGTTATTTAAGAAAAAAAATATAATTAATAAACAAAAGAAAAAGAATTAAAAAAATAAAAAAGAAGTAAGAAGTTGGGCCTGTCTGAGCACCCAGGGGGGTGCGTTTTGGAATTTTTGTCCAGGCCCACTATTCTAAGCCCAAACATGCGCCAGATCTAGTGTGCTTGTCTCCTGATGGTCTATCGTGGATGTTCAAAGCTGGAGCGTGGGATCTGCATGGTAATGAATCCAGTGGCTGGATCAAGAGGGCGCACGATGGACGTTTGCTCATGGGTTGTATTGGATCTGCATTTAAATAGTCAGAAAATAGGAAAATGTTTGGACCTGGGATCGAACCCAGGTCCCTCCGCTCGTTCCACGCTTGCCCTGCCATCTGTGCTACGCTGCTTTGTTGTTAATATAATAACATTAAAACAAAATATATGAAACAAGGTGGATAAGCTGGAAACATGCGCGAAATTCAAATGGGTCAGTGGGGTGGTGACAAGTCACCGTCTTCTTCCCTGTCCTTCGTTTTAGATCTCACACCTTTACCTACGGATAAAACTCCATAGCTATACACCTGCAAGCTTCAAAAATTCATATGATGCACAATAAATCAGTTCTAACTATGCCAATCGATTCGTCTGGGCCTCACAATCATCATAACATTAGTTTTTTGGCACAATTTCACCTGTACAGAGAAGCCCCAAAATGGCTTCTCAAAACCTAACCATGGCAAACCTCAGTATACGCATCAAAACATCAATTAAATTATCCCAACATTTTGCAAATATGTTAACAATCACAAATATATCATTCAAACATGATTATGATGCAAGAATTAACATAATCGATTTCAAAAAAAGAAGCAAACCGTATGACGAATGTAGCGTGATTCTGGGCGTTTTGACACTTGCAATTGATCGGGTTAGCTTCAAGAGAGGTCTAGGAAACGATTGGAAGCTTCAGCATGCTTTGAATTGGTCTATGGAAGAAAATAAGTCTCTCACTTTTTGAACAAAAATTTGAGTCTTGTTTCTTGCTTTGGAGGTAGGTTGCGCACGAAAAACCTTCCCCTCTAGGGTTAGAAACATCTTCTATATGTATGTGAATCAATTAGGTTAACAAAATTGGAATAAATCCAAAGAATAATGAATTTCAATTCTTGCATCCAATCTTTCCAAATGTAGAGATTTCTTCTCTTTTCAACCTTGCACGATTTGATTCTGTTTTGACAGCATAAATGGGTTGTATCTTATTTAAAATCAAATCAAAAAACAAATCTTCCATATTTTATATCATTTATTTGATTTAATTTGATTTTTAAATGATAAAAATAAAAATAAATTAAATAAATAAAGCTAATAACATGTGGAAGGATGTTTGGGTCTTGGACCATGTTGGAAATAAGGTGCAAGCATAAAAACTTAGGCCCATTTGTCAAAAAAAATACAATTTTGGGTATATTTGACTTTTGGCAATTTTCCAAAAACGATCAAATTTGACAATGCATAACTCTTCCAATTTTGACCCTAAAGAGGTGTTCTTGGACTTTTTAGAAAGCTTAGGATGTCCCCTAAACAACCCTTTTATTCTCATCTCAATTGGGTCTTTCATGTTCATGTAAGAAACTTTGACCAAAAAGGTGTTTTTGTTGACTTTTCAAAAGGACCTATAATGTAGAAATTCATATCTTTTTATGGGTGCATTTCTTGAACTTGAGGGATGAAGATGAATTGTAGGAAATTGGATTCCCTTCAAAATGAGCCTTGGATGAGAAATTTCTGATGAAGTATGAGAAAGTTATACTTGGTCAAAGTTTGGTTGACTTTTCCTTAGAAACCCAAATTTAGCAACTTTTGAGTTTTGATGAATTAGGAGAATTCCTTGAAGAATAATGATCAACCCTTGATCAAATGATGAATATCACTTCAAAATGTTTATGTTAACCAAAAATCTTGAAGTTTGAATGTATGTGGGCCATAGTTGACTTTTGACCTAATATAGTCGATTCTCAAGCATCTGAGAAGTTTCCTGAGCAAACTTCTTGTGCAAGGCTTGAAATTTGACATGGAGGGTCTTGAGAACATATTAGGACCATGGAGATCCTATGAGATCTTTGAAGTTCAACCATCTTGATGAAAATGGAAACCCTAATTGGGGGTTCATTGCTTTATGAGGGAGTTTATTTGGTAAACTCTTGGGCATCCTTGAGTAAGTTGGGTATCTAAATGAAAATATATTGAGTAATGTGAGAGGGTAAATTTTGGGGTACAACACTAGGCCTATGAAACTTAAATCAATTGGTCCATGCAAAATCTTGAAGCTCATACTGTTAGGGCTTTGGTTCCTCTCGGTTTACTCTACACATATGTATTGAGAATGAGTTGGGACAGTGAAGAGTTGCGATAAAGATGAATAAAGTGGAATCAAAGGTTACTAAGAACGATTGAGTTGGAGATCGTTGCAGAGAGAGGAGGGTAGATGCGAACTGTTGTTGATGAAGGGAAGGTTGATATTGAGAGAAGGTGAGTGTTGAAGATGAAGTTAGGTTTCTCCCTAACAGAAGAGTGTGATTTGAAGTCTGGGTTCGTTTGCATTTGGTAAGAGAGGAATTAGTGATAATCATTTGCCCTAATGAACACAAATCTGTGGCGCCCACAATTAGGTTTACTCTCAAAACAAACTTGTTTCTTCTCTAGCTGGACCCGGATCCGGGCCAATCCAATCTGGCCCAACCTCCATTTTTTCTTTAGCTTGTCTATTTTTTTATTTGGAAGGTATTTGGGCCTTATTGTTATTTTTGCAAAAAAAAAATAGCCCGTTCAAATTTGTTACTCTTCCCCTCCCGTTTCTTGTCTCACACCTTTATTTAAATAATTTAGTTTTGTTGTAAAATAATAGTTTTAGAATGAATTAGGTTAGTTAGAAATTTTATAATTAATTTAGTTTATGTATAAAGTAATTTAGACATAATTTAGTTGTTGTTAAAATTATATTTAATTTTCCATAAATCTTAGAATTTTTTTTTTAAAAAATCTTAATTTTTTAATCTTTGTTTAGGATTGGTTTAGTTTAGGACTTTGTAAAATTTTTTTTGCTAACTAAATTTATGTTTAGCCTTAAGTTGTTTATTTTTCTTTATAATAAAAAATACCAAAAATTTCTATACTCTGTCAATTAATTTCATAGACTGTTATAATTTTAATTATTTGTTCGATTCGATTTGGTTGTATTGATTGCCTATTTTGACTTTTAATCGTATTGATCCATCCCCATTTGTAAATTTATACCCCCATTCCCGAAAGCTCTGTAATAGCGTAGAATTTTAATTTCCGCAATTTACTGTTTTCCTTACACTGTATAGTAATTAGGTGTGCATGGCTAGATTCAAAATCAATCGCTAGATAACCTGATCAAAGAACAAAATAACTTAAATCAAACACACTTTTTCACACGCGCACCTCTAGGGTAACCTCGCTCGTTGCCTCGGAAATATAGTCATGTCCCTCGAATATGGGACGCTTTAGCAAAGACCCTTCGATAAAAAAGTTCGTAGTCCCTCGATGTACCTCGATGTTGCCTTCAGTAAAACGATCTAGTCCCTTACGAAAATTGCTAAAGCGTCTCATAAGTTGCCTTCTATGATTGTACAAACGTCTCGCGCCTGTCCCTTCACATCCAACGATGGGGATTCTTACCAAATCGATGGTAAGATAGCAATATCTAAAGGAAGAAAAGAATATTTAATACCTTTCGAGTAGATAGATTTGCTCTTAGTTGCTTGCTTGCTTACAACCAAAGATTTTACACCAAAACTTTCACATCAAAACCTTTTTCAAAAGACGAAAACTTTTTGTATACGTTCCTATAGAGACGAGAACCATTACAAAGAATATCTTTTCAAAATCACCTTCAAAAAACACAAATACACAAATACCTCTTTGAACTATTTTTCGAAACAACACTTTGTATGTGTTCTTATAGAGACGAGAACCATTGCAAAGAAATTTTCAAAATACTCTCAAAACCCACACCACAAACACATTCAAACAAAAGCGAGTGATCTAGCGAGTAACTAAGAGCCCATGGAAAACCATGGATGAAAAGGGTGATAATACCTTCCCTTTTCATAATCTACCCCCCGAACCAAAGAAGTAATCTCGAAAGGTCTTTCCTATGCTTTTTTACCTTTCCCTTTGGATAAAAGAAAAGTCAGTGGCGACTCTTGCTAACCACACAATTGCGATCAAATGAAAACGACCTGAGTCAGTTCTCCTACCGTATCACACCAGTTATATAAGAAGAGAATGAAGAAAGCTTTTGATAAGAAGGTCAAACCTCATGAATTCAGAGAAAGCGACCTCGTGCTCAAGAAGATCATGTCTTTTAACGCTGATTCTAGGGGAAAGTGGACTCTGAATTTTGAAGGCCCATATGTTGTCAAGAAAGCCTTCTCTGGTGGTGCATTAATTCTTGAAACTATGGATGGGGAGGAGTTCCCACGTCCTGTGAATGTTAATGCAGTCAAGAAATACTTCGCCTAAAGAAATAAAAGAACAACTCGCTAAGTTGAAAACTCGAAAGGGCGACTTAGGAAAAAAAGAGCGTCTCGGTAGGCCGAAAACTCGAAAGGGCGGTCTAGGAAAAAATTAGAGACATAAACAAAATAAATTTCCCCCTAAGCTGAAAACCCACAAGGGCAGCTTAGGAAAAAGTTAGGGACTTTCTTGGCAAGTAACTACATCAGACAAGACTTGATCATTGAAGCAACAATTTTCTCAGATCCTCATCATACTTCAACAGAAGTTGCTGCTCAGGATTTCAAAAGTTGTTAGAGGGGATAGTGGTCATTGTATCTCAATGTATATTTTCCATTATATATTACCATTTTCTGAACTTTGTAATTATCCATGGAGTATCGTCATTCGCAGACTACCATTGTATTAATGAAATTTGAGCTTTTACCCAATTCTTTGTATTTCTTATTTTATTTAGCTTGCAAAGAGTCCATTTATTATTGATAATAACTTTCAAAGCGAAAAGATTAAATAACAAAATTGATTTTCAAAAAGAACTTACAATTTGCTTTTACTTCAAAACTTGTGACGCAAGAGAAAAAAAATGGTGATCCCAGGAAATGACGAACTCCAGTTGCTTTTAAGAAGTTTTGCTTCCCAGATAAGTTTTTCTCAAAATGTTTCGCCATATAGGGTTTGTAACTCCAGTACCCCCGAAAAAGTTTTGGTCCAGTTCTTCTCTTTCTTGAGTTTGCATGATATGAAGATTCAATTCAAGTTTTCTCCAGTGAAAGTTTTGTTTGTTTAATAAAAGTTCTTTCTTCCCAGAGAATATGGTACAATGATTACTCTTGAAGAACACGTGCCTCTGTTTTCCCCAATGAAGAATGTATATTGATTTTCCCTTTGTGAATGTGGTGTTTACCTCCCCAATGTAGTCGGCGCGAATTCCCTAGTAAATGTTTTGATGATTTTATGTCCGTCTGCCCTACTTGAAATTGATTTTTCAAATCCCCGGTAGAGATGTTACTTTTGAATATATTTGATTCCCCATTGAAGACTGGGTGCTATTCCCTGGTAAAGCATGGAGAAGGATGTTGTATCTCTATATCTGTACTGTTTGGTCGCTATGTTTTGTTTACTTCCGGATTACGTTTCTCCCCATTAAAGTTAAACCGGGCAGTAGGTTTTGTTTCCTCAATTGGCGCTTACTTTTTCTTGAATTATTCATCTTGGATGTAATTCAGCCGAGTGTTGACTATGCTCGAGTTGGTTTGGCCTGTTTACTCCCAGTGTTATATATCTGTTTTGTCAGTATATGCACGATAACACTCGTACATTCATACATACATCATGCATAGCTAAAATTGGCAAATCATCGCTCATTCACATTTTATTGACATATTACCCTATTTTGCAGAGTTATGTTGTCGTCTCTCCAATAGAGTATGGGCCTTAAGCAGAAAGTGTATGTTCTTTCAATTTCCCCACTGAGCTATCCCTCGTGGAAGATTTTTGCTTTAGCCTTCTTGTACAAATTTTTGTCTGGGTGATTTGGGTTTCCCTCTTGAGTCAATTTCTCAAAGGAAGTGTTTCGGGTGACTGTCTCATTCCAGTTTATTTCTGGTTTGAATCTTTGATCCTCGGCAATATTATCACTTTGGATTTCTGCAAGCTTCGAGCATTGGTTTGAGAATGTGCATTTATTTTGCACGAGAAGACTTTATCTCCTGAGCAGGAGTATATTTGGCTTTCCCCGGAAAGTCATTTTTACAATTCTTGCTATAACAGAAAGTAGCAGGTCTCTTTATTTTGGCAACTTATACTTCCCTGTAAAGTTCGACGTTTTTTGCTATCTTCTCTGTAACGTGGTGGGAGAACTGACTTGGTTGTTTTGCGTTTGATCGCAAATGTTGCGGTTAGCAAGAGTTTCCATCGACTTTTCTTTTATCCAAAAGGAAGGGCTGAAAAGAACAGGAAAGACATTTGAGATGTTTTCTTGAGTTCGGGGGGGGGGGGGGGTAGATTATGAAAAGGGAAGGTATTAGCACCATTTTAATCCATGGTTTTCCATGGGCTCTTAGTTACTTGCTAGATCACTTGCTTTTGTTTGAAAATGTGCTTTGTGTGGTTTTTGAAAGTATTTTGTAAATATGCCATTGTTTAGGAAAACTTTGTAATGATTCTCATTCGTAAGAACGTATACAAAGGTATTGATCTTTTGAAAATATTTTCAAGTTTGAAAGGTGTTTTGAATGTGTTAGTCTTTTGAAAATAATAAGAATGTTTTTGTTTTGAAATTGAGCAAGTAACTAGGAACATTCTACCTACTCAAAAGTCTTTCATATTCATTTCCTCTTTCTTTTGACATTGTTATCTTACCATTGATTTGGTAAGTAACCTTATCTTTGGATATAAAATGGACGAGCATGGGTCATCGTATAACCATGATTAGTAATGTTGCAAGATATCTTAGCATTTTCTTTAGGGACTAAGATCCTTTTGAAAGGAAACATGGATAACGTCATCGAGGGACTATGATTTTGTATTTTGTTTGTTTTTGCTAAGATACTTCACATGCATAATATGGCCATTTTTGTAAGGTAACCAAGTGGATTTACCCTAAGGGTGTTTGTGTGCAAGTGTATTGATTTACATGCTTGATTTGTCTTTGATTAGGGTTTTCTATTTGTTGGTTTTAATCTTTTCATACAAAACCCTAATTACTAGCATTTGTATATAAAACATTTAAATTGTGGAAAATAAAAATACCAAGCTATTACATGATTTAGGGGAGGGGGTGTACAAATTACAAATGGGGAATTGCAAGAAATTAAAACCCTAGTTATCTATTACAACCATATTGAACTTGAATAAAATGTACAAAATTGAATAAGTAAAAATGTAAGGATGCAAATGTAAAAAGAAATATGATTTTTGTTTGGTTTTCATGAAAAGGGTTTTATGACCTAATTAACTAAAAAAAAAGAAAATTTAGGTTAAGTTAATGAAATAAATTAATTTAAAGAAAACAAGTTTTTTTAGGGTTTTTATGAATTTAATTAAATTAGTAAATAAGATTAATTAAATAAAGTCCTAAGTTCTAAATTGATTTTAATTTACAAGAAAATAATATAATAATAATAAAGACTAATTATCTAAGTATTTAGAAAAAGGAAATTAATTTATTAAAGGAAATGTTTTTTGTTCTTTTAGTTTTATGAAAAAATAAACTAAATAAATAGAAATAATAATATAAATATTTTTTGGATTTTTTTATTAATGAAAATAATAATAATAACAATAATATTAATAATAATAATAAAAGATGAAATAAAAATAAAATAAAAATAATAAAGTCAGGGAGGTTAAAATTGAATTTGGAGGTTTGTTAGCAAAACATTTTTTGAATCTGGCCCAAAATGAAGTTTTTGTTTGGAAATCAGAAAAAAAATAAAAAAAGGTATATGGGCTGCGTGGCATGAGCAAACTAGGGGGTTAGGTTGAGCAAAAAGTTCAAAGCCCAGGAGGGGAAGGCCCAAGTGCGCTGGAAGGATCAAAAAATGTAAGAAAATGAGAAAAAAAAGCAAAAGGCGCGCTGAGGTTTGAACCCATGACCTCTTGGTTACCAGCGTGCTGCCTTACCACTGGGGTGGCTATACATTCATTAATATAACCGAAATGATAAATATATAATGTAAAACAAAGTCCTGAGCACACTTCATCTTCAACCTCTAGCCAGACCACCTGTAACTTCACCATTTATCAACAAAAATGGATAATGCAAACAGGAAAGTTGTTCCATTTTTTCATACGAATCCTACCATATAAATATCATAAACTATAAATAAAAGATGAATTAGAATTTTTAAAAGTACCAAATCCTGACCTAATTATTTTCAGAGGTTCAGATTCAAAATTCTAACTACCTAAGCAACAATAATGAAATCTAAGGATATGGTTAGCTTCAGGACAATGATATCTACATTTCTTATTCACAAATAAACCATTAATGATGCTTGTATGAAGAGTTCAAAAGTCAGAAAACTCACCTTGCAAGTGGGTATCGTGTTTTGAGTTTGAGTAGCTTTTGAAGAGTTCTAGTGATTGGGTTAGCTTCCTCAAGTCCCCAAGAAGCAAATGTGATGTTTAGCTTGAACTGAAAGTGCCTGAGGAGTTCTGGAGGAGTCAAAGTGCAAGGTGCTGTTTTTGAAAATGGTGGATGATGATGGAGGTGTTACAGTCATGTACCAGGTGTTGGAATTGCTTGTGTAGGTTATTTAGAAGCTTTTGGAAGTAAAAGGCCAAGAAACGCACGAGCAAATTTGGAGATTGGATTCAAAACTCAGAAATGGTAAGTTTTGAAATGTTTTTGGTGATTCTGTGTTTTAGGGAGTTTCAGGGCTTGAGCATGCGTGTATTTTCTTGTAAATGACTTGTGTTTTTGTATTGAAAAGTTTTGGATACTTGAGGTGGTCAGAAGTACAAGATCACATGTTTTTGCTTCTTGACTTGTTTTTGAAGTAAGGTTGACAGACATGGTTTCAATGTATAGTACAAAGCTATCTAGAGTGGTTACCAACTTTAAACATGCTTATCTGACTTTGTAGAGGACGTTTGTGCAGAAGGAACAAGTGCAAAGCTCAATGCAAGTTGACTTTGCATAAAGCTTGCTTTATGTAAATGGCAATTGTGCCTTTGTGCCATTAATGGAAAATTTACTTGGATAAAGCTTGAATCAAGTGGATAATATCTCAAAAGTAAGTGTAGTCTTCTTATTATGGAGAGATCTTGAGGTTTAGAGGCCTGCAAAGTAAGATTGTGCAACATAGGTTTGAGATTTGAATTTTGTTCATCACAAAATTTTCCTTGTAAAACAATTTGAAACCCCAACTTCTGACCTTCGATTCTCCTTGCTCACAAATGATCTCAAGGAGTTCTTGGACATTTTGGAAAGCTTGTAATATTATATACAACCCCTCTTTGAATCACTTTTGCAAAATCCAAATGGAACTATGTGAAACTTGTGTCAGAAGTTAGGTCAAAATCCTGACCTAAAATGTTCAAAATTTCACTAAGTGTTTTAGTTTCATGACCATGACTTCATGGATTAATAACTTGAGATCCAAGAATTTCTAGGATAAGTTGTGAAATCAATGTTGTAGATCTCATAGAGATCTATAACTTTCATGTTTAAAGTTTCTTTTGAATCATCTTGCATCATGGTGAAAAATTGGCTCAAAGTTGTGAAAAAACATGAAGTTTTCAACACTTAGAAAAATTTCTAAGTTTGAAAACTTTGACTTTTCAAAATGAAATCTTGACTTTTTGATTTCTTGATGAACAAGTTTCATATTTTGACATGTTTTAATGAATTGTGATCTTTGACACTTGATTTTGACCAAAAAGTCAAAGTTTGACTCTTTAGTGTACAATTGACTTTTGATCATTTGACTGAAAATCAACTATCAATCCAATTGATCTTGAGAAATGTTTTGAGTCATGTCATTAAGTAAAAATGGTGAAATTGAACTCTTGATATCATGCCTCAAACCAATTAACCATTTTCTAGGTCCAAAATCAGAATTTGCCATTTCTCAGTCAAAACCCTAATTTTGACTATTTTGCCCTTTTGATGATTTGATCAAATTTCTTGAGGAATTATGCTCCAAACTTGATCAAATGACACATATGAGTTTATAATGTTTATTTGGATAAAAAATTATGAATTTTTACTGTAAATTGCCCACAGTTGACTTCTTCCCCAATATAACTGATTTTTAGGTCAACTGCTCAACTGACTGAGCAAAAATGTGATCCAAGGCTTGAAATATTACATGAGTAATCTTGGGGGTCCACAATAATCCATGAAAGTCATATGAGGCATTGAAAGTTTAATTATCCTTGTGCAATCTCAAACCCTAATTTCAGTCATCAGTGATTAAGGAGGTGTCTTGAGCTGATCAATCCTTGTACAGTCTTGAACCAAAAGAGATCTTGTGAGAAAATATTTGATAAATGAGAGGGCAAATTTTGGGGTACAACATTCTCTATGAGTGGGTAGTTTTCATTTAGTTGTCAAATTACTCCCATGGATGGCAAGATTTCCAATATTGCAGAGACAATTCATTGTGAAATTTTGACATATGGTAGTCTCTTTATTTGAGACTGCTTATATATTACCCTTTCCAAGCGGAGTGCCTTGGTTAAAGAAGAAGTTGAGATCCGTTCTAGGTGCAATTCCAGAATTTTGGGGAAACTTGTTATCTTTTTGCTACCTTCAGTGAACGTTGGTAGTTCATCGTCAGTGAACGACGGTGCTATGATATATTTTCTCTACTACCTTCAGTGAAAGTTGGTAGATCTTCAACAGTGAACGTCAATGATATTCTATCTCTACCTTCAGTGAAAGTTGGTAGGTCACCTTCAGTGAAAGTTGGTGATTGTTATCTTTTTTCTACCTTCAATGAACGTTGGTAGTTCATCGTCAGTGAACGGAGGTGCTATGATATATTTTCTCTTCTACCTTCAGTGAAAGTTGGTAGGTCTTCGGCAGTGAACGTCGATGATATTCTCTCTCTATCTTCAATGAAATTTAGTAGGTCACCTTCACTGAAAGTTGGTGATTGTTATCTTTTTTCTACCTTCAGTGAACGTTGGTAGTTCATCGTCAGTGAACGACGATGCTATGATATATTTTCTCTTCTACCTTCAGTGAAAGTTGGTAGGTCTTCGGCAGTGAACGTCGATGATATTTTCTATCTACCTTCAGTGAAAGTTGGTGATTGTTATCTTTTTGCTACCTTCAGTGAATGTTGGTAGTTCATCGTCAGTGAACGGCGGTGCTATGATATATTTTCTCTTCTACCTTCAGTGAAAGTTGGTAGGTCTTCGACAGTGAACGTCGATGATATTCTCTCTCTATCTTTAGTGAAAGTTGGTAGGTCACCTTCAGTGAAAGTTGGTGATTGTTATCTTTTTGCTACCTTAAATGAACATTGGTAATTCATCATCAGTGAACGGCGGTGCTATGATATATTTTCTCTTCTACCTTCAGTGAAAGTTGGTAGTTCTTTGGTAGTGAACATCAATGATATTCTCTCTCTACCTTCAGTGAAAGTTGGTAGGTAACCTTCAGTGGAAGTTGGTGATTGTTATCTTTTTGCTACCTTCAGTGAATGTTGGTAGTTCATCGTCAGTGAACGGTGATGCTATGATATTCTCTCTATATCTTCAATGAACGTTGGTAGTTTTTTCCTTCAGTAGGAGTTGGTGTATTCTCTGACCATTTTACCATCCTCTATGAGTCAGGTCTTTTGATCCACCAGTGATTTATTTTCCTGGTTAGGTTCCTCTCTTGTTTCTTTATTTCCTTTGTTACATCCCCAGTGGTGTTTTACGTCTCTTTGGTTTTGTTTATATGCATTCATGCTCATAAGCATTGCATGGCATCTTAGGTCTAAAAATAGGGTTTGTTTTATATTTAAGTATCTTCAATCGCGTTGACGCGAAGATTTTTAACCTTCGTATCTCTGGATTGAAGAAACTTAAATAAGGGCAGCCGTTGTATCCCAATTTTTTCCCCTAATACCCCTTCGTCATACCATGTTGATTCAATCACAACAAGACCACATTAGGGTTTTTGGTTCTTCTCCCTATCTTTAGCTTTGCTCTTTGAGGAATCACCAAGAACCTTGACTTTTTTCCTTTTGTGGTCATGAATATTTTTTCTTATTTTTTCCTTTTAATTTATAAAATGTAATGTTGGTCTGTCTTGCTTGTTACTAATGTAGGTAAAGGCAATGAGTCTTAGCAAGTTGCCTCATGGGTTCATGAGTTTATTTCCACGCCCTAGTCAATAAAGCTTGAGAACCTCAAACCTCACCATTGGATTTATTTTGGAAGGAATTATATGGCAAGGTTATTTTGGTTCACCATATTTAAAAGCTATCAAGATTGATTCAAAAAAACACAAGGGGTTGATTGAAGAAGTTGTCATGCTTGGACAAGGCTTTGTTCCCATTGGTCACAAGTGCATATTTCTCTCAATCCTCAAGATATGGAAGTGGTCTTGGTGTCTATGATTTCTCATTTTAATCCTCAACAACTTCTATTTATAAAACATTTGTATTGGTACGAGAAGTTGGTTCAAAATTGTCAAGTTTCTTCCAAGCTTTTTCTTGATCTAGGAGCTAGGGTTTTGAACTTCAAAGAAGCATGCTCCTCTTTTGGTATTTTTGAGTGATTCCAAAAAAATCCTTCTCTTCAAAGTTCTATCAACAAATCACTTCAAAAGTTTCAAAGAGTTTTCATGTGGAAGAAACTTGATGACGAAGAAAGATTACAAGTCCTCCAGATGAACCCCCAATTTCTCATGTGTGACTTCAAATGATCATAACTTGGTAAATTTTTATCACCTTAAGCCCACTCTTTTTCCATAATGATCTTGAGGATGTGAACTTTATGCCTTATTTTATGTGTAAAGTGATAAAATGAATGTAAGATACCCTAAGGATGCAAAGGATTATAGGTCATTTCATGATTTTTTGCCAACTTCAACAGCTCATAACTCTCTCAATTTTTGGAGATTTTGAATAGTTCGAGTTTCAAAATGTCATTCAAGAGGTCTATTTCATTCCATATTTTTTGGTCAAGAGAAAATTCCAAGTGGAAGGCCATGTTTGGATGCAAAACATTATAGGTCACTTT
Source organism: Vicia faba (assembly GCA_948472305.1). Classification (NCBI taxonomy): domain Eukaryota; kingdom Viridiplantae; phylum Streptophyta; class Magnoliopsida; order Fabales; family Fabaceae; genus Vicia; species Vicia faba. The sequence continues at coordinate 919,797,045 of OX451736.1, read as the reverse complement.
TGAAGGAAGAGTTGAAAGATTTCTAAGTATGGAAAGTCAACTTCTTTTTTCCCAACTTTGACTTAATGCAACTTTCAGCTCAAGCATGCATTTGATTCCATTCTTTTTCCATTTCAAAGCTTGTAACCTCGTCTTTCTAAAGCATCAAGAATCATGCCTTAAGACCCCTTGAGCTGAGAATGCCATTGGATTGAGCTTGGTAACTTGGAACTGAAGTTTCTCTATAAGTCAGAATTTGAAGTCTTTGTTTTGGTTTCTAATCACAAGTTTTCCACACGTTTTTGCCTCTAAACATGTTTAGTGAAGTTCCATAATTGATTAGCACAACAAAACGCGCGTTTTGGATGAGTTTTGATCAAATTAGAAGTCACACTTTTCTTGTTTGCAACTTCACACGATTTCCCTCCAAACTTCATCATTTTACACGCTCAAACATTCCATTTGATTCCCTATAAATAGAGGGTCATCCCCCATTCATTTCCTCAAGCTTGGATAGCCAGAATCACTCTGCCAAACTTGCTCCATAACTCAAAATTTTTCTAATTCAAAATCTAATCTCAAGCCTTTTTTAATCCATTTTTTACACCAATTCACCTTCCTTGATCTTCCCTGAAGCTAACCATATCATTAAATTCAAGAATTGTGCCCTATATTGCTCCATAGAAGTCCAACTTCAGAGATCTGCAACTCAACTTCAATAGGTAGATTCCTTCATCAATTCTTCAAAACTTTGATATCATTGTGATGCTCTCATTGCCCTAATTCTAATTGCCACACTTACTTTTATCTGGAAACATGTTTTGACCATGAATTTTCAAATCCCTTTTCAAAACTTTCATTCCAAATTGCTTGAGCTACAGTTTATGTAAACTTGCCGCGAAGGTGTGATTGTCTTCGTCTTGGAGAGACGAAACGAATGACATAGGTCTGAGCTTCTGATTTTACAGTTTGAGACACTTGCAATTCACGTTGGCTGGAGGTTGAAAATGACCAACGTGTCATCTTCCAACCAATGAAGGCGCGCCACTTGTTTTTTTTTAAAATATGATTTAATTAATGATTCAGTGCTTTATTCACTAATGACCATGATATGCACAGCGCGTCAGATCCCTTGGATTTGATTACTAACGCGTTTTGACTCTCATCCAATGGTCCACATATTTTTGACTTTATTTTTTCTTTTCTGATTTTTATACTTAATTGTTTTAAATTTCAAAAAAATCATAGAAAATACATTTTTAGTTCGAAAAATCTGAAAAAATGATGAAAAATATTTTTGACTTTTCTCTTTCTGATTTTTATTTTTTCACAATTTTATTTTGTGTTTTGATATTTTTTTTATAAATTTTCACTTTATTTGAATTGTTTTAAATATTTAAAAATACTTTGGTACATTTTTAAATTACAAAAAAATTATGGAATGATCCAATGATATTGTGACAAATATTGGTGACCTCATTTTATTTTTATTTCTGATTTTTTTATTTTTATCAGTTTTGGTTTATTTTACTCATTTCTTTTAATTTCAAAAATAGTTTCTGATTTTTAAAAATTACCAAAAAATTTATAAAATCATTTTAATTCATTTCTGATTTTTCTATGGTCTTACTCTTATTTTCTTGATTAATTTGAATATAGTTGATATTTTTCTCTTTTATTTCTATTTAAAAACATTTTTAAAACCCTTTTTTATGTATATATTAAATGAAATATTATTTTGTGATTATTTTTTGGCTGATCTTGGATTAAATTTTTGGTCATGAACTTTGTTAACATCATTGGATCCATGGTGTTGAGCCTAACTCCACAAAAATGGATGAATGATTTTAATAATAGTTTGATTTAAGTTTAATTCAAATGTAGTTTGTATATTCTCTCCCATCCCTCTTCATCTCATCCCTTTCTTATTGCACTAAGTGTTATTGGAGCATGATCTTTATATCATGTCTCAAAACAAATGGTGCATAGATTGCTATTGACCGGCCTCAAAATAGGTGCGACTTCTATATAAGTCTACTTATGATAGCTTAACATAACGCTAAATTTTGTCCCGATTCGAATAAATGATCATTCGTGGCCCAACCCTATGTTTGCAAGCCCAAGTATGTTAATTTGATCTCTTTGATCTAATAACCTTGAGATTCATTGTGTGGAGGCTTTGGTTCTACCAATCCTCTAATGGATCTACAACACTTTTGGTCAACGCGGATCACTTAAACATCGTTGATCATTAAATGCTACTTTTGAGGATTCCAAATGGATGATATACTTGACAAAAAGCAAATGCAACTTGTTGTGTGGAGGCTTTGGTTCTACCAATCCTCTAATGAGTTCCAAATGCAAGTTTCAAGATGGTCATCCAACTAACCACTAATCATTAATTTTTTTTTTACTTTATGCCCTTTTTATTTTCATGCTTTATGCACCATTTACTTTTAGCATTAAATTTCATGTCTTTTTTTTTTATTTTGCTCAATTGAGTTTTTTTGTTCTCTTCTAAGACACCTAATAATCAACATGAACCATAAAAAACTTTAATGATACTTGGAATATTTGGTTACTATCCTTGGCATTATGGAGTATTGGACTTCTTGGACTTAGGGTTAGAGACCTTGGCCTATGTTGGAGACCTTGACCTTAATTGATATTTTGTCTGGATTTCTTGAGGTTTACCTCAAGGCATTGAGTTGTTTGTTTGTTTTGTGTGCAGGTTATTGTGATTACATACTTTGTTTGTAATATGGAATTCACTCGTATACATCTGTTACTCTGCCTAAGTTTTGTGAAGACTTAATACATTTGAAGTTTGGTTCCCTCAAGAGGTCTAGTATCTTTATTTGCTTGGTTTCAATCCAAAGAATGAGAACTTCATCTTGACTCATTATGTCAAGTTTTGGCTTCTTGTTGGTTAGATGGTTCTTGTCCCTAACTTTTACCTTATGCTTTAGGATAGTCTCTTCTTCTCCTCCCATCTTCTTTAATTTCAAAAATCTTCTCCCTCCTTTGAAAACTCTTCTTGTTTTTTTATAAAACTTGAACCACTTTCATAATAAACTTGGACTTAGGTCCATGCATTTTCAAAACCTTTTTCATAAATAAACTTCAATCAATTTAATAATACCTTGACATTTTTTGTGAGAAGACTAAAAGTCAATCAATCTCATTTAAAACCATTTTGCCACTTTGGCTTTTACTTTAAACTTTTCTCAAAAGATTAGACTCTTGACAATCCTTGTAGTGATGCAAACAACTATACTTCTACAATATGTAGTGAAGTGAGATATTTTCCACTTGGGTGTTGAGTGAGGCATTGTTGATTTTAAAATCCAAGTCATATCCTCCACTTTGAGATGATGCAAATTCTCCTTCCTCATAATTGTGGGTAGTAAGTATGTTTTCCACATGGACAATGACGATGATGTATTATATCATAAAATCAACCAACACATTTGTTTTTTTTTTAATTTTAAAAGGTGAACTACGTGTACCCTGATCCCCTATTGCACGAAAGGTTGTGCGTAGGCACCAAAGGATCACAACCGCGGCGGGTGCAAAAATCATAAAAAGTATATTTCTTCTCTCATCTCCACCATCTATTTTTTATACAACATTTTATTTCCAAAATATACTGATTTTACAAAGAGGTTCTTGCGGAGTACCGTAGATGTTTAGGGTGCTAACACCTTCCCTTTGCATAACCAACCCCCTTACCTTGAATCTTCCCCCCCTCTTTTTTTGGGTTACTCTCTCTTTTCCCATTCCTTTAGAAACAATAAAGCGCAGTGGTGATTTTTATTTTGATTTGTACAAGTCTAGTCAATCCAATGGCTTAGCCTTAAACATTTCTACCACTACACTAATATGACCCTTTTCTCCATAATTAAAATAAGTCGGACCATTTTTCTTGCACTCGGGAGCATGATGATCTGTCTTACCACATTTGTAACATCTCATGAACTTATTTTCACATTCATTGAAATGGTGACCATGTTCACCATACCTAAAGCACTTGACAAGAGCGGGAGCTCCTCCCCCACTTGTATTCCTCCCATCTAAAACCTTTTGTTTCCCTTTATCAGTTGGAGCATTGTAAGGCTTCACACAATCTTGATTCCTCCCTCTCTTATTATTCATGATCTTATAATGAGCCTTACTATCCTCTTCATAAATTCTGCATCTATTCACCAACTTTGGAAATATATGGATCTATTGATATTCGATTGCTCTCTTGATCTATGGATGCAACCCATTCTAAAACTTGATACACTTCAAGAATTCAACAGTTGCTTCACTATAATACGGATAATACTTTTCTGGTTCTACGAACCTCGAAGCATACTCATGTAAGAACAAGATTTGGTTTTGCAATATTATCTCTGAGTTTTGATGATAACAAATGAGTATGTTTGTATAAACAGTTTTGATACTCTAATGTTTGTTATTGTTGAGTATATAACAAACATGTTCTGCTTCTAATGGATGGCATGACCAAAACATTATAAGAGAATTAATTTCTCTTATATGCTACATAAGTTCTGTTAAACAGTAGCAAGACACTCCAAAAGGCTCTGAAGTGTAAGCTTTGATGTTTGTCTAAAGAAACATGTCAGAAGATCTGAAGACAAAAGTTTCTACTTAAGTCCAGATTCTAAAGACTCAAGCTTCTAAAGACAACATGTTCTAAGGAAATAGTCAAAAGATCTGAAGACTCAAGTTTCTACTAAAGTCCAGATGTTAAATGTTGTACCCCAAAATTTTCCCTCTCACTTTTCATCAAGACATGCTCACAAAGGTCTCAAATGGATTTTCATGGTTCATTATAGGTCTTCAATAGTGCTCATGTCAAGTTTCAAAGTCTTGCATCACAAGTTTGCTCAGTAAATAGCCCAGATGATTGAGAATCAACTATATTGGGTAAAAAGTCAACTATGGTCAACATACAGTCAAACTTCAAGATTTTTGGTCAACATCAACATTTTGAAGTAATATTCATCATTTGATCAAGGGTTGATTATGATTCCTCAAGAAAATCTGTCAAATCATCAAAAGTTAAAAGTTTCCAAATTAGGGTTTCCTTAGAAGAAGTCAACTGAATTTTGACCAAGCATAACATTCACATGCTTCATTAACTTTTTCCCAACCAGAGCCCATTTTAAAGGAAATTCAATTCCCTACAACTTTGTGTATGTATGCTCAAGTCCAAAAAGTGCTTCATTTGAGAGATATGAGGCAATACATTACATGTCATTTCAAAAGTCAACAAAAATACACTTTTTGTCAAGGAAACTTACGTCAAGATAAAGTCTCCAAATGAAAAAATGATCAACATATAGATTCCAAAAAGTCCAAGATCATCTTCATATGATGAAAATTGAGTGGGATATGGTTTGTGCAAGTTGGGCAATTTTTGAGAAAATGCATGAAATTTCATTTGAGCAATCTTGAAATTTTGGACTAATGGGCCTAACTTTTGAGGTTTAAACATGTTTACAACATGTTATAGGACCTCTAAGTCCATTTATACATTACTTTGATTTTTTATTTTATTTATTTTGATTTTATTCAAATTAATTCAAAATAAATCAAATAAAATATGAGTTGATGGACCAAAGGGCATGTGGGCTTCATTTGATATCTTCTAGAAGGCCCAAGACCTCATAAGAGCTTGCCAAAACCGTGAGAGACATGTTGGAGACAAGAACCTTCAAAAATGGAAAGTTAGAAAACATGTGTCCTTGATAAATGGAAAGTTAGAAAATATGTTTCATTGATTTTTGGTAACACCATGATCACTTAATTTATTCCTTCTTTGGTGACATAAATATCCTCCTCTATAAATACTCAAGCCCTCACACTATGATAGGGCACAAAATTTGCCTCTCAAGAACACACTACAAATTTCTCAAATTTTGTCAAAACTAGAGAAAACACAAACCCCTATTTCCAGCCACTCTCAAGCTGTTCCAAGCATTCCATCACACTCCTGAAGGTCCCAGGAGCCTGTTCCAATCCTTACTCACACTCAAGCGATCCCAGGACGTGTCAACCGAGTGGCTCCGGCTTGGTAATGTTCTTCAATCTTAAACTTTTCATCCATGCTATATAAATTAATTCTAAGCATATATATATATATATATATATATATATATATATATATATATATATATATATATATATATATATATATATATATATATGTGTGTGTGTGTGTGTGTGTGTGTGTGTGTGTGTGTGTGTGTGTGTGTGTGTGTGTGTGTGTGTGTGTGTGTGTGTGTGTGTGTTCTAATGATGTCTGGAACCGTTTGGAACCATCATTTTTTTGAGATTTGATGCAGGAACAACAATCCACCATTGTTAGGGTAACTTTTCTATGAAGCTTCAGATCCATAGCTGCGGTCACTTTTAGACCAAACTAACCTCACCACCAGATTCACAAGGTCCAAGTTAGTGGATCTGAGTGGTTTGATTTTATTTTTTGGATCTTTTTATCAATAATTAATTTTGACATCTTTTTAGTTAAATTTAATTAACATTTTTTTAATTAAAATTAATTAGAAACAAGTAGGTTTAATTATTTAATTAACATCAAACTATTTTCCATAAAAATACAAAAAAAAACATTTCTTTTCTAACATTTTCTCTTTTTTTTTTTTTGCTATTTAAAATTCCTAGAGAAATTGTATAGGTTGCGCAGTTTAAATGTAATAACTTAGATTTACATTCTTGCACTTTTTCCTAATTATGTAACTATACCAAAGCCCTGTAATAGTTATAGGCCTTTACTTTCTCATGCTTTATTTTCCGCACCTTTATTTTTCTACACTTATAATTATATGCCTGTATATATAATTGTTAGTAAATAGACTTGTATGGCAAGATTTGAAATCAATCAGTAGATAACTCCTAACTAATCAAGATATTATAACTGAACTGAACACACTATGCACACGTACACCTCTAGGGTAACCTCCCTTGTTGCCTTTGGATAAAAAAAATCATGTCCCTCGAACATAGGAATACCATTAGCAAAGACCCTCGGTTAAAAATCATCATAAAGATCATAGTCCCTCGATGACCCATCGATGTTGCCTTTGGTAAATAATCTTGTCCCTCGGTGTTGAATACAGATACATAATGATAGTCCCTTCGAATTTCTAAAGGTATCCTTAGATGTTACCCTTATGATTGTACAATGATCTGCGCCTGTCCCTCAAACATCCAATGATAGGGCTTCCTATTAACTAATGGCAGGATAGTACTACCAAAAGGAAAAGGAAAATAACACGAAAGACTTTTGAGTAGGTAGACAGTTCTTAATCATTTGCTCGCGAACATTACAAAAACATTTTTCACACAAACACTTTTCTAAAATATTTTCAAAACAAAAAGTTTGTATGCGTTCTCAACTGATACGAGAATGATTACAAAGTTGTCGAACTTAGGCATTTTCAAAATATTTTCAAACTTACACATTTACAAAGCATTTTCAAAAGTGAGATAGCTATTAAGAGCCCATAGATAAATACGGATAAAAAGGGTACTAACACCTTCCCTTTTCATAACCTACCCCCTGAACTCAGAAAATTCTTGAAGGTCTTTCCTATTCTTTTCACCATTTCCTTTATTGGATAAAAGAAAAGTCGGTGGTGACTCTTGCTATTTGCAACATTTGCAATAAAATGAAAAACCAAAAAGTTAGTTCTCCCACCGTATTACAGAACTGGCGACTCTGCTGGAAAATACTAAAAGTGGGGTTACCTTAAGAGCTAGATCACCTTTATTGCTTTACTTGTTTTCCTTGTATGCTTTATATTTCGGGATATGCTTGGGTTTATTTCTTGTATAGATCCTATACCCGGATCTGGGGGAATTTTAGGTAAGTAGCAATAAATCATGAAAATTGTACAGTGTATACCGATATGGTTGAAGCGATGGCTACATTAGTGTAACACATTGGTTGGTGCCGGTGTCCCTTGAGTTAAGTTAAGGAGAATGCTAGGCTTCCGCGTGGTGTCATAAAGCACTAACTGACCATAGAACCTTAGTTGACACAACTTAGCCATTAGAAAGTAGTGAGATAGCCAGCTTTGGTGTATATTGAAGTTGGTTGATACTCGATGCTACACTCATTGAGATCGGACTCTCGGGATATTTCGGTCGCAAATCAAATGTTTGTGCTGAAACAATACCCTAGAGAATATAAATGACATTGAGGCTCCTGGAACCTGATTACTTTTCTTAGGACAAGTTGAGCCAACTAAAACTTCAAGAGGGTACTTACCAACAAACTCCATACAAGCTTAAACCTAAGGCCTTGTGTGTTTTGTTTGTGTATGATTAATTGTTCGAACATGACATCATAATATCACAACATAATACCATATCATTTTCACTAACCATTTCAAGGACCAAGGGATTTATCTTTGTTCTTTATTGTAGGTTATGGCCTCCGCTCATTGAAACACTATATGAATCAACTTTGTAAGGATACCTCCTCAGCTTAAGGAGTTAGTATCAAGGGTTCCAGAAAGTTCTCCATTTATCAAAAGGCATGGTCGACTACTCAGTCTGGTTACCTCAGGTTTTGACAAAGACATGATGAGTGTTCTATTCTAGTTCTTTGACCATACACATCATTGTTTCACCTTTCTAGATTATCAGTTGGTACCCGAAATGGAGGAGTTCTCTCAATTACTGGGAGTACCTGTTCTTGATCAGACACCCGTCACCGGCTCAAAGGAAGCTTCGAAACCAGGAGATATTGCAGCAGCCTTACATCAGAAGCGGTCCGACATTGTATCTAATTGGGAAATGAGAAGTGGAGTCAAAGGTTTTTTGGCTAAATTTATGCTAGAGAAGGCTCAACTATTTCTTGATGCTTTAAGTTTTCAGTCCTTCAAGGAGATCTTGTCTTTGTTAATCTATGGATTAGTACTGTTCCCTAATCCAGACCAACTCGTAGATGTGAATTCTATCAAAATATTTCTTGCTCATAATCTTGTGCCTACCTTGCTTGGAGATATTCTGTATTCTCTTACCACTCGTACCATGAAGAGGCGAGGAACCCTCATGTGTTGCATACCTTTTCTATCCATGTGGTTTATTTCGCACATTCCCTGATCAGTAATGAAGAATGAACAAGGTTGGAGGTGATCTCAAAGGATAGTGTCACTTTCTCATACAACCATCTACTGGTATTCCTGATCTCATGAGGATATCACTATCATTGACCACTGTGGGGAATTCCCTAATGTTCCACTCCATGGTATTAGGGGGTGTAATATGGTGGGAGAACTGACTTGGGTGTTTTGTGTTTGATCACAAATGACGCGGATAGCAAGAGTCGCCACCGAATTTTCTTTTATCTAATAAAGGAAAGGGTGAAAAGAACAGGAAATACCTTTCAAGAATTTTCTTGAGTTTGGGGGGTAGGTTATGAAAAGGGAAGGTGTTAGCACCCTTTTCATCCATAGTTAGGGCTCTTAATTGCTAGCTCACTTTGAAATGCTTTGTGTTTGTGTAGGTTTGAAAATATTTTGAAAACGCCTTCGTATGACAAACTTTGCAATGATTCTCGTATCGCTGAGAATATATACAAAGTGTTGATTTTGAAAATATTTGTTTGAAAATGAGTGTTTAGAAAGATGTTTTGAAGATGCCAATGTAAGGCCATTTTGTAATGATTCTCGTATCGTTGAGAATGTATACAAAATTTTTGTTTGAAAAGTGTTTTTGAAAATTTGAAGTGTGGAAATGGTTTTGTTTGTGAGCAAGCAATTACAAGTAATCTACCCACTCAAAAAGTCTTTGTTCTTTTCCTCCTCTTTTAGATAGTGATATTTTACCATTGATTGGTAGAAAGCTATATCATTGGATGTGAGGGACAGACGTGGGTCATCGTACAGTCCTAGAAGGCAACTTGTAAGATGTTTTAGCAATTGTTGTAAGGGACTAAGATCGTTTACCAAAGGAAACATCGAAGGGTCATCGAGGGACTACAATCTTTTAATCAAGAGTCTTTGCTAAAACATCTCACGTTCGAGGGACATGACTATTTTTATCAGAGGCAACAAGCGTGGGTTATCCAAGAGGTGCATGTGTGCAAAGTGTTTTATTTTCAAGTATTTTATCTTTGGATTAGGGTTATCTAATGTTTGATTTTGAATCTTGTCATGCAAACCCTAATTACTAACAATAATAAGGAAAGCGATAAATTGCGGAATTTAAAGGTCCTACGCTTTTACAACGCTTTGGGAATGGGGGGTACAAGTTTGTCAATAGGGGGAGGAAAGCAATAAAACCCTAATTACTATTACAAACCATTGAATATGAATTACAATAATAATACAAAAATGTAAAGATGAAGAAGCAAAAAAAATTGTTTTTTAGGGTTTTTTGATGGAAAAAAAGGTTTTTATAGTTATCCTAATTAGACTAATTAAATTAAATTTATATAAAAAAGTTAATTAATTATTTAACAAAAACTAAAATCTAAGTTAATTTGAAATGAAGAATAAAAATAAACCTAAATCTAATAATTTTGTTTAGAAAATAATTTGAATGTTAATATTAATTAAGAAAATATTCTACAATATAAAAGAAATAATAAAAGTTTATTTTAATAAAATAAAATATTCACATTAAAACATTTTTAATTAAGAAAATATATTTTTGGTGGTTTTTGGTTTAGATAAAATAAATATATAAACAAAAATAAAGAAAATATAAAAGAATATGAAAATAATTAGGTTGGGTGTTGAAAAGTGAAATTGGGGTTAAAAGTAAAATGGGCGTTGGGCCCAAAATAATTTTTTGTTTGAAATCAGAAATAAAGTAAAAAAAAGGGGCTTGTTGTTTTTAGTAAAAAGGGTGGTGAGAGGAACTAAAAAATAAAAAGAAAAGGCCTAAGTCAGGAGGCTCAGGAGCCTTGTTTATGATCCCATGTGGCTGACTTTCTGAGTCATACCATGCGCTCGCTTTGTGGTGTATTGGGTGAGACCCTATGATGATCCTGTGTATGATACGGTGGTAGAACCGACTATTAATACTGGTTTTGCGTTTGTGTTCGCAAATGTCGCGGTAAGCAAGAGTCGCCACTGACTTTTCTTTTATCCAACAAAGGAAAGGGTGAAAAGGAAAAAAAAGATCTTTTTCGAGATTTCTGAGTAAGAGGGGTAGATTATGGAAAGGGAAGGTGTTAGCACCCTTTCCATCCATGGTTTTCCATGGGCTCTTAGGTACTTGCTCATTTTTGAAATTGCTTTCGTGTTTGTGTGAAAAAGTTTTTGAAAATACCTTAGTGCGGCGATTCATTTTATGGTAACCCTTGTATCAGTCCTCAAGAGCATGATAAAGCGTTTTGAAAACTTTGTTTGAAAAGTGTTTGAACGTGTGGTGTGAAAATTTGTTTGAGCAAGTACATAACAATTATCTACCTACTCGAAAAAGACTGTTCTTTTCCTCCTATCCTTTAGACCGTGTTATCCTACTATTAGTGAGTAGGTAACCCTAGTCGTTGGATGTTGAGGGACTATCGAAAGGGACGTAATGGTCATTGAAGGCAACATGTAAGGATACCTTAGCATTTCGAAGGGACTATCATCATAAGATCATTTCTCATAGGCAACTCGAGGGACATTTAGGGACTATGATCTTATGATGACTTTAAACTGAGGGTCTTTGCTAAGAGTATCCCTATGTTCGAGGGACATGACCACTGTTTTCGAGGCAACCAAGTGAGGTATTCCCTAAGGGTGCAAGTGTGCAATAGTGTGCTTCTTTCAGATATTTTATCTTTCAGTTTAGTGATCTATTGATTGATTAATCATACATGCCTAGGTTGCTAACAATTTATATACGGGCATATAAAATATAAAAGCGATAAATAAAGGTCCTACACTATTACAAGGCTTTGGCGTAGATACATAAATAATTACTGAAAAAATAAAGTGCAGAAATAAAATTCTATTTAAACTATTACAAACCGGGCACAATTACATAATTAACAAAAAAATGCTAAAGCAAATAAACGCGCGCCTAAATTAAAAATGCATCTAAAATCCTAAGCGAAAGGAATTTTTTGTTTTTTTTTTGTCATGAAAAGAAATTGAATTAAAAAAATCCTAATTCTATTCAATTTTAGTTTTTTTAAAGAAAATAATAAAATAGTTAATTAATTAATTGACAAAATTAATTTAATGTAAAAATAACTAAACCTAATGTCTTTTGGGGTTTTTCTTCTTAATGTTAATTAAAGCTTAGAAGGAGTAAAAGAAAGGAAACATAATCAAAAGGCCAAAAAGGACAGGAAACGAAAGGAATGACTATGGGAAGTAAGGCCTGGATCGAAGAGGCTTGGATTGCTCTTCGATCCAGAGGGTTGGTCGAAGATGCCTGCGAGACTGCACGTCTGGGGCGTTTGATCTGGATGTGACATCCTTCGATCTGGAATTCTGCAAGGAAGTTTGTTAGAAAAAACACAAAATATATGACCTGGGTATCGAACCCATGTCCTTTTCGCTGCAGCACATCTTCCTCACCAACCTGGTCGAAAGATTTCCATTTATTGGTACAAACGAAACTATAATATTACGTTAGAAACAAAAACACAGTATTAACTTAAATATCAAATTTGCACGCTCAGTGGCCCCCTACGATGTTAACCCATCGAAAATAATCTACAGGTGTAAAAATCGAAGGTAAGCTCAGATCATGCCCCAACAATGGCACGATCTAAATCCTGCACTTTTACTCACATGTAGCACACTCAAACAACATGAATATTAGCAGCAATATGTATATATGTTTGACATGAATTTATATTGTATTTAACAAGTTTGAGATCAAAGGCAAAATTACCAACATGGAGATTTTATGAGGGATGCTTTTGTGTGAATCCCAAGAACACGATTCAGGTGTTAGTCTGGACGGAGGCTGCATGCAAAACCGGCTTTGACTTTGATAATCCTTGGAAAGTTTGTGCAACTTTATCGAATCTCGTGGGGCAGGCAGCATTTTCTTCTGAGGAAGCCCCCGTGCGTTTTTTCGTCCTCTTTTTTTCTCTGAGAGCATGAGGTTTATATAGACAATGGAATTTAGGTCAACATTTGTGTATCAAATCTTGGTCCATTATGATGAAGAGATTTGATTTGATTTCTTCATAAAGACTTGCTATATTTGATTCAATCACATGCCACTCTATTTTCATGCGTTACTTCCAGCCTGTCATGAGTTGTTTGGGCCTCCAATATGATGAAAATTGAAAGCTGACCTGCCCTTGCAAATCCACTTCCCTTCAAATTTGCTCTCTTCAATGGCTTCAAAGTCCCAATTCTAATTATTCCAGTTTCAATTGCATAGCCCCTTTGATTGAGCCTCCCTCTGCTTCGATTGCTTGATTCGAAAAGAATCACCCTGGTCGAATCATCTCTTGTGGGGTTGGGAGCATACAAGGCAAGAATTTGGCCTTTAATTCAAAAATTGAATCCATGATTAACATTGAATTCTTGCCATATTTGCAAGGACAACATGCCATTTTGAACTTGGGGTGAACCTGGACAAGTTAGGATATGTGTTTTTGCTTAGTCATGCCATCCTATTTCATTCCTTCGAATATGCCTTTTTTGCCAGCTTCAAAGTCCAATTCGAATCTATTCAGAACATTCTCTTTAGACAACTTCGATCAGCCCTTGGCCTTGTGATGTTTCTAAGTTCTGATTCGAAGTGTTCAGAACTTCCTTCATCAGAGCATCTTAGATTAAGACAAACTCTGCACTGAAATTCCATTCAAAGGTCATTTCATTCTGATGTTATGATTGAGGGAAACTCTGAAGTTCCAATCGAAGGACCTTTTGGAAGGATATTTGTTAAAGTGCCAATCGAAGGACACTGTTACAATGCCAATCGAAAGGTACATGTTAAAATTCCACTCGAAAGGCCTTTTTAATAGGCAAATCGAAGGATCTTATTACAAGGACAATCGAAAGGCTTTGTTGAAATGCCAATTGAAGGATCTTGTGACAAGGCCAATTGAAAGGCTTTATTGAAATGCCAATCGAAGAATCTTGTTACAAGGCAAATCGAAAGGCTTTGTTGAAGTGCCAATCGAAGGATACTTAACCATCATTTGAAAATTTTCATTTTCTTTAGGCAAAAGTTTTTGTAACCACTTATGCAAGAGGAAATCTTGGAAAAACATGAGAGGGAAGATTTTGGGGTACAACAGCTGCCCCTGTTCAATATTCTTAAACCTGAGGATGTAGATTGGCTGGTCTACCTTTCGTGATCACAAGGTGGAAGATGATTGAACACTAGAGTGCCCATAAATTTGTACTCATATGATATGATACTTGATTGTGTAGATAGTATTGGGAATGGGCTTATAGATTCCATTTAGAAGAGATGGCGGAAGATCGTCAGAGATGGGCTTAAAGATGCCATCCAGAGAATGTGACGGAGAGTCATCGGAGATGGGCTTAAAGATGCCATCGAGAACAATGATGATTTCATGAGATCTCTCTTTGTGGGAATCCCTGCTCTTGCTGTTAGAGAGGACTCTTCTAAGGAATGTTGGTCTCTGTCTTGGAACATAAAGTTTTAGGAGCTTCAATTTTCCGTTACTCTACTGGGGAGTCATCACTTGATTGAAGAGATGGAAGTGAACTGCTATCTGGTCAGAATCCAGGCTTCACATCGACTTACTGGGGATATGAGATTAAACTATTATCTGGTCAGGATCTAGGCTTCACAATGTCTTGAATTGTTGGTTGACTATTATTCGGTCAGTTTCCGGGCTTCATAGCTTCTTTAACTGGAATATAAATCTAGTATCAATTTGACTGGACCAGAGAAAGGTCTCGAGTTGTCTTCAACTGGGATATAAATCTTAGTATCTATTTGACTGAACCAGGGGAAGGCCTTGAATTAACTTTAACTAGCATAGTAATCAGGAGAATCTTAGTATTGATTCAACTGATCCAGACGAAATTCTTGGAATATCTTCAACTGGAGTGGTAATCAGAGAGATCTTAGTGTCGACCTGTCTGACCCAGAGAAAATCTTGGGTTAACTTTGACTGGCATAGTAATCAAGAGAATCTTAGTATCGATTCAACTGACCCAGAATAAAGTCTTGGAACCTCTTCCACTAGAATGGTAATCAGAGAGATCTTAGTGTCGACATGTCCTACCCAGGGAAAATCTTGGGTTAACTTTGATTGGCATAGTAATCAGGAGAATCTTAGTATCGATTCAACTGATCCAGACTAAAGTCTTGGAACCTCTTCCAATGGAATGGTAATCAGAGAGATCTTAGTGTCGACCTGTCTGACCCAGGGAAAATCTTGGGTTAACTTTGACTGGCATAGTAATCAGGAGAATCTTAGTATCGATTCAACTGACCCAGACGAAAGTCTTGGAACATCTTCAACTGGCATAGTAATCAGAGAGATCTTAGTGACGATCTGGCTTATCTAGAGAAAATCTTAGGTTAACTTTGACTGGCATAGTAATTAGGAGAATCTTAGTAGCGATTCAACTGACCGAGACGAAAGTCTTGGAACTTCTTCCACTGGAATAATAATCAGAGAGATCTTGGTGTCGACCTATCTGACCCAGGGAAAATCTTGTGAGGACATCTTTCTGAGGAAAATCCTAGAATAGCCCTTTGTTAGACGTAGTTTGTTGCTTTGATCTTTTCCCTGAAAGATAAAGAGTTAGTCGTGTGCAATGTCATGATGTATGAAATGCATTGTGATGATATTCTCAAAATAAATGAGATTGTATTGTATGCTATATGTATGCACATGCCATGATGTATGAATATGGAGTGCTATTGCGGTATTTTTTATGCGGGGAGAATAAATCCTGGAATGCCGTTGAAGAGTATTGGGAGGCTGAATTTTTCATTTCCGCTGGGGATGGTGAATGGAGATGACTATGCTAGGGATTTACTCCTTTCTGTTTGCACATATTCTACCGGGGAGAGACTCTGCCTGAGAATAACTCTGCAGGGGGATAACTCTGCTTGTGAGAGGAGATGCTTTGCTGGAAGATTTTTCCGATTCGGAGAAATAAACTCCATCGAGGGATGATCTTTCGTTGCTGGAGAAATGAACTCTGTTGGGGATTGAGCTTCCGTATTCAGAGAAATAAACTCTGCTCGGGAGAAGGTTCCGCAGTCAGAGAAATAAACTCTTCTCGGGAGAAAGCTTTATAAATCATTTGTGATTATAAAATTCGGTCGGGAAATATAGATATCGGCTCTATGAAGGAACTTTGTTGGGGAAAGTAACTCCTGTTTGGGGAAGAAGAGACCAAAACTTTGCGTTGCCTCTACTCTGTATGGAACATAGACGCCATGGGGTCATATGTAATGGTGACTTCGTCTCAAAGCTGTCTCTACCCCTATACATGTTAGAAGGAGTAATTTGTCAGGATTGAAATGGTTTTATAGACTTTGCCCCATTCCTTAAGTCATGAGCAACTGTCTTTCTGTTTCATATGTAAATAATTGTGAATAGTAATCATATTCAAATGCACATGTCAAGAATAAGTCATTTGACGTTTTTGCATAACAAAACAGGAAAAAGAAAAAGAAAAGCAAACAGTTTTGTACTTACAAAGAAACAATTTGTATTGATTTCTGAAGTTTGCCTATACCAGGAGTTGTGTACAAATAGGCTGACGTTCTAGTAGAAGGACGTCGCTGTAAGAGTGAAAACTATACAAAATAGTGTACAAAGAGAAGAAAACAGCTATGTGTAATAATCCTATTGGGTTTCAATTCTGCTATTGCCCTTATGTCTTTGAGCGTCTCATCACTTTGTTACTCGTCCGAAGCTGACTAGATTGATCGGTGCCGTCTGAGCTTGATAGTTGATACTGAAGTCTGGTCGCAAGGTGATCCAATGGGACATAGTGATACACTTACAGTCCCTAACTTTTGCATGGACCGCCCTTTCGGGTTTTCACTCCACCGGGATACCCTTTTTTTCCCAAGACGCCTTTTCAGGTTTTCGGCTTGCCGGGTGTACAAATATTTTTTGTTTTCATCCCTAATTTTTGCCCGAACCCTTTTGGTTCGCCGGGATGCCCTTATTTTTTCCTAGGCCAGTCAACCTAGCGGGTCTTTATTCATGCGTAGTATCTTTTCACTATGTTCGCATTAACAGAGTGAGGAAGGTCGTCACCATCCATGGTGGTCAAAATCATGGCTCCTCCTGAAAATATGATTTTGATCACAAATGGACCTTCATATGTGGGAGTCCATTTTCCCCTGGGATTACCTTGTGGAAGTATGATGCGCTTGATCACTAGATCACCGACTTGATATACTTGGCGTCTGACCTTTTTGTTGAAAGCTTTGATCATCTGTTTCTGATACATTTGACCATGACAGATAGCAGTAAGCCTTTTCTCATCAATCAAATTCAGTTGATCAAGTCGAGTCTGGATCCAATCGTCTTTATTCAAACTTTCATCCTTCGTGATCCTCAGAGAAGGGATCTTGACCTCAATAGGCAGGACAACCTCCATACCATACACCAGAGAGTAGGGTGTTTCCCCTGTCGACGTTCGTACGGAGGTGCGGTACCCATGAAGAGAAAATGGTAACATCCCATGCCAGTCTTTGTATGTCACCGTCATCTTCTGTATGATTTTATTAATGTTCTTGTTAGCAGCCTCCACAACGCCATTCATCTTCGCCCGATAGGGGGGAGAATTATGATGCTGGATTTTGAACTGTTTACAGAGTCCGGTGATCATCGTATTATTGAGATTCGTACCATTGTCATTGATGATTTTCTCTGGTGCACTGTACCGACAAATCAGGTTATGCTTGATAAACCACGCCATAACGTTCTTGGTAACAGTAGCAAAAGAGGCAGCTTTAACCCACTTCGTGAAATAATCAATGGCCACCAGGATGAAGCGATGGCCATTGGAAGCGGTAGGTCTAATCTCTCCGATCATGTCAATGCCCCACATTACAGAGGGCCAAGGAGTCGTCAAGACGTTCAAAGAAACCAGAGGTACATGCACCTTATCGACATAGATCTGGAATTTGTGACAAGTTTGAGAATGCTTATAGAAGTACGCTTTCATAGTGGACCAATAGTATCCTGCACGTAGGATCTTTTTAGCCATGGTATGTCCACTCGAATGGGTTCCAAACGTACCTTCGTGTAGATCTTCCATAATCCTCTCTGCTTCTCCCTTGTCTATGAACCGAAGTAACATAGACTCATGGTTGCGCTTGTAGAGGATTCCATTACTAAGGAAGAACTTTGTGGTGAACCTTCTCAAAAACTTCTTATCATTGATAGATGCCCCCTCGGGACATTCTTGAACCTCGATATACCTTTTCACTTCATGAAACCAAAGTTTGTATGCTACTCCTTCAATGTCAATCTCGTAGCAGTATGTTGGTTCATCCAACCTCTCGATGGTAATTCGGGGGGCCTCATTGTCCCATTTGACCTTGAACATAGATGACATGGTAGCTAGCGTGTCCGCTAACTGATTCTATTCTCGTGGAAAATGTTCAAAGGTGACCTCTTCAAAGTGTGGAAGGAATGTCAGCACGTGCTCTTTGTACGGGATGAGATTCGGGTGCTTCGTGTCCCACTCGCCTTTGATTTGACTTATTACCAAGGCTGAATCCCCGAAAATTCTCAAGAACTTGATCCTCGGGTTAATAGCAGCTTTGAGACCCATGATGCACGCTTCATATTCTTCCATATTGTTGGTATAGTTGAAACATAATATGGCGATGAAAGGAGTATGACAGCCTTTAGGATATATAATTACAACACCAATACCATTGTCGAGTGCGTTCGAGGCTCCGTCAAAAACCATAATCCATCGGCATCCTTTTTCAAGTCCTTTATCCGGTCCAAGTTCTTCATAGTCAGTCACTAGCATAATATTCTCGTCCGGGAACTCAAAATTCATGGACTGGTAGTCATCCACAACTTGATGATCCAAATGATCAGCTAGTACACTCCCCTTGATTGCTTTCTGGGTCGTGTATTGGATATCATATTCGGTCAAGATCATTTTCCATCTTGCTATTCTTCCGGAGAGTGCGGGCTTCTCGAAGATGTACTTGATCAGATCCATCTTAGATATCAGCAAAGTGGTGTGGGTTAACATATATTGTATCAGTCAGCGAGCAGCCCATGCCAAAGTGCAACAAGTTTTCTTGAGCAGTGAGTATCTTGTTTCACAGTCCGTAAAATTTTTGCTAAGGTAGTATATTGCGTGCTCTTTTCGACCAGACTCGTCATGCTGCCCCATCACACACCCCATTGAGTTATCTAACACTGCTAAGTACATTATCAAAGGTCTTCCTTCAATCGGGGGCATTAGAATTAGTGGTTCTTGAAGGTATTCCTTGATTCTTTCGAAGGCAGTCTGGCATTCATCATTCCATTTTACCACTTGATCTTTCTTAAGGAGCTTGAAGATTGGCTCACAAGTAGCAGTTAAATGAGAAATGAACCTAGCAATGTAATTTATTTGTCCCCAAAAGCTTCTGATCTCCTTCTCAGTTCGAGGAGCCGGCATCTCTTGTATAGCTTTCACTTTTGCAGGGTATACCTGAATTCCTTTGTCACTGACAATGAAACCTAGTAGTTTACCAGACCTTACCCTGAAGGTGCACTTGTTTGGATTCAACCTCAGCTTGTACATCTTCAACCTATCAAACAACTTTTGTAAATGATCAAGGTGCTCTTCCTCGGTTTGAGACCTGGCTATCATGTTATCCACATATACCTCTATCTCATGGTGAATCATGTCATGAAACAAGGCTACCATGGCTCGCTGATAGGTTGCCCCAACATTCTTTAATCCAAACGACATCACTTTGTAGCAGAAAGTTCCCCATTGCATGACGAAAGTTTTCTTCTCCATATCTTCGGGTGCCATCTTGATCTGATTGTAACCAGAGAAACCATCCATGAAGGAAAAGATCTTGTGTTGCGCGGTGTTGTCAACCAGAATATCAATATGGGGGAGCGGAAAGTCGTCCTTGAGGCTCGCCCTGTTCAGATCTCTATAGTCCATACACATCCGTACCTTGCCGTCTTTTTTAGGCACTGGAACTACGTTGGCCACCCATTAGGGATAAGAGGTGACGGATAAGAAACCATCATTGAATAGTTTCATAACCTCTGCTTTGATCTTCTCTGATATTTCAGGGCACATGCGGTGGACCTTTTGCTTTACCGGAGGGCAATCTTCTTTAGTTGGCAGACGGTGAACCAAAATATCTATATCCAGTCCTGGCATGTCTTCATATGACCAGGAAAAGATCTCGACATAGTCATGCAACATTTATATCAATCGTTGTTTGACATTAAGCCCCAAATTTGCACCAATCTTGACTTCTTTTCTATCTACCTTTGTGCCCAAGTTTATTGTCTCAACTGGATCTTCATGAGGCTGTATATCCCTTTCTTCCTGTTGTAACAGCCTAGCAAGTTCTCCAGGTACCTCACAATCTTTCTCACCTTCGTCCTCGGCTTGGTTGATCAGATTTTCAAAGTCATAACTGGAAATAGCAGAACTGTTATCAATGGGATTCAGAGTGGACATGGATCTGCAGTTTGATACGTGAGTGTGTGTAAGAGCATAACTGTATAGGCAAAGTAAAAGTAGAAAAGAAAAATAGAGAGCGCGAAATTTGTATGCATAAATGTCCAATGCTTTATTAATGTCATATGATAATAAAACACGATAACCCTCACAAATAAACCGATGTGCCCCGGGTAGGACACATGGCCATAAAGTTATATTGTTTATTACATATTCAAAACAAACAAGAAAGACAATTACTTCTGAACAAAAGTAATCGGTACAAAATATTTTTCCGTCCAGTTATTGGGTCCACCATTGGTAGTAGGGAAGATCCAGCTGTCTATGCCATTATCACTGTCTCCATCTTCTAAAGCGTTGACCCCATGATTACTGATGCGTATGGGAGGCCTTCCAGCACGAGCACGCCGAACATCCCTTTGATCCCCTGAAGAGAAACCCAAACAAAATTTATCAGACTTGTATGGAATATCAGGGATTTGACCCCAAATGGTAGACCCACCTTCTTCGACAACTGCCTTTGCATCCTTGATAGAAGCCATCTTCATGGGAGGTCTGGTGATCTTCGGCATATTGGTAACAGTTTCAGTTATATCCAGATTCTGAGGTACCTCTTCAAAAATTTTGCGTGGAGTCTCGATGAACTCACCATCCATTTCCATATATCTGAAGGAATTCAGGTGACTGACCATGTATTCTTCTTCGTCGTGTACAATGACAATTCTCCATTTGACCAAGTATTTCATCATCTGATGCAGAATGGATGTAACAGCTACAGCCCCATGTAATCAAGGGCGGCCCAACAAACAAGAATAAGACGGTCTGATATCCATCACGTAGAGGTAGAGCCGAAAGTCTGAGAACCAACCTTGATAGGGACGTCCACCTCCTCATGCACCATTCTCTTTGAACCATCAAAAGCCCTCACTACAATATTACTGGGCTTCAAGGTCAAACCTTCATAGTCTAGTCTATCCAGAGCGTTCTTAGGCGGCACATTTAATGATTAACCAGTATCTACTAGGACATGGGCCAAAGTAGTGCCCTTGCATTCGACAGATACATGCAATGCATCATTGTGATTCCTCCCTCTAGGAGTCAAATCAGCATCAGAAAAGCCCAAACCGTTATCAGTCGTCAAACTAGCCACACAATCTTCGAATTGGTCAGCAGGGGTTTCTTGGGGCACATGGGCAGTTTTCAGTAACTTTACCAAAGCCTTCGCATGAGCTTCGGAGCATAACAGCAAGGCTAGGATAAAGATCTTTGAAGGGGTCTTCCTCAGCTGTTCGACCATGTTGTAGTCGCTTTTCTTGATAATTTTCAAAATCTCTTCCATTTCTTGCTTGGAAGCCCTTGGGATAGTTACCGTACGCGCCTTCGTCTGGACAGACTCAACCAATATGTCTTTGCCCCGAGTCTCGGTCGACTCGGTGATAGGGGTGTCAGTAGGGGTAATCTCAGGGATTGTAGTAGTAGTATCAGTAGGAATGAAATTAGGAATAATCACCGGACCAGTAAAAACTTTTGGAGGAGAAATCTTAGGGGAGAACACTCTTCCACTTCTGGTTATTTTGCTGGTTCCCACAATGTTGCCAATGTTGGGGTCAGCCTTCTCGGAAACCTGGTCTTCATTAGCTAGCCAATCTTGCTTGACATCGTGGTAGTAGACGTCACCCACATAGTTCCAAGGAACAGTTTTATCTGAGTAGTATGGGATTGGCCCTGGAACAATAATTATCAGCGGAGTAACCTTTAGAACAGATGTAATCCTGACGGGTCTTTTGGTGGAGACCCTGGGAGGATTGGCGGAAATGGTTATTATTGAAACATCTTTGCAAGAAATATTCGGGACGAGATTCTTCTCAATCAAAATCTTTCTATCATCCATCAGGCGCTGAACACCTGCCTTCAACAAATGACAACCAGTCGGTATAGATAAACAGAAGTGGCAACCTTCGCCACATCCCGGAAATAAACTGACCTTCAATAAGTTCCACTTAATGGTCATAAGAGGAGTAACAAGCTCTTCAATGGTAGTAACAAACATATCATCTTCAATAGCGTTAACACCACGACCGTGCTTAGGCATAGGAGCAGTGATAACATTTGGAATTTCAGGGGCGCCAAACTTAATTTCCTTCGCCTCGATAAGGTCTTGTACCCTGTTTTTCAAAGCCCATCAGTCGTTTGTATCATGACCTGGACTTTCCGAATGATAAGTACAACGGGAATTTGGATTGTAGCGGGGAGAGGTAGTGTTGGGATTCTTTGGCGCTTCCCGCAAGGTTACCAGATTAGATTTCAACAAATGAGGCAACACTTGGGATAAAGTCATATTTATCCGTGTGAACTGACTTGCCGACCTTTCTGTTCTCTGTTGATAATTCCTCTGTTGAGTGGGTGCGGGCTTAGGGATCATGACAGCCCCTACTGTTGGATGGCGTTCAGTTCTCTCCTGCCTCCTTTGATTGTACACAGCACTAACCTATTTCTTCCCAACAAATGGCTTCCTTACTGCACTGGAGGATGCACTCTTCTTGATCTTACCACTCTTAATTACAGCTTCCACTCTTTCCCCTATCAATATTAATTCAGTAAAGTCGGTCGAGGAACTTCCAATTAGGTGATTAAAGAATGGACCAGATAGGGTACCCAGAAACATATCCACTAGCTCCCTATCAGACAGGGGAGGCTGGACACTTCCTGCTAAGTCCCTCCACTTCTGAGCATAGTCTTTGAAGCCCTCGCTCGAACCCATAGCCATACTTTGGAGTTGAGTATGGGTGGGAGAAAGGTCTGCATTATACTGATACTACTTGTAGAAAGCAGCGGCGAAGTCTTCCCAATTATGGATGTTGGTCCTCTCAAGCTGATAGAACCAATCTAACTGAGTTCCGGATAGACTATCCTGAAAGAAGTGGACCCACAAGTCTCTATCAGCAGTGTGAGGCTGTATCTTTCTTACATAAGATCGGAGGTGCATCTTAGGACATAAAACCCCACCGCACTTGGAAAACACTGGCACCTTGAACTTTGGCGGAATGACAATCCTAGACACAAAACCCAACTCTTTAAAGTCCAGCCCAAGCACTTTCTGAATCTCCATTGCACTCAGACGCTCTTCCAGCTGTTTATACTTTTTGTCGACCAGAGGATACTGCTCTTCATTGTAATCAGTCTCATTGTCAGATTCCTGCGGACTAGGGTCATCCTCTCTTGTCTCACCCTCTTGGTTATCTCCTTCTATGGAGGAAGATGTCAGCTCAACTACTTGCCTTGGCGGTCCTTTGAATCTTCTTCCCAAATTTACTACACCAGTTGTCCTCCTTGGCTTCTTAGTCCTGTCTTTAACAATCAGGGCTTTCAGTTCCTCCTGCCCTTTGGCTAGATCCATGATCATCTGTTGGAATTGTGCATTCTGAGTCTGTAAGTCCTTCACAGTTTGTTCGAGAGCCATTTCTTTACGGCTGAAATAAACAACGAAGAAGATGAGAAACCTGCTATGAAACCTATTTATACAATGATATGTATGACATGTATATGCAATGATTTCAAGGATTTCGGGAAATTTAAATTTGCAAACCAAAATGAAACAAAGATTTTATTAGTAAAATTCAAAATACAATTTCCTTTTAGGCGTTTCAATTGAAAGTTCACAAAACTAAAAAATCAGGTTTCCCATGGGTGCTTCCTTTTTGAGCCGAGATAGACATTAAGGCTTCTTTCCTCATGAAGTTGCTTCGTGAGCTCTAAAAATTTCTTCTCATGGGCATAGAAATGGTCTCTATAAGTATCCCGCTCCTTCTTCAGTTGAATCCAGGATCTCTGTAGTTCTTCAAGATCAGTGGGCATATCAGGATGAAGAACCGTATAGGAAATATCCCCTTCAGTAATGGGCTCCACAATCACTGGTAAGATGGTTATATATGGCATCATAAGGTTCTGAGCACGAGATCGTACCCATTGGAGATAAGGTTCCATAAGAATGGAAGTCTTCGGCCCCAAAGTCTGGATGTCAAATCTGTTTACCATGCCCCAAGCTCGTATGAACCTCTGGCGATACCCTTGAACATCATCCTCATAGTTAAACACAATTCCCCAGATAAGTATCTCGTGAGGACCATCCCTTCGAGCGTAACCAAATTGTCGCAGAGCCATAGAAGGATTATAGGTTATGCCACCCTAATGCCAAGTAGTGGGACATTAAGGAATTCCCCGCAGCGGTCAATAATAGAAATATCTCCCATAGACCGGGAATACTAGAGAATATCTGTGTGAGAAAGTGACATTATCCTTTGTGACCAGCCCAAACCTTCTTCATTCTTCAGTACTGTCTTAGGGAGGTGAGAAATAAACCACCTCGATAGCAATGGCACACAACACATAAGAATCCCCCTTTTCTGTGTGGTACGAGTGTGGAAGGTATGCAAGATATCTCCGAGTAAAGTGGGCACAGGGTTGCGAGAAAGGAAGACCTTGATAGCGTTCACATCTATGAGTAAGTCTGGATTAGGGAACAGTACTAACCTCTAGATGAGAAGGGCCAAGACCTCCTCAAAAGCCTGGAAGTACAAATCATCCCAAAACAGCTGAGCCTTCTCTGTTAGGAACTTGGCTAGAAAACCCTTAACTCTGCTTCTTATTTCCAAGTTAGACACAACACTGGACCGTTTCAGGTGTAAAGCTGCTGCAATGACCTTATGAAAATGATCTACAACTGTAAAAATCGAAGGTAAGCTCAGATCGTGCCCCAACAATGGCACGATCTCAATCCTGCACTTTTCCTCACATGTAGCACACTCAAACAACATGGATATTAGCAGCAATATGTATATATGTTTGACATGAATTTAAATCGTATTTAACAAGTTTGAGATCAAAGGCAAAATCACCAACAGGGGGATTGTATGAGGGATGCTTCTGCGTGAATCCCAAGAACACGATTCAGGTGTTAGTATGGACGGAGGCTGCGTGCAAAACCGGCTTTGAGTTTGATAATCCTTGGAAACTTTGTGAAACTTTATGGAATCT
The DNA here is from genome assembly GCA_948472305.1 of Vicia faba. Taxonomy (NCBI): domain Eukaryota; kingdom Viridiplantae; phylum Streptophyta; class Magnoliopsida; order Fabales; family Fabaceae; genus Vicia; species Vicia faba. The sequence goes on along the minus strand of OX451736.1, from coordinate 919,771,411 downwards.
CGTGGGCAGGTAGCGTTTTCTTCTGAGGAAGCCCCCATGCATTTTTTTGTCCTCTTTTTTTCTCTGAGAGCATGAGGTTTATATAGACAAGGGAATTTAGGTCAACATTTGTGTATCAAATCTTGGTCCATTATGATGAATAGATTTGTTTTGATTTCTTTATAAAGACTTTCTATATTTGATTCAATCACGTGCTACTCTATTTTCATGCGTTACTGCCAGCCTGTCATGAGTTTTTTGGGCCTCTAATATGATGAAAAATCGAAAGCTGACCTGCCCCTGCAGATCCACTTCCCTTCAAATTTGCTCTATTTGATGGCTTCAAAGTCCCAATTCGAATTACTCTAGCTTCGATTGCTTAGCCCCTTCGATTAAGCCTCCCTCTGCTTCGATTGCTTGATTCGAAAAGAATCACCCTGGTCGAATCAGCTCTTGTAGGGTTGGGAGCAAACAAGGCAAGAATATGGCCTTTAATTCAAAAATTGAATCCACAATTAACGTTAAATTCTTGCCATATTTGCAAGGACAACATGCCATTTTGAACTTAGGTTGAACCCGGACAGGTTAGGATATGTGTTTTTTCTTAGTCATGCCAACCTATTTCATTCCTTCGAATATTCCTTCTTTGCCAACTTCAAAGTCCAATTTGAATCTATTCAGAACATTCCCTTTTAGACAACTTCGAACATCCCTTGGCCTTGTGATGTGTCTAAGTTCTGATTCAAAGTGTTCAAAACTTCCTTCGTCATAGCATCTTAGATTAAGACAAACTATGCACTAAAATGCCATTCGAAGGTCATTTCATTATGATGTTCTGATTGAGGAAAACTCTGAAGTTCCAGTCGAAGGACCTTTTGGAATTCCAATCGAAGGGTCTTTGTCCATATACCAATCGAAGGATATTTGTTAAAGTGACAATTGAAAGACACTATTACAGTTCCAATCGAAAGGTACTTGTTAAAATGCCACTCGAAAGGCCTTGTTAACAGGCCAATCGAAGGATCTTGTTACAAGGACAATCGAAAGGCTTTATTGAAATGCCAATCGAAGGATCTTGTTACAAGGCCAATCGAAAGGCTTTGTTGAAATTCCAATCAAAGAATCTTATTACAAGGCCAATTGAAAGGCTTTGTTGAAGTTCCAATCGAAGGATACTTAAACATCATTTGAAAAATTTCATTTTCTTTAGGAAAAAGTTTTTGTAACCACTTATGCAAGAGGAAATCTTGGAAAAACAAGAAAGGGGAAATTTTGGGGTACAACACGATGGTGAAGGAATGAGGGTGTATGGCGTGCGTGTTGAGCTTGTACACACTGAATCTACAAAGAAAACATGAAATAAAAACATAAAAGGGCACCACTAGGGCTCGAACCCAGGTCCCTATAGTTCAATGTCTTACGTGCGCTTCCTCTGCCATTGGGGTGGCTGTTTTATTCGTTTATAGAACAAAAACTAATAAATTTAAAATAAACTTTTTCCAAATGGCACTTCATCCCTAACCTCGCACCAACATCTCCAACACTATTTTTGAATTTCGTAACTTCCTCATTTCTCAACCATTTGCAAAAGTATAAACATGAAACTTGCTCCATTTTTCAATACGAACTCAACCATGTAAACAACTTAAACTATAAATCAAAGATGAATATTAATTTATGTTGGTACCAAATAAAACCTAATTTTTTCAGAAAGTTCAAACTCAAAATTCGCATCATTCAGGCAACATAAATGAAAACTAAAGGCTTGGTTAGCTTCAGGGCTATGATGTCTACATTTTTCATTCGCAAAGTAACCATTAATGATGCTTGTAGAGAGAGTTCAAAGTTGAGAAAACATACCTCAAAATTGGAAATCGTGTATGGAGTTTGAGAACTTCTAGAGGTTTTGTGATGATCTGGATAGCTTCATTGCAGTCCTAGGAAGCTAATGCAAATCTTACTTTGTGCTGGAAGTGTGTAAATCATGCTGGAGAAGTCAATGTGCAGAGTTCTGTTTTTGAGTTTGGAAGATGAGGAAGATGATGTTAAAGTTGTGAAACATGGGTTGGGATGAGTTGCTTATGAGGTATAAATGCTTTGTAAATGATTAAAAGTGAAAACGCATGGGATATTTGAGTGTTTGAAGTTTTTGGTCAGAAATGCCAACGATGGAACTTTGTGTGCAATTCTGAGTTTTATGGAGTTTGACTGAGTTTGAGGGCTATTTAATTCGTGTCTTGGCTTGAAAATAGTGTCTCTATTTATAGATAAGAGGTTTAGAATGCTCAAATTGATCAGAATTCAAAATCACATGTTAAGCTCAACATGTGATTTTCTTAAAAAATCAAGTTTCAATGCCTTGTACCTTTGATCATAGACTGGTTAAACACTTTAATCACAATGATTCTGACCTTGTAGATGGAGTGTGATTATAGGGAACAAGTGAGAGGCTCAAGAATTGACTTTTTGCATAAAGCTTGCTTTTCAAGAATGGGAATGTTAACTTTCTCCCCAAAAATGGCAAATTGACTTGGACAATGCTTAAACCACTTGAATCATAGCTCAAAAGTTTATGTAATCCATTAATTATGGGTAGATACATAAGTTAGACGGCCTTCAAAGCAAGGTTGTGCAGCATAACATTGAGATTGGATTATGTGTTCATCAAGAAATGACTTGTAATTCAAGAATGGATGCTCAACTTCATCTCTTCGAATCTCCTAGCTCAAAAATGATCTCTGCAAGTTTTTGGAAAGCTTGAAACATTGTATACAACCTTCATGTTGTCCACTTTGGCTAAATCATCTTGGAACTAGGTGAAAATTGGTCAAGAAGTTAGGTCAAAAATCTGCCTAAACTTGTTGAAAATTTCACTAAGTGTTTTATGAAAAATGTCATGACTTCATGAGCCTATATCTTCAAATCTAGAAATTTTTTGGACATCAACCCTAAGGGACAAAGTTGTAGAATTCATTAAGATATACAAATTTCATGTTGAAATTTTTCTCTGAATCATCTTGCATTTTGGTTAAAATTTGTCATGAAGTATTGAAATTATCAAGGTTAAAAACACATAGAATTTTTCCAAGTCTTTGAAATCTTGACTTTTTTGTTGACTTTTTGACTTTCTTGATTATTGATGATCCAGTTTGAAATTTTTGATGAATTTGATCTTTGAAATTTAATATTAACCAAAAAGTCAAAGTTTGAATTTTTGTGTATCAGTTGACTTTTCATCAGTTGATCAAATTTCAACTATCAATCTGTTGATCTTGAGAAATAATTTGAGCCATAAAATCAGGTCAACATGTTGTGTTTGAGTCCTTGAGATCATGTTTCAATCCATTAGGTCATGTACTAGGTCAAAAGTCATTGATCAGTCCTTCTCAATCAAAACTCTAATTTTGGCAAATTTGCCCCCTTTTACAATTTGAGTGATTTTCTTGAAGCATTGTGATCAACCCTTGTTAAATTGATAAATATCACTTCAAATGTTGATGTTGGCCAAAGATTATGAATTTTGACTGTATATTGACCATATTTGACTTTTTACCAATTATAGCTGATTTTTAGTCATCTGAGCAATTGACTGAGAAAATTTGTGATGCAAGGATTGAAACTTGGTATGAGAAATCTTGAAGGCATATAACAAACCATGAAATTCATTTGAGGCATCAAAAGTCCAATTGTCCTTGAGAAAATCAAAACCCTAATTTGGAGGCTCGGTGCTTAGGAGGTGAGCTTATCTGATCAAACCCTTAAGAACCCTTGAGCTTTTGAGATCTTTGGTGAGAAATGTCTTGAGAAAAGAGAGGGAAAATTTTGGGGGTACAACACCTGCCCCTGTTCAATCTTATTAAACCTAAAGAGTTAGATTGGTTTGTTCGCCATTCGTGACTTGAGGGTAGAAGATGATTGAACACTTAAGTGCCCAAATATTTTCACTCCCTTGTGCAAGAAGTAAAAATGTTTGTTGATTATACGGGGAATGGGTTTAAAGATGCCATTTGGAGAGGTGACAAAAAGTTGTCAGAGATGGGCTTATAGATTCCATCCAAAGTATCTGTTGATAGAGAAATTAGACTAAGTTTACGCTCGACTTTAACTAGGAGAAGTATCAGAATAAATCTTTGGTCGATTTAATCTAAGCCAGAAAAAAGGTCTACTGAGAGAAGTATTAGAATAAATATTTGGTCGATTTAATTTGAGCCAACAAAGGTCTTTAAATCTTTAACTGAGAGAAGTATCAGAATAAATCTTTGGCCGATTTAATCTGAGCCAGAAAAAGGTCTACTGAGAGAAGTATCAGAGCAAATCTTTGGTCGATTTAATCTGAGCCAGAAAAAGGTATACTGAGAGAAGTATCAGAACAAATATTTGGTCGATTTAATCTGAGCCAACAAATGTCTTTAAATCTTTAATTGAGAGAAGTATTAGAATAAATCTTTGGCCGATTTAATCTAAGTCAGAAAAAGGTCTACTCAGAGAAGTATCAGAGCAAATCTTTTGTCGATCTAATCTGAGCCAGCAGAGGTATTTAAATATTTAACTGAGAGAAGTATTAGAATAAATCATTGGTTGATTTAATCTGAGCCAGAAAAAGGTCTACTGAGAGAAGTATCAGAGTAAATCTTTGGTCTATTTAATCTGAAACAGGAGAGGTTTTTAATTCTTTAACTGAGAGAAGTATTAGAATAAATCTTTGGTCGATTTAATCTGAGCCAGAAAAAGGTCTACTGAGAGAAGTATCGGAGTAAATCTTTGGTCTATTTAATCTGAGCCAGGAGAGGTTTTTAATTCTTTAACTGAGAGAAGTATCAGAATAAATCTTTGGTCGATTTAATCTGAGCCAGAAAAAGGTCTAATGAGAGAAGTATCAGAGAAAATCTTCGGTCGATTTAATATGAGCCAGCAGAGGTCTTTAAATCTTTTACTGAGAGAAGTATCAGAATAAAACTTAGGTCGATTTAATCTGAGCCAAAAAAGGTCTACTGAGAAAAGTATCAGAGCAAATCTTTAGTCGTTTTAATCTGAGCCATTAGATGTCTTTAAATCTTTAACTGAGAGAAGTATCAGAATAAATCTTTTGTCGATTTAATCTAATCCAACAAAGGTTTGAATGGAGTGTTCATCATGTATATATTTGCCCTGTCTTTTACAATCTTCTTTGAGGATTTATTGATGATATCGGTATGTCGAATGATCTTTCTTGAAAAGGTAAAGAGTTAGTTGTATGCAATATCATGATGTATGAAATGCATTGCGCAATGATGTTCTCAAAATAAATGAGATTGTGCTATATGTGTTTCGTATGCATATGTTATGATGAATGAATGTACAATGTTGTTGAAGTGTATTTGTCTTATAAAAATAAATCCCTGACTATTGTTGGGGAAGAAGAGTATGTGTATCTTCAATCTTGTCTAGAATGCTTCTGCTGGGGGTTCGTGGTTACTTGTTTGAGGAAAATCTGCAAGGGATGTATTGATTTCTATTTGGGGAGTAAAGTTTAGGAACATTGGTCGTCCGTTGCTCTATTGGGGAATTTATTTCTTATATACCCTGAGCGGGGATAAAAGAGACGGTTAAACTTCTGGCTCGTTTGGGGAGGATAAAGTTAACTGGTATCTGGTCGGATTCCAAGCTTCAAAACAACTTTCTGGAGATAGTGATGACTTTACAAGGGAGAAGAATTTTGTCAGTAATTTTTAGTAGCTTGAGGTGTAGACTCGAGCTAGGGAATCCGTAGGTTTTTGGGGAAATAAACCATGTTGGTGAAATAAACCTTGTTGTTGGAGCAATGCTCTGCCGAGGAAACCAATTCTCTTAGGGGAATTGGATTTGCTAAAGAGAAGAAACTATGTAGGGGCTCCTTTTTTTCCTTCCATTTTTGGAGGACTCAAACTCAGTTGGGGAAGAGAATTTCATGAAGTGTACTGATTGGAACTTCGTAGGTTGGTTATATTACCGAGAAAGAGACTATACTTCTTTATTTACTAGAGTGATCTTACGGGGAGATTGTGGGGAATGTGCTCTTATTTGTGAAAACTAATCTGTGAGGATAATCTCATAGAAGTGGCTCTGGCGACTTCACTGGGGATAACCTTATGAAAGGGATTCTGTGGGGGTTTATGGATAGCTTGAGTGTCATCCCAACTCCTAATGTTTTGAGTAAATATTTAGTCCTGTTCTTATGCATATGTTTGTTAACAGTTAATCATGTTCATATGCATATACTTATTCAATTTTAGTCATTGGACGTTTTTGCAAGCAAAACAGAAAAAACAAAAGTTTTGGAATTTTAAAGTATATTTGTATTGATAATTTGCCTATAAACAAGCAATTTTGTACAAAGAAACGAAAATCCTAGTAAGAGGAAATCTTCGTGAAATGAAAAGAATACAAAGTGAAAACAAAATGTATAGCCATGTGGAAGTGAAATCATTGGGTTCCAACTCTACTATTTCCCCTATGTCTTCGAACATCTCAACCTTCGCCATTGGAAGAAGTTGATTGAACCATTTAAACTTTCAACTTTGGTAATAAAGATTACATGTAAGTGACCTAATGGGACATAGTCGTACGCTTTTAATCCCTAATTTTTTGCCTAGACCGCTCTTTCAGGTTTTCAGTCCACCAGGATACCCTTTTTTGCCCAAGCCGCCCTTTCAGGTTTTCGACTTGCCGGGTGTGCAATCTTTTGTATAGATCCCTAATTTTTGCCCGAACCTCTTTTGTTCGTCGAGATGCCCTTATTTTTTTCCTAGGTGTGTCAACCTAGCAGGTCATTCTTATGCATAGTATTTTTTGACTATGTTCGTGTTCACAGGGTGCGGGAAATCTTCACCGTCCATGGTGGTTAACATCATAGCACCACCCAAGAATACTTTCTTGACAACAAATGGCCCTTCGTAGGTGGGAGTCCATTTTCCCCTGGGATATCCTTGTGGTAGAATGATGTGCTTTATTACCAAGTCACCGACCTGGTATACTCGATGCTTGATCTTCTTATTGAATGCCTTAATCATACGTTTCTGGTACATCTGACCATGACAAATAGCCGTCAGCCTCTTTTCGTCAATCAAACTCAACTGATCCAACCTTGTCTGAATCCATTCGTCCTCGCCTAGGTATTATTTTTTCATAATCCTTAGAGGAGGAATCTGAACTTCGACAGGCAAGACAACTTCCATCGCATAGACTAGAGAGGATGGGGTTGCCCCAGTTGATGTTCGTGCCGAAGTACGATAACCATGAAGAGAAAATGGTAGCATCTCATGCAAGTATTTGTAGGTCACCACCATCTTATTCACAATCTTCTTTATATTATTGTTGGTAGCTTCCATTGTGCCATTCATCTTAGGTTTGTATGGAGAAGAGTTGTGATGCTTGATCTTGAACTGTATGCAGAGTTCAGTGATCATGGCATTGTTAAGTTTGGTGCTATTGTCAATGATGATCCTCTCAGGGATACCATACCGGAAGATGAGGTTATGCTTGATGAACCAGGCTACGATGTTCTTGGTAACTGAGGCAAATGACGCTACTTCAACCCACTTGGTAAAGTAGTCAAAGGCGAAAATAATGAAATGGTGTCCATTAGAGGCAGTAGGTTTGATTTCTCCAATCATATCGATTCCCCACATTGAAAATGGCCAAGGGGCTGTCATGACATTCAAAGGTATTGGAGGCACGTGAACCTCATCAGCATAAATTTGGCCCTTATGGCAAGTCCTCGAGTGGTGATGCAATCGATTTCCATGGTCGACCAATAATAACCAACTCTCAGAATCTTCTTGGCCATAGTATATCCTCTAGAATGAGTACAAAAGATACCTTCATGCATATACTCCATGACCTTCTCTGCTTCCTTCTTGTCCATACAACGGAGCAGAATTGAATCATGGTTGCGCTTGTATAAGATCCCATTGCTCAGGAAGAACTTGGTTGAGAACCTCCACAGGAATTTCTTGTCGTTGGTAGACGCCCCTTCAGGATACTCTTGAGCTTTGAGATATCTTTTCACCTCATGAAACCAATGCTTCTCCTCTACTCCATCCGTGTTAATCTCATGGCAGTGCGCAGGTTCATCAAATATTTCGATAGTAATTCTGGGAGCTTTGTTGTCCAAATTAACCTTAAACATGGATGACATGGTGGTAGTTAGAGTATCAACCAACTAATTTTATTCCCTAGGAATATGTTTAAAGGTAATCTCTTCAAAGCACAGGATCAAGGTTAGGACAAGTTCTTTTTAAGGGATAATATTTGGATGTTTTGTATCCCACTCTCCTTTAACTTGACTGATTACCAAAGTTGAGTCTCCATATACACTTAAAAACTTGATTCTTAGGTCAATAGCCTCTTTTAGACCCAAGATGCACGCTTCGTATTTAGCCATGTTATTGGTACAATCAAAATAGAGTCTTGAAGTGAAAGGCGTATGGCAACCTTCTGGGGAAATGATCACAAAACAAATTACATTACCAAGTGCGTTGGAAGCTCCATCAAAAACCATAGTCCATTAGGATCCTTGCTCAGGTCCTTCATACAGTCTAGACTTTTCACAATCTGTAATCAGCATGATATTCTCGTCTAGGAATTTAAATTTCATAGGTTGATAGTTATCTACAGCTTGATGCGCCAAATGATCTGCTAGTACACTTCTTTTTATTGCTTTTTGAGTAGTGTACTGAATGTCATATTCAGTTAAAATCGTTTGCCATCGGGCTATACTTCCGGAGAGAGCTGGCTTCTCAAAGATGAACTTGATGGGATCTGTTGTACCCAAAAATTTTCCCTCTCTTTTCTCAAGACATTCCTCACAAAAGATCTCAAATGCTTAAGGGTTCTCAAGAGTTGACCAGACAAACTCACCTCCTAAGCACTAAGACCACAAAATTAGGGTTTTGATTTTCACAAGTAAAATTGGACTTCTAATGCCTAAATTGACTTTCATGGTTCATTATAGACCTCCAATAATGCTCATGCCAAATTTCAAGTCTTGCATCTCAAAATTGCTCAGTCAATTGCTTAGATAACTGCAAATCAACTGTATTGGTTAAAAAGTCAATTATGGTCAACCTATAGTCAAACTTCAATATTTTTGGCCAACATCAACATTTTGAAGTTATATTCATCAATTTATCAAGGTTTGATCACAATTCCTCAAGAAAAGCATTCAAATCCTCAAAGAGGCAAAATTGTCAAAATTAGGGTTTTGACTGAGAATGACTGATCATTGACTTTTGACCTAGTACATGGCCTAATAACTTGAAGCATGATCTTAAGTATTCAAACACAATACCTTGACCTAATTTCAATGCTCAAATCATTTCTCAATATCAAGGGGTTGATAGTTGAAATTTGATCAACTGATGAAAAGTCAACTGATACATAAAAAGTCAAACTTTGACTTTTTGGTCAACATTGAATTTCAAAGATCAAGATTCATCACGATATTCAAAAATATCAAACTTGATCATCAAGAATCAACAAAGTCAATAAAGTCAACAAAAAATCAAGATTTTCAATACTTAGAAAATTTCTAAGTGTTTTTAACTTTGATAATTTCACTACTTCATGACAATTTTTCACCAAGATGCAAGATGATTATTCAAGGAAAACTTTCAACATGAAAGTTGTATATATTAATGAATTCTACAACTTTGTATTAAATGGTTGATCTCCAAAAAATGCTTGGATTAGGAGATATAGGCCCATGAAGTCATGACATTTTTACTAAAACACTTAGTGAAATTTTAAACAAGTTTGGTCAGATTTTTATCCCAACTTCTTCACAAATTTTCACCAAGTTCCAAGTTGATTTAGCCAAAGTGGTCAACATGAAAGTTATAGATAATGTTTTAATCTTTCAAAAATGTCCAAGAACTTGAAGATATTATTTTTGAGCTAGGAGATTCGAACACTTGAAGTTGACATGATAAACTTGAATTATAGGCCATTTTGATGATGATCACATAATCCAATCTTCATGCTATGCTGCATAATCTTGCTTCGCAGGCCTTCTAACTTGAAAATCTCACTATGATTAAATTTTTACACAAACTTTTGAGCTATGATCCAAGTGGTTAAAGCATTATCCGATCCATTTTGCCATTTTTGGAAGAAAGGCACCATTGCCATTCACATAAAGCAAGGTTTATACACAATGTCAAATTCTTGAGCCTCTCACTTGCTCCCTTTTCACACACTTAACGTGTATGCTCAGAAGCAACATCTATAAGCCTACCAACCACCTTATTGATGCATTAAAACCATGAGTTTCATGTAACTTTCTCACTTGCATTTCAACTAAGCCATAACTCCATAAATTGCTATCTTACAAACCTGGTTGTTTCAACCTCCCAAACATTTTCTCTATAAATAGAGAGGTTATTAGCAAGCTTTAACACGAATTTACAATCCCTTAAACCCACTCATACACTCTCGAACCTGAATTGTCCATAAAACTCATTTCTTGAGTTTTCAAAGTCCATTTCTTTGAGACTCATCACTCTTGCAACTTTTGTCCAAACAAATTATCCAAACACTTTATATACATCATATATAAGTGATCCAAACATATGTTTCACTTCTGTAATCACTCTATCATCATACACCATTTTCAAAATTCACCATTGCAACTTGACTTGAGTAGACCAATTCAGACACTCTCAAGGAAAAGTAAGAGTTGCAACATACTCAACAAGGTCCAAAGAAGCTAAAGCAAGCATCACATTACTTTTGGAAGTCGTGTAGAGGACATTGAATTTTTGCATCAAGAGGTAAGTTTTTCCAACTTTGAAATCTTGATACAAGCATCATTTACACTTACTTTTAAAAGATAAAATGTAAATATTATATCTATGAAGCTTACCATATCCTTAAATTTCATTTTAATTCACTGAGGGATGACAATTTTGAAACAAAATTTTTTGGACATTTAAATTTCCGTTTGGTACCAATAGAAATTCGTGAAAATCTTTGAGTTATAACTTCAGAAAATTATACCATTAGAGTCCTTGCGAAATTCTAAGCAAATTTCATTTTTACATTTTTGAATTTGATTGAGAAATGAGGAAGTTAGATTTTTTGAAAATTGGAAATCATATATCATTGTTAATGTAATAGCGTGCAGCAGGAAGAAGAAGATGAAAATGGTATTTCCAGAATTTGACAACTAAATTCATATTATATTTATTGGTTGTTGTTTTTTGAACAGATGAAATAGCCACCCCAGTGGTAAATAATGCATGCGCTAAGTCACTTGTCTATAGGGACCTGAGTTCGAAGAGGCTTGGATTGCTCTTCGATCCAGAGGGTTGGTCGAATATGCCTATGAGACTGCACGTCCGGGGAATTCGATATGGATGTGACATCCTTCAATCTGGTATTTTTCAAGGAAGTTTGTTAGAAAAAACACAAAATATATGACCTGGGTATCGAACTCAGGTCCTTTTCGCTGTAGCACATCTTCCTCACCAACCTGGTCGAAAGATTTCCATTTATTGGTACAAACGAAACTGCAAAATTATGTTAGAAATAAAAACACAGTATTAACTTAAATATCGAATTTGCACGCTCAGTGGCCCCCTATGGTGTTAACCCTTCAAAAATGATCTACAACTGTAAAAATCGAAGGTAAGCTCAAATCGTGCCCCAACAATGGCACGATCTCAATCCTGCACTTTTGCTCACATGTAGCACACTCAAACAACATGAATATTAGCAGCAATATGTATATATGTTTGACATGAATTTAAATCGTATTTAACAAGTTTGAGATCAAAGGCAAAATCACCAACAGGGGGATTGTATGAGGGATGCTTCTGCGTGAATCCCAAGAACACGATTCAGGTGTTAGTCTGGACAGAGGTTGCATGCAAAACCGGCTTTGAGTTTGGTAATCCTTGGAAACATTGTGCAACTTTATGGAATCTTATGGGGAAGGCAAATTTTTCTTCTGAGGCAGCCCCCATGCATTTTTTCGTCCTCTTTTTTTCTCTGAGAGCATGAGGTTTATATAGACAAGGGAATTTAGTTCAACATTTGTGTATCAAATATTGGTCCATTATAATGAAAAGATTTGATTTGATTTCTTCATAAAGACTTGCTATATTTGATTCAATCACGTGCCACTTTATTTTCATGCGTTACTGCCAGCCTGTCATGAGTTGTTTGGGCCTCCAATATGATGAAAATCGAAAGCTGACCCGCCCCTGCAGATCCACTTCCCTTCGAATTTTCTCTCTTCGATGGCTTCAAAATCCCAATTTGAATTACTCCAGCTTCGATTGCATATCCCCTTTGATTGAGCCTCCCTCTGCTTCGATTGCTTGATTAGAAAAGAATCACCCTGGTCAAATCAGCTCTTGTGGGTTTGGGAGCAAATAAGGCAAGAATATAGCCTTTAATTAAAAAATTGAATCCACGGTTAACATTGAATTCTTGCCATATTTGCAAGGACAACATGCCATTTTGAACTTGGGGTAAACATGGACAGGTTAGGATATGTGTTTTTTCTTAGTCATGCCAGCCTATTTCATTCCTTCGAATATGCCTTCTTTGCCAGCTTCAAAGTCCAATTTGAATCTATTCAGAACATTCCCTTTTAGACAACTTCGACCAACCCTTGGCCTTGTGGTTTGTCTAAGTTCTGATTCGAAGTATTCAGAACTTCCTTCATCAGAGCATATTAGATTAAGACAGACTCTGCACTGAAATGCCATTCGATGGTCATTTCATTCTGATGTTGAAAGGCTTTTTTGAAATGCCAATCGAAGGATCTTGTTACAAGGCCAATCGAAAGGCTTTGTTGAAGTGCCAATCGAAGGATACTTAACCATCATTTGAAAATTTTCATTTTCTTTAGGAAAAAGTTTTTGTAACCACCTATGCAAGAGGAAATATTGGAAAAACATGAGAGGGAAAATTTTGGGGTACAACACTGTGGTGAAGGAATGAGGGTGTCTGGCGTGCATATTGAGCTTGTACACACTGAATTTGCAAAGAAAACATGAAAAAAAAACATAAAAGGGCACCACTAGGGCTCGAACCCAGGTCCCTATAGTTCAATGCCTTACGTGTGCTTCCTTTGCCACTGGGGTGGCTGTTTCATCCGTTTATAGAACAAAAACTAATAAATTTAAAATAAACCTTTTCCTAATGGCACTTCATCCCTAACCTCGGTCCAACATCTCCAACACTATTTTTGAATTTTGTAACTTCCTCATATATAAACCATTTGCAAAAGTATAAACATGAAACTTGCTCCATTTTTCAATACGAACTCAACCATGTAAACAACTTAAACTATAAATCAAAGATGAACATTAATTTCTGGTTGTACCAAATAAAACCTAATTTTTTCAGAAAGTTCAAACTCAAAATTCGCATCACTCAGGCAACATAAATGAAAACTAAAGGCATGGTTAGCTTCAAGGCTATGATGTCTACATTTTTCATTCGCAAAGTAACCATTAATGATGCTTGTAGAGAGAGTTCAAAGTTGAGAAAACTTACCTCAAAATTGGAAATCGTGTATGGAGTTTGATAACTTCTAGAGGTGTTGTGATGATCTGGATGGCTTCATTGCAGTCGTAGGAAGCTAATGCAAATCTTACTTTGTGCTGGAAGTGCCTAAATCGTGCTTTAGAAGTCAATGTGCAGAGTTCTATTTTTGAGTTTGGAAGATGAGGAAGATGATTTTACAGTTGTGAAACATGGGTGAGGATGTGTTGTTTATGAGGTATAGATGCTTTGTAAATGATTAAAAGTGAAAACGCACGAGATATTTGAGTGTTTGAAGTTTTTGGTCAGAAATGCCAACAATGGAGGTTTGTGTGAAATTCTGAGTTTTAGGGAGTTTGACTGAGTTTGAGGGCTATTGAATTCGTGTATTGGCTTGAAAATAGTTTCTCTATTTATAGATAATAGGTTTGGAATGCTCAAGTTGATCAGAATTCAAAATCACACGTTAAGCTCAACATGTGATTTTATTGAAAAAACAAGTTTCAATGCTTTGTACCTTTGATCATAGACTGGTTAAACACTTTAATCACAATGATTCCGACCTTGTAGATGGAGTGTGATTATAGGGAACAAGTGAGAGGCTCAAGAATTTACTTTGTGCATAAAGCTTGCTTTTCAAGAATGGCAATGTTAAACTTCTCCCCAAAATGGCAAATTGACTTGGACAATGCTTAAACCACTTGAATCATAGCTCAAAAGTTTATGTAATCCATTAATTATGGGTAGATACACAAGTTAGAAGGACTTCAAAGCAAGGTTGTGCAGAATAACATTGAGATTGGATTATGTGTTCATCAAGAAAATGACTTGTAATTCAAGAATGGATGCTCAACTTCGTCTCTTCGAATCTCCTAGCTCAAAAATGATCTCTGCAAGTTCTTGGACATTTTCGAAAGCTTGAAACATTGTATACAACATTCATGTTGGCCAATTTTTCTAAATCATCTTGGAACTAGGTGAAAATTGGTCAAGAAGTTAGGTCAAAAATCTGCCTAAACTAGTTGAAAATTTCAGTAAGTGTTTTATGAAAAATGTCATGACTTCATGAGCCTATATCTTCAAATCTAGACATTTTTTGGACATCAACCCCAAGGGACAAAGTTGTCGAATTCATTAAGAACTACAAATTTTATGTTGAATTTTTTCCTTGAATCATCTTGCATTTTGGTGAAAAATTGTCATGAAGTATTGAAATTATCAAGGTTAAAAACACTTAGAATTTTTCTAAGTCTTTGAAATCTTGACTTTTTTGTTGACTTTTTGACTTTCTTTATTCTTGATGATCAAGTTTGAAAATTTTGAATGTCTTGATGAATTTGATCTTTGAAATTTAATATTGACCAAAAATTCAAAGTTTGACTTTTTGTGTATCAATTGACTTTGCACTAGTTGATCAAATTTCAACTATCAATCCGTTGATCTTGAGAAATGATTTGAGCCATAAAATTAGGTCAACATGTTGTGTTTGAGTCCTTGAGATCATGTTTCAAGCCATTAGGTCATGTACTAGGTCAAAAGTCATTGATTAGTCCTTCTCAATCAAAACTCTAATTTGGACAAATTTGCCCCTTTTATAATTTGAGTGCTTTTCTTGAGGCATTGTGATGAAACCTTGGTCAATTGATAATTATCACTTAAAAATGTTGACTTTGGCCAAAGATTATGAAGTTTGACTGTATATTGACCATATTTGACTTTTTACCAATTATAGCTGATTTTCAGTCATATGAGCAATTGACTGAGCAAATTTGTGATGCAAGGCTTGAAACTTGGTATGAGAAATCTTGAAGACATATAACGAACCATGAAAGTCATTTGAGGCATCAAAAGTCCAATTGTCCTTGAGAAAATCAAAACCCTAATTTGGAGGCTTAGTGCTTAGGAGGTGAGCTTATCTGATCAAACCCTTGAGAACCCTTGAGCATTTGAGATCTTTGGTGAGAAATGTCTTGAGAAAAGAGAGGGAAAATTTTGGGGGTACAACACCTGCCCCTGTTCAATCTTCTTAAACCTAAAGAGTTAGATTGGTTTGTTCGCCATTCGTGACTTGAGGGTAGAAGATGATTGAACACTTAAGTGCCCAAAAATTTGCACTCGCTTGTGCAAGAAGTAAAAATGTTTGTTGATTATACCGAGAATGGGTTTAAAGATGCCATTTGGATAGGTGACAGAAAGTTATCAGAGATGGGCTTATAGATTCCATCCAAAGTATCTGTTGATAGAGAAATTAGACTAAGTTTACGCTCGACTTTAACTGGGAGAAGTATCAGAATAAATCTTTTGTCGATTTAATCTGAGCCAGAAAAAAGGTCTACTCAAAGAAGTATTAGAATAAATATTTGGTCGATTTAATCCGAGCCAACAAAGGTCTTTAAATCTTTAACTGAGAGAAGTATCAGAATAAATCTTTGGCCGAATTAATCTGAGCCAGAAAAAGGTCTACTGAGAGAAGTATCAGAGAAAATCTTTGGTTGATTTAATCTGAGCCAGTAGATGTCTTTAAATATTTAACAGAGAGAAGTATCAGAATAAATCTTTGGTCGATTTAATATGATCCTGAAAAAGGTCTACTGAGAGAATTATTAGAAAAAATCTTTGGTTGATTTAATATGAGCCAGCAGATGTCTTTAAATCTTTAACTGAGAGAAGTATCTAAATAAATCTTTGGTCGATTTAATCTGAGCCAGAAAAAGGTATACTGAGAGAAGTATCAGAACAAATCTTTGGTCGATTTAATATGAGCCAGCATATGTCTTTAAATCTTTAATTGAGAGAAGTATCAGAATAAATTTTTGGTAGATTTAATCTAAGCCAGAAAAAGGTCTATGAGAGAAGTATCAGAGAAAATCTTTGGTCCATTTAATCTGATCCAGTAGAGGTATTTAAATCTTTAACTGAGATAAGTATCAGAATAAATCTTTGGTCGATTTAATCTGAGCCAGAAAAAGGTCTATTATGAGAAGTATCAGAGTAAATCTTTGGTCGATTTAATTTGAGCCAGTAGAGGTTATTAAATCTTTAACTGAGAGAAGTATCAGAATAAATCTTTGGTCGATTTAATCTGAGCCAGAAAAAGGTCTACTGAGAGAAGTATCAGAGAAAATCTTTGGTCGATTTAATCTGAGCCATCAGAGGTCTTTAAATCTTTTACTGAGAGAACTATCAGAATAAATCTTTGGTCAATTTAATCTAAGCCAAAAAAGGTCTACTGAGAGAAGTATCAGAGAAAATCTTTGGTCGATTTAATCTCAGCCATCAGATGTCTTTAAATCTTTAGCTGAGAGAAGTATAAGAATAAATCTTTGGTCGATTTAATCTGAGCCAACAGAGGTTTAAAGGGAGTTTTCATCATGTATATATTTGCCTTGTCTTTTACAATCTGCTTTGAGGATTTATTGATGATATCGGTCTGCTGAATTATCTTTCCTGAAAAGGTAAAGAGTTAGTTGTATGCAATATCATGATGTATGAAATGCATTGCGCAATGATGTTCTCGAAATAAATGAGATTGTGCTATATGCGTTTAGTATGCATATGTTATGATGAATGAATGTGCAATGTTGTTGAAGTGTATTTGTCTTGGAAAAATAAATCCCTGACTATTGTTGGGGATGAAGAGTATGTTTATTTTCAATCTTGTCTAGAATGCTTCTGCTGGGGATTCCTGGTTACTTGTTTGAGGAAAATATGCAAGGGATGTATTGGTTTCTGTTTGGGGAGTAAAGTTTAGGAACATTGGTCGTCCATTGCTCTATTGGGGAATTTATTTCTTATATACCCTGAGTGGGGATAAAAGAAACGATTAAACTTCTGACTCGTTTGGGAAGGATAAAGTTAACTGGTATCTGGTCGGATTCCAAGCTTCACAACAACTTTATGGGGATAATGATGACTTTACTGGGGAGAAGAACTTTGTCAGCGGTTGTAGTAGCTTGAGGAGTAGACTCGAGCTAGGGAATATGTAGGTTGTTGGGGAAATAAACCATGTTGGTGAAATAAACCCTGTTGTTGGAGTAATGCTCTGCTGATGAAACCAATTCTCTTGGGGGAATTGGATTTGCTAAAGAGAAGAAACTCTGTAGGGGCTCCCTTTTTTTTCTTCCATTTTTGGAGGACTCAAACTTAGTCGGGGAAGAGAATTTCATGAAGTGTACTGATTGGAACTTCGTAGGTTGGTGATATTACCGAGAAAGAGACTATACTTATTTATTTGCTAGAGTGATCTACCAGGGAGATTGCGGGGAATGTGCTCTTATTTGTGAAAAATATTTTGTGGGGATAATCTCATAGAAGTTGCTCTGGAGACTTCACTAGGGATAACCTTATGCAAGGGATTCTGTGGGGGTTTATAGATAGCTTGAGTATCATCCCAACTCCTAAAGTTTTTAGTAAATATTTAGTCCTGTTCTTATGCATATGTTTGTTAACAGTTAATCATGTTCATATGCATATGCTTATTCAATTTTAGTCATTGGATGTTTTTGAAAGCAAAACAGAAAAAACAAAAGTTTTGGACTTTTAAAGTATATTTGTATTGATAATTTGCCTATAAACAGGCGATTTTCTACAAAGAAACGAAAATCCTAGTAAGAGGAAGTCGTCGTGAAATAAAAAGAATACAAAGTGAAAACAAAATGTATAGGCATGTGTAAGTGAAATCATTGGGTTCCAACTCTGCTATTGCACCTATGTCTTTGAACATCTCATCTTTTGCCATTAGAAAAAGTTGATTGAACCATTTAAACTTTTGAATTTGGTAATAAAGCTTGCATTTAAGTGATCCAGCGGGACATAGTCGTAGGCTTTTAATCCCTAATTTTTTCCTAGACCTCCCTTTCAGGTTTTCAGTCCACCAGGATACCCTTTTTTGCCCAAGCCGCCCTTTCAGGTTTTCGACTTGCCGGGTGTGCAATCTTTTGTATAGATCCCTAATTTTTGCCGGAACCTCTTTTGTTCGTCAGGATGCCCTTATTTTTTGCCTAGGTGTGTCAACCTAGAGGGTCATTCTTATGCATAGTATTTTTTGACTATGTTTGTGTTCACAGGGTGCGGGAAATCTTCACCGTCCATGGTGGTTAAGATGATAGCACCGCCCGAGAATACTTTCTTGACAACAAATGGCCCTTCATAGGTGGGAGTCCATTTGCCCCTGGGATCGCCTTGTGGTAGAATGATGTGATTTATTACCAAGTCTCCAACCTGGTATACTTGATGCTTGATCTTCTTATTGAATGCCTTAATCATATGTTTCTGGTACACATGACCATGACAAATAGCCGTCAACCTCTTTTCGTCAATCAAACTCAACTGATCCAACCTCGTCTGAATCCATTCGTCCTCGCCTAGGTCTTCTTTTTTCATAATCCTTAGAGAAGGAATCTGAACTTCGACAGGCAAGACAACTTCCATGCCATAGACTAGAGAGAATGGGGTTTCCCCAGTTGATGTTTGCGCCGAAGTACAATAATAATGAAGAGAAAATGGTAGCATCTAATGCCAGTCTTTGTAGGTCACCACCATCTTTTGAACAATCTTCTTTATATTCTTGTTGGTAGCTTCCATTATTCCACTCATCTTAGATCTGTATGGAGAAGAGTTGTGATGCTTGATCTTGAACTGCGTGTAGAGTTTAGTGATCATGGCGTTGTTAAGGTTGGTGCTATTGTCAATGATGATCCTCAGGGATACCATACCGAAAGATGAGGTTATGCTTGATGAGCCAAGCTATGATGTTCTTGGTAACTGAGGCAAATGATGCTACTTTAACCCACTTGGTAAAGTAGTCAATGGCGAATAGAATGAATTGGTGTCCATTAGAGGCAATAGGTTTGATTTCTCCAATCATATTTATTCCCCACATTGAAAATGGCTAAGGGTCTGTCATGACATTCAAAGGTATTGGAGGCACGTGAACCTTATCAGCATAATTTGGCACTTATGGCAAGTCCTCAAGTGGTGATGCAATTGGTTTCCATGGTCGACCAATAATAACCAGCTCTCAGAATCTTCTTGGCCATAGTATGTCGGCTAGAATGAGTACCAAAGATACCTTCATGCATATCCTCCATGACCTTCTTTGCTTCCTTCTTATCCATACAATGGAGCAGAATTGAATCATGGTTGCGCTTGTATAAGATCCCATTGCTCAGGAAGAACTTGGCTGAGAACCTCCATAGGAATTTCTTGTCATTGATTGACGCCCCTTCAAGATACTCTTGAGCTTTGAGATATCTTTCACCTCATAAAACCAAGGCTTCTCCTCTACTCCATCAGTGTTAATCCCATGGCAGTGCGCATGTTCATCAAATATTTCGACAGTAATTCTGGGAGCTTTGTTGTCCAAATTAACCTAAAACATGGATGACATGGTAGCTAGAGTATCAACCAACTGATTTTCTTCCCTAGGAATATGTTCAAAGGTAATATCTTCAAAGCACGGGATCAAGGTTAGCACAAGTTCTTTTTAAGGGATAAGATTTGGATGTTTTGCATCCCACTCTCCTTTAACTTGACTGATTACCAAAGTTGAGTCTCCATATACACTTAAGAAGTTAATTCTTAGGTCAATAGCCGCTTTTAGACCCAAGATGCACGCTTCTTATTTAACCATGTTATTGGTACAATAAAAGCAGAGTCTTGAAGTGAAAGGCGTATGGCAACCTTCTGGGTTGATCGAGGGTTGATCACAATTCCTCAAGAAAAGCATTCAAATCATCAAAGGGGCAAAATTGTCAAAATTAGGGTTTTGACTGAGAATGACTGATCATTGACTTTTGACCTAGTACATGGCCTAATAACTTGAAGCATGATCTTAAGTATTCAAACACAATATCTTGACCTAATTTCAAGGCTCAAATCATTTCTCAAGATCAAGGGGTTGATAGTTGAAATTTGATCAACTGATGAAAAGTCAACTGATACACAAAAAGTCAAACTTTGACTTTTTGGTCAACATTGAATTTCAATGATCAAGATTCATCACGATATTCAGAAATATCAAACTTGATCATCAAGAATCAACAAAGTCAATAAAGTCAACAAAAAGTCCAGATTTTCAATACTTAGAAAATTTCTAAGTGTTTAACCTTGATAATTTCACTACTTCATGACAATGTTTCACCAAGATGCAAGATGATTCAAGGAAAACTTTCAACATGAAAGTTGTATATCTTAATGAATTCTATAACTTTGTATTAAATGGTTGATCTCCAAAAAATGCTTGGATTAGGAGATATAGGCCCATGAAGTCATGACATTTTTACTAAAATACTTAGTGAAATTTTCGACAAGTTTGGTCAGATTTTTATCCCAACTTCTTGGAAATATTTCACCAAGTTCCAAGTTTATTTAGACAAAGTGGTCAACATGAAAGTTATAGATAATGTTTTAAGCTTTCCAAAATATCCCAGAACTTTAAGAGATTATTTTTGAGCTAGGATATGCGAAGACTTGAAGTTGGAATGATAAACTTGAATTATAGGCCATTTTGACGATGATCACATAATCCAATCTTCATGCTATGCTGCATAATCTTGCTTTGAAGACCTTCTAACTTAAAAATATCACTATAATTAAATTGTTACACAAACTTTTGAGCTATGATCCAAGTGGTTAAATCATTATCTGATCCATTTTTCCATTTTTGGATGAAAGGCACCATTGCCATTCACATAAAGCAAGGTTTATACACAATGTCAAATTCTTGAGCCTCTCACTTGCTTCCTTTGCACACACTTAACGTTTATGATCATAAGCAACATCTATAAGCCTACCAACCACCCTATTGATGCATTAAAACCATGAGCTTCATGTAACTTTCTCACTTGCATTTCAACTAAGCCATAACTCCATAAATTGTTATCTTACAAAGCTGGTTGTTTCAACCTCCCAAACATTTTCTCTATAAATAGAGAGGTTATTAGCAAGCTATAACACAAATTTACAAGCCCTTAAACCCTCTCATGCAGTCTCGAACCCGAATTGGCCATAAAAAGTATTTCTTGAGTTTTTAAAATCCATTTCTTTGAAACTCAACACTCTTGCAACTTTTGTCCAAAAAAATCATCCAAACACTTTATATACATCATATAGAAGTGATCCAAACTCCTGTTTCACTTATGTAATCACTCTATCATCATACACTGTGATACGGTGGGAGAACTGACTTGAGGGTTTTGCATTTTATCGCAAATGTTGTGGTTAGCAAGAGTCGCCACTGACTTTTCTTTTATCCAAAAGGAAAGGTGAAAAAGCACAGGAAAACCATTGAGATTATTTCTTGAGTTCGGGGGGGGGGGGGGTAGATTATGAAAATGGAATGTATTAGCACCCTTTTCATCCACGGTTTTCCATGGGCTCTTAGTTACTTGCTAGATCACTTGCTTTTGTTTGAAATTGTGCTTTGTGTGTTTTTAAAAGTATTTTGTAAATAGGCCATTGTTTAGGAAATCTTTGTAATGATTATCGTTCGTAAGAATGTATACAAATATGTTGATCTTTTGAAAATGTTTTCAAGTTTGTAAGATGTTTTGAAAGGGTAGGTGTTTGTTTTGAAAATAGCAAGGATGTTTTGTTTTGAAATTGAGCAAGTAACTAAGGGAATTCTACCTACTCAAAAGTATTTCATGTTCATTTCCTTTTCCTTTGACAATGTTATCTTACCATTGATTCGGTAAGTAACCCTATCTTTGGATGTAAACGGGATGGGCGTGGATCATTGTATAACCATGATTAGCAATGTTTCAAGGTATCTTAGCATTCTCCTTTTTTAGGGACTAAGATCATTTGAAAGGCAACTTAGATAGCGTCATCGAGGGACTATGATCTTATACTTTTCTTGTATTTTCTAAGATACCTTGCATGCGTAATATGGCCATTTTGTAAAGGCAACCAAGTGGTTTTACCCTAGGGGTGCTTGTGTGCAAGTGTGTTGTTTTCATGCTTTTTTTGTCTTGAATTAGGATTTTCTAAGTATTGGTTTTAGTCTTTCCATACAAACCCTAATTACTAGCATGTTATATATCAAACGATAAATTGCGGAATTTAAAGTTACTACGCTATTACAATACTTGTGGGAGGGGGTGTACAAAGTATAAATGGGGATTGCAAGTAAAATTAAAATCCTAAGTTACTATTACAACCATATTGAATGAATAAGAATGTACAAGAAATGTAAGATGAACTTGTTTTGTTTAAGTAAAGAAATAAGTTTTGTTTAAGAAAATATTTTGATCTTTTTATGTTAAAAGAAATAAAATAAGACATGTAAAAATGTAAAATGTTTTTGGTGTTTTTGATTAGTGAAAATAGAAGTGATAGAAAAAATAGTAAGGAAAAAAGAAAATAGAATCAACGCATTGCTAAACTAAAAGAGATCAGAAGTTCTGACTCTGGCGTGCTGCAAAAACAGAAATCATATTAGCAGAAATAGGTAAAGTCAGAAGTTCTGGGTCTGTTGAGAATAAAGAAGATTTCAAAAGTTCTTATGCCACTGGCAGAACTTCGTCTCCCTCTCCATTCTAGTCAGAACATCTGCAACTTAGTCATTTCTCAACAAAACAGAAGATGTGCATATAACAGTTGTGGTAGGTTTCATAATGTTTCAGAAACAAGAGATATCAGAACTATAAATCAGAAGCAAGCATGAATTTGCTAATCCTAATTTTGAGTACTAATTTCTTCAAGAAGTTCTGGACTGAAATTCTCCCTACTTAGGCAAACATACATGGAATATATGAATATATACTGAATCAGAATCAGGATGTCTACATTGTGTTTTTGAACGTGCAAATATAACAATGTTTAAGTAATATGACGAGAGCTAGCAAAAGCGTGCCTTGTGAGCTGGAGTCTGGTTCTAACCACTTGTGATGTTCTGACCAGCTTCCTCACGTGCTCAGTAGGCTGGAAACTTTCAACTTGGGCTACGAATGATTGGAAAATTTTGGAACAGCCAAAGAGCGAAGTTCTGACTTCTTTGAGGTGGACATTGATGGAGAGTATGTTATAGTTTGACTATAGAAGTTTGGATGGCTTCTGAATGTATATTAAAAACTGTATGGATGGCTTTGGTCAAGAAACACTTGAGGAAAAATGGAGTCTGAAAGCAAGAACCAAAAGCTAACAGGTTTTATATTTTTGTGTTTGCAGTTTTGGACTCTTGGAATTTTAGAAGGGGTTCAAGGATTTTTCTTTCTCAAGTTTCTGACCTCTTTATAATGGCCAATGAGGTTTAATTTATAGGCAAAGGTTTAGTAGCTTGGAGAGGTCAAGGGTACAACCATCATATGATAGGCGTTGACTTGTTCTTGAAGCAAGTTCAAATAGGTATGGTGGTTAGCAACTTTAGCCGCGCTTAAGCTGAATTTGTAAGCAAGGATTAAGGAAAAGTATCCTTAGAAGCAAAAGCAAAGCATGGGCCCAGCATAAATTTGTACAAAAGTTTACTTTTCAAGGACAACAATGGTACTTCTGTACCACACGTGGGGAAATCCTTTGGATAAAGACTCAAAAGTGGTTGTGAGCATTAAATTATGATGAGATTTATCAAACCGGAAATCCTGCAATGTGAGATTTTGCACCATTGCATAATTATGGGTTAGAAGTTCAGCTTCAGCGTAATTTAGAATAAACATTCAACTTATGATATTTGTATCTCCTTGCTCCAACATGTTCTAAAGGAGCTCTCAGAGTTTCCAGGAAGCTTGCAACACACTTTATAAACCTTCTTTGAATTACCCTTGCAAACTCTGACTAAATCTTTATGAAAATTGGCCCAGAAGTTCTGACCAAACTCTGTCTTGGGAGTGTCCAGAATTTGCTGAGTGTTTCAGTTTCAATGACATGTCTTTGAGGAGTTATAACTTGAAATCCTAACATTCTTAGGTGATGTTCTGTTCTACTGTGTTTCAGATCTTGTTTGAGTCCATAACTCTTGTGCTAGAAGTTAATCAAGAATCGGCTTACATCATGGTGATAATATGATCAGAAGTTCTGAGTTTATCATATTTCTTAAACACTTAGAAAAAATTCTAAGTATTTATAATTTTGAATTTTACAAAGTAACTTTGACTTTTGAATTTCTAGATGAAACAAATTTCATATCTCAACATGTCTTCATGAAATATGACTCTTGAAACTTGACTTTGATCCAAAAGTCAAAGTTTGACTTTTCAGTGTGCAAATGACCATTTATCCCTTGTGAATGACTTTCTTGGAAAATTTGTGACTCAAGGCTTGGAATTGGATGGAAGAAAACCTAAGGGTCCAGGGTGATCCTTTGAGAAATGAGAGGGAAAATTTTGGGGTACAACAGCTGCCCCTGTTCAATCTTCTTAAATCTGAAGAGTTAGATTGGCAAATCTGCCATTCGTGACTTGAAGGTGGAAGGTTATTGAACACTAGGGTGCCCAGAAATTTACACTCGAAGATGTGTTAGTTGATTATGTAGGGAATGGGCTTAAAGATGCCATTTGGGGAGATGATGGCGATTTGTTGGAGATGGGATTACAGATGCCATCTAAAAGTGATTGGTGACAAAAATTTGAAGAAGTGTTAGGTTGAGTACCAGAATAATATTTATAAATGGATTGTATCTGACTCGTATCTGAAAGGTACTGAATGAGTATCAGGATGGCATCCGCGTCTGGAGCGTATCTGAAAGTTGAATCTGAATGAGTATCAGGATGGCATCTGTATCGGGAGCGTGTCTGAACTGTATCTGAAAGTTGAATCTGAATGAGTATCAGGATGGCATCCGTATCGGGAGCGTATCTGAACTGTATCTGAAAGTTGAATCTGAATGAGTATCAGGATGGCATCTGTATCGGGAGCGTATTTGAACTATATCTGAAAGCTGAATCTGAATGAGTATCAGCATGGAACCCGTATCTGGAGCGTATCTGAGCTGTAAGCTGAATCTGAATGAGTATCAGGATGGCATCCATTTCAGAAGCGTATTTGAACTGTATCTGAAAGCTGAATATGAATGAGTATCAGGATGGCATTCGCATCTGGAGCGTATCTGAACTGTAAACTGAATCCGAATGAGTATCAGGATGGCATCCGTATCGGGAGCGTATCTGAACTATATCTGAAAGTCTTTGAACATTGTTAAAGGTACCTATTAACCTTATCCTGAAAAGGGTAAAATGTTAGCTAACATGCAAGGTCATGAGGTATGAAATGCATGCATAATGAGATTATGTTGTATGTATTCGTGTTATCAATGTTTATGATATATGGATGCAATGTATGTGTATGTGAGCTAATCTGATGCACTACTATTGGATTAGGGAAAATAAATCCCGACTGCTGCAGAGGTATGAAGTGTAAGTCTTCATGTCGAGAAGTTGAAGTGTTGATGAATTTCCTTTTAGAGAAATAAAATCCGTGGTAAGGAAAACGCTGTGTACTACTTGTGAAATCCTGTTGGGGAATCCTGAGAATTTGGTGACTTCTACCGGGGAGTGATAATTGGAAGTTTTGTTCCGCTGGGGATGAAGCTGCACATAGTGGAGGATTTTATAGCTTAGAAGATATTTCCCTATTTCTTAAAGCCAAAAGTGATTGTCTTTATTTTTTTTATATTTGTAAACAGTAATTATGTTCAAATGCATATGTTCAAAAACAAATCGTTGGACGTTTTTGTAAACAAAACACAAGAGTGAAGAAAAACAGATAGTTTTGCACTTTCAAAGGGATATCTTTGTATTGACTTTGAGTAAGTATTTTTGTACAATGAGACAAACATTCTAGTAATAGAATGTCGTCGTAAAAAATGAATAATTTGATACAAAGAAAAAAATAGCTATGTGAAATAATCTCAAGGAGTTCCCATTCTGCTATAGCCTTCGTATCTCCGAGTATCTTAGCTATTTGTTGCCTTGTCCGAAGTTGAATGGATTGATCAGAACCTATGAGTTTGTCAGTTGAAGCCAAAGGTTGTCTGTAAGGTGATCAAACAGGACATAGTCATACGCTTTAAATTCCTAAATTTTGCCTGGATCGCCCTTTCAGGTTTTCAGTCCACCGGGATACCCTTTTTTTGCCCAAGCCGCCCTTTCGGGTTTTCAACTTGCCGGGTGTATAGATTTTTTGTTTTATCCCTAATTATTTCCCGAACCTTTTTGGTTCGCCGGGATGCCCTTGTTTTTCCTAGGTGTGTCGACCTAGCGGGTCTCTTATGCGTAGTATCTTTTGACTATGTCCGCGTTCGCAGGGCGTGGTGGGTCGTTGCCATCCATGGTGGTCAGAATCATGGCTCCACCATAGAATATGCTTTTGATTACAAATGGTCCTTCGTAGGTAGGAGTCCATTTACCCCTGGGATCACCTTGCGGTAGTATGATACGTTTGATCACCAGATCCCCGACTTGATATACTTGGCGTGCAACCTTCTTGTTGAAAGCCTTGATCATCCGTTTTTGATACATTTTACCATGACAGAAAACACTAAGCCTTTTCTCATCAATCAAGTGTAGTTGATCAAGTCGAGTCTGGATCCAATCGTCTTCGTTCAACTCTGCATCCTTCATAATTCTCAGAGAGGGGATCTGGACCTCAATAGGCAAGACAACCTCCATGCCGTATACGAGAGATTAAGGTGCGGCCCCGGTTGATGTGCACGTTGTGGTATGATACCCGTGGAGAGAGAATGGTAGCATCTCATGCCAGTGTTTGTACGTGATTGTCATCTTCTGTATGATCTTTTTGATGTTCTTATTTGCGGCTTCAACAACACCATTCATCTTTGGCCGGTAAGGGGAAGAATTATGATGCTGGATCTTGAATTGCTCGCACAAGGTGGTGATCATAGTGTTGTTCAGGTTCGTACCATTGTCTGTGATGATCCTCTCTGGAATACTGTATCGACAAATGAGATTCTTCTTAATGAACTGGGCAACAACATTCTTGGTTACGGAAGCGAAAGAGGCTGCCTCAACCCACTTTGTAAAATAGTCAATGGACACTAAGATGCAGTGGTGTCTATTAGAGGCTGTTGGATTGATTTCCCCAATCATATTAATCCACCACATAGCAAAGGGCTAAGGAGCCATCAAGACATTCAGAGGGACCGGAGGTACGTGCACTTTTTCAGCATAGATCTGACACTTATGGCAGGTTCGAGAGTGTTGGTAGCAATCTACTTCCATGGTAGACCAGTAATAGCCTGCCCGTAGGATCTTCTTTGCCATCTTATGCCCACTGGAATGGGTGCCAAAAGTGCCTTCATGTAACTCATCCATGATCCTTTCTGCTTCAACCTTGTCTACGCACCGAAGTAACAGAGTCATGGTTGCGTTTGTAGAGAATGCCATTACTAAGGAAGAATTTAGCGGAGAATCTCCTTAAGAACTTCTTGTCATTAACTGAAGCTCCTTCTGGGTATTCTTGAGCCTCGAGATACCTCTTGACATTGTGGCTAGCGCGTCTGCTAGCTGATTTTCTTCTCGCGGGAAATGCTCGAAGGTAATCTTCTCAAAATGTGGGAGCAATGTCAACACATGTTCTTTGTAGGGGATAAATTTAGGGTGTTTAGTGTCCCATTCCCCTTTGATCTGGCTGATGACCAAAGCTGAATCTCCGAATACATTTAAGGATTTGATCCCCAAGTCTATGGCACCTTTGAGACCAAAAATGCATGCTTCATATTCTGCCATGTTGTTCGTACAGTTGAAGCAGAGTCTCGCTGTAAAGGGAGTATGACATCCTTCAGGAGATATGAGTACAATGACAATACCATTGCCAAGTGCGTTAGATGCCCCATCAAAAACCAAGGTCCATCGTGATCCTTGTTCAGGTCCGTCATATAGCCTAAAATTCTTCACAGTCATTTACCATCATGATGTCTTCATCTGGGAATTCGAACTTCATGGACTGATAGTCTTCCACAGCTTGGTGAGCAAGGTGATCCGCTAGTACACTGCCCTTTATTGCTTTATGGGTAGTATATTGTATGTCATATTCTGTCAGGATCATCTGCCATCTTGCTATTCTCCCAGAGAGGGAAGGTTTCTTGAAGATGTATTTTATCGAATCCATTTTATATATCAGCAAGGTAGTATGTGTCAGCATATACTGTCTTAGCCGGTGAGCAGCCCATGCTAGAGCGCAATAAGTTTTCTCGAGAAGTGAATATATTGTTTCAGTCGGTAAACTTTTTTCTCAGGTAATAAATAGCGTGCTCTTTTCAGCCAGACTCGTCATGCTGCCCCAGCACACACCCCATTGAATTTTCCAAAATAGTCAAATACATGATCAATGGTCTTCCCTCAACTGGTGGCATCAAAACAGGAGGCTCTTGTAAGTACTCTTTGATCTTGTCGAAAGCAGTTTGGCACTCATCATTCCATTTGACTACTTGATCTTTCTTCAGTAGTTTGAAGATGGGTTCACAAGTAGCCGTCAGGTAAGAAATGAATCTGGCAATGTTGTTCAAACGTCCCAGGAATCCTCTGACTTCCTTCTCAGTACGAGGAGCAGGCATCTCTTGTATCGCTTTCACCTTGGCAGAATCTACTTCAATACCCTTATTGCTGATGACAAAGCCTAGGAGTTTACCAGACCTTACTCCAAATGTGCATTTATTTGGGTTCAACCTCAGCTTGTATTTCTTTAGCCTCTCAAATTGTTTCTGTAAATGATCAAGATGCTCTTCTTCTGATGTATCATGTCGTGAAATAGAGCAACCATGGCACACTGATAGGTTTCCCCAGCATTCTTCAGTCCGAATGGCATAACCTTGTAGAAGAATGTGCCCCACTGTGTGACAAAGGTTGTTTTCTCCATGTCCTCAGGCGTCATTTTGATTTGGTTGTAACCTGAGAAACCGTCCATGAAGGAAAACACTTTGTGTTGTGCCGTATTGTCAACTAGAACATCAATGTGGGGAAGTGGGAAATCATCCTTAGGGCTTGCCCTATTCAAATCTCTGTAGTCCATGCACATTAGTACCTTGCCGTCCTTCTTGGGCACCAGAATAACATTGGCAACCCATTGTGGATAGGAGGTGACGGCCAAGAATCCAACGTTGAATTGCTTCATGACTTCTGCTTTAATATTTTCTGACATGTATGGTCGTATGCGATAGACCTTTTGCTTTACCGGTGGGCAGTCCTCTCTTGTAGGAAGACGATGTACTATGATATCTGCATCAAGTCCTGACATGTCTTCATACGACTAGGCAAAGACTTGAACATACTCGTGTAGCAACTAAATCAGATGCTCTTTGATACTGGGTTCCAAATTGGCACCCACCTTGACTTCTCTTTTGTTTTCTTCGGTACCTAGGTTGATTGTGTCCACTGGTTCCTCGTGGGGTTGAATGGTCCTCTCTTATTGTTGTAGTAATCTAGGAAGTTCCCCTGGTACTTCACAATCTTCCTCACCTTCATCTTCAGCTTGGTAGATTAGATTTTCAGAGTCATAAAAGGCCATAGCAGAACTGTTACCCATGGGATCCCGAATGGATGTAGACCTGCATTGTGAGTGTAAGTGTGTGTAAGATTATAACTATCTTTGAAAGAAATGAAAAATGTAAAAAAGAAAAATAATGAGCACAAAGTTTGTATGCAAAAACGTCCATGATTCATTGATGTCATAGGGAAATGAGATAATAACCCTTACAAATGGACCATTGTGCCTCGGGTAAGACACAAGGCTTTAAGAGTCTAAATTGTTTTAATATTACAGATCCGACAAAATGTAAAGACAAATTAATTTGGAATAAAAGTGATCGGGATGAAATCTCTAGCTTCCCAGTTGTTGAGCCCTCCACCGACAGTTGGGAAAATCCAATCCTCCAGGTCATAGTTGTCTTCATTATCCTCCACTGTGTTGACTTGGTGGTTGCTGATCTTCAAGGGCGGTCCTCCGGCACGAGCATGGTGTACAGCTTTCTGGGCTCCTGAAGTGAAACCCAAACAAAATTTGTCAGATTTGTATGGGATATCTGAGAGTTGGCCCCAAATAGTGTACCCACCTTCTTCTGTCACTGCCTTGGCATCCTTTAAAGATGACATCTTGAGTGGAGGCCTTGTGATCTTAGGGACTTGAGACACAGCCTTGGTTACTACCACAGTTTGCGGGACTTCTTCAAAGTGATGGAATAGAGTTTCAATAAATTCACCATTTAATTCCACATATCTGAAGGAATTTAGATGGCTAACCATATACTCTTCTTCTCCATGAACGGTGATGATTTTCCCTTGAATTGGATATTTCAGCATTTGATGCAACGTAGAGGTAACGGCCCTAGCATTGTGAATCCATGGTCGGCCTAATAAGTAGGAATATGAAGGGAGAATATCCATTACATAAAAGTTGAATCAAAAGTTTGGATTCCAACCTTTATGGGGATGTCCACTTCTCCATGCACCATCCTTTTCGAGCCGTCAAAGGCCCTCACTACTATGTTGCTTGGTTTCAATGTCAATCCTTCACAGTCTATCCTATCAAGAGCCTTTTTAGGCAACACATTGAGAGACGAGCCAGTGTCTACCAAGACATGAGCCAAGGTTGTGCCCTTGCATTCAACTGAGACATGTAATGCCTCATTATGCTTCCTCGCTCTTGGCGTTAAATCAGTATCTGAGAAACCTAAACCATTATCTGCAATCAAGTTCGCTATGCAGTCTTGGAACTGATCGGCAAATGTTTCTTGGGGTACATGGGCAGTTTTGAGGAATTTTACCAAGGCCTTTGCATGAGCCTCAGAACATAGTAATAAAGCCAACATGGAGATTTTGGATGAAGTTTGCCCCAGTTGCTCGACTACATTGTAGTCGCTTCTTTTTATGATCTTTAGAATTTCTTCCATCTCTTTCCAAGATGTTTCAGGGATAGCTATTGATTGTGCCTTCGTCCGAACAGGCTCAATCAGAATATCTTTACCTCGAGTCTCAGTTGACTCGGCAACAGGAATGTCAGTAGGAGTGATAACAAGAATTGTAACAACTTTGTCAGTTGGAGTACTAGCAGAGATGATTGTAGGACTGGGAATAGCCTTTGGAGGAGTAACAAAAACAAGAATGGTTACGGGTCCAGAAACAGCTTTTGGAGGAGCAATTTCTGGAGAGAAAATCCTTCCGCTTCGAGTTATCTTACTAGTCCCTGCGATATTACTGATATCAGAGTCAACTTTTTTAGAACTTAAATCTTCAGCAGCTGGCCAATCTTGCTTGATACCATGGTAGTAGACATCCCCTCCATAATTCCATGGTACGGTTTTGTCTGACGAATACGGGATTGGTCCATGCATTGTAACTATCAAAGGGGTTACTTTTGGAGCTGATGTAATTCTAACGGGTCTTTTGGTAGAGACCCTGGAAGAATTGTCGGAAATGGTCACGATGGAAACATCATTATAAGAAACAGTTGGAACAGAAGTCTTTTCAAATAAAATTTCCTTGTTGTCTATTAGGCACTGAACGCCTGCTTTTAACAAAGGACAGCTGGTTGGTGAGGACAAACAGAAATGACAGCTTTCATCATAGCCTGGGAATACATCGGCATTCAACAAGTTCTTTTTGATGGTCAGGAGTGGGGTCACAAGTTCATCAACTGAAGTAACAAACATATCTTCCTCAATGGTGTTGGCATTATGGCCGTGCTTGGGCATAGGGGAAGAAATGACATTGGGCTTTTCTGGCGCATCGAATTCAATCTCTTTGGCTTCAAGGAGGTCTTGTACTTTGTTCTTTAGAGCCCAACAATTGTTAGTGTCGTGTCCGGGACTTTCAGAATGGTATGCACAGCGGGCATTAGGATGATAGTGAGGAGAGGTTGTGTTAGGGTTCTTTGGAGCTTCTTTCAAAGTCACTAGGTTGGATCTTAACAAATACGACAATACTTGAGATATTGTCATATTAATTTGGGTGAATTGTCTGACTGGTATTTCTATTCTTGGTTGGTTGTTTCTTTGCTGGTCAGGAGCAGGTTTAGGAATCATAACAGCCCCCACTATTGGACGGCGTTCAACCCTATCTTGATTTCTCTGTGGATATACAACAACTACTTCTTTCTTTCGGATGAATAGTTTCCTTACAGCAGCAGAGGATGCATCTTTTTGAATCTTCCCATTCCTTATCCCGGCTTCTACCCTTTCTCCGATCAATATCAATTTAGTAAAACATGCCGATGAACTCCCAATCAAGTGATTAAAGAAGGGACTGAACAAGGTGCCTAAGAACATGTCTACTAATTCTCTTTCAGATAGAGGAGGTTGGACTCTCCCTGCTAAGTCTCTCCACTTTTGCGCATAGTCCTTGAAGCCTTCACTTGAAACCATGTCCATACTCTGGAGTTGAGTATGGGTAGGCGCAAGATCAGCGTTGTATTGGTATTGTTTGTAAAAGGCAACGACAAGATATTCCCAGTTATGAACATTGGTTCTTTCTAACTGATAAAACCATTCAAGTTGAGTTCCAAACAGACTGTCTTGGAAGAAGTGTACCCATAAGTCCTTGTCAGCCGTATGGGGCTGGATTTTCCTCACATAAGACCGGAGATGCATTTTGGGGCATGAAACTCCTTCATATTTGGCGAACACAGGTGCTTTGTATTTTGGAGGAATGACAATTCCCGATACTAATCCTAACTTCTCAAAGTCCAAACCAGACACTTTTTGGATTTCCATTGCACTTAACCGTTCTTCTAGATGCTTATACTTGTCATCGGCTGGAGGGTATTATTCTTCAGAGTAGTCGTCTTCTTCCTCTTCCTCTTCTGACTGTGACTGGACAACTGTTTCTTTTCCTTTTCCATCTTGATTGTCTTTCTCATCGGATGTCGTTGCAAAGTCTAAGGCCCTTCTTGTCTTCCCTTGGAATCTTCTTCCCATGTTTAGAACTCCGGTTATTTTCTTCGTCCTCTTTTTCTTCTCCTTAACCAGCAAGGTATTTAACTCTTCTTATCCTTTGGATAGAGTTAAGAACAACTGTTGAAATTGTGCATTCTGAGCTTGGATATCCTTCACCGTTTGCTCAAGATCCATCTTACTGAAATAAATAGTAGAAATATGAGGATACTTGTTGCAAGAAACCTGCTTATGTTATGATGAATGGTGAAAGCATATGCACTGATTTCAAGGATTTTGAAGATTCAAATTTGTTTTTAGACAAAAAGGAAACACACGTTATATTAATAAGTTAAAGCTTGAGTACATTAATGCCTTTTTGGGTAAAAACAACAAAAACTCTAAGATAAAAAGGTAGTATACATCCTCTTTGGTGCGATGTAGGCATTCAGAGTCTTCTCCTCATGAAGTAGCCTAGTGAGTTCCAAAACCTTCTTCTCGCTTGTGTAGAATTGGGCGAAGACCTCCAAGATCAGATAAATCTATGGCGAAGACCTTGATCGTCATTGTCATAGTCAAATACCAAACCTTGAATTAGCATCTCGTATGGGCCATCCCTTCGGGCATAACCAAACTGTCTTAGAGCCAAGCATGGGTTGTAGGTGATGCCTCCCTTAATGCCAAGTAAAGGGACATTAGGGAATTCTCCATAACGGTCGACAATAGTAACATTCTCTATGGATCGAGAACACCAATGAATGTCTGAATGTTTGAGCGTCATTAACCTTTGTGACCACCTTAATCCTTCCTCCTTCTTTAAGACTGATTGGGGAAGATGAGAAATAAACCATCTTTCCAAGAGAGGAGTGCAACACATAAGGACACCTCTTTTCCTCATTGTACGAGTGTGAAAAGAGTGCAGGATATCCCCTAGTAATGTAGGCACCGGATTACGTGACATGAAGATTTTGATGACACTCACATCTATGAGTTGGTCAGGAAATTAAAGCGTATGACTATGTCCCATCAGATCACTTTACGGACAACCTCTTGACTTCCACTAACAAACTCAGAGTTTCTGATCAATTCAATCATCTTCGGACGAAGCAACAAATAGACAACATATTCAGAGACACGAAGGCTATAGCAGAATGGAAACCCCATGGGATTATTACACATAGCTATCTTTCTTTGTATAAATTTTTCTTGTTTTATGGCGCCATTCTCTTACTAGAATGTTTGTCTCCTTTGTACAAAATACTTATTCAAAGTTAAATACAAATATATCTATTTGAAATTACATAAAACTATTTGTCTTTACACTTGGTTTCATTTGCAAAAACGTCCAATGATTCGTTAATGAACATATGCATTTGAACATAATCACTGTTTACAAATAAACAAAATGAGAAAGATAATTACTGTTACGTTGAAAGGATAGGAAAATGACTCTAGGCTATTCCATAAGCAATCCCTGCAGTACGCCATCTAAATCCCCAGCGGAACAAACTTCAAGTTTTTAATCCCCAGTAGAAATCATCAAATTTCTCAAGATTCCACAAGGTGGTGATCATAGTGTTGTTCAGGTTTGTATCATTGTCTGTGATGATCCTCTACGGGATACCGTATCGACAGATGAGATTCTTCTTGATGAATCGGGAAACAACATTCTTGGTTACGGAAGCGAAAGAGGCTGCCTCAACCCACTTTGTAAAATAGTCAATGGCCACTAAGATGAAGTGGTGTCCATTAGAGGTTGTTGGATTGATTTCCCCAATCATATCAATCCCCCACATAGCAAAGGGCCAAGGAGTCGTCAAGACATTCAGAGGAACCGAGGGTACATGCACTTTGTCAGCATAAATTTGACACTTATGGCAGGTCCGAGAGTGTTGATAGCAGTCTGCTTCCATGGTAGACCAATAATAGCCTGCCCGTAGGATTTTCTTCGCCATCGTATGCCCACTTGAGTGAGTGCCAAAGGTACCTTCATGTAATTCAGCCATGATCTTTTCAGCTTCAATCTTATCCACACATCGGAGCAGAATAGAGTCATGGTTGCATTTGTACAAGATGCCATTACTCAGGAAGAACTTAGCAGAGAATCTCCTTAAGAACTTATTATCATTGATTGAAGCTCCTTCTGGATATTCTTGAGCCTCGAGATACCTCTTGATTTCATGAAACCAAGGCTGGTCCACTACCTCTTCAGTATTAATCTCGTGACAGTGTGCTGGTTCATCCATTTGTTCGATAGTGATCTGGGGAGCCTCGTTATCCCAATTAAGTTTAAACATGGATGACATTGTGGCTAGAGCATCTGCTAGCTGATTTTCTTCTCGCGGGAAATGCTTGAAGGCAATCTGCTCAAAATGTGCTAGAAATGTCAAAACATGTTCTTTGTAAGGGATAAGGTTTGGATGTTTCGTGTCCCACTCTACTTTGATCTGACTGACAACCAAAGATGAATCTCCAAACACATCTAAAGATTTGATTCCCAAGTCTATGGCAGCCTTGAGACCGAAGATGCATGCTTCGTATTCCGCCATGTTGTTCGTACATTTGAAGCAAAGTCTGGCAGTAAAGGGCATATGACAACCTTCTGGGGATATGAGTACGGCGCCGATACCATTACCAAGTGCATTGGATGCCCCATCAAAGAACATGGTCCATCGGGATCCTTGTTCAGGTCTGTCATATGGTCTGATTTCTTCACAGTTGTCTAATGTCATGATGTATTCATCCAGGAATTCAAATTTCATGGACTGATAATCTTCTACAGCTTGATGAGCAAGATGATCAGCTAGCACACTGCCCTTTATAGCTTTCTGGATAGTGTATTGTATGTCATATTCTGTTAAGATCATCTTCCATCTAGCTATCCTCCCAGACAGAGCAGGCTTTTCGAAGATGTACTTTATCGGATCCATCTTAGATATCAGCAAAGTGGTATGAGTCAACATATACTGTCTTAGCCAGCGAGCAACCCATACCAGAGCGCAACAAGTTTTCTCGAGCAGTGAATATCTGGTTTCACAGTCGGTAAACTTTTT
Source organism: Vicia faba (assembly GCA_948472305.1). Taxonomy (NCBI): domain Eukaryota; kingdom Viridiplantae; phylum Streptophyta; class Magnoliopsida; order Fabales; family Fabaceae; genus Vicia; species Vicia faba. The sequence continues at coordinate 919,735,051 of OX451736.1, read as the reverse complement.
GCTCAGGTAATAAATAGCATGCTCTTTTCGGCCAGACTCGTCATGCTGCCCCAATACACACCCCATTGAGTTCTCTAAAACGATCAGATACATGATCAATGGTCTTCCCTCGACTGGTGGCATCAAAACAGGAGGCTCTTGTAGGTACTCCTTGATCTTGTCAAAAGCAATCTGACATTCATCATTCCATCTGACTACTTGATCTTTCTTCAATAGTTTGAAGATTGGCTCACAAGTAGCTGTTAGGTGAGAAATGAATATGGAAATATAGTTCAGGCGTCCCAAGAATCCTCTGACTTTCTTCTCAGTACGAGGAGCAGGAATTTCTTGTATTGCTTTAACCTTGGCAGGATCAACTTCGATGCCTTTGTTGCTGACAACAAATCCTAAGAGTTTACCGGACCGGACTCCGAATGTGCACTTGTTTGGATTCAACCTTAGTTTTTACTCCTTCAACCTCTCAAACAACTTTTGCAAATGATCAAGGTGCTCCTATTCAGTTTGGGACCGGGCTATCATGTCATCTACATAGACCTCTATCTCATGATGTATCATATCATGAAATAAAGCTACCATAGCACGTTGATAGGTTGCCCCAGCATTCTTCAGTCCGAATGGCATCACTTTGTAGCAGAATATGCCCCACTGTGTGACAAATGTAGTTTTCTCCATGTCCTCAGGTGCCATTTTGATTTGGTTATAACCTGAGAATTTGTCCATGAAGGAAAACACCTTGTGCTGGGCTGTATTGTCAATCAGGATATCGATGTGGGGTAGTGGAAAATAATCTTCAGGGCTGGCCCTGTTTAAATCTCTATAATCCATGCACATTCGTACTTTGCCGTCCTTTTTAGGCACGGGAACAATGTTGGAAACCCATTGAGGATAGGAAGTGATAGCCAAGAATCCAGCATTGAATTGTTTCATGACTTCCGCTTTGATCTTCTCTGACATGTCAGGTCTCATGATGCAGACTTTTTGTTTCACTGATGGACAATCTTCTCTTGTGGGTAGACGATGTACCACGACATATGTATCAAGTCCTGGCATGTCTTCGTATGACCAGGAAAAGATTTCAATATAATCATGCAATAGCTGAATTAGACGCTCCTTGACACTCAGCTCTAGATTGGCACCCACCCTGATTTCCTTTTTATCTTCCTCGGTACCCAATTTAATTGTATCCAACGGTTCCTCATGAGGCTGAATAGCTCTTTCCTCTTGTTGTAGTAGTCTGGCCAATTCCCCTGGTACATCACAATCTTCCTCACCTTCATCTTCGGCTTGGTAGATTAGATCTTCAGAGTCACTAAAGGCCATAGCAGTATCGTTACCCATGGGATCTGGGATGGAGGGGTACCTGCATTTGTGAGTGTGGGTGTTTGTAAGGGTATAGACATCTTTAAACAATAAAATGTAAAATAAAGACAATGAGCACAAAAGGTTTGTATGTGAAAATGTCCACGATTCATTGAATGTCATATGATGATGAAATAAAAACCCTTACAAATGGACCATTGTGCCTCGGGTAAGACACAAGGTTCTTAATGTGCGAATTGTTTGTGAATATTACAAGTCCAACAGAAATGTAAAAGATAAATTACTGAGAGATGAAAGTTATTGGGACAAAGTCTCTGGCTTCCCAATTGCGAAGTCCTTCGCTAATAGTAGGAAATATCCAATCTTCCAAGTTGTCATCTTCCTCACCATCTTCCACTGTGTTGACCTCTTGGTTTCTAATCTTCAGAGGTGGCCCTCCAGCCCGGGCATGGCGCACAACCTTCTGAGCCTTTGAAGTAAACCCTAAGCCAAACTTGTCAGATTTATACGGAATTTCTGGAAGTTTCCCCCAGATTGTGCATCCACCATCCTCTACTACTGCCTTGGAGTCCTTTAGGGATGACATCCGAAGTGGAGGTCTTGTGATCTTAGGGATCGGGGATACTGCCTTGGTTACTGCTACCTCTTGAGAGACTTCTTCAAAATGTTGAAAAGGAGTTTCAATGAACTCGCCATCCAACTCCACATACCAGAAAGAATTTAGATGGCTAATCATGTACTCTTCCTCTCCAAGGACAATGATAATCTTTCCATGGACCGGGTACTTCAGCATCATGTGTAGTGTAGAGGTGACAACACCAGCATTATGGATCCAGGGTCGGCCTAGCATACAGGAGTAAGAGGGGAAGATGTCTATTACATAGAAAGTTGAGTTGAAAGTATGAGTTCCCACCTTTATGGGGATGTACACCTCTCTGTGGACCATCCTCTTTGAGCCATCAAATGCTCTTAAGACTATGTTACTGGGTTTCAATGTCAGTCCTTCGCAATCCAACCTGTCGAGAGCTTTCTTCGGTAAAACGTTCAAAGATGAGCCAGTGTCCAAAAAGACATGGGCCAGAGTTTTTCCTCTACACTCCACAGAGACATGTAATGCCTCGTTGTGCTTTCTCCCTTTTGGTGTCAAATCAGCATCAGAGAAGCCTAGGCTGTTATCAGCTGTCAAACTGGCCACACAATCTTGGAATTGGTCAGCAGATGTCTCTTGTGGCACATGGGTTGTCTTCAGAAACTTCACTAGAGCTTTGGCATGTGCCTTAGAACACAGAAATAATGCTAGCATGAAGATCTTGGAGGGAGTTTTTCCCAACTGTTCAACCACGTCATAGTCACTCTTCTTTATTATTCTCAAGATCTCCTCCATTTCCTTCTTGGAGGTTTCGCGGATAGTCAATGGTTGAGCCTTCGTCCGGACAGGCTCTTCTTGAATACCTTTTCCTCGAATTTCAGCAGTAGAAGTGTTGGTAGGGATAACAGTAGGGGTTGTGTCATCTTTGTCAGTAGGAGCACTTGCAGATATGATTATTGGTATGGAGGTAACCTTCGGAACAGCCACGGGTCCAAAAACTGCCTTTGGTGGGGAAATTTCTGGAGAGAAGATTCTACTGCTGTAGGTAATCTTACTGGTTCCGGCAATATTGCTAATGTAGGAATCTTCTTCTTCGGAGCTTACTTCTTCGGCGGCCAGCCCATCTTGTTTGATACCATGGTAGTAGATTTCTCCACCGTAATTCCACGGTACTGTTTTGTCTGATTCATACGGGATTGGCACGAGAATTGTGATTATAAGAGGAGTAGTCTTTGGAACCGATGTAATTCTAACGGGTCTTTTGGGGACCCTGGAAGGATTGGCGTAGATGGTTATGATTGAAATGTCTTCAACAGGAACAGGTTCAACAAGAGCACTTTCAAATAGAATCTCTTGGTTGTCTATCAAGCGTTGAATGTCTGGCTTCAACAGAGGGCAAACAGTTTGTGAGGATAAGCAAAGATGGTAGTCTTCATTACAACCTGGGAATATACCATCTTTCAACAAGTTTATCTTAATGATTGGGAGTGGAGTCAAGAGTTCATCCACTGTAGTAACAAATAAATCTTCTTCGACAGCATTGGAGTTGTGACCATGCCTAGGCATATGAGCGGAAATGACGTTTGGTTTCTCGGGCGCCTCAAACTCAATCTCTTTTGCATCTATAAGGTCTTGAATTTTGTTTTTCAAAGCCCAACAGTTGTTAGTGTCGTGACCCAGACTTTCGGAATGATATGCGCATCTGGAAATCGGGTGATAATGAGGGGACGCCATGTTGGGATTCTTTGGAGCTTCTTTTAAAGTTGCTAGATTAGATTTCAGAAGATGTGGTAAAATCTGGGCTAGATTCATATTAACTCTAGTGAATTGTCGGACTGGCCTTTTCACCCGCGGTTGATTACTTCTTGGTTGATCAGATGTAAGCTTTGGGATCATAACGGCCCCTACCATTGGTCGACGTTCAGCTCTCCCTTGGTTCCTTTCCGGATAAACAGCAGATACCTCTTATTTCCCAGTGAAAGGCTTTCTCACAGCTGTAGAGGCAGACGAATCCTTCTGAATCTTTCCACTTTTTATTCCAGCTTTCACCCTCTCTCCGGTTAGTATTAACTCAGTAAACCCAGCAGATGAACTCCCAATCAAATGGTTGAAGAAAGGGCCTGATAGGGTGCATAAGAACATATCCACCAACTCCCTTTCAGAAAGAGGGGGTTTCACTCTCCCAGCTAGATCTCTCCATTTCTGCGCTTAATCTTTGAAACCCTCGTTTGAAGCCATAGCCATACTCTGAAGTTGAGTACGGGTAGGCGCCAAATCTGCATTATACTGGTATTGTTTATAGAAAGATGCGGCAAGATCTTCCCAGTTGTGGACGTCGACCCTTTCTATTTGGTAAAACCAATCGATTTGCATTCCGGATAAACTATCTTGGAAAAAATGGACCCATAAGTCTTTATCAGCAGAGTGCGGCTGAATCTTTCTCACGTATGATCGGAGGTGCATTTTAGGACATGACACCCCATCATATTTTGCAAACAACGGCACTTTGAACTTTGGTGGGATCACAATTCCTGACACTAGCCCCAATTCTTCAAAGTCTAGACCTGGTACCCTTTGTATTTCCATAGCTCTCAAACGCTCTTCAAGATGTCTGTACTTATCATCAGCCGGAGGGTACTGTTCCTCAGAGTAGTCTTCCTCCTCCTCCTCCTCTTCAGAGTTTGACGGAACTGCTGTTTCTTTCCCTTTCCCTTCATCAGATGTTGCTGCGAAATTCAAAGTTCTCCTAGTTTGCCCTTGAAACCTTCTCCCCATGATTACAACACCAGTTGGTTTCTTCTCTTTCTTCTTTTTCTCCTTTTCCAACAGAGTCTTCATCTCCTCTTGTCATTTGGCCTGGGTTGTGAGTAACTATTGAAACTGCATGTTTTGAGTTGGAAGATCTTTGACTGTCTGTTCGAGATCCATCTTACTGAAATAAACAGTAGAGAGATGAGGAAACTTGTTGCAAAAAGACCTGTTTATGTTATGATGAATGATATGTGCATATGTAATGTTTTCAAGGATTTTAAAAGATTTAAGTTCGTTTTAAACAAAAAGAAACACACTGTTGTACCCCAAAATTTTCCCTCCCATATTCTTCAAGATTTGCCAAGGTCAAGGTTCAAAATCTCTCAAGGGTTGCACAGTCCAAATACCTCCTAACACAGTCAAAATTAGGGTTTTGGTTCTGGCAAAGAAGTTGAGGTTTCCAAGGGTCCAATCAAGTCCCACATTCCTATAAACATTGTCAAGCACCATTATTCCAAGTTGCAAGACTCACAACATCAAATTGCACAGTCAAAAACCCTAATTGCTCAACAACCAACTGCAGGGGCAAAATGGTCATTTGACAGTCAAAAGTCAAAATTTTTGTTCAACATCTTATTTTGAAGCCACAAACATCATTTGATCAATTCTTGATCATGATTCTCAAAGCAAGGCTCAAAAAGTCTCAAGATGCAGAAGTTTCTATTTTTGGACAGTTGAAAAAGTCAACTGCAAATTGACCAAGGCATAACTTCCACATGGTTTATCAGAAAAATTCCATACAAAGCTCATTTTGAAGAGAATGACATTTCCGCATTTTAATTTCCGCGCCCCTAAACTGCTAAATTTTGCATGAAAGAATGAATGGCCGAAATAAAATCAAAGCGTAGCTCACCAAATGCATGATCAAGATAAAACATAATTGAAAATGACACACAATTCACACACCACTCTTAGGGTACGCCTCACTGTTGCCTTGCCCCTCGAAACGTGGTCGTCGAGTATAGGACGTTTTAGTAAGTCCTTATGTCCATGAACATGGCATAAGGGTAGCTTCTAAGGTGTCCTACTGTTGCTCTGGTGACCACACTGTCCCTACAAACGAATTGACCCGAACACCTCCAACGGTGGTGCTACCTACCTCTCAATGGTGGGATGGCACTACCTTAAGGACATTTACATAGCCTAATTCCTTAGGGTAGGTAGATGACTCATAGATACTTGATCTATTCAAAAAGCTTTCAAAAACAACTTTTCAAACACTCTTGAGGACTGATACAAGAGTCGATCTGAAATCTTTAAAACGAAACTTTTTCAAACTCACTCACAATTGAAAAGCAAACACTTTTGAAAACACAATGAGCAAGTATCTAAGAGCCCATGGATAACCATGGATAGAAAGGGTGCTAACACCTTCCCTTTCTAAAAATCTACCTCCCGAACCGAGAAACATTCTCAATAAGGAATTTTGCTGTGCTTTTGTCCTTTCCATGTTGGAGAACATAAAAGACGGTGGCGACTCTTGCTTCCGCAACATTTCGCGAACCAGCGTTAAACAGTCAGTTCCAGATCCACCGATCACACACACGTTATATTAATAAGATAGAGTTTGAGTACATCAATGCCCCTTGGGAAAAATAATACAACACTCTAAGATAAAAAAAGTAGTGCGCTTCCTCTTTGGTGCAATGTAGGTGTTTAGAGTCTGCTCCTCATGAAGTAGCCTAATGAGCTCCAAAACCTTCTTCTCGCTTGCGTAGAATTGGGCTTCGAAAGTATCTCGCTCTCCTTTGAGCTATATCCAATTCCTTTGTAGGTCTTCAAGAGATGTGGGAATGTCAGGATGTAGGATAGTGTATGGAACTTCTCCTTCCTTAACAGGCTCAATAATCACCGGGAGAATGGAAGGATAAGGCATCATAAGACTTTGAGCGCGGGTTCGTACCCACTTGAGGTAAGGCTCAAGAGGGATGGAATTCTTGTGTCCCAAAGTCTTGCTATCCACCATGTTTAGCATCCTCCAAGCTCGGATGAATCTCTGGCGAAGACCTTGATCGTTGTTGTCGTAGTCGAATACCAAGCCTTGAATCAGCATATCATGTGGGCCATCCCTTCGGGCATAACCAAACTGTCTTAGAGCCAAGCATGTGTTGTAGGTGATGCCTCCCTTAATGCCAAGTAGAGGGACATTATGGAATTCCCCACAATGGTCAACAATGATAACATTCTCTTTGGATCGAGAGCACCAACGAATATCTGAATGTTTCAGCGTCATTAACCTTTGTGACCACCTTAATCCTTGCTCATTCTTTAAGACTGATTGGGGAAGATGAGAAATAAACCATCTTGCCAGGAGAGGAGTGCAACACATAAGGACACCTCTTTTCCTCATTGTACAAGTGTGAAAAGAGTGTATGATATCCCCTAGTAATGTAGGCACCGAATTGCGTGACATGAAGATTTTGACGGCACTCACATCTATGAGTTGGTCAGGATTGGGAAACAAGACCATCCCATAGATAAGAAGAGCCAAAATCTCCTCAAAAGCTTGCAAGTCTAGGGAATTCCAACAACTTTGAGCCTTCTCAAACAGAAACTTTTCTAAGAAGCCTTTGACACCACTCCTAGGTTCCCAATATGTTGTGACATCCGATGAGTGCAAGTGTAGAGCTTGAGCAATCTCTTCTGGATTTGGATCTCTTTCCGTACTGTTGAAAGGTAGTTGATTGAGAATTGGAATCCTCAAGAGTTGATAAAATTCTTCCAAAGTGGGCACAAGCTGATAGTCAGGAAATATGAAGCAATGATGCAAAGGATCAAAGAACTGGAAGAGCACCTTCATCATATCCTCCTCTGTGTTAGAGGTGACCAAGTTGAGTAGACGACCATGCCTCTCGGTGAATGTAGAGTTCTCAGGGATCCTTGAAGCTAGCTCCTTGAGTTGTGGAGGAATTCTTACAAGGTTGATTTGGATAGTTTTCCTGCGAAGTGAATCCATATCCTACAAAACAAGAACAAACATGAATCTCCAAAATCCTTGAAATGGTTACTGGATGCATATGATGCTCATGATGTCCATGATGTTATGTACAAGTATGCATATACAAGCAAATCAAACAAGTTCTTAGTTTAGGCTTGCATGGGGTTTTATAGGTAAGTACCCACTTGAAGTTTAGTTGGCTCAACATGTCCTAATAATAGTAACCGGGTTCTAAGGAGCTCAATATCACCGGATTATTTCCTTGGTCATTGTTTCAGCTCAAGCCTCTTTAATGGCGACCAAAATATCCCAAGAAACCAACCCTTAATGAGTGTAGTATCGAGTATCTACCAACTTCGGACTGCACCAAAGTCGGTCATCTCACTATATCCTAAAGGCCAAGTTGGTCAAGTAAAGGATTCTAGAAGTTCATTGGTGCTTCACGACATCACTCAGCGGCCCCATATTCTCTTTGATTGACTCAAAGGCTACCGGTACCCACAAATATATCACACTAACATAGATATTTCTTAGACCATGTCGGTATACCCCGCACAGTTTCCACAACGTATTGCTATTTACCTATAATGTTTCCCAAATTCGGGTGGAGGATTCAAACCCAAACAAAGAACCATGATGTAAAGCAAACAAGTCAAACAATGTAAGCAAATAAATGTGATCTAGCCCTAAGGTCACCCCACTTTTATAAGACTCCCTAGCAGAGTTTCCAGTTCTGTGATACGGTGGGAAAACTGACTTGAGGTTTTGCGTTTGTATTCGCAAATGTCTCAGTTAGCAAGAGTCACCAGCGAATTTTCTTTTATCCAAAAGGAAAGGTGAAAAATCACAGGAAAGACCTTTGAGATATTGTCTTGAGTTCGGAGGGTAGATTATGAAAAGGGAAGGTATTAGCACCCTTTTCATCCATGGTTTTCCATGGGCTCTTAGTTACTTGCTAGATCACTTGCTTTTGTTGTTTGAAAATGTGTTTGGTGTGGTTTTGAAAGTATTTTGTAAAAGAGGCCATTCGTTTAGGCAATCTTTGTAATGATTCTCGTTCGTAAGAATGTATACAAAGATGTTTGTCTTTTTTGAAAATGTTTTCAATGATTGTAAGATGTTTTTGAAATGTGTGTTTGTTTTGAAAATAGAAAGGATAGTTGTTTGAAATAGAGCAAGTAATTAAGAGCAAACTACCTACTCAAATGTCTTTCTTGTTCATTTTCTATTCCTTTGACATTGTTGTCTTACCATTGATTTGGTAAGCAACCCTATCTTTGGATATAAACGGGACGGGCGCGGGTCATCGTATAGCCATGATTAGCAATGTTGCAAAGTATCTTAGCATTTTTGAGGGACCAAGGTAATTTTTGTAAAGCAACCTTGAATAGCGTCATCGAGGGACTATGATCTTATACTTGTTTGTTTTGCCAAGATACTTCGCATGCGTAATATGGTTATTTTTGTATTAGGCAAGCAAGTGGAGAAACCCTAAGGATGCTTGTGTGCAAGTGTATCATTTTCATGCTTTGGTTTTATCTTGTATTTAGGGTTTTCTATTTTTGCTTTGTTTCGATCTTATCATACAAACCCTAATTACTAATCATGGCATATAAAGTGATAAATTGCGTAAATGTAAATATTTCTAAGCTATTACAACAATTTAAGGGAGGGGGGAATACAAGTTTGAATGGGGATTTGCAAGAATATAAAGCTAAATAAATTATTACAACCAAATCGAATTTGTACGAATTAGAATAAATAAGATACAATATTTAAAGATGCAATATAATATACATGTAAGGAAAAGATTTTTGTTTTGTTTTTATGTAAAAGATATTTTAATCTAAACCTAAGATTATAAGGAAAAGAAACTATTTTTTTTGAAGGGAGATGTTAACCCTAAACATCATTTTTAAAAGAAAGTAATGTTCTTACATATTATTCTTTTATGTATTTTTTATATTAAAATAATAAAAAATATAAAAAAATTATATATGCAAAAATAAGTATTTATAAGTATGAAATGAAAAAAAGAAATTAAACTAAATATATTTAACTATATTTTACAAATTTATTAAGAAAATATATGATATCTATAAAAATAAAATATATTTTCATGTGCAAAATAAAATAAAATAAAATAAAATAAAATGCAATATTATGAAATTTACATTTTTTAGGATTTTTATGCATTAAAGAAATATTTAATATGAAATTAAGATAAATAAAAATAAAAATAATAAAAATATGAAAAAGCTGGCAAGGAGGTGATGTAGCATATTGGTAGTAATGTTAGCAAAAAAAAATCCTGACCCAAAAGACTAAGCCCAACCTGCAAAAATAGCAAAATGGAAAAGGGAAAAAATATGAAAAATACAAAAGTAGCGCCCAGGTTCGAACCCAGGACATGGGTCTCACCATCGCGCTACTTTGCCACTAGGGTGGCTATACATCCATTGTCTTAAGGAAAACAAAAATAATATAACCCAAAACAAGTCCTTGCCCTGTACTTCATCTTCTTCCTCAAGCTTGGCCAGACATCCTGTAACTCTCTCAAACTTCCATGAAAATGAAAACTCATAACATGAAAGTTGTAGTGTTTGAACTCACGATTCCAACCATATAAGTTATGTGAACTAACAATCAAAGGTCAGAAAGAATTTTAACAACCCTAAATTTAACCCTAATATTTTCAGAAATTTTAAGTTCCAAATTCTCTCAACTCAAATAAAATCAATGCAAGATAAAGATATGTACAGTTTCGTTATGATGAGGACTACATTTTTATTCAAAAATTGTGGCCTATGGTTGCCTGTATAAGGAGATAGAGTTTGATATTTTAACTCCTTCAGTTGGAATCATGGATGGAACTAGAGTGAGTTTGATGGAGGCCTGATGCTTGCTTGAGCTTCCTTGAACTTCCCTGAATGTATTCCAACCTTTGCCTTGCTCTGAAAGTATCTGAAACTCCTTGTTTAAGTCAAACTGCAAGCTCTAAAATCAACAATGGCAGATAGTGGAAAAGTGATTACAGAACAGGGATGAAGGTTTGGATTGGTTTGATATCAAGTATGTAAGATGTTTGAATGATCAAGACTTGAAACGCACGAGCCAAATGGAAGATGGGTATGCTTATACCAAAACTGCAAGTTTGGACAGATTTCTGGTGTTTTTATGCTTGGGAGTGTTTCAGGCCTCAACTCATCATGTCTTGTGTTGTATAATGTTTGTATATTAGTATGGAATTGGTTTTATGTCAACCCTCTAACAGATGTGCTTGTTCTAGCCTTTTTGCAGCTTTTCTTGCATTTGAAGTAAAGTGAAGGGACAATGCTTGCCATGCTTGTACTTGCTCCCTTAGGGTTGGTATCAGATTGTAAAATTTGCTTTATACCTATGAGACTTGTATGTACCAAGGAGACAGGTCCAATGCTCAAGATTTGTAAAGTTTGCAAAAGTGGAACTTTTCCAACATGGCAATGGTCCCTTTATGCCATTTATGGAATTACAACTTGGATAAAGGCTCTAGGGCATGGATTAAAGCTTTGTCAACTGAGTAATCATTAAATTAAGGAGTGAGGAACAAGTTTGGGACCTGTAAAGCATGGATTAGGCAGCATAGGTACTGGTTGCAACTTTGTTCTTCATGAAATAGCTTGGACAAAAAGTGAGAAATGCCAACTTCATCTCTCCGATTCTCCCTACTCAAAAATGATCTTGAGGAGTTCTTGGACATTTTGGAAATCTTGCAATGTTATCTATAACTCATCTTTGAAATTCATTTTGAGATACCTCTTGGAACTAGGTGGAAAATTTCCATGAAGTTGGGTCCAAAACCTGCCTAAATTAGGGCAAAATTTCACTAAGTTATTTAGTTCATGAGCATGTATTCACAAATTTATATCTTGATATACAAGCATCTTTAGGGAAAAGTGTGTGAAGAAAAGTTGTAGATTTCATGGATGTCTACAAATTTTATGTTGGGAACTTTCTTTGAATCATTATGCATTATGGTGAAAAAGTGGCCTAAAGTTGAGAAAAAATAAGAAATTTTATATACTTAGAAAATTTCTAAGTTAAGAAAAATTTCAAATTTAAACCCTAATCTTCAAACTTGGATTTCTTGATGAACAAGTTTCACATTTTGACATGTTTTGATGAATTATGACCCTTGGTACTTGATTTTGACCAAAAAGTCAAAGTTTGACTTTTCAGTGTACAGTTGACCTTTGATTAGTTGACTGCAAATTTCATCTGTCAATCCAATGAAATTGAAATGTTTTGAGCCATGTAATTAGGTCTAGATGATGAAATTGAATCCTTGAAATCATGCTTTAACTCAATTGGTCATTTTCTAGGTTAAAAAATCAGAAATTGCCTTTCCTTAGTCAAAACCCTAATTTTGACCATTTTGCCCTTTTGGTGATTTGATCAAATTTCTTGAGGAGTTGTAATCCAAACTTGACCAAATGACACATATAAGTTTAAGATGTTGATGTGGATCAATATTTATGAAATTTGACTGTAAATTGGCCATGGTTGACTTTTTCCCCAATACAATTGATTTTTAGGTCAACTGTTCAATTGACTGATCAAAAATATAGTTCAAAGCTTGAAACTTGTCCTGAGTGATCTTAGGGATCCATAATGATGTTTGAAAGTCACATGAACCATTGATAGTCAAAAAATCCTTATGCAACCTCAAACCCTAATTTTGGGTCATCAATGCAAGATAATATGCCTTGAGTTGACCAAACCCTAATCCAGTCTTGAGTCATAGAAACCTTGTGAGAAAAGTCTTGATAAATGAGAAGGCAAATTTTGGGGTACAACAAAAATCATATATCATTGTTACTGTAATAACGTGCAATAGGAAGAAGAAGATGAAAATGGCATTTCCATAATTTGACAACTAAATTCATATTATATTTATTGGTTGTTGTTTTTTGAACGGATGAAATAGCCACCCCAGTGGTAAATAATGCATGCGCTAAGTCACTTGTCTATAGGGACCACAGTTCAAGCCCCAGTGGTACCCTTTTATTTCTTTCATATTATTTTCTTGCAAATTCAATGCATACAAGTTTCAAAACATGCACGGTGCACCTCCTTTCATCACCACCAGATCACTATAAAATCAATTTGATCACCATCCAACGCTAAGAACTACTCCCCATGATGCACCCTCAGAAATACATTCACACTAAATCACACAGTGCCTGGGCTTGAGATGTTTGGGCCTAGCAACTTCTGTTTCTAAACACCCCTAATCAGGAAAAAAATCAAATCAATAAACACCCTTAGCTACCTACGAGACCGGGTAGTTTTCTCTAAAGCTACGTTTAACGAAAGACTATTTCAACATCTTCCTCAAAACGACGTTTTCAGAAGACCTTCTCTAGTTCAGTCAGATCGCCGCTAAGATCTCTCTGATTCCTATTCCAATTGAAGATGACCCAAGACTTTTGTCTAGTTCAGTTGAATCGACCCTAATATTCTTCTGATTTCCATTCCAGTCAAAGTTAATTAAAGACCTTCTATGGTTCAGTCAGATCGCCACTATGATATCTCTGATGCCTATTCCAGTTGAAGATATTCCAAGACTTTTGTCTGGTTCAGTTGAACCGATCCTAAGATTCTTCTGATTTCCATTCCAGTCAAAGTTAATTAAAGACTTTCTCTGGTTCAGTCAGATCGCCACCAAGATCTCCCTGATTTCTATTCCAGTTGAAGATATACCCAAGAATTTTGTCTGGTTCAGTAGAATCGACCCTAAGATTCTTCTTATTTCTATTCCAGTCAAAGTTAATTAAAGACCTTCTCTGGTTCAGTCAAATCACCACTAAGATCTCTCTGATTCCTATTCCAGTTGAAGATATTCCAAGACTTTTGTCTGGTTCAGTTGAATTGATCCTAAGATTCTTCTGATCTCCATTCCAGTCAAAGTTAATTAAAGACCTTCGCTGGTTCAGTCAGATCGCCACTAAGATCACTCTGATTCCTATTCCAGTTGAAGATGACCCAAGAATTTAGTCTGGTTAAGTTGAATTAACCCTAATATTCTTTTGATTTCCATTCCAGTCAAAGTTAATTAAAGACCTTCTCTGGTTCAGTCAGAACACCACTAAGATCTCTCTGATTCCTATTCCAGTTGAAGATAACCCAAGACTTTCGCCTGGTTCAGTTAAATCGACCCTAAGATTCTTCTGATTTCCATTCCAGTCAAAGTTAATTAAAGACCTTCTCTGGTTCAGTCAGATCGCCACTAAGATCTCTCTAATTCCTATTCCAGTTGAAGATGGCCTGAGCCTTTTGTCTGGTTCAGTTGAATCGATCCTAAGATTCTTCTGATTTCCATTCTAGTCAAAGTTAATTAAAAACCTTCTCTGGTTCAGTCAGATCGACACTAAGATCTCTCTGATTCCTATTCCAATTGAAGATATTCCAAGACTTTTATCTGGTTCAGTTGAATCGATCCTAAGATTCTGTTGATTTCCATTCTGGTCAAAGTTAATTAAAGACCTTTCTCTGGTTCAGTTAAATCGACACTAATATTTTTCTGATTTCTATTCCAGTTTAAGAAACTGCAAAGCCTAGAGCATGACCAGATAACAGATTAATCTCATTCCCCCAGTAAGAAACTGCAAAGCTTGAAGCATGACCAGATATCAGTAAACCTTATGATCCTCAGCAATTCACTGTGAAACCTGGATCCTGGCCAGATAGCAGTTCACTTCTGTCTCTTCAGTAAAGAGATGACTCCCCTATAGAGTAATGGACAACTTAAGCTCCTAAACTTTATTTCCCTACAAAGACTTGTGTTGCCTAACAGAGTCCTCCCCAACAACAGGCATAGGAATTACAACAAAGGAATAGCTCATGAAATCAACTTTTTTTCTAGATGGCATCTTTAAGCCCATCTTCGGTGACTCCCCGTCGCATTCTCTGGATGGCTTCTCTAAGCCTATCTCCGAAGACTCTCTGTCATATCCTCTAGATGGCATCTCTAAGCCCATCTCTAACGACTCTTATGTCTTCTTCTCCAAATGGCAACTATAAGCCCATTCCCAATATTACCTACAGAGTCAAGTATCGTTTCAGACGAGTGCAAATTTCTGGGCACTCTAGTGTTCAATCATCTTCCACCTTCAGATCACGAAAGACAGACCAGCCAATCTACATCCTAAAGTTTAAGAAGAATGAATAGGGGCATCTGTTGTACCCCAAAATTTTCCCTCCCATTTTCACTCAAGGCATGCCTCTAGAGGTCCTCAATTGCTCAAGGATGACTAAGAATTGACTAGACAAATTCTCCTCCTAAGGCAACAAACCTCAACTAGGGTTTCAATTTTAAGCAAGATGTATGAGTCCCAAGGATCCCAAATGTTCTCCATTGTCCTAATATGTCCTCAATATCACCCATGCCAAAATTCATGCCTTGAACAACAAGTTTGCTCAGTCAACTGCTCAAATGCTTGGAAATCAATTGTACTAGGTCAAAAGTCAACTGTGGCTCAAATACAGTCAAACTTCAAGATTTTTGGTCAACATAAACATTTGGAAGTAACATCCATCATTTGATAAAGGTTTTATCATGATTCCTCAAGAAATGCTCTTAACTCATCAAAAGTCAAAAATGGCAAATTAGGGTTTCTATAGGAAAAGTCAACCAAACTTTGACCAGGCATAACTTTCTCATACTTTATCAGAAATTTTTCCTAAAAGGCTCATCTTGAAGAGACTCCAATTGCATATAACTTCTCTTCATCCCTCGAGTTCAATAAATGCCTCAATCAAAAGATATAAGCTCAGACATTACATGTCCTTTCAAAAAGTCAACAAAAACACCTTTTGGGTCAAAGCTCCTTACATGAACATGGAAGATCCATTTGAGATGAAAATAAAAGGTTTGTTTAGAGGAAATCCTAAGATCTCTAAAAAGTCCAAGAACACCCTCATAGGTTTAAAATTGAGAAATATATGCATTGCTAAAGTTGACCAATTTTAGGAAAATGCACAAAAGTTGATGTGAGCAAATTAGACCTTTTGGACTAATGGGCGTGGGTTTTGGATCTCAAACATATCCATGGACTTATTTAAGATATTTAAATCCATTATTTTATTTTTAAGATATTTTTTTTTATTTGAATTTTTATTCATTTAAATCATAATAAATCAAATAAAATAGTGAAATAATGAAATAAAATCCAAAGATTTGTTTTATGATCATATAATGAGTCTAGAATCTGATGAAAAAATCATGATTTCATGCAAGGGTTGATTGGAAAGAAAAGAGCATGTTTTGGCCAAGTTTAGAAACTTAAAATTCCATAGGCAAATCAAATCTTTTCTACATAAATCTCCAAGATTCAGTCCAATTTTGTTGACCTAATGCATCCTAGTATATATGCATAACATTTCCAAACCAGAAGAAGGACGATTGGCCGCATAGAACACACACAAAAAGTTCTAATTTTTTCATAAGAAAGTGGAAATCGGATTGATAGTTGTAGAAGGATTCAAGGAGTTCTAACATTTGCAATCGATTCCTGGGGACATTCTGAAGCTAACAGCATCATTCCCAAGCATCAAAGCACCCAGAATCATCACTTACATCATCATGGTTTGCACCCTGTTTTTTGAAATCGATTTTGATCATACATGCGTTAGAAATAGATTTTAAGTATGCGTTCTTGTTTGTATCAGCATTTAAAACGTATTTGAATGGTTAATTTCCAGTTTTGATGCATATATGATAACCTGCCATTGTTAGGGTTTAAACGTTCATTTTAGGGTTTTCAGATACAGGTACAATTAAGCCATAAGAAGGGTACCATCATGCTCAGAGGATCAAACCCAGTTGATCCATGACCTCGAATTGGATTTATATTGCTTGTATGAGATTTTTGAAATTTGCAGATGATTTAGTGACGAACACTGTCCGTGGGTAAAAGTCCATAAGCTAAGACGACGGAGGAGTGGGGAAGATGAAGGCGTGGCACAGCATGGTTGGACCATTTGAAAATAGCACGCGTTTTTTATTAAATGAAATTTTGGTCATTTTATTTTGATTATATTATTCTGTGCTTGTTTGTATAAGCGAATGACCATTTGGCTCAGATGGTAACAGAAGCGTGCTGGAAGGGAGAGGACCTGGGTCCGAGTCCCAGGTCCAACGTTTTATGTTTTCTAATTTATTTCTTGTAGATCTTGTACATTACACTCCCAGGCGCGCATCATGGGCCAACCACATCATCACCATCAGATTTATCATCCTCAGATCCAGCGTCCCTGGAGACGCTTCCCCATGATGGACCTCTCTTGCGCAACAACACCAGATGACACGCTAATAGTGGGACACCAGTTTCTGGGCTTTGAAAAAAATTCAATAGCCTACCCCAGTCTGGGTTTCACACCCCCTCCCCCCTTCAGGCCCATTTCTCATTTTCTTATTTATTCTTTTTAGCTTTATATTATTTAGTTTATTCATTATTTTATTTTTTCATAAAATTAGAAAATCATCACAAAAAATAGGATTTAGTTTTTTTTAATAAATTAATTTTTTTGGAAAATTAATTAATTTAATTATTTGGACTTATTTCATTAATTAAAATTATATAGAGAATTAAATTAAATCCCACATTTTTTCATAAAAATACAAAAAACATTTTTTATAAACAATTAGATTTTTTAGGGTTTAAAACTTTTTCCCGTCTTAATTTTGCGCGCTATTATTTTTTTCATACGATTTGTTTCTTTTACCACTTATGTAATTACGCCCGGTTTGTAATAGTTAACTAGGGTTTTTGATTTCCACATTTTACTTTTCATTCAGTACTTATGTATCTACACCAAAGCCCTGTAATAGCGTAGGACTTTATTTCTCTCTTTTTCTTTACATGCTTGTATATAATTGTTAGTAACTTAGGCATGCATGACAAGAATCAATTAATCAGTAGATCATTAATTGCAAGATAAACATAACTGAAAAACACATTGTTGCACACATTCACCCTTAGGGTATACCTCACTTGGTTGCCTCGGAAAATAATGGTCATGTCCCTCGAGCGTAGGGATATCTTAGCAAAGACCCTCAATCTAAAAGTCATCATAAAGATCGTAGTCCCTTACAGTCCCTCGAGTTGCCTACAAGAAATGATCTTGTCCCTCGATGTTGCCTATATGATGACAGTCCCTTCGAATGCTAAGATATCCTTACATTATTTCCTTTAATGACCATAGTGTCCCTTTTGATAGTCCCTTAACATTCAACGATAGGGCTACCTACTCACTAATAGTAGGATAGTACTATCTAAAGGGTAGGAGGAAAAGAACATCATTTTTCGAGTTGGTAGATGACTCTTAAAGTACTTGCTCAAACCTGAAATTTTCACACTTACACACTTTCAAAAAATCTTTTCAAAAATGCTTTATCACACTCTTGAGGACTGATACAAGAGTTATCATAAAGCAAACGATGTTCAAAACACACAAACACGAAAACAACTTTTAAAAAAAATGAGCAAGTACTTAAGATCCCGTGGAAAACCACAGATGGAAAGGGTGATAACACCATCCCTTTCCATAATCTACCCCCTTACTCAGAAAATCTCGAAAAAGGTCTTTTTCTGTTCTTTTCACCCTTTCCGTTGTTGGATAAAATAAAAGTCGGTGGTGACTCTTGCTTACCGCGACAATTGCGAACAAAAAATGCAAACCAGTATAACAGTCGGTTATGCCAGTGTATCACAGTACCCTTAGAAGGTAGGCTCATTAACTTTGACCTACGGTTAGTTTACCCTCCCAAAAGGTGGCTTCCTTAAGGGTTTCATGAATAACACCAATGGGAAAAGGCACAAGGGCCTCCCTTAGGTGGAACCTCTTTACGGATTGAAACTTGTAAGTGTTTGTTTGTTGGCATTATTTTTTGGTAAAACCAGATTTGCGAATGTCATGACTGATGTCATAACATTCTGGGATAAAGGTATATTCTGCAGAAGAAATGTTCTACAAGAACTACTCAGTATGAGTGAATATCATGATCATTAAGCTATGATCATATGTACTGAATTCTACCAAAATCAGCGAGCAAGATACATGATGTCATAACCAATGTTAAGACATCCTGTACTGATCAAGTTGTCGTGTAGATTTATTATTCCTGAGAATTTTCAGGAATCTGGTGTGCTTCTCTGAGTTGAAGAATATTGTCCTAATCAGATGCTCACGTGGACATTAGGTTAACCTTGCTTAACCCTAATCTGTTATGATGAAAGCCCAAGACCAAGTCTTTAGGTTAACTTTAGTTAACCCTAGTTATTTTTATGGAAGCCCTAAATGAAGAATAGTCTGCTTATATATTTCTCACGAAGCCTAATGATGAGCAGCACTTTTGACAGAAGATCAATAAGGCATTGTATAGTTGTAACTACTGTGAGCCAAGCAATTATCGTTTTGATAAGTGACTTGGAGTAGGATTTGGTTGTAAGGGTTGTTTATCACTCAAAGCTTTGAAGCACGAGTGTTGTGTCTCTTGATTAAAGCTTTGAAGCAAAATCAAGTGTGTGTATTGAAGAATGTCTTCATAATCTCATTAATCAATAGATTAGTATCACTGCTGTGATTGAGGGGGAGTGA
This sequence comes from Vicia faba, assembly GCA_948472305.1. Lineage (NCBI taxonomy): Eukaryota > Viridiplantae > Streptophyta > Magnoliopsida > Fabales > Fabaceae > Vicia > Vicia faba. Next base: position 919,715,753 of record OX451736.1, on the reverse strand, counting down.
GTAGGAACTCAGGTGTAAGTAGGACTTAGATTGAAGTTGCATTGGGTACGTCTTAAGTGAAGGAGATAAACTGGTTGGTTTATTCCTAAATTAATACCTCTTATAGTGAATTTCCTCCCTAGCTTGGTAGCCCTCAGAGTAGGTGTTGTTACACACTGAACTGGGTTAACAATTGATTGTGTTCTTTACTGTATTTTAAATTACTGTTTGGAGTGTGTACAAGTTTGTCAAATACGGTGTCATAACACTCATTGTGACATTAAGTATCTGTTGCCAGAATTTCAATTGGCATCAGAGCAGGCACCCTGCCTGTCTTTCTGGGTGAGATCTAGGGATATTATTTTCTGGCACTATGGACAAGGAAGGAGGATTTAGGAATAGACCACCTATTCTGGATGGATCAAATTATGACTACTGGAAACCTCGTATGATTTCCTTCTTGAAGTCACTGGACAAAAAGGCTTGGAGAGCTGCTGACAAAGGGTGGAACCATCCCACCATAACTGGGAAAGATGGGACGACTAGTCTGAAACCTGAGGAAGAATGGAGCAAAGAAGAAGATGAGTTAGCCCTGGGTAACTCTAAAACATTAAATGCCTTGTTCAATGGAATTTATATAAACATATTCAGACTAGTACATCAATGTGAACTAGCCAAAGATGTATGGGACACTCTCAAAACCACCCATGAGGGTACATCCAAAGTAAAAATGTCAAGACTTCAGATGCTCACTACCAAATTTGAGAACCTAAGGATGATGGAAGATGAGACCATTCATGGGTTTCACATGAACATCTTGGAAATTGCCAACACCTCAGGAGCATTGGGAGAAAAGATGTCAGAAGAAAAGCTGGTGAGAAAGATTCTCAGATCCTTGCCTAAAAGGTTTGCAATGAAAGTGACTGCTATAGAGGAAGCTCAAGATATCTGCAACTTGAAGGTTGATGAACTCATTGGGTCACTTCAAACTTTTGAGATGGGGATCAGTGACAATGTTGACAAGAAAAACAAGAGCATAGCCCTTGTATCCAATACTGAAGATGAAAGCAAGGAGAGTGATGAAGAGAATATTTTAGAAGCTATAGCTATGCTTGGAAGGCAGTTCAACAAACTCATCAAGAGAATAGACCCAAAGTCAAGGTCAAATGTCAAGAACATTCCCTCTGACATTAGCAGATCCTATGACTCTAGCAGAAGAACTAAGTCTGAAGAAAAGGGAAATTAAAGCAGAGGAATCCAATGCCATGGATGTGAAGGATATGGGCACATTCGAGCTGAATGTCCTACCTTTCTTAAGAAACAAAAGAAAGGAATGTCTGTTACTTGGTCTGATTGTGACTTAGAAAGTAACTCTGAAGAAGAATCTGCTAAACTAGTTAATGCACTATCTGGTATTTGTAACTCTGATAGTGACTCTAGTGATGAGGAAGTGACATTTGAAGAACTTGTTGACTCCTACAAGAAGCTATGTATCAGAAGTGCTGAAGTATGTCAGCAAAATGAGAAATAGAAAAAACTCATAGTGAAGTTGGAGGCTGAGAAGAAGGCAGACACTGCTACTATAAGCCATCTCGAAGGTGAAGTTAAAATGCTGAACTCCAAACTTGATCAGATGACTAAGTTTGTCAAGATGTTGACAAATGGAACTGACAAGTTGGAAGAAATCCTTCAGGCTGGACAAAATGCAGGAAACATGTCTGGTCTAGGATTTGTGGCTGCAAAGAAATCTGTTGTTGACAAGAAGAAGACCAGGCCTGATAAACAAATGTCAAAGCAGATGTCACAACATAGGACTCAACATCAAGAACAGAGAAATATGTAGAAAAAGTATCAAAGATGGAGATGTCATCATTGTGGAAGGTTTGGTCACATAAAGTCATTCTGCTTCAGATTATATGGATATCCTAATCAGACCCCATATGTAAAACCTAAGACTAACAAGGCACCATATACTCAACAGTGGAAGAAAAAGATTGCAACCCTGATAGCTCATACCTCTCTTAGAGTTTCTGCCAAGGAAGACTGGTACTTTGACAGTGGATGCTCTAAACACATGACTGGAATCAAGAATCTGCTGAATGATGTCAAACCTCATACTACTAGTTATGTCACTTTTGGAGATGGTGCTAGAGGAGAAATCAAAGGAGTTGGAAACTTGGACTGCACTGGAGTTCCAAACCTAAATGAAGTGTTGCTGGTAAATGGTTTGACTGCTAATCTCATAAGTATCAGTCAATTATGTGACCTAGGATTCAAGGTCAACTTCACCAAGTCTGGATGTCTTGTAACTAATGAAAAACAAGAAGTTGTAATGAGAGGAGTCAGATCAAAAGACAATTGTTACTTATGGGAGTCTGAGAACACTAACTACTCTTTTGTATGCTCTATAGCCAAAGAAGAAAAGGAAGTGAAACTGTGGCACCAAAAACTTGGTCATTTACATCTAAGAGGGATGAAAAAAAATCATATCCATGGAGGCAGTCAGAGGGATTCCAAGGCTTCAGATTGATGAAGGGAGAGTCTGTGGTGAATGTCAGGTTGAAAAGCAAACTAGAATGTCACATCCAAAGACAAGACACTTGACCACCTCTAAGGTGCTAGAACTTCTACATATGGATCTGATGGGTCCAATGCAGGTGGAAAGTCTTGGTGGAAAGAGATATGCCTATGTTGTTGTGGATGATTTTTCCAGATTCACCTAGATAAACTTCATTAGGGAAAAGTCTGATATATTTGATGTATTTAAGGAATTGTGCAAAAGAATTCAAAGAGAAAAAGAAGGATGCATTGTCAGAATCAGAAGTGATCATGGTAAGGAATTTGAAAATAGTAAGTTTGATGAGTTATGTTCCTAAGAAGGAATCAATCATGAGTTATCTTCACCTATAACTCCTCAACAAAATGGAGTTGTGGAAAGGAAAAATAGGACTATACAGGAATCTGCCAGAGCAATGATACATGCCAAAAGGCTTCCTATTCATTTTTGGGCTGAAGCTATGAATACAGCCTGTTATGTCCATAACAGGGTCACCTTGAGAAAGGGAACATCATCCACCATTTATGAACTATGGAAAGGAAGAAAGCCTACAATGAAGTACTTCCATGTCTTTGGGAGCAAATGCTATATTCTGACAGATCGTGAACAAAGGAGAAAGATGGACCCTAAAAGTGATGAAGGAATATTCCTAGGATACTTTACCAACAACAGAGCATATAGGGTATTCAATTCCAGGACCAAAGTTATGATGGAGTCTATAAATGTCATAGTTGATGATCACCATGAGGAAACAAATGTCCCATATGATGTTGAGACATTCTTTGAGACTTCAACATAAGTGTCTAAAAAGGATGATGTGCCTAATCCTACTCCATCAGAGTCTGAATCAAAGGAAGCTAACAAAGATCCTTCCATCAGAATTCAGAAAGATCATCCTAAGGAACTCATCATAGGAGATACTAAAAGTGGAGTCATTACAAGATCTAGATAAATCATCACAAGCTCTTGTTTTGTGTCTAAGATTGAACCAAAAAATGTTAAAGAGGCTTTGACTGATGAATACTGGATTGGAGCAATGCAAGATGAATTGAACCAATTCAAGCAACATGAAGTATGGGAGTTAGTTCCTAGACCAGAAGGAACAAACATCATTGGCACAAAGTGGATCTACAAGAACAAATCAGATGCTGAAGGAGTTGTCACCAGGAATAAGGCAAGGCTTGTTGCTCAAGGATACACTCAAGTTAAAGGGGTTGATTTTGATGAGACTTTTGCTCCTGTAGCCAGACTGGAATCAATCAGACTTCTATCGGGAGTTGCTTGTCTCCTTAAGTTCAAGCTATTTCAGATGGATGTGAAGAGTGCCTTCCTAAATGGGTACTTAAATGAGGAAGTATATGTGGAACAGCCTAAAGGATTTGTGGATCAAAACTGTCCTGATCATGTCTACAAATTGAGGAAAGCTTTATATGGTCTAAAACAAGCTCCTAGAGCTTGGTATGATAGGTTGACAAAGTTCCTCACTGACAAAGGATACAGGAAAGGAGGTTTGGATAAAACTCTTTTTGTCAAGAATGAAGGAGGAAAGATAATGGTAGCTCAAATTTATGTTGATGACATAGTGTTTGGAGGAATTTCAGATAAAATGGTTAAACATTTTGCTAACCAGATGCAAGCTGAATTTGAAATGAGCCTCATGGGAGAATTAACCTACTTTCTTGGACTGCAAGTCACACAGATGGAAGACTCAATTTTTCTGTCTCAAAGCAAGTATGCAAAGAATATTGTCAAGAAGTTTGGAATGGAGAATGCCAGTCATAAAAGGACTCCTGCACCTACTCATTTAAAGTTGTCCAAAGACACAAGTGGGGAAAATGTGGATCAAAGCTTGTATAGAAGCATGATAGGAAGTTTGCTATACTTAACAGCCAGCAGACCTGACATTGCCTTTGCAGTTGGAGTATGTGCAAGATGCCAGGCTGAACCCAAAGTAAGTCACATCAACCAGGTGAAAAGAATTTTGAAGTATGTGAGTGGAACTTACAATTATGGCATGCTGTACTCTCATGGATGTGAACCAATTATGTCTAGTTACTATGATGCTGATTGGGCTGGTAATGCTGATGATAGAAAGAGCACCTATGGAGGATGCTTCTTTTTGGGAAATAATCTTGTCTCTTGGTTCAGCAAGAAACAAAACTGTGTGTCTCTATCTACTGCTGAAGCTGAATACATAGCAGCTGGTAGCAACTGTTCTCAAATGATCTGGATGAAACAGATGATGACTGAGTATAATGTCACACAAGATGTCATGACATTATACCGTGACAATTTGAGTACTATTAACATATCCAAGAATCCTATACAGCACAACAAGACTAAGCATATTGACATTAGACATCACTTCATCAGAGATCTTGTGGAGGAGAAGGTGATTAAGCTGGAACATGTTGCCATTGAACTACAACTGGCTGAGATTTTTACCAAGGCACTTGATGCTAGTCTGTTTGAAAATTTAAGGGGCAAGCTGAGTATTTGCCAATATGAAGATATGTAGCAATTAATTTTGCTTAAAACAAGGGTTGAAAGAGATATCTTAATCGAGTCTATTCTGATTGGGCTAATCATTTGTTTCCCTCTTTCTTTCCAAAAGTTTAAGAAGAGGAATAGACATATTTTTATCTCTCTCTTCTCATTTTGCTGCACCACTCTCCATTCCCTCCAACGAAGATTTCAAACTCGCTGTCACTTGTTTTCTCAATCCCTCGAGATGTCTCAACAATCTGTGTCATCATCTTCATCAAAGGAAACTGCATCTTCCTCACGCACTGACACCGAACCTAGGGCAATCGTAAACTGCATGGATGCTGATGTTCTTGAGATAACTCCACTTCGTGAAATGGAAGCTGATCCTACTAAGGTCAAGAAACTGTGAACTAGACATGCAAGAAGATCACAAGCTTCTCCATCTGGTAAATCTTCTCAACCATCATCTTTTGTTCCTCCAGAGATAGTTAATAGGGAAGGTTCTGCTTATGTGCATCAAGCTATTGCCAGACTAGTCACTAGGATTCTTAATGAGAATCACTCTGTTCCTGGCATATCTGTACCATTGAACCAAGAAAATGCTAGCCCTAATGTAGAAAGGGATCCCAATGTCACTCAAAATGTTGAGATACCTGATGACAACATTGAGAAATCTCCAGAAAAACCTGATGATCACTAGACCCCTACTGACAAGGCTGTTGAACCTCCTGTCATTGATGTTGATGAAGAATTCTCTGACAATGATTTAATTGCCAATATCAACCCTAGTATAGCTAGAAGGATGATGAGTAGAAAAGAGAAGCAGAATGCTGCCCAAAGCCCCTTCAAAGAAAAGGCTACTGAAGTTGTTCATGAGAAGGCGAGGCCTTAGAACAAGGCTGAGAAGGATCAAAAAGCTGGAACTTCGAAAGGGAAGGGTAAGGTAAAAGCTAGGGTATCTGTTGGTAGTCTCTCAAAACCCTTGAGACAACCTATAGCCAAGAAAAGAAAGGCTCCTGAACCCTCTGAATCTGATGAGGAATCAGACTTTGATTTTGATGTTGAGAGCAATCTTCCAGACATTCATCTCAGGAAGAAACCCTCTTCTAGAAGACTGCCTAAGGTTCCTGAAGTTGCCATTGACAACATCTCCTTTCACCATCCAGAAAATGCAACCAGGTGGAAGTATGTGTTTCTGAAAAGGATTGCCTTGGAGAGGGAGCTGAACAGAAGTGCTCTTGAGTGTAAGGAAGTCATGGATCTAATCAAAGCTGCTGGCCTGATGAAAAAAGTGGTCAAGTTTTCCAACTGCTATGAGATTCTTGTCAAATAATTCATAGTAAATTTGTCTGGTTGTTGTGCTGATGGAAAGTCAACTGATTTTAAGAGTGTTTATGTGAGAGGAAGGAAGGTAAATTTCTCTCCTACTGTGATAAACAAATACCTAGGAAGGCCTGATGATGCTCATCCTGAGCTTGAAGTTACTGACAACCAGGTTTGTCAAACCATCACTGCCAAGCAAGTCAAGCACTGGACCTTGAAAGGGAAGCTAACTGCAAGCAAGCTGAGTATGAAGTTTGCCATACTGCACAAAATTGGTGCAGCTAACTGGGTTCCCACCAACCACAAATCCACAATTTCCACAGGTTTGGGAAGATTTATCTATGTTGTTGGAACCAAAACAAACTTTGATTATGGCAACTACATCTTTGATTAAACATTGAAACATGCTGAGAGTTGTACTATTAAAGGCCCCATTGCTTTTCCCTCTCTCCTATGTGGTATAATCATTGATCAGTATCCTGATATCCTGGTTGAAAAAGACTTTGTGTGCAAAAGAGCCCCTGCACTTGGATTTCACTATAAGCTGTTTTAGGGAACACATATCCCTGACATTGTTATGACATCTGCTGAGACATCAAAAGTCAAAGCTCATTCCAAGAAAGCTGATGTTATCGCTGTTCTAAAAGAAACCTGCAGAGAGCTTGATGTAAGAAAAAGGACTCTTGAAGAGCTGATTGCTAGTCTGGAACAGGAGGAGAATGAAGAACAAATGAGGGAAGAGGATGCTGATGAAGAACAACATGATGGTTCTGCAAGAAGCTCACCAGAAAATGCTGCTGAAAATAGTGCTTCCTCAGGGGATGGCAGTACCTGAAGGTCTGTATTTGCTAAGTTGAAAAGATTGATGCTGGAACCTGTTGCTGCTATTTGATATCTTCTCTTTGTTTCTGTGTTTTTTGAATTTCCTTTGGGATGACTGTATAACTTAAAGTACTAGTACCTTTGGCCTCTTTATGGCTAAAAAGGGGGAGAAGAAATTGTGGTAATTTTGGTAGAATTAGATATTGGTAGTTGTTATTAAAAAAATTCTGCTGCATTCTAATCTCTGATTGTTTAGGGGTTTTAGCCAAAAATTTGCCAAAGGGGGAGTTTGTAAGTGTTTGTTTGTTGGCATTATTTTTTGGTAAAACCAGATTTGTGAATGTCATGACTGATGTCATAACATTCTGGGATAAAGGTACATTCTGCAGAAGAAATGTTCTACAGGAACTACTCAGTATGAGTGAATATCATGATCATTAAGCTATGATCATATGTACTGAATTCTACCAAAATCAGTGAGCAAGATACATGATGTCATAACTAATGTTAAGATATCCTGTACTGATCAAGTTGTCGTGCAGATTTATTATTCCTGAGAATTTTCAAGAATTTGGTGTGCTTCTCTGAGTTGAAGAATATTGTCCAGATCAGATGCTCACGTGGACATTAGGTTAACCTTGCTTAACCCTAATCTGTTATGATGAAAGCCCAAGACCAAGTATTTAGGTTAACTTTAGTTAACCCTAGCTATTTTTATGGAAGCCCTAAATGAAGAATAGTCTGCTTATATATTTCTCACGAAGCCTAATTGTGAGCAGCACTTTTGACAGAAGATCAATAAGGCATTGTATAGTTATAACTACTGTGAGCCAAGCAATTATCGTTTTGATAAGTGACTTGGAGTAGGATTTGGTTGTAAGGGTTGTTTATCACTCAAAGCTTTGAAGCACGAGTGTTGTGTCTCTTGATTAAAGCTTTGAAGCAAAATCAAGTGTGTGTATTGAAGAATGTCTTCATAATCTCATTAATCAATAAATTAGTATCACTGCTGTGATTGAGGGGGAGTGAGTAGGAACTCAGGTTTAAGTAGGACTTAGATTGAAGTTGCATTGGGTAGGTATTAAGTGAAGGAGATAAACTGGTTGGTTTATTCCTAAATTAATACCTCTTATAGTGAATTTCCTCCCTGGCTTGGTATCCCTCAGAGTAGGTGTTGTTACACACTGAACTGGGTTAACAATTGATAGTGTTCTTTACTGTATTTTAAATTACTGTTTGGAATGTGTACAAGTTTTTCAGATACCGTGTCATAACATTTACTGTAACATTAAGTATTTGTTGCCAGAATTTCAAAACTTTCATCTCAAAGTCGTGAGAGGTCTCGTCATGAGATTTTTGGGTTAATGTCATTACAAAGAGTCATGGGTGACTGTGATACGGTGGTAGAACCGACTGTTTAATACTAGTTTGCGTTTTTTGTTTGCAAATGTCGCGGTAAGCAAGAGTCGCCACTGACTTTTCTTTTATCCAACAAAGGAAAGGGTGAAAAGAACAGAAAAAGACCTTTTTTGAGGTTTTCTGAGTAGGGGGTAGATTATGGAATGGCAAGGTGTTAGCACCCTTTCCATCTGTGGTTTTTCACGGGCTCTTAGGTACTTGCTCATTTTTTAAAATTGTTTGTGTGTTTGTGGTTTTGAAAGTTTTTGTTTGCTTTATGGTAACTCTTGTATCAGTCCTCAAGAGTGTGATAAAGCATTTTTGGAAAGATTTTTTTGAAAGTGTGTAAGTGTGAAAATTTCAGGTTTGAGCAAGTACTTAAGAACAGTCTACCTACTCGAAAAAGGATGTTCTTTTCCTCCTTTCCTTTAGATAGTGCTATCCTAATTTTAGTGAGTAGGTAGCCCTATCGTCAGATGTTGAGGGACAATCGAAGGGACGTTTTACAATCACGAAGGTAACTTGTGGAGACGCTTTAGAAATTTTCTTTTAGGGACTAGATCATTTACCGAAAGGCAACTGTAGGGTCATCGAGGGACTATGATCTTTTTTGATTTATGGGTCTTTACTAAAGTGTTCCTGCCTCCTGACTGTTTTATTTAAAGGCAACCAAAGTGGGAGATACCTTAGAGGTGCGCATGTGCAAGTGTGTTGAGATTCAGCTATTTATCTTGCATTATTAAGTTTGCTATTGTTTTAATTTTCAGTCTTATCATGCACGCCTAGTTACTAACAGTTAATATTTACAGAATTTTAAAGTGCAAAAACTTAAATCCTAGGCTATTACAACGCTTTGGGACAATTACATAAAAAGTGCAAGAAAATAAAATACAGAATTTTAAATCTAGACTATTACATCCCATAATCAGTTACATTATTTATCTAGAATGCGAGAATAAAAATAACGCGCGCGAAATAAAAATTACGTCTAAAAATCCTAAGAAAAATTCTAAGTAAACAAGAAAAATATTTTTGGTTTTATTTTTATTTATTTCAAGAAAAATAATTAAACTAAATCTAAATTTAATTTAAGAAAATAAGTATTGAATGAAATTCATCTAATTCTAATATTTTTGCATTTTTTATTAAGAAAACATTTGAAACATAAATTAAATCCTAAATTCTAGTTCATTTTAAATTAAGAAATTAGTTAAAATTTAATTAATTAATTAATTAATTAAAGCATTTCATTATTTTAATTAAAAAAAGTCTAAGCCTAATTTTTTTGTGATTTTTTTTATTATTTGCTTAATTAAGTAAAGAAGATAAAAGAAATTAAAACATTACAAAAAAAATAGATGGGCTTGAGATAGTAAAAAAAAGTGGGGGTGTGGTTGTTGAATTTGCTGGCCCATGAAGGGAGAGACCTAGATTTGCTTCTGGATCCAATGTGGATTGGTATTGATGACACATGGTGAGCCCGCAAATGGAGTGCGCTAGATCTGATCAGATGGACATTTGATGGCACATGTATGATGGTGTATAATGTACATCTAGCTACGAGGAGCATCGTATCTGCATGAAACAAGTTAGAAAATATAAAAATGGAGCTTACTGAGGTGTTTTGTGATGTTTCAGAGCTTGGTAATGATTGCAAAAGCTTCAGGGAGCCTCCAGGAATGTATTTGGATCTTTTGTTTGGACTGAGAAAGGTTGGAACCTAAAATGCGAATTTTTACAACTTTGATAATTTTTGCAAAATTTGTAGAGCTTTTACAGGCTGTATCTCATATCTTAAAGCTTTCTAATGTGTCCTTTATGTAGAGAGGATGGAGGAGACAAGAGAACAAAGGTAATAACAACCATAAACATGTGTTTTTAAAGCCGTGACTGATGTTTTGTAACTTTGCCAAAGACATGAAATATTGTCATTTTTTGAATTTGAATGAATGTGATACTTTTGTACGAAATTTTATTGGCCTAGACTATCCAAAACATCAACCCAAAGCTCAAAGCCCATTTCTAATTATTTTATACATTTTATTTTATATTTATTTGAAATAAATTAAAATAAATATGAATAAAATAGTTAGCAAATGCAAGGCATGGAAAGAATAATTTTAGAGGTCCTCTATAAACTTAGGAAGATGCTTGAAGTCTAAGAAATTGAGCCCTTGCCTTAAAACTTCAAATTTGCTTAATGCATAATTCTTGAACATTCCCAAATTTTTCCAACTTGGGAAAACCATAACTTGCTCAATATTTATCTCATGATGATGATATTGGACTTTTTAGAAAGCCTACGATGTCTACTTAAATCCCCCCTTTTATCAATTTTTCATTTGAAGATTTTATCTTGATGTAAGAGGTCTTGGCAAAAAGTGGCTTTTGTTGACTTTCTAAAAATGACATGTAATGTATGAGCTTGTATCTTTCAAATGGTGCATTTCTTGGACTTGAGGGATGAAGAGAAGTTATAGGTAATGATATTATCTTCAATATAAGCTTTGGTTGGGGGAAAATGGATGAAGTATGTGAAAGTTATGCCTGGTTAAAATTCAGTTGACTTTTCCCATAGAAACCCCAATTTGCCATTTTTGACTTTTTATGAATTAGGAGCATTTCTTGAGGAATCATGATCAACCCTTGATCAAATAATGGATATCACTTCAAAATGTTGATTTTGACCAAAAATCTTGAAGTTTGACTCTACATGGGCCACAGTTAACTTTTGACCTAGCACAATTGATTTTCCAATACTTGAGCAATTGACTGAGCAAACTTATTGAGAAAGGCATGAAACTTGGCATGGATGATCTTGAAGACATATTAGGACCATGTAAAGGATTTTGGACCTTTGGAGCTCAACCATCTTGATGAAAATTGAAACCCTAGTTGGGGGTTCATTGCCTTATGAGGAGAACTGTCTGGTCAATTCTTGGTTAACCTTGAGCAATTGAGAACCTCTAGGAGTATGTCTTGAGTGCAATGAGAGGGAAAATTTTGGGGTGCAACAGCTTCCCCTGTTCATTCTTCTTATACCTGAGGATGTAGATTGGCTAGTCTGCCTTTCGTGATCTGAAGGTGGAAGATGATTGAACACTAGAGTGCCCAGAAATTTGCACTCGCCCGAAGTGAGACTGTTGGTGAATAATATCGGGAATGGGCTTAAAGATGCCATTTGGAAAAGATGACAGAAGACTGTCCGAGATGGTCTTAAAGATGCCATCCAAGGAATATGAAGGAGAGTCGTCAGAGATGGGCTTACAGATGCCATCCAAAATAGATGTTGACTTCATAAGAAGTCTCTTTGTGGGGATTCATGTTCCTGCTTTCCAAGGAGGAGTCCGCTGGGGAATGTTTTTTAGGGGAATAGAGCCTAGGAGCTTCGTTTGTCCATTACTCTACTGGGGAGTCATCCCTTGACTGAAGAGACGAAAGTGAACTGCTATCTGGTCAAGATCCAGGCTTCGCAGTGACTTGCCGAGGATGATAAGGATGATTGTTATCTGGTCGTATTCCAAGCTTCACAACGACTTACTGGGGAAATGAGATTAAAATGTTGTCTGGTCATACTCTAGCTTTGTAGTTTCTCAAACTGGAATAAAAAATAGAAAAACCTTAGTGTCGATTTAACTGAAATAGAGAAAGGATCTACCGAAAAAGAATCGGTAACAAATCAATGGCTGATTCAAACTGAACCAGCAAAGGTCTTGATTTACCTTTGACTGGATAAGAATCAGAAAAATCTTAGTGTCGTTTTAACTGAACCAGTAAAGGATCTACTGGAAAAGAATCAGTAACAAATCAATGGTCGATTTGAACTGAACCAGCAGAGGTCTTGATTTATCATTGATTGGATAAGAATCAGAAAAATCTTAGTGTCAATTTAACTGAACCCAAAAAAGGTCTATCGGAAAAGAATCATTAACAAATTAATGGTCGATTCAAATTGAAACAGTAGAGGTCTTGATTTATCTTTGACAGGATAAGAATCAGAAAAAGCATAGTGTCGATTTAACTGAACCAGAAAAAGGTCTACTGGAAAAGAATCAGTAACCAATCAATGGTCGATTAGAACTGAACCAACAGAGGTCTTGCTTTATCTTTGACTGGATAAGAATCATAAAAATCTTAGTGTCGATTTAACTGAACCAGAAAAAGGTCTACTGGAAAAGAATCAGTAACAAATTATGGTTGATTCGAACTGAACCAGCAGAGGTCTTGGTTTATCTTTGACTAGATAAGAATCAGAAAAATCTTATTATCGATTTAACTGAACTAGAATAAGGTCTACCGGAAAAGAATCAGTAACAAATCAATGGTCGATTCAAACTGAACCAGTAGAGGTCTTGATTTATCTATGACATGATAAGAATCAGAAAAATCATAGTGTCGATTTAACTGAACCAGAAAAAGGTCTACTGGAAAAGAATCAGTAACAAATCAATGGTAAATTCAAACTGAACCAGCAGAGGTCTTGGTTTATCTTTGACTGAATAAGAATCAGAAAAATCTTAGTGTCAACTTAACTGAACCGAAAAAAGGTCTTGGATTATCTTCAACTGGAATAGGAATTAGAGAGAACTTAGTATCGATCTAACTGAACCAGAGGAAAATCTTGAATTAACTTTGACTGGATAAGAATCAGATAAATCATAGTGTCGATTTAAATGAACCAGAAAAAAGTCTCGGATCATCTTCAACGGGAATAGAAATCAGAGAGATCTTAGTGTCGATCTAACTGAACCAGAGAAGGTCTTGAATTAACTTTGACAGGAATGGAAATCAGAAGAATCTTAGGATCGATTCAACTGAACCAGACAAAAGTCTTGGATATCTTAAACTGGAATAGGAATCAAAGAGACCTTAATGTCGATCTGACTGAACCAAAGAAGGTCTTTAATTAACTTTGACTAGAATGGAAATCAGAAAAATCTTAGGATTGCTTCAACTGAACCAGACAAAAGTCTTGGAATATCTTCAACTGGAATAGGAATCTGAGAGATCTTAGTGTCGATCTGAATGAACCAGTGAAGGTCTTTAATTAAATTTGAATAGAATGGAAATCAGAAGAATCTTAGTGTTGTACCCCAAAATTTGCCCTCCCATATTCTTCAAGATTTGCAAAGAGCATGCTTCAAAATCTCCCCAAGGGTTGCACAGGTCAAGGGCCTCCTAACAGTCAAAAACTAGGGTTTTGGTTCTGGCAAAGAAATTGAAGTTTCCAAGGGTCCAATCAAGTCCCATATGCCTACAAACATGGTCAAGCATTCATATGCCAAGTTTCAAGACTTACAACACAAAATTGCACAATCAAAAACCCTAATTGCTCAATAGTCAACTGCAGGGGCAAAATGGTCATTTGACAGTCAAAAGTTCAAATTTTTGGTCAACATCTTATTTTTAAGCCACAAACATCATTTGATCAATTCTTGATCATGATTCTCAAAGCATGGCTCAAAAAGTCTCAAGATGCAAAAGTTTCCATATTTGGACAGTTGAAAAAGTCAACTGTAATTTGACCAAGGCATAACTTCCACATGGTTTATCAGAAAAATTCCATCCAAAGCTCATTTTTAAGAGAAAGACATTTCCTACAACTCCTCTTCACACTTCAAGTCCAAGAAATGCTCTCACAAAAAGTTATCAATTTCAACATTATAGGTCATTTTCAAAAGTCAACAAAAAGGCACTTTAAGTCAAAGACCATAACGTGATATTGGTAAATCAAAATGACATGGGACCAAAGGCATTGGTTAGAGGACTTCAAGACCTTTCCAAAATGTCAAAGAACATGATTAAATCGTAAAAATTGAGCAATATATGCCTTGTGGAAGTTGGGAAATATTTGGGAATTTTGAAAAGTCAACTTTACTTCAAATGCCTCAAAATTGCTAATGGGCCACATTTTCTTCCAAGAATCATTATCCAAAGGCTATGCACGACCATTTGGCCCAAGGGGAGTTATTTCATCATTTTTTATTATTTATTTGAATTTTTAATCACCATTAATTCATTTAATTAAATAAAATATGAAAAAAATACTCATCCATGCTTTTCAAATCTTTTTGTGCATAGAATACCTTCAAGATTTCGTGCACTATTCAATATGGAAAGAATCAAGGTGATTGGCAATGATTGGCATATTCTTCACATGAAAAAGATTGGAAAAAGATACCATGAAAATCAAATCTCAAAAGCATTGATTACCAAGGTTTTGGACATGTTTTTCAACCCTAATCCATTGGCATACATATACTGATCATAACCCTAATGCTCACGACCAGAAAGCTGCGCCTAAGAATCAAAACCAACTTTGCATTTTTCATCAAATTTTTCAAAACTGAAAACGATATTGCAGGGAGTTTCAAAGCTTCTAACCAATTTCAATAGCTTGCCAAGGCTTCAAGGAACCTAACTGCATCCTTTTCCAATCCCTACACATCAAGAATTGGTATATAGAGCTCAAAATTTCTCATACTTTATGCATAATCGTATTTCAATTTTTGGGCATTTTCCATACAGTTTAATTGTTGTTTTGTACTAATATGGACCTTCTGAGTCTATTGACATTGTTTAATTGAGTTTTCATAGCCTATATGCAAAGTTACCATTGAAGCTTGCTAGGGTTTCAGAGCTGCAAAATTAGGGGTTTCCTCTTTAGGAAAAATCAGACCACGAGACTCACGCCATTGAAACCAGAAGCTCATGACTAATCGATTCCATACCTCGCGATCAATTTATGATCAACAGGGTTCTATTCGCTATTTTTGTATGCATCATTTAGTGGGGGTTTAAAACCCCCGCTATCCAATTTGTTTTTTCAGGCAAAATAAAGAACAGAGGAAGAAGACGCTTATGTGTCATGACGTGAAAGGGCAGTTCAAAGTTGGCGCGCGTTTTATTGATTCAGACCACTAATTCTTGTTTTTTCTTATAATAATTGCATTCCATTAATATTACAAAGAAAGCGCTTGGCACAGTTGGTTGATGCGTTGTCCAATAGGTACTGGGACCTGGGTTCGATTCCCAGGTCCCCTCCCTTTCTCAATATATTTTGTTTTAACCAGATTCCATGCAGCTTCTCACCAAAAGACTACCATGCACTCTACGCTCCAGCATGCCACATGTCCCACAACATCCATCCAGTGGCCAGGATCCAAGGTCCAGGGAGCACCCTAGTCAACGCATACGCACATGGTCAGAAAATTCAAACGAGGCCTCAATGTAATGGGCCAAATTGCTGCAATCAAAACCTCCAAAATTGGGGTCAACACCCCCCATCTGTTTGTATTTTCTCTCTCACTTTTATTTTCTTTTATTTATTCCTCTTAATTAATTGTTTTATTTAATTCATAAACTAATAATTTTACAACATAAAAAAAATAATAAAAAAAATCAGAAAGACAAAATATATAAATATATTTTATTTAAATATTTTTATAAATAAATTTTATTAATTGATTTAGTTTTAATTCTAGGTTTAATTTCAATGATTTTTTTCTTAATAAACTAAAAAATTGTAGAATTAGGGTTTTATACTCTTATATGTTTTTCTTTTCTTTTATCATTATTAAATATTAATTATTTTTTGTAAATAAATGGCCATGTAAATAATTAATATAAATTAGGTCAAACTTGAATATTTTCTTAATAAATTAAAAATAGTTAGAATTAGGATTAATTAACTTTTCTTTTTAATTCCAATTTAATTTTCTTACTAAAAATCCATAAATACAAAAAAATCAAAAATAATTTCTTTTTCTCATTTAACTTAATTAATTTATTCATTGCAATTTAATTTCCTTAAAAGGGTCCAACGCCCTCGCATTCCCGACTTTACTTCTTCTCGCATTTTATTTTTATCTTTTCTTATGAATTTCATGTAATTACCCCAAATCCGTGTAATAGACTAATTAGATATTTATCTTTCCGCTTTATTTTATTTCAAATCGGGTCTTGGATTAATTTGGCGATGTAGACCCGCGCCTTTGTAATAGCGTAGGACCTTTTTAATTCCGCATCTTTTTAAACTGTTAATAATTTGCATGAAAGAATGAATGCTAAAAATAAAAGCAACGCGTAGATCACTAATGCATGACAAGACAAAAATATCTGAAAACGACACACAAATCACACACCACCCCTAGGGTACGTCTCAATGTTGCCTTGCCCCTCGAAAGGTGGTCGTCGAGTAGAGGATGTTTTAGTAAGTCCTCATGTCCATGAACATGGCATGAGGGTAGCTTCTAAGGTGTCTTCCTATTGCTCTGGTGACCACCATGTCCCGAACCCTCGAATTGACCCGAACACCTCCAACGGTGGTGCTACCTACCTCTCAATGGTGGGATGGCACTACTTCAAGGACATTTACACAGACGAATTCCTTAGGGTAGGTAGAGAACTCGTAGATACTTGCTCTAATTTCAAAACAAATCAAAAAATACTTTTCACACCGACACCTTTTCAAAAAGCTTTCGAAAGCAACTTTTCAAACACTCTTGAGGACTGATACAAGAGTCGAACTGAAATTTTCAAAGAAACTTTTTTAAAACCCACAGTTGAAAAGAAAACAAACCATTTTGAAAACACAAATGAGCAAGTATCTAAGAGCCCATGGATAACCATGGATAGAAAGGGTGCTAACACCTTCCCTTTCTATAATCTACCTCCCGAACCGAGAGCAATCTCTATAAGGAATTTTTCTGTTCTTTTGTCCTTTCCATTTGGAGAAAATAAAAGACGGTGGCGACTCTTGCTTCTGCGACATTTCGCGAACCAGCGTTAAACAGTCAGTTCCAGATCCACCGATCACAGAACTGGCGACTCTGCTGGGGACTTAACTTAAAGTGAGGTGTACCTTAGGACTAAGATCACTTGTGTTTTCAATTGTCTGATTTGCTTGCTTTATTATTGTGGGCCTGTCTTGGGAGTTCTATAGATCCTAACCCGGATCTGGGTAATACCTTCTTAGAAAGTAGCAACAAGGTTGTGAGGGAACTGTGCGGGGTATACCCACATGGTTGAAGCAGTCTGCTACGTTGATGTGGCACTTTGGTGTGTACCGGTAACCCTTGAGTTCAGTCAAGGAGAGTACGGGGCCTCCGCGTGGTGTCGTGAAGCATCAACTGACCTTAGGAACCTTAATTGAACTATCTTGGCCTCTTTAGGGTAGTGAGATAACTGACTTGGGTGCAGTCCGAGGTTGGTTGATACTCGATACTACACTCAATTGAGGGTTGCTTTCCTGGAATATTTCGGTCGCCAGTTCAGTGGCTAAATCGAAACGATGAACAATGAAAGCAATCCCGTGATATTGGGACCCTTAGAACCCGGTTACTTCTAATAGGACAGGTTGAGCCCACCAACTTCAAGAGGGTAATACCCAAACCCCATGCTGGCCTAAACTCTAAGGGCTTGTCTTGTGTGACTTGTGTGCCTTACATGTTTGCCTTTGTAAATATCTGTGGTGTGTTTAATCATAGCATCATGACATCATCCAGCATCATATGCATTGACTAACCATTGCAGGGGTTCGAATCTTCATCTTTGTTCTTGTTTTGTAGGACATGGAAACTGTTCGCAGAAAGACAATTCAAATCAGCCTTGTAAGGATCCCTCCTCAGCTTAAGGAGCTTATATCCAGGATTCCCAAGAGCTCTTCATTCAGTGAAAGACATGGAAGACTCATCAGCTTGGTCAACACCAACATTGAGGAAGATATGATAAAGGTCTTGTTCCAGTTCTTTGACCCTCTGCATCACTGTTTCACTTTCCTGGATTATCAGCTGGTACCTACATTGGAGGAGTTCTCCCGGCTTCTGAAGATCCCTATCCTTGATCAACTACCCTACAACGGTACGGAAAAGGAACCCAAGCTTGAAGAGATTGCTAAAGCCTTACACCTACAATCATCTGACCTCAAGGGACATTGGGAAGTTAGAAGTGGTATCAAAGGGTTCTTAGCCAGGTTTCTGTTTGAAAAGGCCCATGAATGTTGGAACTCCCTTGACTTACAAGCTTTTGAAGAAGTTGTGGCCCTCCTTGTCCATGGTTTGGTGTTGTTCCCTAACCCAGATCAGCTTATAGATATCAGCGTTGTCCAGATCTTCATGTCCATGAATCCTATACCTACGTTACTGGGGGACATCCTTCACTCATGTTACACTCGAACCATGAGAAAAAGAGGTGTCCTTATATGCTGCACTCCTCTCCTGGGAAGGTGGTTTATTTCGCACCTTCCACAATCAGCTTTGAAGAACGAGCGGGGTTTGAAGTGGTCACAACGGTTGATGACTCTTACACATGCAGATATACATTGGTGCCCTCGGTCCAGAGAGGATGTCACTATCATTGATCGTTGCGGGGAGTACCCTAATGTTCCTTTACTTGGAATCAGAGGAGGTATTACTTACAACCCATGCCTGGCTTGGAGACAGTTTGGTTATGCTCGGAGGGATGGCCCTCATGATATGTTAATTCCTGACATAGTTTTTGACTTCGACAATGATGAACAAGGACTTCGCCAGAGATTTATCAGAGCTTGGAGGATGCCAAGTAGGATAGACAGCAAGACACTGGGGCACAAGAATTCCATCCCATTGGAACCTTATCTCAAGTGGGTACGAGCCCGCTCCCAGAAGTTAATAATGCCTTATCCTCATGTGCTCCCTGTGATCAAAGAGCCAGTCTTGGAAGGAGAGGTGTCCTACACCATTCAACATCCTGACATGCCCACGTCCTGGGAAGAGATGCAGAAGAGCTGGATCCAGCTTAAGGAAGAACGGAATTCTCTTGAGACCAGTCTACATGCTAGTGAAAAGAAGGTCTTGGAGCTCACCCGCCTATTGCATGAGGAGAGGAATCTCAACACCTACATAGCTCCAAAGAGGATGCGTAGTGTCTTTTGGGATTGATTTGCTTTGTAATATGTGCCCATGAGGCTTTGATGTACTGAACAATTATTTCCTTAATGATAACGTGTGTTCCCTTTTTTGTCTACAACAAATTTGAACTTTCGAACCCTTGAATGCATTGCATAAACACACATCATTCATCATGTGCATAGAAGGTTTTCTTCTTTTCAGGTTGCTTACTGTTCTTCGCTGTTTATTTCAGCATCATGAATCCTGACTCATCCTCAACCGAGATGTCTATCAAGGCTCTTCAGGCGCAGAACGCGCAATTTCAGGAAATGATCATGGGTTTGGCTCAAGGCCAAGAAGAGCTGAAGGCTTTGCTCCTGAAGAAGGAGAAGAAGAAGAAGAAGAAAACTGTTCTTTTCAACTCGGGCCGAAGGTTTGGCAACACTCTGTAGAATGAAGAGGCTGGTTCTTCTATAGGTAAGAGGAGTCCCCAAGGGGGAAAAGGTCCTAGTCCGGTAGTCTCTGACAACGAGACAGACTTTAATGAGGAACAGTATCCTCCAGCTGAAGACCGGTATAAGCAGTTGGAAGACAGACTGAATGCTATGGAGATCCAACAAGTGCCTGGGCTGGATTTTGGAGACTTGGGCTTATCTACTGGTGTGATTATTCCTCACAAGTTTAAGGCACCATCCTTCACCAAGTATGACGGGGCGTCTTGTCCCAAGCTACACCTCAGATCTTATGTGCGAAAGATTCAACCGTACTCAGTGGACAAGAATTTGTGGATCCACTTCTTCCAGGAGAGTCTTTCAGGGACTCATCTCGAATGGTTCTATCAACTGGATGGGACCAAGGTTCGTAACTGGGAGGAGTTGGCTACTGCTTTTTACAAGAAGTATCAATATAATGCCGACCTTGCCCCTACACGTACCCAACTCCAGGGTATGTCGCTAGGTTCAAGCGAAGGTTTCAAAGAGTATGCACAGAAGTGGAGGGATCTGGCTGGCAGGGTGCAGCCTCCGTTAACTGACCGGGAGTTGGTAGACATGTTCTTGGGGACCCTATCTGGGCCATTTTTCAATCATCTTATTGGTAACTCATCTGCAGGGTTTACTGATCTTATTCTGACTGGAGAGAGAATAGAGGCTGGAATGAAGTCTGGTAAAATTCAGAAAGGTGCATCGTCAAATTCAGAGAAGAAGCCCTTTAAGAAAGAGGCCAGTGTTGTATATGGGTCTAGAAGACAAGAGAAACTTGAGCGCCGCCAGTCTGTCAACGCGGTAATGATTGCCAAGCCTGCTGCCGCTCCTCGGCAAACCAATCCTCAAAGGGCTGAAAGACCCAGGAGAGAGTTTACCCGTTTGAGCATGACTCTATCACAAATCTTGCCGCAGTTGCTATCCACCAATTTGGTGACTGTCAGAGAGGCCCCGGAGGTTATGAATACGGCTTCTCCCAAGTACAATCCAAATGCCCGCTGTGCTTATCACTCCGATAGCCCGGGGTACTCCACTGATGACTGTTGGGCCTTAAGGAATAAGGTGCAAGACCTTATTGACGCAAAGGAGGTACAGTTTGAGGCACCTGAGAAGCCCAATGTGGTGACTTCTCCCATGCCTAACCATGGAGTAAATGCTATCAGAGAGGATGATGAAGTGGATGAAGCTGAGTTTGACAGCTGGATTTACCCGGCGACTGACAGTGGACCTAGCAATTGGATTGCAAAGGACAACCTACTTGTTTCTCTTGTTACTGAGTAATGAATTCTTTTGTTTTGTTATCTGTAATAAACAATAATTTGAAACTCTATGGCCCGGTTTCTTACCCGGGGCATCGTGGCTTCACTTGTGAGGGCATATTGATTGTCATTTCATATATCATGAATAAAGATCTTGGACGTTTTCTCGCATTTCAAATCTTATGCTCCTTTTCTTTCTTTCCTTTCTTTACATATTGCAAAACAGCTGTATTTACACACACTCACTCATACAGGTTCCAATCCACTCTGGATCTCACTGGTAACGACTCTGCTACTGCCAGTTATGACTTCGAAAATCCGATCAACTTAGCCGAAGACGAAGGTGAAGATGATTGCAAAGTACCTGGCGAGCTTGCAAGACTGTTACTCCAGGAAGAGAGGGCAATTCAACCACATGAAGAGCCAGTGGAAACAATAAATCTGGGTACTGAGACGGACAGGAAGGAGGTAAAGATTGGTGCCAACCTAGAGCTCAGCGTGAAGCAACGGTTGACTCAGATGCTACATGACTATGTGGAGATCTTTGCCTGGTCCTACAAAGACATGCCTGGGTTGGATACCGACATTGTGGTCCATCATTTGCCTACCAAGGAAGACTGCCCTCCGGTTAAGCAAAAGGTTCGCCGTATGCGTCCAGAGATGTCTGAGAAGATCAAAGCCGAGGTTATGAAACAGTTTGATACTGGGTTTCTTACAGTGACTTCTTACCCTCAGTGGGTTGCTAATGTGGTGCCGGTACCAAAGAAAGATGGAAAGGTCAGAATGTGTGTTGACTACAGGGATCTGAACAGGGCCAGCCCCAAGGATGACTTCCCTCTACCTCACATTGATGTCCTGGTTGACAATACTGCTCAGCATAAGGTGTTCTCTTTCATGGATGGTTTTTCAGGATACAATCAGATCAAGATGGCACCTGAAGACATGGAAAAGACTACCTTTGTTACTCAGTGGGGCACCTTCTGCTACAAGGTCATGCCTTTTGGACTGAAAAATGCTGGGGCAACCTACCAACGTGCCATGGTTGCTTTATTTCATGACATGATCCATCATGAGATAGAAGTGTATGTTGACGACATGATCGCAAGGTCCCAGACTGAGGAAGAACACCTAGATCATCTGCAGAAATTGTTTGACCGACTGAAGTTGTACAAGCTGAGGTTGAACCCGAACAAGTGCACCTTCGGGGTAAGATCTGGAAAGTTGCTAGGCTTTGTTGTAAGTGATAAGGGTATTCAAGTGGACCCTGCCAAGGTCAAAGCTATTCAAGAGATGCCAGTTCCTAAGACAGAGAAAGAGGTCAGAGGCTTTCTAGGACGCCTGAATTACATTGCTCGATTCATCTCGCACCTAACTGCTACCTGTGAGCCAATCTTCAAGCTGCTGAAGAAAGATCAGGTAGTATGTTGGAACGATGAATGTCAGGCTGCTTTTGACAGAATCAAAGAGTATCTCCAAGAACCACCCATCCTTATGCCACCAGTTGAAGGGAGACCTCTGATACTATACCTGACAGTACTTGACAACTCAATGGGGTGTGTGCTGGGGAAGCATGACGAGTCTGGCCGAAAAGAGCATGCCATTTATTACCTTAGCAAAAAGTTTACCGACTGTGAGACCCGATACTCACTGCTTGAGAAAACTTGCTGCGTTTTGGTATGGGCTGCTCGTCGGCTGAGACAGTATATGCTGACTCACACTACCTTGTTGATCTCAAAGTTGGATCCTATAAAGTACATATTTGAAAAGCCTGCTCTGTCTGGGAGAATAGCAAGATGGCAGATGATCTTGACAGAATATGACATCCAGTACATAACTCAGAAAGCCATCAAAGGAAGTGTATTGGCAGACCACTTGGCACATCAGGCAGTAGACGACTATCAGTCAATGAACTTCGAGTTTCCCGACGAGAGCATCATGATAGTGACTGATTGTGAAGTACCTGGACCGGATGAAGGACCTGAGGAAGGATCTCGATGGTCTATGCACTTTGACGGAGCCTCCAATACTTTGGGTAACGGTGTCGGCGCTGTGATCATATCCCCTCAAGGTACTCATACTCCACTCACTGCCCGGCTATGTTTCAATTGCACCAACAACATGGCGGAGTATGAGGCATGCATCATGGGTCTCCAAGCTGCGATCGACTTAAGGATCAAGTTTCTGAGTGTCTTCGGAGATTACGCTCTCGTGATCAATCAGATCAAAGGAGAGTGGGATACGAAACATCCGAATCTTATTCCTTACCGAGAATGTGTGTTGACATTGATCCCCCACTTCACAGAGATAACCTTTGAACACTTTCCGAGAGAGGAGAATCAGTTGGCGGACGCGTTAGCTACGATGTCTTCTATGTTCAAGGTCAAATGGGACAATGAGGCTCCCCAGGTCACTATCTGGAAACTGGACGAACCGGCATACTGTTGTGATCTCGAGACTGAATTGGTAACTGAGAAGCCTTGGTACCATGAGGTGAAGAGATATTTGGAAGCTCAGGAATACCCTGAAGGTGCGTCTGTCAACGATAAGAAGTTTCTGAGAAGGTTCGCAGCGAATTTCTTCCTTAGCAACGGCATTCTGTACAAGCGAAACCATGATTCGACCTTACTGTGTTGTGTGGACAAGACAGAAGCAGAAAGGATCATGGAAGAGTTACATGAAGGGACCTTCGGAACACATTCCAGTGGACACACTATGGCAAAGAAAATCCTTCGGGCAGGGTATTTATGGTCCACAATGGAAGCTGACTGTTACCAACACTCTCGGACATGCCATAAATGCCAGATATATGCGGACAAGGTGCATGTTCCTCCAGTTCCTCTAAATGTTCTGACTGCGCCTTGGCCATTTGCAATGTGGGGCATAGATATGATCAGCGAGATTAAACCTACAGCATCCAATGGGCATCGCTTCATCCTGGTAGCGATTGATTATTTCACGAAGTGGGTTGAAGCAGCTTCCTACGCCACAGTAACCAAGAACGTTGTGGCACGGTTCATTCGGCATAACCTGATCTGTCGATACGGCATCCCGGAGAGGATCATTACGGACAACGGTACCAATCTTAATAACAAGATGATCACTGAGCTATGCGAGCAGTTTAAGATGCATCACCATAACTCTTCTCCTTACAGACCGAAGATGAATGGGGCTGTAGAAGCAGCAAATAAGAACATTAAGAAAATCGTGCAGAAGATGACGGTGACTTATAAAGATTGGCACGAGATGTTACTGTTCGCTCTACATGGGTACCGTACCTCAGCCAGAACGTCAACCGGGGCAACTCCTTTCTCCTTGGTCTACAGTATGGAGGCAGTCTTACCGATCAAAGTGCAAATACCCTCTCTCCGGATAATGAAGGATGCAGATCTGAACGAAGATGATTGGATCCAGACACGACTTGATCAGCTAAACTTAATTGACGAAAAGAGACTTGCTGCTATCTGTCATGGTCAGACGTATCAAAAACGGATGATCAGGGCATTTACAAGAAGGTACGACCACAAGAATATCAAGTCGGGGATCTGGTAATCAAGCGTATCATCCTTCCTCAGAGTGATCCAAGGGGCAAATGGACCCCTACGTACGAAGGGCCATTTGTGGTTAAACATGTGTTCTCAGGAGGAGCCATGATTCTAACCAACATGGATGGTGACGACCTTCCTCACCCCGCCAATGCAGACATAGTAAAAAGATACTACGCATGATAAAGACCCGCTAGGCTGACATGCCTAGGCAAAAATTAGGGCTCCCGGCGAACCAAAAGGGTTCGGGAAAAATGAAGGGATGAAATGAAAAAATCTGTACACCCGGCAAGTCGAAAACCTGAAAAGGCGGCTTGGGCAAAAATGGGTATCCCGGTGGACTGAAAACCCGAAAGGGCGGTCCAAGCAAAAGTTAGGGATAAAGCGTAATACTATGTCTCATTGGATCATCTTGCATCCAGAATCCGGTATCAGCACTAAGTTCAAATGGCATTGATCAATCAGCTTCACTCTCAACCTAGGTCATCAAGTGATGAGACGCTCGGAGATATAAGGGCGATAGCAAAGTCGGAACCCAGTGGGATCATTCTATTCACACAGCTGTTTTTATTTTCCTTTGTACAAAGTTGTATAAACTCTTTTGATCAGCGGCGTTCTCTTACTAGGACGTCAGCCCCTTGTACATAAACGCCTATTTTACAGGCAAATTCAAAAATCAATACAAAAATCACTTTTCAGTTCAAATTGCCAATTGTTTTTCTTTTTCTGTTTTGTTTTGCGAAGAACGTCCAAGGTTCAATTTGTGATATATGCATTGACAATAACTTGCTCACTCATGAATATTTGCATACGAAACAAAGGATTAATTACAGGTAACATTAGAAACAGGGGCAATAAAGAGTTATATAAGCAATCTAATTGTTCTGTCCACCAAGGTACCAAGGTGAGTTTGGCTGAAGAACATAACCAATATATCTTAATTCCCCAGAGAGTGAGCCAGCAAGTCAATGCACTCTCCCCAAGCAAAGTTACAGTCAACCTTAAGGAAGTTGGGTATCCTCCAGCAGATCTCAACATTCCCCAGTACGATATACAGACATTCCTAACAAGCATCCCCGGTAGTCTTGGTCTAAAGATTGTTCCCCGGTATATCAAACATTCAACGGAGTCACTTCCCAATGAAGTTCAAAATTTCCCCAGGAGAGTCCAATCCAAATTTCCCCAGGAAAGTTAGAATCCATCTCCCCAACATGAAGCTTATCCCCAGTAGATTCTGGAAGCTTCTTCCCCGCAGAGCACGAACGCGTCTCCCGGCTTTATTCAAAGAGTTATTTCCCTACCAGGATATAACTGGATTATCCTCAGCCAAAAGCCATGAGAAGATCGCCCTCGGCAAAGTCTTCTTATCCCCAGCGAAGTCTATTAGCACTTCCAACACAACAATGGTATCCCCCAGCGAAGTTACCGTCAACATTTCAGCAAAGTATCTCTCTCCCCACAGAGTATTGTTTCCCGGCAAGATCGTTAGAGTACTTTTTCTCCCCGCAGAGTAATCCATTCGCCAAGTTTATTCCCCAACGGAGTTATCTTCTCCTACCGGTATTCTTGCAACTATCATCCCCAGCGGAAGCAAAAAATCTATTCTTCAACATCAGCCCAGGAGTGATTTCCCGGCACCCGTCAAGGATTTACTTTTCTAGACGACAAACATACATTCATAAACATCGCATTTTCATACATTATAGCATGCATATACGCATCATATCTTACAAATCTCATTTATGTTGAGAACATCATTACTTGATCCATATCATGTATTGCATATGACTGACCTTTATCTTTCAGGAAAGATCCATTTAAGTTCTCAGCTATATTTCAAGACTTTAGTCTGGTTCAGTTAAATCGACCCTAAGATTTTCCTGATTCTTATCCAGTCAAAGGCCTTCTCTGGTTCAGTCAGATCGACCCTAAGATCTCCCTGATTCTTATCCAGTTGAAGATTTCAAGACCTTGTCCGGTTCAGTTAAATCGACCCTAAGATTTTCCTGATTCTTATCCAGTCAAAGGCCTTCTCTGGTTCAGCCAGATCGAACCTAAGATCTCCCTGATTCTTATCCAGTTGAAGATTTCAAGACCTTGTCTGGTTCAATTAAATCAACCCTAAGATTTTCCTGATTCTTATCCAGTCAAAGGCCTTCTCCGGTTCAGTCAGATCGACCCTAAGATCTCCCTGATTCTTATCCCAGTAGAAGACATCCCAGATTCTCTCAGCGTTACTGTTGAGGTTGAAGTCGCCCAAGATTCTCTCAGCGTTACTGTTGAGGTTGAAGTCGCGTATGATTCTCTCAGCGTTACTGTTGAGGTAGTAATCACCCCAGATTCTCTCATCGTTACTGATTGAGGTAGTAATCGCTCCAGGTTCTCTCAGCATTCCTGTTGAGGTAGTAACCATCCCTGGTTCATTCATCACCTTTTTGAAGCTCCAGATTCAATTCCTGTAACCAGTCAGGACACATCTATACAAAGAGTTTGAAGACCAACTCCTGTAACAGGCCAGGTAACCATTTTCTTTTTCAGGTACGCAACTTTTCGCTAAGGAATCTCTTACGCGATCGACATCCAGATGGCATCTATAAGCCCATCATCCTATCCATCAATCTCCAAATGGCATCTATAAGCCCATTCCCCCATCACACTATTATGTGAGCGTAAATTTCTGGGCACTCTAGTGTCCAATCATCTTCCACCTTCGGATTCCGAAAGGCACGTCAGCCAATCTGCATCCTCAGGTCTAAGAAGATTGAACAGGGGCAACTGTTGTACCCCAAAATTTGCCCTCCCATATTCTTCAAGATTTGCAAAGAGCATGCTTCAAAATCTCCCCAAGGGTTGCACAGGTCAAGGGCCTCCTAACAGTCAAAAACTAGGGTTTTGGTTCTGGCAAAGAAATTGAAGTTTCCAAGGGTCCAATCAAGTCCCATATGCCTACAAACATGGTCAAGCATTCATATGCCAAGTTTCAAGACTTACAGCACAAAATTGCACAGTCAAAAACCCTAATTGCTCAACAGTCAACTGCAGGGGCAAAATGGTCATTTGACAGTCAAAAGTTCAAATTTTTGGTCAACATCTTATTTTGAAGCCACAAACATCATTTGATCAATTCTTGATCATGATTCTCAAAGCATGGCTCAAAAAGTCTCAAGATGCAAAAGTTTCCATATTTGGACAGTTGAAAAAGTCAACTGTAATTTGACCAAGGCATAACTTCAACATGGTTTATCAGAAAAATTCCATCCAAAGCTCATTTTGAAGAGAAAGACATTTCCTACAACTCCTCTTCACACTTCAAGTCCAAGAAATGCTCTCACAAAAAGTTATCAATTTCAACATTATAGGTCATTTTCAAAAGTCAACAAAAAGGCACTTTAAGTCAAAGACCATAAATTGAGATTGGTAAATAAAAATGACATGGGACCAAAGTCATTGGTTAGAGGACTTCAAGAACTTTCCAAAATGTCCAAGAACATGATCAAAGCTTAAAAATTGAGCAAGATATGCCTTGTGGAAGTTGGGAAATTTTTGGGAATTTTGAAAAGTCAACTTTACTTCAAATGCCTAAAAATTGCTAATGGGCCACATTTTCTTCCAAGAATCATTATCCAAAGGATATGCACGACCATTTGGCCCAAGGGGAGTTATTTCATCATTTTTTATTATTTATTTGAATTTTTAATCACCATTAATTCATTTAATTAAATAAAATATGAAAAAAATACTCATCCATGCTTTTCAAATCTTTTTGTGCATAGAATACCTTCAAGATTTCGTGCACTATTAAATATGGAAAGAATCAAGGTGATTGGCAATGATTGGCATATTCTTCACATGAAAAAGATTGGAAAAAGATACCATGAAAATCAAATCTCAAAAGCATTGATTACCAAGGTTTTGGACATGTTTTGCAACCCTAATCCATTGGCATACATATACTGATCATAACCCTAATGCTCACGACCAGAAAGCCACGCCTAAGAATCAAAACCAACTTTGCATTTTTCATCAAATTTTTCAAAACTGAAAACGGTATTGCAGGGAGTTTCAAAGCTTCTAACCAATTTCAATAGCTTGCCAAGGCTTCAAGGAACCTAACTGCATCCTTTTCAAATCCCCACGCATCAAGAATTGGTATATAGAGCTCAAAATTTCTCATACTTTATGCATAATCGTATTTCAATTTTTGGGCATATTCCATTCAGTTTAATTGTTGTTTTGTACTAATATGGACCTTCTGAGTCTATTGACATTGTTTAATTGAGTTTTCATAGCCTATATGCAAAGTTACCATTGAAGCTTGCTAGGGTTTCAGAGCTGCAAAATTAGGGGTTTCCTCTTCAGGAAAAATCAGACCACGAGACCCACGCCATTGAAACCAGAAGCTCATGACTAATCGATTCCATACCTCGCGATCAATTTATGATCAACAGGGTTCTATTCGCTATTTTTGTATGCATCATTTAGTGGGGGTTTAAAACCCCCGCTATCCAATTTGTTTTTCAGGCAAAATAAAGAACAGAGGAAGAAGACGCTTATGTGTCATGACGTGAAATGGCAGTTCAAAGTTGGCGCGCGTTTTATTGATTCAGACCACTAATTCTTATTTTTTCTTATAATAATTGCATTCCATTAATATTACAAAGAAAGCGTTTGGCACAGTTGGTTGATGCGTTGTCCAATAGGTACTGGGACCTGAGTTCGATTCCCAGGTCCCCTCCCTTTCTCAATATATTTTGTTTTAACCAGATTCCATGCAGCTTCTCACCAAAAGACTACCATGCACTCTACGCTCCAGCATGCCACATGTCCCACAACATCCATCCAGTGGCCAGGATCCAAGGTCCAGGGAGCACCCTAGTCAACGCATACGCACATGGTCAGAAAAGTCAAACGAGGCCTCAATGTAATGGGCCAAATTGCTGCAATCAAAACCTCCAAAATTGGGGTCAACACCCCCCATCTGTTTGTATTTTCTCTCTCACTTTTATTTTCTTTTATTTATTCCTCTTAATTAATTGTTTTATTTAATTCATAAACTAATAATTTTACAACATAAAAAAAATAATAAAAAAAATCAGAAAGACAAAATATATAAATATATTTTATTTAAATATTTTTGTAAATAAATTTTATTAATTGATTTAGTTTTAATTCTAGGTTTAATTTCAATGATTTTTTTCTTAATAAACTAAAAAATTGTAGAATTAGGGTTTTATACTCTTATCTGTTTTTCTTTTCTTTTATCATTATTAAATATTAATTTTTTTTGTAAATAAATGGCCATGTAAATAATTAATATAAATTAGGTCAAACTTGAATATTTTCTTAATAAATTAAAAATAGTTAGAATTAGGGTTAATTAACTTTTCTTTTTAATTCCAATTTAATTTTCTTACTAAAAATCCATAAATACAAAAAACTCAAAAATAATTTCTTTTTCTCATTTAACTTAATTAATTTATTCATTGCAATTTAATTTCCTTAAAAGGGTCCAACGCCCTCGCATTCCCGACTTTACTTCTTCTCGCATTTTATTTTTATCTTTTCTTATGAATTTCATGTAATTACCCCAAAGCCGTGTAATAGACTAATTAGATATTTATCTTTCCGCTTTATTTTATTTCAAATCGGGTCTTGGATTAATTTGGCGATGTAGACCCGCGCCTTTGTAATAGCGTAGGACCTTTTTAATTCCGCATCTTTTTAAACTGTTAATAATTTGCATGAAAGAATGAATGCTAAAAATAAAAGCAATGCGTAGATCACTAATGCATGACAAGACAAAAATATCTGAAAACGACACACAAATCACACACCACCCCTAGGGTACGTCTCACTGTTGCCTTGCCCCTCGAAAGGTGGTCGTCGAGTAGAGGATGTTTTAGTAAGTCCTCATGTCCATGAACATGGCATGAGGGTAGCTTCTAAGGTGTCTTCCTATTGCTCTGGTGAGCACCATGTCCCGAACCCTCGAATTGACCCGAACACCTCCAACGGTGGTGCTACCTACCTCTCAATGGTGGGATGGCACTACTTCAAGGACATTTACACAGACGAATTCCTTAGGGTAGGTAGAGAACTCGTAGATACTTGCTCTAATTTCAAAACAAATCAAAAAATACTTTTCACACCGACACCTTTTCAAAAAGCTTTCGAAAGCAACTTTTCAAACACTCTTGAGGACTGATACAAGAGTCGAACTGAAATTTCAAAGAAACTTTTTTAAAACCCACAGTTGAAAAGCAAACAAACCATTTTGAAAACACAAATGAGCAAGTATCTAAGAGCCCATGGATAACCATGGATAGAAAGGGTGCTAACACCTTCCCTTTCTATAATCTACCTCCCGAACCGAGAGCAATCTCTATAAGGAATTTTTCTGTGCTTTTGTCCTTTCCATTTGGAGAAAATAAAAGACGGTGGCGACTCTTGCTTCCGCGACATTTCGCGAACCAGCGTTAAACAGTCAGTTCCAAATCCACCGATCACACTTAGGATCGAATCAATTGAACCATACAAAAGTCTTGGAATATCTTCAACTGGAATCGGAATCAGAGAGATATTAGTGTCAATCTGACTGAACCAGAGAAGGTCTTTAATTAACTTTATCTGGAATGGAAATCAGAAAAATCTTAGGATCTATTCAACTGAACTACACAAAAGTCTATGAATATCTTAACCTGGAATATGAATCAGAGAGATCTTAGTGTCGATCTGACTGAACCAAAGAAGGTCTTTAATTAACTTTGACTGGAATGGAAATTAGAAGAATCTTAGGATCGATTCAACTGAACCAGACAAAAGTCTTGGAATATCTTCAAATGGAATATGAATCAGAGAGATCTTAGTGTCGATCTTACTGAACTAGAGAAGGTCTTTAACTAACTTTGACTGGAATGGAAATCAGAAGAATCTTAGGATCGATTTAACTGAACCAGACAAAAGTCTTGGAATAACTTCAACTGGAATAAGAATCAGAGAGATCTTAGTGTCGATCGGACTGAACCAGAGAAGGTCTTGAATTAACTTTGACTGGAATGGAAATCAGAACAATCTTAGGATCGATTCAACTGAACCAGACAAAAGTCTTGGAATATCTTTAACTGGAATAGGAATCAGAGAGATCTTAGTGTCGATCTGACTGAACAAGAGAAGGTCTTTAATTAACTTTGAATGGAATGGAAATAAGAAGAATCTTAGGATCGATTCAAATGAACCAGACAAAAGTCTTGGAATATCTTCAACTGGAATAGGAATCAGAGAGATCTTAGTGTTGATCTGACTGAACCAGAGGAAAATCTTGAATTAACTTTGACTGGATAAGAATCAGAAAAATCTTAGTGTAGATTTAACTGAACCAGAAAAAAGTATTGGATCATCTTAAACTGGAATAGAAATCTGAGAGATCTTAGTTTCGATATGACTGAACCAGAGAAGGTCTTTAATTAACTTTGACTGGAATAGAAATCAGAAGAATCTTAGGATTGATTCAACTGAACCAGACAAAAGTCTTGGAATATCTTCAACTGGAATAAGAATCAGAGAGATCTTAGTGGCGGTCTGACTGAACCAGAGAAGGTCTTGGATTAACTTTGACTGGAATGGAAATCAGAAGAATCTTAGGATTGATTCAACTGAACCAGACAAAAGTCTTTGAATATCTTCAACTGGAATAGGAATCAGAGAGATCTTAGTGTTGATCTGACTGAACCAGAGAAGGTCTTGAATTAACTTTGACTATAATGGAAATCATAAGAATCTTAGGATCGATTCAACTGAACTAGACAAAAGTCTTGGAATATCTTCAATTGGAATATGAATCAGGGAGATATTAGTGTCGATCTGACTGAACACGAGAAGGTCTTGAATTAACTTTGACTGGAATGGAAATCAGAAGAATCTTGGGAACGACTTAACTAAACAAGACAAAAGTCTTGGAATATCTTCAACTGGAATAGGAATCAGAGAGATCTTAGTGTCGATTTGACTGAACCAGAGAAGGTGTTTAATTAACTTTGACTAGAATAGAAATCAGAAGAATCTTAGGATCGATTCAACTGAACCAGACAAAAGTCTTGGAATATCTTCAACTGGAATAGGAATCAGATAGATCTTATTGTCGATTTGACTAAACCAGAGAAGGTCTTGAATTAACTTGGACTGGAATGGAAATCAGAAGAATCTTAGGAACGATTCAACTAAACCAGACAAAAGTCTTGGAATATCTTCAAATGGAATAGGAATCAGAGAGATCTTAGTGTCGATATGACTGAACCAGAGAAGGTCTTGTGAGGATATCTTTCTGAAGAAAATCCTGAAATAACCCTTTGTTAGACGTAGCTTTTGAGAAGAGTACCAGGTCACATAAGTAGTCAACGATGTTTGTTGATTTGATCTTTTCCCTAAAAAAGGCAAAGAGTTAGTCATATGCAATGTCATGATGGATGAAATGCATTGTGGTGATGTTCTCAAAATAAATGAGGTTATGATGTATGTGATGTGTATGCACATGCCACGATGTATAAAATGCATTGTGTGATAATGTTCTCAAAATAAATGAGATTATGATGTATGTGATGTGTATGCACATGCCATGATGTATGAATATGGAATGCTATTGCGATATTTCTTAGTTTGGAAAAGTAAATCCCGGACTGCTGTTGGAGAGTATTGGGAAGCTGAATCCTTCGTTTTCGTTGGGGATGATGAATGGAAATGATTTGCTGGGGATTTCCTCTTTCTATTTGAGGATGTCCTGCCGGGGATTAACTCTGCTTGAGGATAACTCTGTGGGGAAGATGTTTTGTTGGAAGATTTTGCCGATGTAGAGAAATAAACTTTGTTGGGGAATGAACTTCTGTAGTCTGAGAAATAAACTCTAACCGGGAGGAGGTTTAATAAACTGTTTAAGGTTATAAAGCTCGGATGGGGAACACAAATTTTAGCTCTCTCTGAAGGAAGTTGGCTGGAGGAAGTAATTCCTGCTTGGGGAAGAAGAGGTTAAAACTTTGGTTGTTTCTACTTTGTGGGGAACATAGGTGTCACGGGGTCATATGTAGCGATGACTTTGTCTCAGAATATCTCTTCCCATGTACCTGCCGGAGAAAGTACCTATGGAGACTTATGGATGGTTTGAGTGTCATCCCTACTCATGGGGTGCTTGGTAAATGTTGATCAGGACAACAAGTCTTCTACTGATATACAAGTGACAAGATGATGGGACATAGTCATACGCTTTAATCCCTAACTTTTTCCTGGACTTCCCTTTCGAGTTTTCAGTCCACCGGGATACCCTTTTTTGCCAAAGCCGCCTTTTCAGGTTTTCAACTTGCCGGGTGCATAATTTTTGTATATATCCCTAATTTTTGCCCGAACTCTTTTTGGTTCACCGGGATTCCCTTATTTTTGCCTAGGCCTGTCAACCTAGTGAGTCTTTTTCATGCGTAGTCTTTTCTGACTATGTCCACATTCACCGGGTGCGGAGAATTGTCATTGTCCTTAGTAGTAAGTGTTGTCACACTGCCTGAAGGTGTTTGTTTGATCGTACATGATTCGTTGCTAGAATTCATGTCCAATGCCCCAAGTGATTCAAATGGAGTTCTGCCTCTGGCTATTTGGCATTTTTGAGAGATTCCTTGAACCTTGACTTGACTGCCCCAGATCAGCTAGACACTATGCTATGCCCCTTGATTATGAATGGCCTATCACTAGAATGTCTTTCCATCTGAGGTGATTCTATCCACTGAGAAGATTTTTGTTCATCAAATATCCGTCGTGCGAATTTCTCTGCAGTTGAACAAATAGTCATATGCAAATAATGGTATTTTAAGAATGCAAAGCTTATGTCTGTCTTGAAGTTTGAAAATCCATTTTTTAGTAAAACAAACAAATTTTGTAAAAGTGTGATGTCAACTCAGGATTTATAGCGAACCCTACAAGAGTCGGGATACCTTTTGTAACAGTATGCTTTCGAACTAACCCATGCTTCAGCTAGGACTTTTAAGGGTTATAACTTGGCCTGGTTCATGGTTTAAGAAACAAAGGGTAAAGGCTCAAAGATTATTTTCACCCACCCGTTCTTCGTGATGTTCTTTGATCCTATGCTCAGTTAATTATGCGTTCAAATCCCAATTGAGTCTGGCATCTTGTCCTTGATGTTCCGGTGATGGTTCAGATATTGAAAGTTTATTTTGAAGAGGCCGTCATTTTTGTAATCTTATTTTTTTTGAGGATTTGTAGCGACCTCTTTTTTTTATTATCCATGCTTTTGCCTGAACTGGTTATTTTATGATTACAATCAGCGGGATGCCCCCGTTTTTTCTTAAGTTTCCTTCATAGGTTTTGACTTAGCTGGCTTTTATTTTGAGAGATAATGACTACCGGCTTTAATAATTATGCGGAACCATCACCATAGTTTGATTTGGAAGGACGTCTTCGATGTCATTCATTGTGTACGAAACGGAAAATTACGACTGAATGTGCGTCTGAATTAACTGAGAAACTACCCTGCCCCAGGTTATAATTAAGGGTTTTAATTTGTGTGAAAAGAAAAACTCCCACTTCTTTGGATCAAAGGGGTTGAATAGGGATTGTCTTCCTTATAAATCCACTATTGAGGATTTGAAACAATGCTTGTACATCGTTAGCGGGGTTTGTTCAAAAGCATATTGTAGAGATTGTGATATCATTTTCGTCATCCTCCCTCTAAAGGCTCAGAGCTTTTTTATCGAGGGTTGAATATCACAAAAAGGAAAGAAGTTTAAATATAGTGAATACAAATGAATTGATTCAAAACAGACATATGCAATACATTGATAAAGTAACAAAGTATGAAATGAATAAATGTTCGAACAATCAAAAGAAAATTACAAATTGAAAATTCTAATGAACAAAAGCTTCTTCATCTGATCTTGTCACTTCGGATGGTATGCCTTGGAGGGATGGAAGAAGAACTCAACCTAACCATCTTGTGTAAACTCCAACACTCTTTCATCAATCAAGTTTTGAATTTTATATTTCAACATCCAACAATTGTCAGTATCATACCCCAGACTGTTGGAGTGATATACACACCTTGCATCAGAATTGTAGTTAGGAGAAGAAGTCTTAGGATTCGGAGGAGGCCCTATCAACATAATCAGATTCACCCTCAACATGTGTTGTAAAGCTTGAGACAGTGGCATGTTGAGTTTGGTAAACTGCCTCTTGGGTGTATCCGGCTTACTCTGATGAACCTGTTTTTTTTGGCGAGGTTGTTGTTGGACTCGTGATGTGGTAGCAATTTGGAAAGGTCCACTCTTCACCAAACCTATCTCTTGTCTTCTCAGAGGTTGGTCAATAACTTGGTCCCTAACCTCGACTGTTTGCTTCACACGGTTGCAACCGTCTTGATGAAGCTTATTGACAATGCCTCTCAATTCTTCTTGTACCCGGGCCAGGTCTTGGATAAGAGCCATCTGACCCAACATCTGGGTTCTCCTTGTTTCAACCTCAGCTTGCAGTTGTTCCAACCGTTCGTCTTTATTGTCTTCAGGATTTTCTTGTCCAAGTTCCCAACGAGGAGTGCTTTTAACTCTTCTCGCCCCTTGGATAGGTTTAGGAACATTTCCATGAACTGAGCCTCTTGAATTCGGAGTTCTCTATTGTCTCGTTTTAGAGCCATTGCTGAAATAAACAGCGAGAACATGAAAGACCTGTTATGACTTGCTTATGCAATGATATGTATGATATATGTATAAAATGTTTTTAAACATCTTGCGGGGTAAACAAGAAAATGTCAGAAGTTGAAATTTGCAGCTTTGATTGAAGAACTCTGTATCATTGAGTGTCCTTCTACGAGAGTTAAGCTCACCATATCAAGTGGGTCATATCCCCTGACTCAAGTTGTTGAATTTTGATCTTTTGACGGCATTGGCTAGAGGAAAATAAATCCCGTTTGCCCCTTGCTAGACGTCTGATTTACCATAACCTGCATCACAAACCCTTGAGATCCTTGAAATTGTTAAGGAAATGTTGTGGCATGATGTTATGATGTGTATGATTATGCCAAGAAATCACATATATAGCAAGCACAAGCAAATCACACCAAAAACCTTAGGTTTAAGGCTTGCATGTGTTTTAAGGTCATACCCTCTTGAAGTTGGATTGGTTCAACCTGTCCTATAAATAGTAACCGGGTTCTAAGGGATCTCAATATCACTGATCTTTCCCACAAGTTTCGTTCCGATAGGATATTGACTCGCAACCAAACAAAACTCAAGAGTCAAATCTCAATGAGTGTAGCTGTTTACCGTGGGAATTGGTAAACAACCGCTGATCTTCCAAAAGGTTACTTATTTGGTGACTCGCAGGATCGATCAGATTGATCCTAAGACATGGTTGATTTTGGGGTTTTGACTAAGTTTGATAATGGTTAAATGACAAGAAAATAAAGAAGCTTTATGTAAATTGCATGAAGAAGAAAACTTGATAGAATAAAGGAAAGCTTTGAATAAAGGCTTCGACTGGAAAAGTAAATAAAGTGGCAGTAAAATTCTGGAAAATAAATGACTTTGATTAATTAAAGTGGTGTTTCACACATACATTCTCAACAATTCTTTCGCTCACACTGGGTACTTGAATCTATATGAGTGACTTGTATATAATTTTGAACACACGCGAAAA
Organism: Vicia faba; assembly: GCA_948472305.1. Lineage (NCBI taxonomy): Eukaryota > Viridiplantae > Streptophyta > Magnoliopsida > Fabales > Fabaceae > Vicia > Vicia faba. Next base: position 919,678,355 of record OX451736.1, on the reverse strand, counting down.
ACTACGTGAACTACTAATATTTATACTAAACACATCTCAGGTAACCGTCGGGCAGTTACGCTGCTTCGAGATGACTCCACTTGGCACGCTCACAGCATTCGACGCTCCAGATCTTGGCACGTTGCACTCGGTAATCGCTGGGAACCGTTTTCCCTCCAAACATTTGAATCTCAAACCGTTCCACTCTGAGCATCAAACATCTTTGTCGAGAAGCACCTTCGACGTCGAAGGCAAGAAGATTCCTACTTAGAAGAAATTCTCTAAGTACCTTGCCATCTCCTGATGAGCATTTCGACAGAACCAGCTGGTCGAAACCATCCTTCATGCTTAATGGCTTATATTAATAAAAACAAGGGTGTCGAATTTAGGAGCCAACAAATTTCCCCCCAAGAATGCCTTATTTCGAAGCTTAAAAGAAAAAGGCATTCTTTGAGATTCCATTCGACACCTGTCTTTCATCCTTAGCCACCAATGAACCTGTACACTTTTTGTCTTCTACCAACCACTGACAATCCCAAGAAAAAGCCATCATTCCATCTGTACCTAAGACGTCACCTCAGTACGGCGTTCAACATGCCCAATGTCTTTTCACAAATTGTCATCATGACAATTTCCCAAAAACGAGGACGCACGCTGCACCTTTTCGTTTCTGCAGAACGGCTATGTCAGCGAAGGAACGCCACATGTCCCACTATCTTCTGCAACATTAAATGGCCTCGAATTTTGTGATTTCCCAACCACTATAAATAGCGTTAGGTACCCATTGTGGGACTTTTTCACGCTATTTGCATTCAAAACCTCATTGCTGAACACAAAATCTCTGTAAACTTGCAAACACTTTGTTCTTCACTCACCTTCAACCTTAACTCAAAAATGGCTTCAGGTTCCTCTAACGCTCCTAGTTCCAACATTCCTTCTAGAAATGCTAAACCAAAAATCTTCACAACTGTTCCAACAGTTACCTCTACAGGCCAGCGAAGGGTTCCTGAACCCCTGGAAACTGCTGAGCGTGAAGCTTATTCACATCAACTAATGATTCCGGTTGGATACTCCAACCAAATTTTCGCCATGTCTGGCCCGTTATCCCCATGCATTGATGAATCCACGAAGATCAAGAACTTCTTTCCAGTGCTTGAGGCGCTCAAACCTATTGGGTGCTCTAAAAAAGCTGCAGATGACAACGAAGATCCCGCTAAGGAGAAGATAGATCTTCGCTTCTTCAATAGGGGCTTTAGGGCTTCTAGGTCTAGCCCTAGCCTCACACCTGACTACAGCGCTTGGCTAGAGAAGATGGAAAAAAGCCAGGCTTCGATCTGGAAGAACCAAGGGATATACGACCTAGTCATGCTGTCGAAGACGGGTCTCAACTACTCCCCTGAGATGCTGATAGCCTCTTTGCTTTTCTGGGATTATACTCATTTTACTTTCCACCTTCCTTGTGGAATGCTAACACCCACGCTTTTCGACGTGGCTGCCATCACCGGCCTTCGACCAACTGGGGATTATTTCGACCCAGAGGAAATGTCGGAGGATCAGATTGGATTCTCAGCTACGAAACCCACCTATACCACCTATATCAACCATTACCATGATAGGTCGACAACCAATGTGACGGATGTAAAGCATATTGCGTTTCTAGCCCTTTGGCTGTCACGCTTTGTGTTCTGTACAAAGTCTTTACAGGTGACAAAGAAGATGGTCACCCTCGCCACCCAGCTTCACCATGGCCAAAATATTTGTTTGGCAGAATTAATCTTGGCGAATCTGTACGAGTCGATCAGCAGCGGAGCGACTCTGTTAAAGGTCATCGAAAATAGAGGCAGTCTGTTGCTTGCAGGACCCTTTTGGCTACTTCAACTGTGGCTCAATGCCACTTTTGAGTCTTTCTTACCTCAGAAAACTCAGATAAATGAGCAAGCTCCTGAGATAGCAAATAGGCGTATCGAAGGAACCAGATTAGCTCTACTGACCCCGACTGAAGATGGGCTGGAACTTCAACAGAGTTTTGCAAACTTCGTCTTGATGTTTGCAAGAAGAAAAGAATTCACTTCGACCATGGCTCCTTTCGCTCGTCGAAAGGTTGGTCCAGAATGGTTCACCAGGCCCCATCCCAAGTCGTCAGGTGACCCTCATGTCGAAGAACACACAATAATGTGGGAAGCATTTCTCACACCCAGAATAATGCCGCTGCGCTTTAAGAGCTCCAAGAATCACCCGAGCTTGATCGCTTACCAACCAAACTTGGTCTCTCGACAGTTTGGTATCATTCAATCACTTCCTTCTCCTATTTTTCCTAGGGAGAAGTCCATGTTATATTTTTTCAATGACTATACTGAGGATGCTGCCACCAAGCATATTGGCAGGTATGCTGGTCGAACAGTTCTTTCACTGTTCGATTATCAACTTAACTTCCTCTGTTCACCATCCTTCGAAGACTGGTGGAAGAGTTACTATGCTGAAGAGTTCTTCGACGAAAAAGATTTTGTGGACGAACTTCAGAAAACTTTCGTTCTAGTCCTTGACAAAATAAAGAAATGTACGTTCACTCTTCAAATTATTTTGTCTTTCCATTTCGACTTGTAACTTGTTAATTATAACTTGTCTTCTTTCAGTTGTTCGAAAGCCTGCAGCAAAGAAAGCCGCAGAAGGCCAACAGGGAGGAGGTCCCTTGACAAAACCTCCAGCACCGGCGAAAACTACAACAAGCCATCAGGGGGAAGGTCCTTCGATAAAATCTTCAGCATCGGTAACCAAACTTTTATTATTTGGTTTCTGGTTTTAACATCCTAATTTTTGATGTAGCGTTCTAAATCGAACTCCAATTGGTTTTCAGGCACCTTCACCCAAGAAATGACCTGCACTGACGGTCGAATCTGGGAGTGACGAAGAGGACGAATCTCCCCCCGCTCCTCTTAAACGGAGAAAACTGAAGAAAGATGCTCCTTCTCCTGAGTCTCGACCCACGATCAGAATAAAGGTTGCTGGGAGAAGACCCAGGCCACCTCCAGTGATTATCGAAGAGCCAACGGAGGAGGAGCTAAATGTTTTGCTCAATAAACCCGTCGAAAGTGATAATTCCAGCCCTGGGGCTGAAGTTCCTCTGCAGGTAGTTTCTCTGACCATTTTTAACTCAGGTGTCGATACTCACGTTCGATTGTGTCTCTTTTTAAACCAGAAGATTCTTCCTCTTCTATTTTCAGGAGACCACCGAAAGTTCAGCACCAAAGACTTCAGAGACACTAGACTCTGCTGAACACAGTAGGCCACAAGAGGAAAAATTGGCAAACGATGAAGCCAATGCCGAAACAGAGGAACAACAACCAAAAGAAATTCAAGTGGTTTATCTGTCAGAGGAACAACATGACGAAGGGGATCACGCTGACGCTGGCACTGCTGAACTACAGGTCGAAGAGAGTCATGTCGATGCAAACGCTACTCAACAACTTCAACCCCAAGACAACGCTGCTGTAAGGGTTACCACCTCGACAAAGCATAAGTCTAAAGAAGACCTAGCACTCTTGAAGCAAACTGATACCATTGGCTACCTGAATGCCATTATCGAGAGTAGGGGAAGTTCATCTGACCTTAGTCATGATGCTTCTACTCAATCGGGGAAGTCAACTTCGACTTCTCCTCTCGATGAGGCTTTGATGAAGGTCAAGGCTCAGTTCTTCAAGAAAGATCTGATGAAAGATTTGGAGGGGGATCCCACTGCTCCGTCGTGTTTGGGAGCTGTTTTGAATGCAGTCGACTTGCTTGCTGTGACTCCAGAGGTTTCGAGCTTTATCATGGAGTTATACTCCATTGTTGATCAAGTCTCAGCAGACTATCAACGTCAGAGGGGCTTCAACAGCCAGCTCGAAGCGTTACACGGCAAAAGTTCTTCTGCCTGGACTGAGGTAGCTGAGACGACTTCTCGAATTGCAGAGTTGTCGAAGCAGAAAGCATCCAAGCAAGAAGAAATTGACGCCATAGATCGAGACAATGCCTCCATAAAGGCGCAAATCGAAGAGCTGGAGGCCAAGATGAATGCTAATACTAAGCGCAAGGAGGAGCTTCTCTTGACTGTTTCAGACACAGAAAGCCAAGCTGAAGTTACACGAGGCCTAGAGTTTGCTGAGAAAGCCCAAGCCTTCGATGACCAAATTGCCAAGCTTTCCCAGGCGAATGCCTTATGCAACAAAAGACTGGAGTTGCAGCAGGCCAAGTACCTTCGCCTTAGAGATTCTATCCCCTTCTGATTTACTCAGCCATTTATTAACCATGTATTGTAATATTTATTTGACAATGTAACCATTTTGGCTAATTCTTATAAAATTTTCCATTTTGGCTATTTATGGTTAATTTGATCATTACTTGCTATTTATTTTGATCTCTTGGAGCATAGGTTTATACTTTTTCAAATATTTGCCGTTTACTCTCAAGAGTCTTTTATCTTCACCTAACTCTTCGACTTCATAAGCTCCACCAGAAAAAGTTTGGATAATTCTGAATGGTCCTTCCCATTTGGGTGACCATTTTCCCATGCTTCGATCCCTTCGATCCATGGGAAGAATCACCTTCCAAACTAATTCTCCAGGCGAAAATGCCTTAGGTTTCACTTTTTTATTGTAAGAGTCTTCTACTCTTTTCTTCTGAATCCTTAGTAGGTCGAGAGCGCGTAGTCTCTCTTCGTCTAAATCTACTAGTTCGTCTAACATCATATCCCAATAAACTTTAGAAGGGATATCATGATGTCTCTGAACCCTTGCAGATTGAAGACAAATTTCCGCTGGCAGCACTGCATCATGACCAAAGGTTAGCCGATATGGTGTTGTACCTATGGCTTCTTTTGGGGACGTTCGACAGGCCCACAAGATCTGGTCTAACGTCTTATGCCAATTTTTTGGCTTCTTTCCAACATGCTTTTTTATCAAGCCAATCACTATTTTATTCGCTGCTTCGACTTAACCGTTTGCCTGTGCATAATAAGGCGTTGATGTTAGGAGTCTAAAGCCTGTTTCTTGAGCGAATTCCTGCATCTTTCGACCGGTGAAAACTGATCCTTGATCAGTAGTTATAGTTTCAGGGATTCCAAATCTAAAGATAATGTTCTTTTGAATAAATTCAATGACATTTTCTTGGTCTACATTGACTAAAGGAATAGCTTTGATCCACTTAGTGAAATAATCAATGCCTACCAATATATACTTCTGGCTCTTTGATGATGCTGGTCGAATCTCTCCAATAAGGTCCAACGCCCATCCTCTAAAGGGCCAAGGTTTCACTATTGAGTGAAGTTCGCTTGCTGGTACATGCTGGATGCCTGTATGGACTTGACATTCCTGACACCCCTTGGCGAACTCGACACAATCTTTCAAGATTGTGGGCCAGTATAATCCTTGTCGAAACAACAACCATTTCATCTTTTATGGCCTACTTGGTGAGCCCCACATGCTCCAGCGTGCGTAGTCGAAAGGGCTATGTATGCTTCAGTTTCACTTAAACACTTTAGCAATACCCCTTCAGGCGTCTATTTAAATAACTCATTACCCATGAGTACGTAACTCAACGCCCTATATTTTATTTTTCGTTCTGTCGAAGCTGCTGGATTTTGTAGATAATCCACAATGGGTTTCCTCCAATCTTGCTCTGACAAATTGTCTATGAACGAAATTTCAAAGTTCCTTTGATCAGCATACCCTAGTCTTGTCGATTTTAAATCTGTTGGTGACAGACAAGTTGCTTTTATCTTTTCTCGAACTTCGATTGCTCTTTGTAATCTCGTTTTTTTGAAATTTTGTACCCAGATGCAATTTGTGCCAAATCGTTGGCTATTTTATTTTCCAATCTGGGTATGTGTCGAATGTTGACCATTTCGAATTTTTTCAATAAACGATTTTCTATCACAAAGTACATAATGAGATTTTCTCTTATGCACTTATATTCTTTTGTGACTTGCTTAATGACTAACTCTGAGTCTCCCATTATTTCGACTCGAGTTGCCCCCAATTCCAACAATATCTCAAGGCCAGTAATTAGAGCTTCGTACTCAGCCTCATTGTTCGAACAAGTACCTGATATCTTGTACTTGAATGTTGTTGGAATTTTTTCTGGAGAAATAATCAAGACCCCTACTCCTGTTCCATCTTTATGGCTGGAACCATCGAAGTAGAATTTCCAAGGCTCTATCTCCACATAATTTATACTCTCAACCTGAATTGAGTGGTCGACTATAAAGTCTGCCACTACTTGTCCTTTCACTGCCTTAAGAGGCATAAAGGTCAAGGAGTATTCAGTTAATGCTAGCGCCCACTTGCCAATTCGGCTGTGCAGGATGGGTTTCGACAACATGTACTTGAAAACATCAAAATGAGACGAAACATACACATCAACTAGTTTTATATATTGTTTGAGCTTTGTACAAGAGAAATAAAGACATAGACATAATTTTTCAACTTCGCTATATCTAGTTTTTGCATCGTTCAAAACTCTACTAAGATAGTAAATGGGTCTTTCGACTCCATTTTCATCTTCTTCGGATAACATGCTTCCCAAAGTTTTGTCGGATGCAGCTATGTACAGTCTCATACTCATGTTGCTGCAAGGAGGCACCAAAATAGGTGGCTTTGTGAGATACCCTTTGATTTTGTCGAAGGCTTCTTGTTGCTCTTTCCCCCATTCGAATCTTTCTTTGTTCAATCGAAGTAAGGGTGAAAAGGCTTGAGCTTTCCCACTTAGGTTAGATATGAATCTCCTCAAGAAATTTATCTTGCCTAACAGAGATTGCAATTCCTTTTTGTTCGCTGGCGCTTTCGCTTCCAGAATTGCCTTCGTCTTGTTCTGGTTGATTTCGATTCCTTTCTTGTGGACGACGAAGCCCAAGAAATCTCCAGCTTTTACACAGAATGCACACTTCAAAGGGTTCATTTTCAGACCATGTTCTCTCATTCTTTCGAATGATTGTCGAAGGTGGTCTATATGGTTCTTCCTGGAAACAGATTTTACAACAATGTCATCAATATACACTTGCATAAAAGTGTTAATAAAATCATGGAAGATAGAGTTCATTGCACGTTGATATGTTGCCCCAGCGTTCTTTAGGCCAAAAGGCATCACTACCCACTCGTAAGTGCCTAAAGCCCCAGGGCATCGAAAAGCTGTTTTCGACACATCTTCTTCAGCAATGAATATTTGATTATATCCTGAATAACCATCGAGCATACTCAGGTACTCATAGCCAGCGGCAGAATCGACTAGCATTTCCGCCACAGGCATAGGATATTCATCTTTGGGTGTAGCAGCATTCAAATCTCTGAAATCTATGCACACCCTCAATGTACCATTATTTTTAATCACTGGCACAATGTTTGCAATCCATTCGACATACCTCGTAGCTCGTATGAATTTGCACTTCAGCAGTCTTTCGACTTCCGTTTTGATCTTCGACAGTATTTCTGGAGCGAAGCGTCTTGGACTTTGCTTGACTGGCTTCTTCCCAGGTTTGATTGGCAACTGAAGTTCTACCAATCCTCTGTCGAGACCAGGCATCTCGTCGTAATCCCATGCAAAATAGTCCTTGAACTCCTTTAACAAATGGATTACTTCTAACCGTAGTTCTGGGTCTATTTTTGCGCTAATGTAAGTTGGCTTTTTCTCTAACCCTTCGCCCAAGTTGATTTCTTCTAAAGGATCCTGCGCTAGCATCTTGATGTTATTCGCTAAGGGGTCCTTTTCGAATCCCAAAGGCTCATCGTCGTAGATGGCGTCGAGCCTTTGTTCCTGCATTCCTGCTGGCATGATATCAGGAGGTTCTGGATCGAAATCTTTTCCAGGACCTGCAGAAGGTAACTCTTGATCATTGGCCTGTGTGGCCATATATTTTACTTCGGCTTCGAGAGCCGTTATCAACCTTGTTTCGGCTACGTAAGCCGAAATTCGCTGCAATGATTGTGACTCAGTCATTGTCACTGAATTCACTTCCCCAACCAGTTGGTTGGATATCAGTTAACCCACTAAAGTCAATGTGGGACAAGTCTTCTCTGTCCCATTGAAAACCATGCTCAGGGTGCAGGTATAAGGAACAAAAAGTATTTGGCGCTGGCGCCAAGTCGAAGTCAGGTGTTAGGCATGGCCCAATGTGAGCCAAGTTTTTGTCGAAGTCTGCCAGCCCTAGGTGATTTACTTCGCCCAGGTAATAGCTTTGATCCGCTTCTATGTTTTCGACCATTCCATCAGGACGCCATAGTATCAACCTTTGGTGCATTGATGATGGTACAGCTCCAACACCATGTATCCATTCACGGCCCAACAAAAGATTATAATTTGGTTTGGCTGATATGACCATAAACATAGTTGGTCGAAGGATAGATCCCACCTTGATGTCCAGTTGGATCACACCCATAGTGGTCCCTATGCCGCCTTCATAATTCGACAGGACCATGTTGTGAGGCTTGATGTTTTCATCACTCTTGCCTATTTTTCTCAGCATAAAGTGAGGGATGATGTTGTTGGTTGCCCCACAGTCTACCAAGATCTTATTTACTGTGGTTTCTTCGAGTTTAGCCCTTATAAATAAAGGCTTAAGGTGATTTTTCATCGCCTCTGTAGGAGGTTCGAAGAACCCATTCTGCTCTTCAGTAGCTCCATTATCCATGACAAAGTAGCACACTGGCCTATGCTTGGCCATTTCTTGTTCAATTTCCCAATCGCTTGTTTCGACCTCCACCTGGCGGTTGAACTCTCTTGGCAAAACTGAGACTATGTTCACCATGATATCTAAAGTGTCATCAGACTCAGAGCCATCTTCGTTATCAACTTCACCCTGGTTAGGCCAAACTAGCCTATTGGTCACCGGTTGTCTTTCAAGAGGCTTCCTCTGCTTTCTCTGAGGGACATTCGAACTTGATTCTGGCTTTGGTTCATTAGCAGCTTCACTCTCAGCTTTCGTCGCCTCTGGTATCTCCTCCATTGGGATCGAGACATGGGATTATTCCCTTTGTAGTTGCTTGATACCTGGGTCACTCTCGGGGTAGCAACCTGAGGTTCTTTCTTATGTGTAAAAGATGAACCTCTTGGCACTTCGAAGGAGTGCCATCTTTCCTCGCTTGGCCTCTTTCGACCAGATGTTTTGTACCATGTATCAACTGGCACATTAGTTGGAGGCCTGAAAGTCAGTGGCCTCTTTTCTTGATTTGAACCCTTTTGGGAGGTTCTTCTGGGGTCATGTCGAGTATCAACACTTTCCCTTTTTCTGTTTTCTGCTCTTACACCTTGAATATGTTCAGCATCTTTTTTGTCGAAGATCGAGCTGCATCGAGGACACAACATCACTTCTGACTTCTTTTTCTGGCATCTTTGCAGGAAATCTGCCAGATTTTCATTTTCCCGAGGGAAAGCAGTTTTGTTGGCTTGTTCTTGCCTAATGGCCTCCTCTGATGCTTTTGGTTCAGAGACTTCGACCATGTTGACATTCATGGTGTCTTTGGTGGCAAGAGTCAACTGCTTCATCTGAATCTCCAAATCCTCTGTCTGGCCTTGAACTGCAGCCAAGTAAGAACTGGGTTTTGTTCCAGATTTTTGGGCTCCAACTGTCTCCAGCTTTGGGCTTTCGACCGCCTTTTGGACCGCTTCAATTGTTTTTCTGGATAGATTCCCAGAAAAACTGCCAAAGATTGGCATGTTGACATGATCCTTTGTGACTTCAACCATTGTGATTCCTGGCCTCTTCGCCTGGCTTCTGGATGCCTCGATCACGTTCACCTCTGAAGGTTCAGCATAATGGGCTTCAGCCTGCAAAGGGTTGGAGTCCACAGTCATGGGGGTCTTGTCAGCAAACTTCAACCTCCCTTCTTCGATAGCGTCTTGCACGAGATTCCTGAAAAGAAAACATTGAGATGTTTTATGGCCCAGAAAATTATGATATTTACAAAAGCCTCTTTTCTTTCTTTGATCAAGAGGAGGCACTTTTACCCCTGGGGGTACTATCATTTGGCCATCTTTTACAAGTAAGTCAAATATTTCATCACATTTTGTAATATCAAAACTATAAGTCTTTTTGGGGAACCTATCGTTGGTCCTTTCCGGACCAGTGGGATTTTTTCCACTTGAGGGGACTAACAGTTTGCAAGAGTATGGTGGCCCTTGTTTCAGTTCCACTAAATCGACCTCGCTTTCTTCGACGGTTATGGTTTCGTCGAAGGTTTCTGGATCTTCATCATCCATTTCGACATACGCTATCCTCTCTCTTTTATGAGTTTTTGTCGCCTTGGCTTTTTCAGCTTTAAGGCGTTCTACCTGTCGAACTCTATCGGCCAATTGGGCCATGTCTCTCAGGTATTGAGTGTCTAATGTCTTCCTAATGGAATAATCTAAACCGCCTGCGGCTATTTCGACTAACTCGTGTTCTGGCACTTGCGTAAAGCATCTTGCTTTGAGCAACCTAAACCTATTCAGATATTCGTCTATAGGTTCAGTGAAACGTCTCTTTACACTGGCCAATTCTTTCAGGCTTATCTTGGTTTGTCCCATGTAGAATTGCTCATGGAACAATCTCTCCAACTGGGTCCAATGATGGATCTAATTGGGGGGAGAGTTGTAAACCAAGTAAACGCGTTCTTTGTTAAAGAACTTGGGAAATACTTAATCCTCAGGTTTTCGTTGTTTGAAATATCTCCTGCTTCGATCAAGTATCTCGCCACATGTTCGACAGTAGATTCTGTCGTGTCCCCTGAGAATTTAGTGAACTTAGGGACTTTACATCTAGGAGGTAAGTCTGTTTGTAACACATATTCTGACAGTGGGGATGTGAAGTTGGGCCTACGAAAGCCCATATTCATCCCATTTTGCGTCATGATCCTTTCGATCATGACTGCCAGGTTATTTTCCAAACCCATATTCTGGTATTGGATATGCTGAACTACTTCGTCAGCATTTTGGTTTATGTTGACTATCCTTACCTCTGGGGCTATGACCCTAGGTTCTTCGACAGGCTATTCCAATCGTGCCCTAAGGTTTTCTTCGACAGGCTGCTGGACTTGGTTAATAGTGGTTTCTTCCTCTAAGAGTATACCTTGGTTTCCCCTTATTTGCGCCCTTTGGGGCTGTCGAATAGGTTGGGGTACCCCAAAGAAATCAGCCAAACGCGTCATTTGCGCTGTCATCTGCTGATTCGACTGGGTGGTGTTTTGTATTAGAGGATTCAACACCGTACTTAAAGTTTGTGCCAACATTTGAACCATATCATGGTTGCTTTCGTCCATTTGTTGCCTCAAGACTGCTGTCGAGGCATTTGTAAGGCCATGCGCTACTTGGGACGTTCCTCCTAAGAGTTGGGTCCTATTTCTGTTCGCCATACCAACTCCAGAACCTTGGAGTGGCGAAGAGGCACTCACTAAAGGGTCTGAAAAAGTGGACGCAGCGTTCGTCAGGCTAGCCAATTCAGACGTTGGCATGCCATAGAGTGGTTCTCGATTCGGACCGCCTGTCATAAATCCTGGGGGAACATAAGGCCTAGTCCCTGGATTTCCCCTTGGTGGGGGAGTTCCCAAAGGCACTCTGGGGCCAGTGAACGGAGGTAATGGCCCCGTTGTTGTGACCGTTACTGCTGGTGTTGAACCAGCGGTTATCGCTTCACTTACGGTTGGGATAACCGTTGTTCCCACATTCGTTTGTGGGATTTCGTTATTGTTTGGCGGATTCGCCATCTCTTCTCTTCTTCTGGCAGTATTGGTATTGTTAGTGTATATTCTACCACTTCTCAATAACATGCAATACTTCTTGAAAAAGATGATATTCTGTATAAAAAGGTTAAACTTCAAAATCAACACAAGATCCCACCGGGTGTGCCAATTTGTTTACCGTGGGAATTGGTAAACAACCGCTGATCTTCCAAAAGGTTACTTATTTGGTGACTTGCAGGATCGATCAGATTGATCCTAAGACATGGTTGATTTTGGGGTTTTGACTAAGTTTGATAATGGTTAAATGACAAGAAAATAAAGAAGCTTTATGTAAATTGCATGAAGAAGAAAACTTGATAGAATAAAGGAAAGCTTTGAATAAAGGCTTCAACTGGAAAAGTAAATAAAGAGGCAGTAAAATTCTGGAAAATAAATGACTTTGATTAATTAAAGTGGTGTTTCACACATACATTCTCAACAATTCTTTCGCTCACACTGGGTACTTGAATCTATATGAGTGACTTGTATATAATTGTGAACACACGCGAAAAACTACGTGAACTACTAATATTTATACTAAACACATCTCAGGTAACCGTCGGGAAGTTACGCTGCTTCGAGATGACTCCACTTGGCACGCTCACAGCATTCGACGCTCCAGATCTTGGCACGTTGCACTTGGTAACCGCTGGGAACCGTTTTCCCTCCAAACATTTGAATCTCAAACCGTTCCACTCTGAGCATCAAACACCTTTGTCGAGAAGCACCTTCGACGTCGAAGGCAAGAAGATTCCTACTTAGAAGAAATTCTCTAAGTACCTTGCCATCTCCTGATGAGCATTTCTACAGAACCAGCTGGTCGAAACCATCCTTCGTGCTTAATGGCTTATATTAATAAAAACAAGGGTGTCGAATTTAGGAGCCAACAGTAGCATCGAGTATCTATCGACTTTTGGAATACATCAAAGACGGCCATCTAACTTTGTCCTAATGGCCAAGTTGTTCATTTAAAGTTTCTAAGGTCAGTTGACACTTCATGACACCACACAGCGGCCCCGTATTCTCCTTGATTAACTCAAGGGCTACCGGTACCAACCAAAGTGCCGCATCAACGTAGCCATCGCTTCAACCGTGTCGGTATACCCCGCACAGTTTCCATGATCTATTGCAACTTACCTAAAAGGTTTCCCCTGATCTGGGTGTAGGATGTATAGTACCCAAACAAATACCCTTAAAAGTAAAGCAAACAAACAAACAAAGAAGCAAAATTATCTAGACCCTAAGGTAAACCCCACTTTTATTTATCCCCAATAGAGTCGCCAGTTCTGTGATACAGTGGCAGAACCGATAGTTTAATACTGGTTTCCATTTCTTGTTCGCAAATGTCGCGGTAAGTAAGAGTCACCATTGACTTTTCTTTTATCCAACAAAGGAAAGGGTGAAAAGAGCAGAAAGATACCTTTTTCGAGATTTTCTGAGTAGGGGGTAGATTATGGAAAGGGAAAGTGTTAGCACCCTTTCCATCCGTGGTTTTCCACGGGCTCTTAGGTACTTGCTCATTTTTGAAAATTGTTTGTGTGCTTGTGGTTTTGAAATTTTTTATTTGTTTATGGTAACTCTTGTATCAGTCCTCAAGAGTGTGATAAAGTGTTTTTGGAAGAAAAAAAATTGAAAGTGTGTAAGTGTGAAAATTTCAGGTTTGAGCAAGTACTTAAGAACAATCTACCTACTCGAAAAAGGATGTTCTTTTCCTCCTTTCCTTTAGATAGTGATATCCTATTATTAGTGAGTAGGTAGCCCTATCGTCGAATGTTGAGGGACAATCGAAGGGACATTTTACAATCACGAAGGCAACTGGTGGAGACGCTTTAGCAATTTTCTTTTAGGGACTAGATCATTTACCAAAAGGCAACTGTAGGGTCATCGAGGGACTATGATCTTTTTTTATTTATGGGTCTTTACTAAAGCGTTCCTGCCTCATGACTGTTTTATTTAAAGGCAATCAAAGTGGGAGATACCTTAGAGCTGCACATGTGCAAGTGTGTTGAGATTCAGTTATTTATCTTGCATTATTAAGTTGCTAACGTTTTAATTTTCAGTCTTATCATGCACGCCTAGTTACTAACAGTTAATATTTACAGAAATTTAAAGTGCAAAAATTTAAATCCTAGGCTATTACAACACTTTGGGACAATTACATAAAAAAGTGCAAGAAAATAAAATGCAGAATTTTAAATCTAGACTATTACATCCCATAATCAGTTACATTATTTATATAAAATGCGAGAATAAAAATAACGCGTGTGAAATAAAAATTACGTCTAAAAATCCTAAGAAAAATTATAAGTAAACAAGAAAAATCTTTTTGGTTTTATTTTTATTTATTTCAAGAAAAATAATTAAACTAAATCTAAATTTAATTTAAGAAAATAAATATTGAATGAAATTAATCTAATTCTAATATTTTTGCATTTTTAATTAAGAAAACATTTGAAACATAAATTAAATCCAAAATTCTAGTTCATTTTAAAATAAGAAAGTAGTTAAAATTTAATTAATTAATTAATTAATTAAAGCATTTCATTATTTTAATTATAAAAAAAAAGTCTAAGCCTACTTTTTTTGTGAGTTTTTTTTATTATTTGCTTAATTAAGTAAAGAAGATAAAAAAAATTTAAATATTACAAAAAAAAAACTAGATGGACTTGAGATAGTAAAAAAAAGTGGAGGTGTGGTTGTTGAATTTGCTGGCCCATGAAGGGAGGGGTCTAGATTTTCTTATGGATCCAATGTGGATTGGTCTTGATGGCACATGGTGAGCCCGCAGATGGAGTGCGCTAGATCTGATCAGATGGACATCTGATGGTACATGTCTGATGGTGTATAATGCACATCTAGCTACGAGGAGCACCGTATTTGCATGAAACAAGTTAGAAAATATATAAATGGAGCTTACTGAGGAGTTTTGTGATGTTTCAGGGCTTGGTAATGATTGCAAAAGCTTCAGGGAGCCTCCGGGAATGTATTTGGATCTTTTGTTTGGACTGAGAAAGACTGAAACCTAAAATGCGAATTTTTACAACTTTGATAATTTTTGCAAAATTTGTAGAGCTTTTTCAGGATGTATCTCATGTCTTGAAGCTTTCTAATGTGTCCTTTATATAGAGAGGAGGGAGGAGACAAGAGAACAAAGGTAATAACAACCATAAACATGTATTTTTAAAGCCATGAATGATGTTTTGTAACTTTGCCAAAGACACGGAATCTTGTCATTTTTTGAATTTGAATGAATGGGGACACCTTTGCACGAAATTTTATGGGCCTAGACTGTCCAAAACATCAACCCAAAGCTTAAACCCCATTTCCAATTATTTTATACATTTTATTTTATATTTATTTGAAAAAAATTAAAATAAATATCAATAAAATAGTTAGCAAATACAAGGCATGGCAAGAATAATTTTAGAGGTCCTCTATAAACTTAGGAAGATGCTTGAAGTCCAAGAAATTGAGCACTTTCCTTAAAACTTCAAATTTGCTCAATGCATAATTCTTGAAAATTCCCAAAATTTCCCAACTTGGGCAAACCATAACTTGCTCAATAATTATTGAAGATTTTATCTTGATGTAAAAGGTCTTGGCAAAAAGTGGCTTTTGTTGACTTTCTGAAAAATGACTTGTAATGTATGAGCTTGTATCTTTCAAATGGTGCATTTCTTGGACTTGAGGGCTGAATAGAAGTTGTAGGGAATGATATTATATTCAATATGAGCTTTGGTTGGGGAAAATGGATGAAGTATGTGAAAGTTATGTCTGGTCAAAGTTCAGTTGACTTTTCCTATAGAAACCCCAATTTTCCATTTTTGACTTTTGATGAATTAGGAGCATTTCTTGAGGAATCATGATCAACCCTTGATCAAATGATGGATATCACTTCAAAATGTTGATGTTGACCAAAAATCTTGAAGTTTGACTGTACATGGGCCACAATTTACTTTTGACCTAGCATAGTTGATTTTCCAATACTTGAGCAATTGACTGAGCAAACTTATTGAGCAAGGCATGAAAATTGGAATGGATGATATTGAAGACATATTAGGACCATGGAAAGGATTTTTGACCTTTGGAGCTCAACCATCTTGATGAAAATTGAAACCCTAGTTGGGGGTTCATTGCCTTAGGAGGAGAAATGTCTGGTCAATTCTTGGTCAACCTTGAGCAATTGAGAACCTCTAGGAGTATGTCTTGAGTGCAATGAGAGGGGAAATTTTGGGGTACAACAGTGACCTTCCAAAGTCCTACTCGTCAAAAGTGTATCTCTCAATAAGTATTCCTTTTTTGGAAGTCCACCGACTCTAGGAAAAGTCGTCACATAAACTCGCAAGGATGATGTATCCCCTGAGCTAATAGACGAACCTTCTTTCTAAAGGTTTATTTGAGAATGTTTTTTTTTAAATAAAAACCCGCCACATAGAAAATATATAATAATAAATAAAAATAGACAAGAAATAAATAAATGCAATAAATAGATAAATGAAATAAATAAATAAAGCAAATAAAAATAAAAACCCAAAAAAAACCTAAAACCTAAGGTTAAGGAGTCCATGGTAGAGTCGCCAACTGTAGCGACTAGTTTTTTTAATCAGAGCCGCCACTATTAGTTTTTATCCTAGGGAAGAGAATCTAACAGAAAACCCTAATTCATAGACAAAGATTCTAGGTTTCGGACTTCTTTAGAAGAAATGAAGGTGTTAGGCACCTTTCATCTACCTTGTTCACAAGGATATTAGGTTTTAGGTTTGAGTTGGGGAAACAGGATTTAAATTTTATTAGGGGAAAAGAGTTTTCATTTTTAATAGGGGAAAAGAGTTTTAATTTTTAATAGGGGAACTCGCTACGATTTTTGATCGTATGCCTACTTATCTTCTTATGAGGAATCAGAGTCCCAATTCGTAGTTCATAGGGTTGGTGTTTTTTAGGGGTTGCAAACGTACTTTGAATCACCTCGCATTTTAACCGAGAGTAGCGATTGCAGAGATTTTGGCTAAATGCGTGGTTGGTCGAAATCTGATTAATGCATGGTTAAAAAATATTTAATGCAAATAATACAAGAAAGTAATATGCATTTTTTGAATAAAATGGTTTACATGTTATTATATAAATAATAATAATATTTACATATAATGAATAATAATATATAAATTAATAATAATAATAATTAATATGATTATAAAAATTAATATTAATAATTATTATTATTATAAAGAAAAAAAATTAAATAATATGAAAGAAAAAATAGAATAAAAATAAGAATTAAAAAAAAAATTAGTTAAGACCAAAGGGGTGTAACTCTAGTTAACCAGTAAAACTAGGGGGTCTGTTGTTAATAACTATGGGCTAAGCCCAATGCACTGGCTGGCAGGGGGTGCGTTTTACTTTAAGTTTTAGTAAAATGAGCGAACGGGGGTGCAGAAATTAATTGGCTAGGCCCAAAAGCGTTTGAGAGGGATCTGGGGTGATCATGTGTTGCGAGGGTGCATGATTTTACCTTGGGACTTGGCCTATCGGTCACCCAGAACGAATCATATGGATGGAATTGAGGGAGTATATTAATTATTATGGGCATGGCGCATTGAATCAAATGGAATATTAACCTTTTGTTTAACATTTTTTCATTTCCCTTGTTTGTGTTTCACAGTAAAACAACCTCCTCTCTCTCTCTCTCTCTTCCCCGCGTATAACCCTTCTTCTTCCTCTCCTTCTAACACTAATTCCACACCACCTACCGCGGCGATGCAACACCCTAACTGAAACCCCTTCCATCGCGACCCACCCTACAAAACTACAAACAATACAAGAACAAGAAAAATTTGAGTTCGTTACCCTTCATGATTTCGTTTTCTGTTCTTGAGCTTTTGTCCCGATCTGGTGTTAATCCCCTTTCTCTCTTTGCTTGGCAGGTTCTATGATGGTAGCGATGGTGAAGAAAGGGCGGCGATAGCGATTAGCGATTCACACAGTTAGGGTTTCAGAGGTTGAAACCCCAACTGATCTTCTTCATCTTCAACACGGAAGCTTCGTGCTCTTCACAGTAATGGCCTCCTCCTTCTTCTTCTTTACTGTCACCAGCTTCTTTTCTTACTATGTTTTTTCAATTATTATATATAGGTTTTTAAAATTAGGGCTTTAGCTTAATTATGGATTAGATTGATTTAGTTTGTTTTTTTTTATAAAAATGTTTGATTTGGTTTTAGATTGGATTCGGTTTCTGCAATCTAGAGATTGGATTTTGTAATTTCTGTTCTAATTGGTTCAAGTTGTAACAACAATGACTCTGTAATTTTAGTTTTTTCCAGATTTTCTGTTAAGTAATTAATATTTGATTTTTTAGGAATCTGGGCTTGGATATTAGATGCAGAAGATTTGATTTGGTTTTCAATTATATTTTGTATTATTTGTTTCAGTTTGATTTGAACAATATCAGTATATTGAAGGAAACATGCACAAATTTCTCATTGATTTGTACAGTAACCGTTAATGGTTACCTTGGGCCTGCCTAACTTCTGCACAAGTCCGCAAAAACTATTACTATTTTTCTTGACTTTTAATGGGCCTTCTAAAAATTTGATCCAGCAAACACTAATTCTTAATTATTAGATTAAATAATATTTGATATAAAAACATTATTACAAAAGCTTAACAATAATAACATTTTCTTAATAAAGAAATATATTTTTTATTGAAATAACAAGAAGTTTTTTTTCTTTTAATAATAATGCTTTTTCTAAAACAAAACAGCAACATCAAATGGGCTAAAAATCTTAATGGGCTTGTAGTTTGTAATCTCACCCCATTTCTTTGTTTTTCAAACCCCAAAAGAGATGGGCCAAACGCAAAGGGCTCTTTTATTGGAATTTCTCCTCCCATTTGACTAACAACCACTTAAATGAGTTTTATTACAATTAAAAACTTAATAATCTTCTAAAATAATTTCCCATATTCGAATCTCATGGGCCATTGGCCAACATGCCTCATAAATGGGTGTGATACGGTGGCAGAACCGACTTTTATGCTGGTTTGTGTTTTTTGTTCACAAATGTTGCGGTAAGCAAGAGTTGCCACCGACTTTTATTTTAGCCAACAAATGAAAAGGAAAAAGAACAGGAAAAAACCTTTTTCGAGATGTTTCTGAGTACGGGGGTAGATTATAGAAAGGGAAGGTGGTAGCATCCTTTACATCCATGGTTTTCCATGGGCTCTTAGGTACTTGCTCATTTTTCAAATTGCTTGTGTGTGCTTGTTTTGAAAATTGTTTAGTTTACTTCGTGATAACCCTTGTATTTGTCCTCAAGAGTGTGACTAAGTTGTTTCGAAAACTGTTTTTGAAAAGTGTTTGTGTGAAAAATTTTGTTTGAGCAAGTACCTAGGAGCTAATCTACCTACTCGAAAAAAGTTTGTTCGTTTTCCTTTAGACAGCGCTATCCTATTATTAAGGAATAGGTAGCATCGTCGTTGGAGTTTTAAGGCACGTTCAAAGGGACAAGTACGACCATAAAAGCAACGTTAGGAAATTTTAGTAATCATCCTAAAGCCTTAAAGATCTTTTTCCGAGGCAACATCTGAATGGGTCATTTTAGATCTTTTGGGACTAGAGGACGACCACTAACATTCCCTATACTTCATGACTGTTTACCGGAGGCAACCAGAGTGGAGTAAACCCTAGGAGTGGGCATGTGCGAGTGTGTGTTTTTCAGTTTATTTATCTTTGCACATTTAGGGTTTTCTACTATATTAATTGCAATTTATCTTTCCATACAATCCTATAATCATACATCTAACAGCTTATAGTCTGCGGAAATTAAAATGCGAGAAATTAAAGTCCTAGCTATTACAAGGCTTTCGAGAAAATAAAGATGTGGAAATTTAAAATCCTAATTACTATTACAAACTCGGAGCAGTTACAATAATAGAAAAAGGAAAACTAAAGGCGCACGCGGCGAATTAAATGTGAGAAATAATTGAAAACCTAAAAATCTAATTGAGAAAATATTTAGGTTACTTTTTGAGAAGAAATTAGGTTATGTACAACATTAAACCCTAATTCTATTTGATTTTAATTATACAAAAAAGAGAGTTAAATTGCCTTAATTTAATTAAACTAATTAATTAATAAAATTATTTTTATAAAAAAATGATTTTTGATGTTTTTATGATTTTTTTATTAAATAAAAAAGGCATAATTTTTGGTGTTATTTGAAAAAAGAAATAATTAATAAATAATAAAAAGGAATTAAAAATAAAAAAACAAAAGAATTGGGCCTGTTTTATGACAAATTAGGGGGATGCCTTTCCTGAATTGGCTGGGCCAAAATTCTTTGGCCCAAAGGTCCTGCGCCTGATCCAGTGGGATCATCTTCTGAGGGTCTACCATGAGCTTACACATGCTGAGCGTTGGATCTGGCTGGAGATGGATCCAATGATGAAGCGCCAAGGTGTATGGTGGACATGCTTGGTAGTGAGACATCAAATCTGCAATTGAAGGTTGAGAAAAATGCAAAAGCAATGCGCCTGGGATCGAACCCAGGACGCTTGCTTCAAATCCTTCGCCCTTAACCATCTGTGTTGCATTACTCAATTGCTAATATAATAAGATTAATAAAATATAAGGAAAGCCACGTAGTTTCCTCCAAAAAAATGCACGAATTTCAAATGGACCAGTGGGATGGTGACAAGTCATTGTCTTCTTCCCTGTCCGTCGTCTTAGGCCAATACCTTTTACCTACAGACAGAACTCCATAGCCATAGCCCTGCAAGCTTAAAAAATCCACAAATCGCATGATAAATTAAAGGTGAGTACATGGATCAATTCGTCCTGATCCCACGAGCATCATGGTATCCTTTTCTTGTCCTAATTTTACCTGTACAGAGAAGCCCTAAAATGGCTTCTTAAACCCTAGACATGGCAATCATCAATATATGCATCAAAACGCCAGTTAAATCATTCAAGCATGTTGCGAATATGTCAATAATCACAAATACATCATTAGAATATGTTTATGATGCAAGAATTATTGTAATCAATTTTGAAATAAAGAGCAAACCGTGTGAAGGCTATAGGGCGATTCTGGACTTGGGAATGCTTGCAATTGATCGTGTTAGCTTCAGGAGATATCCAGGAAAGGATTAGAAGCTTTGAATGGCCTTGAATCACCCCTTAGGTTATAAATCAGATCCACAATTTTTATCCAATTTTTGAGTTTTCTTCTTCAGCTCTCACGACTGTAACCCTTGTCCTTTTGGCTTGTGTATGTTCTATATATGTAGTGTGATGAATTAGGGCAACAAAAACATATTGAATCTTTTGGAATCATGGAAATTGAATGTGATTTGTTTGCTATATGATATCTTTCCAAAACCATCCTAATCATGCTATTTTTGCCTCAATTTGCCTTGATTCAATTTGATCTAATTAGGCTAGCTTGATTAGATTATGATTCCTACAAAAATCAGATCAAAAATCAATCTTCAATATTTTTGCAATTTATTTGATTTAATTTAACTTTTAATAAATAAAAATCAAAATAAAATAAATAAATAGAGAAAATAATATATGGATGCTGATTTGGGTCGTGGACCAGGTCTTCAACAAGATACAATCATGAAAAGCTAGGCTAATTTGACAAAAAATGCACTTTTGAGCACATTTGACTTTTGGCAATTTTCCAAAAATGGCCAACTTTGACAATGCACATCTCTTCCAATTTTAACCCTAGGAAGGTGTTCTTGGACTTTTTAGAAAGCTTAGGATGTCCCCTGAACAACCCTTTTGGTTTAATCTCAATTGGAGTTTCCATGTTCATGTAAGAAGCTTTGACCCAAAAGGTGTTTTTGTTGACTTTTCAAAAGGACCTATAATGTAGAGATTCATATCTTTTTATGGGTGCATTTTTTGAACTTGAGGGATGAAGATGAGTTGTAGGAAATTGGATTCTCTTCAAAATGAGCCTTGGATGAGAAATTTCTGATAAAGTATGAGAAAGTTATGCTTGGTCAAAGTTTGGTTGACTTTTCCTAAGAAACCCTAATTTAGCAACTTTTGAGTTTTGGTGAATTAGGAGAATTCCTTGAGGAATCATGATCAACCCTTGATCTAATGTTTGATATCACTTCAAAATGTTGATGTTGACCAAAAATCTTAAAGTTTGACTGTATGTGGGTCACAGTTGACTTTTGACCTAATATAGTTGATTTTCAAGCATCTGAGCAGTTGACTAAGCAAACTTCTTGTGTAAGGCATGCAACTTGACATGGATGATCCTGAAACCATATTAGGATCTTGTAAAGGATTTTAGGCCTTTGGAGCTCACCCATCTTGAAGAAAATGGAAACCCTAGTTGGAGGTTCCTTGCTTTAGGAGAGGGTTCGTCTGGTCAACTCTTGGGTATCCTTGAGCAAGTTGAGGATCTCCATGAACATATATTGAGTAAAATGGGATGGAAAATTTTGGGGTACAACAACTTCCCCTGTTCAATCTTCTTAAACCTGAGGATGTAGATTGGCTTGGTCTGCCTTTCGTGATCTGAAGGTGGAAGATGATTGAACACTAGAGTGCCTAGAAATTTGCACTTGCATGGAGTAATACTGATTGGTGATATCGGGAATGGGCTTACAGATGCCATTTGGAAGTTGACAGAGAATCGTTGGAGATGGGCTTAAAGATGCCATCCAAAAAAGCTATCAATCGCATAAGAGATTCCTTTGCGAGAAACTTTGTACTTGTCGCTGATGAGGACTTCACCGAGGAAAGTTGATTTGTGTCTTGGGAGGTAGAGCATATGAGCTTCGGTTGTCCATTACTCCACTGGGGAATTAATTCTTGAATGAGGAGGTGAAAAGGTGAACTCGGCCGTAACTGGTCGGGTCTAGGTCTTACAGTGTTGTAAACTGTTATCTGGAGATAAGAGAGAAGGAACCTGGATAGTAGGGTTGCTTCGATGTTAAAGCCTAGATAGTAGGGCTGTGAGAAGGAACCTGGATAGTAGGGTTACTTAGAGATGAAAGCCTGAATAGTAGGGCTATGAGAAGGAACCTGGATAGTAGGGTTACTTCAAGATGAAAGCCTGGATAGTAGGGCTTATGGGAAGGAACCTGGGTCGTAGGGTTACTTCAAGATGAAAGCCTGGACAGTAGGGCTTATGGGAAGGAACCTGGATAGTAGGGTTACTTCAAAATGAAAGCCTAGATAGTAGGGCTCATGGGAAGGAACCTGGGTCATAGGGTTACTTAAAGATGAAGGCCTAGATAGTAGGGCTTATGGGGAGGAACCTGGTTCGTAGGGTAATTTCAAGATGAAAGCTTGAATAATAGGGCTTATGGGAAGGAACTTGGATAGTAGGGTTACTTCAAGATGAAATCCTGGATAGTAGGGCTTATGGGAAGGAACCTGGGTCGTAGGGTTACTTCATGATAAAAGTCTGGATAGTAGGGCTTATGGGAAGGAACCTAGATAGTAGGGTTACTTCAAAATGAAATCCTGGATAGTAGGGCTTACGGGAAGGAACATGGGTCGTAGGGTTACTTCAAAGTGATAGTGTAGATTAATTGACCCGTTTGGCTTCAGGAATTGCGTTTCCATTAGTCGTCTGTAGACGTGACCTGTATAGCTGCTGGATTTGTTGAAGATAATTGTCTTTCCTGAAAAGATACCAGAGTTAATTATATGCAATGCATGAAATGCCTTGTGAGATGATGTTCTCAAAATAAATGAGATCCTGCTGTATATGATATGTATGTGCATGTCATGATGTATGTACATGAAATGCTATTGGGGTACGCCCGAGTCTGGGAAAATAAATCCCTAACTGCTGCTGGAGAATATAGCATCCCTGACTGTTGTAGAGAATTGTGGTTCTTCTACTTCCGCCGGGGATGGTGAACGGAAATGACTATGCTGGAGATTTACTCTTTGTTATTTATGAATATTCTATCAGGGAGAGATTCTGTTTGAGAATAACTCTGCGGGGAACAACTTGGAAAGTGAATTTTCGTAGCTGAAGTAATGAGCTATGTCAGGGATTGAGCTTCTATATCCAGAGAAATAAACTCTGCTTGGGAGATAAAATTTATTGACCCGCTCGCGATTATGATATTCGGCTGGAGGATATAGCTGTCAGGTTTCTAAATGACCCTGGATGAGGAGGTTACTTCCTGTTTCGGGAAAGCTGACATCAATGCTTTTGAATACCTTTACTTTATGGGGAGTGTATGTACTGATGATTGTGATCCAAAGTTGTCTCTGCCCTGGTACCTGCTGGGCAGAGTAACTGTCGAGTCGGACACTTCTTGTTTTTGCCCCTGTTTCTGGAATTACAAATAATTGTCTTTTTGTTTCTTATGTAAATACTTATGAGCAGAAATCATATTCAAATGCATATGTCAAGAATAAATCATTGGACGTTCTTGCAAAACAAAACAGAAAAAAGAAAAAACTCAAAGTTTCTTGTGAAAATGATTTTGTATTGATTTTTGAAGTTGGCTTGTAATAGGCGTTTTCGTAATAGGAGACTGACGCTCTAGTAAGAGAACGCCGCTGTAAAAATAGAAGCTATACAATTTTTTGCAAAAGAAAACAGCTATGTGAAACAATCCCATTGAGTTCCAACTCTGCTATTGCCCTTATGTCTTCGAGCGTCTCATCACTTTGCTACTTGGCCGAAAGTTGATTAGATTGATTGGAGCCATCCGAGCTTGATAGTCGATACCGAAGTCTGGTCGCAAGATGATCCAATGGGACATAGTGATACGCTTTACATCCCTAACTTTTTCCTAGACTTCCCTTTCGGGTTTTCAGTCCACCAGTATGCAGATTGTTTTTTCATTTTCATCTCTTATTTTTTCCCGAACCCTTTTGGTTCACCAGGAAGCCCTTATTTTTGCCTAGGTCAGTCAACCTAGCGGGTCTTTTAATCAGGTGTAGTATCTTTTCACTATGTCTGCATTGACAGGGTGAGGAAGGTCGTCATCATCCATGGTAGTTAGAATCATAGCTCCACCCGAGAAAATGTTTTTAACCATAAATGGCCCTTCGTATGTGGGGGTACATTTGCCCCTGGGATCACCTTGCGGCAGTATGATGCGCTTGATCACTAGATCCCCGACTTGATATTCTTGGCATCTAACTTTCTTGTTAAAAGCCTTGATCATTCACTTTTGATACGTCTGACCATGACAAATAGCAGTAAGTCTTTTCTCGTCGCTTAGATTTAGCTGATCAAGTCGAGTTTGAATCCAGTCATCTTCGTTCAAACCTGCATCCTTCATAATCCTGAGAGAAGGTATCTGGACTTCGATGGGTAGGACTGCCTCCATGCCATATACCAGAGAGTAGGGTGTTGCCCATGTTGACGTCCGTGCTGAGGTACAGTATCCATGAAGAGAAAATGGTAACATCTCATGCCAGTCTTTATATGTCACTGTCATCTTCTGTACAATTTTCTTGATGTTCTTATTAGCCGCTTCAACAGCGCCATTCATCTTCGGCCGGTAGGGTGAAGAGTTATGATGTTGTATATTGAACTGTTTACAGAGCTCGGTGATCATTGTGTTGTTGAGATTCGTACCATTGTCAGTAATAATTCTCTCTGGCAAACCATACTGATAGATTAGATTATGTCGGATAAATCACGCCACAACATTCTTGGTCACAGTAGCAAAAGAGGCTGCCTCAACCCACTTCGTGATGTAATCAATGGCCACTAGAATGAAGTGATGTCCATTAGAATCAGTGGGCCTGATTTCTCCGATCATGTCAATGCCCCACATTGCAAAGGGCCACAGAGTTGTCAAGACGTTCAAGGGAACCAGAGGCACATGCACCTTATCAGCGTAGATTTGGCATTTATGACAAGTTCGGGAGTGCTGATAACAATCTGCTTCCATAGTGGACCAATAATATCTTGCCCGTAGGATCTTCTTAGCCATGGTATGTCCACTGGAATGGGTTCTGAAGGTACCTTCATGTAGATCTGTCATAATCATTTATGCTTCGCTCTTGTCTACACACTGTAGTAAGGTAGAGTCATGATTACGCTTATAGAGGATTCCATTACCGAGAAAGAATTTCGCAGCGAACCTTGTCAGAAACTTCTTACCATTGACAAGTGCCCCTTCGGGATACTCTTGAGTCTTGAGATACCTCTTGACTTCGTGAAACCAGGGTTTGTCTGCCACCTCTTTAGTATCAATTTCACAGTAGTGTGTTGGTTCATCCAACCTCTCGATGGTGATTTGGGGAGCTTCGTTGTCCCACCCGACTTTGAACATGGAAGGCATGGTAGCTAGCGCGTCCTCTAACTGATTCTCCTCTCGCGAGAAATGTTCAAAAGTTACCTCCTCAAAGTATGGGAGCAATCTCAACACGTGCTCTTTGTATGGGATGATATTCGGATGCTTTGTATCCCATTCGCCTTTGATCTGACTTATTACCAAGGCTGAATCCCTGAAAACGTCCAAGAACTTGATCCTGAGGTCAATAACGGCCTTGAGACCCATGATACAAGCTTCATACTCTGCCATGTTGTTAGTGCAGTTGAAACATAGTCGGGCGGTGAAAGGAGTATGACATCCCTCAAGAGATATGATTACAATGCCGATGCCATTACCTAGTGCGTTCAAAGCTCCGTCAAAAACCATAGTCCATCGGGATCCCTCTTCGGGTCCTTCATCCAGTCTAGGTTCTTCGTAGTCAGTCACCAGCATAATATTCTAAACGGGAACTCAAAATTCATGGACTGGTAGTCATCCACGGCCTGATGAGCCAAATGATCAGCCAATTCATTCCCCTTGATTGCTTTCTGGGTTATATATTATATATCATACTCAATTAAGATCATCTGCCATCTTGCTATTCTTCTGGAGAGAGCGGGTTTCTCGAAGATGTATTTAATTGGATCCATCTTAGATATCAACAAAGTAGTGTGGGTTAGCATATACTGTCTTAGTCGGCGAGCAGCCCATGACAAAGCACAGCAAGTTTTCTCGAGCAGTGAGTATCGTGTCTCACAGTTGGTAAACTTTTTGCTAAGGTAGTATATTGCATACTCTTTTCGACCAGACTCATCATGCTGCCCCAGCACACACCCCATTGAATTGTCTAGCACTGTTAAGTACAATATCAAAGGTCTTCCTTCAACCGGAGGCATCAGAATTGGCGGTTCTTAAAGGTATTCCTTGATTCTTTCGAAAGCTGTCTGGCATTCGTCATTCCACTTTACCATTTGATCTTTCTTCAGAAGCTTGAAGATGGGCTCACAAGTAGCAGTTAGATGTGAAATGAACCTGGCGATGTAATTCAAGCATCCCAAGAAACCTCTAACTTCCTTCTCTGTACGGGGAGCTGGAATTTCTTGTATGGCCTTTACCTTCGTAGGGTCTACTTGGATGCCTTTGTTGCTGACAATGAAACCCAGGAGCTTACCCAACCTTACCCCAAAGGTGCACTTGTTCAGATTCAACCTCAGCTTGTATGTCTTTAACTTGTCAAACAAATTTTGTAAATGATCAAGGTGCTCTTCCTAGGTTTGAGACCTGGCTATCATATCATCAACATAAACCTCAATCTCTTGGTGGATCATATCGTGGAACAAAGCGACCATGGCGCGCTGATAAGTTGCCCCAGCATTCTTCAACCCAAAAGGCATCACCTTGTAACAGAAGGTTCTCCACTGTGTGATGAAGGTTGTCTTATCCATGTCTTCAGGAGCCATCTTGATCTGGTTGTAGCCAGAGAAACCATCCATGAAGGAGAAGATTTTATGTTGTGCGGTGTTGTCAACCAGAACATCAATGTGAGGAAGTGGGAAGTCATCCTTGGGGCTTGCCCTATTCAGATCTCTGTAATCCACACACATCTGTACCTTACCGTCCTTCTTAGGTACCGGAATGACGTTAGTAACCCACTGTGGATAGGAGGTGACAACTAAGAACCCTGCGTTGAACTGCTTCATGACCTCTACCTTGATCTTCT
Source organism: Vicia faba (assembly GCA_948472305.1). Lineage (NCBI taxonomy): Eukaryota > Viridiplantae > Streptophyta > Magnoliopsida > Fabales > Fabaceae > Vicia > Vicia faba. Next base: position 919,650,671 of record OX451736.1, on the reverse strand, counting down.
TTGACATTTCAGGGCATATACGGCAGACCTTCTGTTTAACCGGAGGATAGTCTTCCTTAGTCGGAAGATGATGTACCACAATATCAGTGTCTAAACCTGGTATGTCTTCATATGACCAGGCGAAGATCTCAACGTAGTCGTGTAACATTTGTATCAACCTTTGTTTGATCTTAACTTCCAGTTTTGTGTCGATCTTAACTTCTTTTTTGTCTACCTCCGTGCCTAGGTTTATCGTCTCAACTGGCTCTTCATGAGGTTGTATAGCCCTTTCTTCCTGCTGTAATAATCTAGCAAGTTCTCCAGGCACCTCACAATCATCCTCACCTTCGTCTTCGGCTTGGTTGATCGGATTTTCGAAGTCATAACTGGCAGTAGCAGAGCTGTTATCAATGGGATCCAGAGTGGATATGGATCTGCAGTATGATACGTGAGTGTGTGTAAGAGCATAACTATTTTGATAAAGTGTAAAAAGAAAAGAAAAATAGAGAGCACAAAATTTGTGTGCAAGGAACGTACAATGTTTTGTTGATGATATATGAAATGACAAATAATAGCCCTCACAAACAAAGCCAATGTGCCTCGGGCAAGGCACAAGGCTGTAGAGTTTAAATTGTTTATTACAAGTCTCAAAACAAGTAAGACAATTACTGCGGAATAAAATAAAGTGGTATAAAGTCCCTAGTCGTCCAGTTACTCGGTCCACCGTTGGTAGTTGGATAGATCTAGTTATCAATATCTGAGTCTTCCTCACTATCTTCAATGGCATTAATTCCTCGATTGCTGATGCGTAGGGGAGGTCCTCCAGCTAGAGCGCGTCGAACATCCCTTTAAGCTCCTGAAGTAAAGCCTAAACCAAACTTTTCAGTTTTGTGAGTAAAATCAGGGATCTGTCCCCAGTTGGTACACCCACCTTCTCCAACCACTGCTCTGGCGTCTTTGAGAGAAGCCATCTTCAGAGGAGGTTTGTTACTGGTAGTAGTTTCAGTCGATGCCAGGATCTGGGGAACCTCTTAAAAATTCTGGCAAGGAGTCTCTATGAATTCCCCGTCCATATCTACATATCTGAAGGAGTTGAGGTGGCTCACCATATACTCCTTTTCACCATGCACAGTGATAATCTTCCCTTTTACTGGATACTTCAGCATTTGGTGCAGTGTAAAAGTAACAGCCCCAGCTTTATGGATCCAAGGACGACTCAGCAAACAAGAGTATGATGGCCGAATGTCCATCACATAGAAGGTGGACTTAAAGGTTTGAGAGCCTACCTTGATAGGGATGTCCACCTCCCCATGCACCATTCTCTTTGACCCATCAAAAGCCCTCACCACAATGTTACTAGGCTTTAAGGTCAAGCCCTCACAGTCCAACTGATCCAACGGCTTCTTAGGAAGAACATTCAGTGAAGACCCAGTATCTACCAGCACATGAGCCATAGTGGTGCCCCTACATTCAATCGAGACATGCAGAGCATGATTATGCTTCCTCCCTTTCGGTGTCAAGTCTGCATTTGAAAAACCCAGCCCATTGTCAGCAGTCAAGCTGGCCATACAATCTTTGAATTGATCAGCTGAGGTCTCCTACGGCACGTGCGCAGTCTTGAGGAATGCGATCAAAGCCTTCGCATGGGCCTCGGAACACAACAACAGGGACAACATGGATATCTTTGAGGGGGTCTGCCCCAGCTGCTGGACCATATTGTAGTTGCTCTTCTTTATTATTTTCAATATTTCCTCTATCTCTTGCTTAGAGGCTTCTACGACAATTTTTCTAGGTGCCTCCGTCCGGGCAGGCTCACCTATAACTTATTTTCCTCGGGTCCCAGATGACTCGACGGCGGGAGTGATAATTAGAGTAAGCACAGGAGTAGTAGTTGAAGTACCAGTAGGAATAGCAGACGGGATAACAACAGGCCTATTTACAGTCTTTGGGGAAATCTCGGGAGAGAAAACCCTTCCTCTTCTAGTAACCTTGTTGGTCCCGACAATGTTACTGACATCAGGACCAGTCTCTTCATTCTTCAGATCTTGTTTGATGCCATGATAGTACACATCAGCACCATAATGCCAGGGGACAGCTTTGTCCAAGGCATACAGGACAGGACCAGGAAAGGTGATTATTAACGAAGTGACTCTTGGAGCAAATGTAATCCTAACAAGTCTTCTCGAGGGGGCCTTAGAAGGATTGGAGGAAATGGTTGTAATAACAACATCTTCAAATGGAACAACAGGAATCAAAGTTTTCTCGAACAATATTCCTTTGCTGTCCATCAGGCACTGAACACCTGACTTCAGCAAATGGCAACCAGAAGGCAGAGATGAACACATGTGGCAACCTTCACCACAACCTGGAAATAAACCGGCCAACAATAAATTCTTCTTAACAATCCTAAGAGGAGTAGAAACTTCATCAACTAAGGTCACAAATAGATCGGTATCAACAACATTAACTCCCTGATTGTGCTTAGGCATGGGAGAAGTTATGACATTGGGCTTTTCCGGAGCATCGAACTCAATTTCCTTGGCCTCAATCAGATCTTGTACCTTATTTCTCATAGCCCATCATTCATTCGTATCGTGGCTGGGACTCTCAGAATGATAGGCACACCAAGCATTTGGATTATACTGAGGAGATGTGGTGTTCGGATTCTTGGGAGCCTCTTTCAAGGTTGCCATGTTGGATCTCAGTAGATGGGGTGGAACTTCAGCCAACGTCATGTTAATCCGGCTAAACTGTCGTTGTGGTCTTTCCACCCTTTGTTGATTGTTACGTTGTGGAGCAGCCGCAAGCCTAGGTATCATTACGGCACTTACTGTCTGATGGTGTTCAGCTCTATTTTGACCTCTCGGGCTATAGATGGCACTAGCTTTCTTTTTACCAGTAAAAGGCTTCTTTACCGAACTCAAAGAGACATCTTTCTATATCTTACCACTCCGGATCCGAGCTTCTACCCTCTCTCCAGTTAGAATCAGCTCGGTGAAACCAGCTGACAAGTTGTCGATCAAATGATTAAAGAATGGACCAAATAGTGTCCCCAGAAACATATCGACCAACTCCCTATCATACAAAGGGGGTTGGACTCTTCCAGCCAAGTCTCTCCACTTCTGTGCATAGTCCTTAAATCCTTCACCTGCACCCATGGACATACTCTGGAGTTGAGTACGAGTAGGAGCAAGGTTGGAGTTGTATTGATACTGCTTGTAAAAAGCAGCAGCCAGATCTTCCCAGTTTTGGACGTTGGTTCCCTCCAGTTGGTAGAACCATTCAAGTTGAGTTCCTGACAGACTGTCTTGAAAGAAGTGAACCCACAAGTTTCTATCTGCAGTGTGGGGATGGATCTTCCTTACGTAGGAACAGATATGGAGCTTTAGGTAAGACACCCCATCGTACTTTGCAAAAATTGGAGCCTTAAACTTCTGCGGGATGACCACTCCCGATACCAATCCAACTTCTTCGAAATCCAACCCAGGTATCCTTTGGACTTCCATAGCACTCATACGATCTTCCAACTGCTCATATATATCCTCAGTAGGAGGATACTGATCATCATTGTAGTCCGTATCATTGTCAGAAACTTCAGAACTGGGGTCCTTTTCCCTTGTCTCTCTTTCTTGGTTCTCCCCTTCCTTGGATGAAGAGTTCAGATCGACTTGTTGCTTTAACGGCCCCCTGAACCTTCTGCCTATATTCAGAATACCAGAGACCTTCTTCTTTTTCTTTTTCTCCTTCAGGATGAGGGCTTTCAGATCCTCCTGCCCTTTCGCCAGATTTATGAACATCTGTTGGAATTGGGCATTTTGTGCCTGAAGATCTTTGATGCTTTGTTCAGAAGACATTTCTGCTGAAATAAACAGCGAAGAAGATGAGAAGCCTGTTATGGTACCTGTTTATGCAATGTTATGGATGGGATGCGTATGCAATGATTTCAAGGATTCTTAAAGGCTCAGATTTGTTTAACCAAAAGAAACATACGTTAATTGCATTAATAAGTTCGAATTGTTACAAAGAATTCCTTTTAGGCTTACAATAAAACAAAACAAAACTTAAAGCAAAAAAGAAACTAGGTCTCCCAAGAGCGCATCCTCTTTGGTGTAATGTAGGTGTTTATGTTCCTTTCTTCATGAAGTAGCCTAGTGAGCTCCAGGACCTTCTTCTCGCTGGCATAGAGCTGAGCTTCAAACGTGTCTCGCTCCTCTTTGAGTTGAACCCAAGACTTCTGTAACTCTTCATGATCAGTTGGCATGTCAGGATGATGAACAAGGGAAGTAGTATCTCATTCACTAACTGGTTCCACAGTTATTGATAGGACAACAGGCTAAGGCATCATAAGACTTTGGGCGCGAGCTCGTACCCATCGGAGATAAGGCTCAAGAGGAATGTAGTTCTTGTGCCCTAGCATCTTGCTATCAATTTTATGCACCATGCCCCACGCTTTTATGAACCTTTTGAGGTATCCATGTGCATCATTCTCATAGTTGAAGGTGATTCCTTGGATAAGCGTATCATGAGGACCATCTCTTCTTGCATAACCAAACTGACGCAGTGCCAAACAAGGGTTGTAAGTGATTCCTCCCCTAATTCCTAGGACAGGGACATTAGGGAATTTACCACAACGATTGATGATGGTAACATCTTCCGAGAACCGTGAACACCAATGAATGTCTGAATGTGTAAGGGACATCAGCCTACGATACCATTTCAAACCATGTTCATTCTTCAAAACCGACCTGGGTAGGTGCAAAATAAACCACCTAGCCAATAGAGGAGTGCAACACAGGAGGGTCCCCCTTCTCTTTAGAGTGCGAGCATGCAGAGAGTGTAGAATATCCCCGAGTAATGTAGGCACCAAATTATGAGACAGAAAAACCTTAATAGTGTTCGCATTTATGAGTTGATCCGCATTAGGGAAAAGTATCATCCCGTAAACGAGAAGTGCCACCACCACTTCGAAAGCTTGTAAATCTAGGGTATCCCAAAAATGGTAAGCCTTCTCGAATAGAAACTTAACCGGGATTCCTTGGACACTTCCTCTAGTCTCCTAACTTGTCACTACGTCAGACCGTTGTAAGGACAGAGCTCTAGCAATCTCTTCAGGCTTTGGATGTTCTTTCATACCGTTGAAAGGTAACTGATCAAGAATAGGTACCCCAACAACTGAGAAAATTCCTCTATAGTAGGTACTAGCTGGTAATCCGGGAAGGTGAAACAATGGTGCACATGATCAAAGAACTGAAATAACACTTTTAACAATTCTTCATCAGGTTTTGCAGTGACCAAGTTGAGCAACCGACCATGATTTTTAGTGAATGGAGAACTTTAAGGAACCCTTAATGCCAGGTCCTTTAGTTGGAGTGGTACTTTCACAAGGTTAATCTGGACGGTGTTCCTACGGGCGGATGACATGTCCTACAAAACAAAGCAAAAATGAGCCCTAGGAAATCCTTAAAATGGTTAGTTATAATATGCCATGCTTATGATGTCATGATTATGCTAGAAAATCACATGTATAGCAAACAACAAGCAAGTCACACCAAGTCCTTAGGTTTAAGGCCTGCATGAGTTTTAAGGTCATACCCTCTTGAAGTTGGATTGGTTCAACCTATCCTATAAATAGTAACCGGGTTCTAAGAGATCTCAATATCATCGATCTTTCCCCCAGCTTCGTTCAATAGGTGATTGACTCGCAACCAAACAAAAATCAATAGTCAAACCTCAATGAGTGTAGCATCGAGTATCTGTCGACCTTGGGAATACACCAAAGTTGGACATCTCGCTATGTCCTACTGGCCAAGTTGTGCAATTAAAGGTTCTAAGGTCAGTTGATGCTTCACGACACCACGTGGCGGCCCCGTACTATCCCTGATTGACTCAAGGGTTACCGGTACCAACCAAAGTGCCACATCAACGTAGCTACTTCTTTAACTGTGTCGGTAACCCCATACAGTTCCCTCATAGTTTATTGTTACTTACCTAAAAGGTGTCCCCAGATCCGGGTGTAGGATCTAGATAACCCCAACAAAACCCTTGAATATAAAGCAGGTAAAGCAAACAAGAAAGCAATTTTAAAAGTGACCTAGATCCTAAGGTATACCCCACTTATTTAACTCCCCAGCAGATTCTCCAGTTCTGTGATACGGTGGCAGAACCGACTGTTATACTAGTTTTCATTTTTTGTTTGCAAATGTCGCGGTAAGCAAGAGTCTCCATCGAATTTTATTTTATCCAACAAAGGAAAAGGAAAAAGAATAGAAAAAACCTTTTTCGAGATGTTTCTGAGTATAAGGGATAGATTATAGAAAGGGAAGGTGTTAGCACCCTTTCCATCCATGGTTTTCCATGGGCTCTTATGTACTTGCTCATTTTTCAAATTGCTTATGTGTGCTTGTTTTGAAAATTGTTTAGTTTACTTCATGATAACCCTTGTATCTGTCCTCAAGAGTGTGATGAAGTTGTTTCAAAAACTATTTTTGAAAAGTGTTTGTGTGAAAAATTTTGTTTGAGCAAGTACCTAGGAGCTAATCTACCTACTCGAAAAAAGTCTGTTTTTTTTCCTTTAGACAACGCTATCCTATTATTAAGGAATAGGTAGCATCATCGTTGGAGTTTTAAGGGACGTTCGAAGGGACAAGTACGATCACAAAAGAAATGTTAGGAAATTTTAGTAATCATCCTAAAGCCTTAAAGATCTTTTCTGAGGCAACATTCGAATGGGTCATTTTAGATCTTTTGGGACTAGAGGACGACCACTAACATTCCCTATACTTCATGACCGTTTACCGAAGGCAACCGGAGTGAAGTAAACCCTAGGAGTGAGCATGTGCAAGTGTGTTTTTTTCAGTTTATTTATCTTTGCACGTTTAGGGTTTTCTACTGTATTAATTGCAATTTGTCTTTCCATATAATCTTATAATCATACATCTAACAGTTTATAGTTTGCGGAAATTAAAATGCGAGAAATTAAAGTCCTAGCTATTACAAGGCTATCACAGATACATAGTTATTTTGACTGTAAATAAAGATGCGGAAATTTAAAACCCTAATTACTATTACAAACTCGGAGCAGTTACAATAATAGAAAAAAGGAAAATTAAAGGCACGCGCAGCGAATTAAATGCGAGAAATAATTGGAAAACCTAAAAATCTAATTGAGAAAATATTTAGGTTATTTTTTGAGAAGAAATTAGGTTATGTACAACATTAAACCCTAATTCTAGTTGATTTTAATTATACAAAAAAGAGAATTAAATTGCCTTAATTTAATTAAACTAATTAATTAATAAAAATATTTTTATAAAAAAATGATTTTTGATGTTTTTATGATTTTTTTTTATTAAATAAAAAAAGCACGATTTTTTGTGTTATTTGAAAAAAGAAATAATTAATAAATATTAAAAAGGAATTAAAAATAAATTAAAAAAAGAAAAGAATTGAGCCTGTTTGATGAGCAATTAGGGGTGTGCGTTTGCTGAATTGACTGGGCCCAAATTCTTTGGCCCAAAGGTCTTGCGCCTGATCCAGTGGGATCATCTTCTGAGGGTCTACCATGAGTTTATGCATGTTGAGCGTTGGATCTGGCTGGAGATGGATCCAATGATGAAGCGTTGAGGTGTATGGTGGACATGCTTCGTAGTGAGACATCAAATCTGCAATCAAAGGTTGAGAAAAATGCTAAAGCAATGCGCCTGGGATCGAACCCAGGACGCTTGCTTCAAATCCTTCACCCTTAACCATCTGTGTTGCATTACTCAATTGTTAATATAATAAGATAAATACAATATAAGGCAATCCACGTAGTTTCCTCCAAAAAAAATGCACGAATTTCAATTGGAGCAGTGGGATGGTGACAAGTCATTGTCTTCTTCCCTGTCTGTCGCCTTAGGCCATAACCTTTTACCTACAGACAGAACTCCATAGCCATAGCCCTGCAAGCTTCAAAAATCCACAAATCGCATGATAAATTAAAGGTGAGTACATGGATCAATTCATCCTGATCCCACGAGCATCATGGTATCCTTTTCTTGGCCTAATTTTACCTGTACAGAGAAGCCCTAAAACGGCTTCTTAAACCCTAGACATGACAATCATCAATATAAGCATCAAAACGCCAATTAAATCATTCAAGCATGTTTCAAATATGTCAATAATCACAAATACATCATTAGAATATGTTTATGATGCAAGAATTGTTGTAATCAATTTTGAAACAAAGAGCAAACCGTGTGAAGGCTATAGGGCGATTCTGGACTTGGGAATGCTTGCAATTGATCGTGTTAGCTTAAGGAGATATCCAGGAAGCGATTAGAAGCTTTGAATGGCCTTGAATCGCCCCTAGGTTAGAAATCAGATCCCCAATTTTTGAGTTTTCTTCTTTAGCTCTCACGACTGCAACCATTGTCCTTTTGGCTTGTGTATGTTCTATATATGTAGTGTGATGAATTAGGGCAACAAAAACATATTGAATCTTTTGGAATCATGGGAATTAAATGTGATTTGTTTGCTATATGATATCTTTCCAAAACCATCCTAATCATGCTATTTTTTACTCAATTTTCCTTGATTCGATTTGATCTGATTAGGCTAGCTTGATTAGATTATGATTCCTACAAAAATCAGATCAAAAATCAATCTTCTATATTTTTGAAATTTATTTGATTTAATTTAACTTTTAATAAATAAAAATCAAAATAAAATAAATAAATATAGAAAATAATATATGGATGCTAATTTGGGTCATGGACGAGGTCTTCAACAATATACAATCATGAAAAGCTAGGCCCATTTGACAAAAAATGCACTTTTCAGCACATTTGACTTTTGGCAATTTTCCAAAAATGGCCAACTTTGACAATGCACATCTCTTCCAATTTTAATCCTAAGAAGGTGTTCTTTGACTTTTTAGAAAGATTAGGATGTCCCCTGAACAACCCTTTTGGTTTCATCTCAATTGGATCTTCCATGTTCATGTAAGAATCTTTGACCCAAAAGGTGTTTTGTTGACTTTTCAAAAGGACCTATAATGTAGAGATTCATATCTTTTTCTGAGTGCATTTTTTGAACTTGAGGGCTGAAGAGGAGTTGTAGTAAATTGGATTCTCTTCAAAATGAGCCTTGGATGAGAAATTTCTGATAAAGTATGAGAAAGTTATGCTTGGTCAAAGTTTCGTTGACTTTTCTTGAGAAAACCCTAATTTAGCAACTTTTGAGTTTTGGTGAATTAGGAGCTTTCCTTGAGGAATCATGATCAACCCTTGATCAAATGATGGATATCACTTCAAAATGTTGATGTTGACCAAAAATATTGAAGTTTGACTGTATGTGGGTCACAGTTGACTTTTGACATAATATAGTTGATTTCCAAGCATCTGAGCAGTTGACTGAACAAACTTCTTGTGTAAGGAATGCAACTTGACATGGATGATCCTGAGAACATATTGGGACCATGGAAAAGATTTGAGGCCTTTGGAACTCACCCATCTTGATGAAAATGGAAACCCTAGTTGGAGGTTCCTTGCTTTAGGAGAGGGTTTGTCTGGTCAACTCTTGGGTATCCTTGAGCAAGTTGAGGATCTCCATGAACATATATTGAGTAAAATGGGAGGAAAAATTTTGGGGTACAACAATGGGCCTACGGATACATAGGTCTTTCTAATTTAGAAAGCCCCGCTCTCCTGAATTAGAATACACCCCCTGGTTGACTTAAATTTTAAGAATGGGCCATCAGATATTGTTGTACCATCCTTGATTAAACGTTTCTTTATTATTTTAATCTCGAAAAATAAAATCATCAAGGTAGAACAAATTTGGGGTACGACGGAAGGGATAGGTGAGGGTCATCGTACATTCATTGACGAAAACTTTGTAGGATACCTCAGCAATTTGTCGTAAGGGACTAAGATCGTTTATCGAAGGCAAAATCGAAGGGTCATCGAGGGACTATGATCTTGTAATTGAGGGTCTTTACTAAAGTATCCCACGTTCGAGGGACACGACTGTTTTATTCTAAGGCAACAAGTGTAGGTTAACCCTAGAGGTGCGGGTGTGCAAAGTTTATTGTTTTCATGCATTTGTTCTTGAATTAGGGTTTTCAACTTGTTGATCTTATGTCTTGCCATAAGAACCCTAGTTACTAGCAATAATATTGAAAGCGATAAATTGCGGAAATTTAAAGTTCTACGCTATTATATCATTTAGGGGATGGGGATATACACTACAAATGGGAGATGAATGAAATTAAAACCTAATTACTATTACAACCATATTTAATAATGAATAACAATAAAAATATACAAGAACATAAAGATAATGTGTAAGAAAAGAAAATTGTTTTTTATGGTTTTTTATGAAAGGTTTTAAAGTTGATAAAAAGAAATAAATTAATTAATTTAAAATTATAAATGATAAATTAATTAAAAGATAAAATTAAAAATAAAACCTAAGTCTAAATTTATTTTAATTAGGAAAAGAAATTAAGTTTGTTAAGAAAACATTTTTTAGGGTTTTATGTTTTAAGGAAAGTTAAGAGAACAATTTTTAGTATAAATATTTAATAAATATATTTTTGGTATTTTTGTATTAATAATGATTGTTTTACCCCAAAATTTTCCCTCTCATTTCTCAAGACATTTCCCACAAGATCTTCAATAGCTCAAGCTTGTACAAGGATTGACTAGGTCAAGACATCTTCTCAACAGTGATACCTCAAATTAGGGTTTGAGTGTTCACAAGGAAATTGTACTTTCAATACCTCATATGACTTTCATTGATCATTTTGGACCTTCAAGATTGCTCATGTCAAGTTTCAAGTCTTGCAGCTCAAGTTGGCTCAGTCAATTGATCGGATGACATGAAATCAGTTGTATTTAGTAAAAAGTCAATTGTGGTCAACTTACAGTCAAACTTCAAGATTTTGGACCCATATCAACACTTTGGACCCATATCAACTGATCAAGTTTGGATCACAATTCCTCAAGAAATTTGATCAGATTACCAAAAGGGCAAAATGGTCAAAATTAGGGTTTTGACTAAGAAGGCTTGATTTTTGACTTTTGACCTAACATATGACTTATTGGTTTGAAACATGACAACAAGGATTCAAATGCATAATATTAACCTAATTTCATGGTTCAATTCATCCCTCAAAATCAATTGATTGATAGTTGAAATTTGGTCAATTGATGAAAGAGTCAATTGTACACTAGAAAGTCAAACTTTGAGTTTTAATCAAAATCAAGTTTTAAAGATCAAATTTCATCATGACATGTCAAAATATGAAGCTTGATCATCAAGAAAATTAAAAAGTAAAATTTCATCTTGAAAAGTCAAAATTTATAAGACTTAGAAATTTTTCTAAGTGTTTTATACATGCTTTTCTTCATGACTTCATGCCAATTTTTGACCATGATGCAAGATGATTCAAGTAAAATTTTAAACATGAAAGTTGTAGATATTTATGAATTCTAAAAACTTGTATTAGAGGGCTCATGTCCAAAAAATTCTTAGATTTTGAGTTATAAGGCCATAAAGTCATGAACTTTTTCTTAAAACACACAATGAAAATTTGACCTAGTTAGGCAGATTTTTGGTACCAACTTCATGACAACTTTTCACATAGTTCCAATTTGATTCTTAAAAAATTTAAAACATTAAGGTTGTAGATGATGTTACAAGATTTCCAAAAAGTCAAATAACTCATTGAGATCATGCTTGAGCTAAGAGAAACTAAGAGATGAAGTTAGGGTTTCATTCTTGACTTGCAAGGCAGAATTATGAAGAACAGTGGATCAAATTTCTAGTCATGCTGCATAATATTTTCTTTGCAGGCCTCTAACTTATGTTTCACTCCATAATTAATTGTTTACATAATTGATTGAGCCCTTATCCAAGTGATTCAAGCATTGTCCAAAGCAATTTGCCATTTTGGGGGGAAAGTAACATATCCATTATTGTAAAGCAAGCTTTATGCACAAAGTCAATGCATTGAGCTCCTAACTTGATTGATATTATTACACTCCATCTACAAAGTCAGAGGCATTGTGTTTAAAGTGGTTAACAACTCTATGAACAAAGGTACAAGGCATAGAAACTTGTTTTGTCAAGAAAAGCACATGTTGAGCTTAAACATGGATTTTGAATTCAGATTAACTTGAGAACTCCAAACCTTTTGCTTATAAATAGAGACACTATTTATGAGCTAAGACATGAGATTACAAGTCCTCAAACACCCTCAAACTCCCTCAAGCCTGATATTGCATAAAACCTCCATTTTTGTGTCATTTCTGACTTTGAACACCCAACTCACAATTCCCTCGTGTGTTTCTTGGACAAATCATGTCTAAAGCTTCTTTACCTCAAATATAAACCATCCAAACACCTATTTTCAAATTGTAATACCATTTATACCATCCTCCATTTTCAAAAACAGAGGTCTGTATCTTGACTTCTCCAGGCTAGTTCAAGCACTCTCAGCTCAAAATAACCATTAGAATAGCTTCCTAGGGACTCAAGGAAGCTAACATGATCATTACAACAACTTGAATCAAGCTCATTTGTAGAACATGATTTCCAGCTTTAATGTAAAATTTCTGACTTTCATTCTCTTCATATAGGCATTGTTAGACTTCCATTTTCAAAGATAAAATGTCGATATCATAGCCCTGAAGATGACCATGTCCTTAGAATTCATTTGTATTGCCTGAGTATTGAGAATTTTAAGTTTGAAATCTCTGAAAAAGTTAGGTCATAATTTGGTATCATTAGAAATTTGTGTTCATCTTTGATTGTTATCATAAGTTATTTACATTTCTGGAATCGTGGTGAAATTTCAAACAAGTTTGATGTTTACACTTTTGAGAATGGATGAGAAATGAATGAGTTGCAGGGATTTTGGCTCGAGGTTGAAGATGAAGTCATTTTCAGAACTAAGTTTATTTTAAATTTAGTGCAACCTGTATTATACACAGATGAAACAGCCACCCCAATGGCAGGAGAAGCATGCTAAAGGCATTGTTGTGTGAGGACCTGGGTTCGAGCCCCAGTGCGTTCCATTTTTCATATTTTTCCTTGTTTTTTCCTTTCAAACGCGCGTTGGGTTCTCTCAGATTTGGGCCTAATTTTTCTTTCTTCTTCATACCCCCTGTTTACTAAACCACACAGGACCAACTAACTTTTTTTTTTCTGACTACAAAAATAAACATTGGGCCTAAACAACAAAAACTGTTTTTTACACACTTACACCCCAATTTATTTTTACACCCTCCTGAGTTTAATTTTTTTATTTTTACTTTATTTTTATTTTTACTTTATTTTTATTTTTATTTTCTCTATTATTTTTTTATTTATTATTAAAAAATGCCAAAAATATTTTATATTTATATTTAGATATTAAAGTTTACTTTTATTTTATTTCCTTTAAAAAAGACCAAAAATACTTCTTTAACAAATTCTTTTTCTTAAATAAATTAATATTAGACTTAGGTTTATTTACCTTTTGTGCTTTAAAATTAATTTAGAATTTAGGACTTTTATTAATTAATTTTTTATACTAGTTTAATTAAATTAAAACATTTTCATAAAACCCTAAAAAAACTTGTTTTCTTCATAAAACCTAATTTCTTTTCTTAATTAAATTAGGTTTAGTTTTCTTGAATTAATTAATTTTCCTTTTAGTTTATTTAGGTTAAAAAACCTTTTCATAACGAAAACTTAAACAAAAACAATTTCTTCCTTCCTTGTATATTATTTTACATTTTTGTACATTATTCATTATTCATTCAATATGGGTGTAATAGTAATTAGGCTTTAAATTACTTGTCATCCCCCTATTTGTAAATTTGTGCCCCCATCCCCAAATGATGTAATAGCGTAGAATTTTATGTTTCCGCAATTCATCGCTTTTAATATAAAATGCTAGTAATTAGGGTTTGTATGGCAAGACTAAAATCAACAAATAGAAAACCCCAATTCAAAGACAAAATGCATGAAAAAAACAAACACTTTGCACACTTGCATCTCTAGGGTTAACCTCACTTGTTGCCTTGAGAAGTAAACAGTCATATCCCTCGAACGTGGGATACTTTAGCAATGACCTTCGAATACAAGATCATAGTCCCTCGATGACACTTCAATGTTGCCTTCGATAAACGACCTTAGACCCTTACGACAAATTGCTAAGGTATCCTTCAATGTTGCCTTCTATGACTGTACGATGACCCACGCATGTCCCTTCACATCCAATGATAGGGCTTCCTATCAATCAATGGTAAGATAGCGATATCCAAGGGAGGAGGAAAAGAAATAATACTTTTTGAGTAGGTAGAAATCTCGTAGTTGCTTGCTCACAACCATTTTCAAAATATCTTTCAAATATACTAACACTTTCAAATGAAATATTTTCAAAATTCAACACTTTGTATGCATTCTTATAGAGACGAGAATCATTACAAAGCTCGCCTAAACGAAGGCACTTTTCAAAAATAATTTCAAAACTAATCACAAACACATTTCAAACAAAGCATTTCAAAGTGAGCTAGCAACTAAGAGCCCATAGATAACTACAGATGAAAAGGGTGCTAACACCTTCCCTTTTCATAACCTACCCCCCGAACTCAAAAAAATTCTCAAAAGGTCTTTCTTATTCTTTTCACCCTTTCTTTCATTGGATAAAAGAAAAGTCGGTGGCGACTCTTTCTATCCGCAACAATTGCGATAAAACACAAAACACTTAAGTCAGTTATCCCACCATATTACAATGATAAAAATAAAAATAAAAATAATAAAGAAAAGAAAATAAAAATATAAAAATTGTAAGTCAGAGGGGATTGGAAAATAATGTGGGAAGCAAGAAAGTAAAAGGTTTTTGTTTATAGGCCCAAGTCTGTTTTTTTGTTTAAATCAGAAAATAAATAGACAAAATAAAAAAGGATGGGTCTGCGTATCATGAAGCAATCAGGGGTGTGAGGGAAATTAAAAATAGTCAGGCCCAAGAGAGGGAGGCCCAAACGCGCATGTTATTCAAAAATGAAACAAAGAAATGTTAAAAAATAAAACAAAAGGTCCTTGGGGTTCGAACCCATGACCTTATAGGGTAATGTCTTACGCATGCTTCTTCTGCCACTGGGGTGGTTGTTTCATCCGTGTATAGAACAACAATCATTAAATTTAAAATAAACCAATTTCTGAATGTGGCTTCATCTTCAACCTCGCGCCAACCTCTTCATCACCATTTTTGAATTTGTAACTTCCTCATTTCTCAACCAAATCAGAGAATGTAAACATGAAATTTTCTCTATTTTTCAATACAAATTCAACAATATAAAGTTCTTGAGCTGTAAATCAAAGATGAATGAGAATTTTACTGGTACCAAATAAAAACCTAATTTTTTCAGAAAATTCATCTTCAAAATTCTCACTACTCAAGCAATAAAAATGAATTCTAAGGACATGGTCAGTTTCAGAGCTATGATGTTGTGATCGGTGGGAATGAGAACTGACTGTTTTGGAATGCTGGTTCGCGTTTGCGTTTGTTTTTTCAAAATGTCGCGGTAAGCAAGAGTCGCCACCGTCTTTTATTTTATCCAACAAGGAAAGGACAAAAGCATAGAAAAATTCCTTTTTGAGATATTTCTCGGGTTCGGGAGGTAGATTATAGAAAGGGAAGGTGTTAGTACCCTTTCTATCTGTGTTTATCCACGGGCTCTTAGGTACTTGCTCATTGTGTTTTCAAAAGTTTGCTTTTCTTTGTTTTTGTGGGTTTGAAAGAGTTTTTGTTTGAAGAGAGTGTAAGTGCGAAAAGTTTTGTTTTGTTTTAAAAGGAGCAACTACTTAAGAACCATCTACCTACTCGAAAAAAGGAATTAATGTGTACAAATGTCCTTTAGACAACGCTATCCCACTATTGAGGAGTAGGTAGCATCGTCGTTGGAGTTTAAGGGTCAATTCGATTAAGGGACGTGTGTTCACTAAAGTAATGTTAGGACGCCTTAGTGGTAACCCTAATGTCTTAGATCATTTTTTCCGAGGCAACCGTTTCGAGGAAACTTATGATCTTTGGACAAGAGGGCGACCTCTAAAACTTCCTATACTCAATGACCACGTTCGAGGCAACCAAGTGAGGTATACCCTAAGAGTGCGCATGTGCGAGTGTGTTATTTCGGTTAATTTTATCTGTACATGTTATGGGTGAGCTATGTTGATTTTAAGTTCATACATTGGATCTTGTCATGCATTCCCTATTATCAAACATCTAACATTGTATATTGTGCGGAAATTAAATTGCGGGAAATTAAATCTAAGCTATTACAAGGCGTCGGGTATTTACATCGCCAAAAACAAACCCTTTAATTTAAATTGCGGAAAATAAAACTAAAGCGGTAAATAAATAAAGTCCTAATTAAATGTTATTACATACCGGAAGCAGTTACAATATTGGAAATAAATAGATCGCATGCGAAAAATTAAGACGACGCATTTTTAGGGTTTTCACCCTTTTTTATTAAAGAAAGCATATTTTTGTTATTTTGAGTTAAATGGAAATTAAATCTAAGTTAAGTAATTAATTAAATAAAAATATATATTTTTTGGGTTTTTGAATATTTAAGGAAATAAAAATAAAATTGATTTAAAATTAATAAAAACCTAATTCTACATTAGTTTTAATTTATTGCAAAAATGTTAAATGTTTAAACCTATTTAAAAACTAAGTCAATTAATTAATATTTATTTACAAAAGTAAAATAATGAAATTGATAAAATAATATTTTTTTGTTTTCTGATTTTATGAAGAAAATTATTATTTGGTTAGTAATTAAAAATAACAAATAAATAACAATAAAAAAAAATAAAAAAAAAGAAACAAACTCAGGGGGGTTTGGGCCCCAAATGGAGGTATGATTTGCAATTTGCTGGCCCATTTTCATTCAGCCTTGTTTGACTTTCCCAATCCAGCGCGTGCCTTTGACTGGAGAGTATGGTGGATATCCAACTTTGGCCATTGGATTTGATTTGCAGGCCATCTGGCATCTGAGATCAGGAGGAGCATAATAGTCCACGCTTGCTGAAACCACACACAATTGCTTGGAGAAAAATAAGACAAATATAATGGGGGACCTGGGATTCCAACCCATGTCCCAAGGGACAATCCACTAGCGCCTCCACCAACTGAGCTGTGTGTTCTTTTGGTTAATAGAATAAGAAAGGAGTATTATATGTATAACAAACAATTATGCCTGAATAAAAAATAAAACAAGCGCGAATTTTCAAAACTGGCCAATCAGGAGAGGACACCTATTTGTCTTCTCCAATGGTCCTGATATATTTTCCTACGGATTTGAATCCGCAACAAAATTTGTGGCATCATCCTATAATGGATTCTAGGTCACAGAAATGCAAACTAAAACCATCATCTTCCTCGCCTCGTTCTCCTGAATCCATCCATGGCCATGGCTTGTTTCAATTTTCCCTGAAATCAAAACACCTAAAAACAAGAAACCCAAACCCTAGTTTCGGGTAGGGCCTTACAGGCTACGAAAATCAAATTGAATAATGCATAAATGTTGGAATTTAAACATTAAGCATGATGGTACAAGAAAATTGGCAAAAAGATGCAAGAAAAACGATTCAAGATTCCATGTACAGGGCCATATTCGTGGATACTTAGGAGGTTTTAGGACTTGGTTTTGATTCCAATCGCTTCAGCAGACGTCCAGCAAGAGATTAGTGTCAAGTTTTTGCTTTGAATCGAGCCCTAAGATTGTTTACAGATTCCACTTTTTTAAGCTTTTTTTCAAAGTTTGTCTGGTCGTTTTTGCAGTGCTCAGCTCGTGTTCTTGATGTGTATGGCTTGTGTGTGTATATGGGAATGAATTAGGTCAAGAGTTGGGCTTTCAATCCATGTGCATTCAAGGTTTGGGATTTGATATGATTACCATTGATAAAGTTTCCAAAATTGTATCAAATCTGATATTTTTTGCACAACAATGCTTGATACGAATTTGGTTAGGTGTATCTTGGTAATGAAGACCTGTAATGATCAAAAAAATCTCTTTCCATTAATTTTTGGATTTTATTTGAATTAATATTGATTTAAAATGAATTAAATTAATAAAAATTAAATAAAAATAGAAAAATAAATGATTGGTCATGAAATTAAAGATGGGACACATGTGTGGTGTGAAAAGACCAAATCAAGTGGAAAAAAGTTGGCCCTTTTGTCAAAAATTGGAGTTTTGAGGATAGTTGACTTTTGGCACTTTTGGAAAAATTCCCAACTTCAACAATGCATAACTTCTTCAATTTTGAAAGTTTGGAAGTGTTCTTAGACTTTTTAGAAACCTTGAGATGTCCTCTAACCAACCTTTTTGGTATCGTCTCATTTTGATATACCATTCTCAAGTTATAAGCTTTGGCAAAAAAGGTGTTTTTGTTGACTTTCAAAAATGACCTATAATGTCCAAATTTGTAACTTCTTGTGAGTGCATTTCTTGATCTTGGGGTGTGAATATGGATTGTAGGAAATTGCATCCTATTAAAAATGAGCTTTGTATGGGTCATTTCTAATAAAGTATGAGAAAGTTATGCTTGGTCAAAGTTGAGTTGACTTTTCCTACAAAACCCTAATTTAGCAACTTTTGAATCTTGATGAATCTTGATCAATCCTTGATGAATCATGATCAACCCTTGATCAAATGATGAATTATACTTAAAAATGATAATATTGACAAAAATCTTGAGGTTTGACTATTTGTAGGTCACAGTTGACTTTTGCCCTAGCACAGTCGATTTATGGACTTCTTGAGCAATTGACTGACCAAACTTTCTATGCAAGGCTTGAAATTTGACATGGATGAACTTGAGAGAATATTAGGACATTAGGGAGCACTTGATACCATTTGGATATGAGGACCTTGATGCAACACAAAACCCTAATTTTGAATTGACTGCCTTAGGAGGTGATTTGACTGTCCAACTCTTGAGCCATCTTGAACAACTTGGAGATAATTCTTGACATGTCTTGAGAAATATGGGAGGGAAAATTTTGGGGTACAACATTTGCCCCTGTTCAATCTTCTTAAACCTGAGGATATAGATTGGCGTTCGGTCCTTTCGTGATCCGAACGTGGAAGATGATTGAACACTAGAGTGCCAGAAATTTGCACTCGCATGAAGTAGTATTTGTCTTGTGATGTCGGGAATGGGCTTACAGATGCCATTTGGAGATTGATGATGGGATATGGGATTAAAGATGCCATCCGAAGGAGTGTCGATCGCGTAAGAGATTCCTTAACGAGAGCTTGTATACCTGTTGTTGAGGGAGATTCCGCTGAGGAATGTTATTCTTCGTCTTAGGAAAAATAGAACTTTATGAGCTTCAGTCGTCCGTTATTCTACTGGGGGAATCATCTCTGTTTGAATAGGTGAGAGTGAACTACTATCTGGTTGCAACCCAGGCTTCATAGTGATAAGACCGACTGCTATCTGGTCGTGATCCAGGCTTTACAGTGACTTACTGAGGAGATGAGATTAAACTTGCTATCCGGTCATAATCCAGGCTTCGCAATACCTCACTTCTTATCTGGTCGAAATCCAGGCTTCAAAACAAATCAAGTGGTTATCCGGTCGCATCCGGGCTTCAACTTGAATTTAGGGCACACTAATATCTGGCCGACTCCGGGCTTCTTAGTAACTGTCCATGTAAACTGCTATTTGGTCGGAATCCAAGCTTCACAGTTCCTTGTACCGCTATCTGGTCGTAATCCAGGCTTCACGATGTGTTATACAATTATCTGGTCGAATTCAGGCTTCATGGTGTCACGTACTGATATCTGGTCGAATCCAATCTTCACAATACCTTACTTCTTATCTGGTCGAAATCCAGGCTTCATAACAAATCAAGTGGTTATCCGGTCGCATCCGGGCTTCCCTTTGACTGTTGGGTTTACTAGTATCCGGTTGAATCTGGGCTTCATAGTAACTTGGCTGGGTAAACTGCTATTTGGTCGTAATCCAGGCTTCATAGTGTCCCTTAACGTTATCTGGTCGTAATCCAGGCTTCACGATGTATCATACCACTATCTGGTCGAAATCCAGGCTTCGTAGTACTTTTGGTTGCTATCTGGTCGTAATCTAGTCTTCACAACATCTTCTACCATTATCTGGTCGTAATCCAGGCTTCATGGTCTTATATTGCTTTCTGGTCGTAATCCAGGCTTCACAATAACTTGCTGAGCTGTTATCCGGTCGTGATCCGAGCTTCACGGCTTGTGTTTATGATATACCACTATCTGGTCGAATCCAGGCTTCATGGTGCTTACTGAGCTGCTATCCGGTCATAATCCGGGCTTCACGACTCACTGGGGAATAAACTATTATCCGGTCGTTCTCCAAACCTCATAGCTTAATTTTAAGAGATATCACTATCTGGTCGTAATCTAGGCTTCGCGGTAGTCTGATATTGTTATCCGGTCGTAATCCGGGCTTCACAATATGCTGTAGAAATTAAGATGCTATCCGGTTGTACCCGGGCTTCATAACTTGAATTTTGATTGTATCTTTCCTGAAAGGTAAAGGTCAGTCTTATGCAATGCATGATATGGATCAAACAATGATGTTCTCAATATAAATGAGATTGTATGGTATGATGCGTATATGTATGTATCATGATGTATGGATATGTAATGTCTTAGCTGGGGAAAATAAATCCCAGAGCTGCTGGAGAATAGAGTTGAATGCTTCGCTTCCACCAGGGATGGTGAACGAATATGATTGTGAGAATAAACCTGTAGGAGAAAAGAACTCCATTGGGGAATAACTAAGGAAGAGATTACTCTGAGGGGAATTACTCTGTGGGGGAGGGGTATTCTGCTGAAGACTTTAACGATAAACTCTGATGGAGATTCCGCTGATGAACTCCGCTAGGGATGGATTACTGTTGCTGGTGACACTGGATCTGTTGAGGTTCGAACTCCTGCTTGGGGAAAGGAAAGAACTTCGCTGGGGATGATCTTATGCTTGCTGGGGAATATCTTTATACTCCGTTGAGGAATATTAAGACCTTTTGGGGATACCAAGCGTTTTTAGTACTGATGGTGGATGAACTCTGCTTGGGGAGAGTATTGTTGGTTTGTTCATAGCTGCAAGTCTTAGCTGGGAGAGCTACCATTACTGCCTTATTCTGCGGGGAGTGGAGGTATCTTAGCCATATTCTTCAGCTGGATGTACCTTGGTACCTGGTGGACAGATCAACTTGTACAGTTCGGACAATTCTTATTTGCCTCTGTTTCTATTATTACCAGTAATTCTTCTTTCGTTTCGCATGTAAATATTTATGATCAACAATTAATGTCAAATGCATATATCAAAAATGAACATTGGACGTTCTTTGCAAAACAAAACGGATAAAGGAAAAATAGCTTGAAATTTCTGAAAATGAATTTGTATTGATTTTGAAGTTTGGCCTAAAAAATAGGAGTTTTTGTACAAGAGGTTGACGTCCTAGTAAGAGAACGCCGCCGAACAAATAGAATTTATACAATTTGTGAAAAGGAAACAAAACAACTATGTGAGTAATCCCACTGGGTTCCAACTTTACTATTGTCTTTATCTTCAAGCATCTCATCACTTTGCTGCTTAGTTGAAGATGAATCTGATTGATTAATGTCGTCCGAGCTTGATAGTCGATACCGAAGTCTGGATGCGAGGTGATCCAATGAGATATAGTGTTACACTTTGATCCCTAACTTTTGCCTGGACTGCCCTTTCGGGTTTTCAATCCATCAGGATACCCATTTTTTCCCAAGCCGCCTTTTCAGGTTTTCGACTTGCCGGGTGTACAAATTTTTTATTTTCATCCCTTATTTTTCCCGAACCCTTTTGGTTCGCCGGGAAGCCCTTATTTTTTCCTAGGCCAGTCAACCTAGCGGGTCTTTGATTATGCGTAGTATCTTTTTACTATGTCTGCATTGACGGGGTGAGGAAGGTCGTCACCATCCATGGTGGTTAGAATCATAGCTCCTCCTGAGAAAATGTTCTTAACCACAAATGGCCCTTCGTAAGTAGGGGTCCATTTTCCCCTGGGATCACCTTGAGGTAAGATAATGCGCTTGATTACCAGGTCCCTAACTTGATACTCTTGTCGTCTAACTTTCTTGTTAAATGCCTTGATCATACGTTTTTGATATGTTTGACCATGACAAATAGCAGTAAGTCTCTTTTCGTTGATTAGGTTCAGCTGATCAAGCCAGGTCTGAATCCAGTCATCTTCACTCAAACCTGCATCCTTCATGATTCGAATAGAAGGTATCTGAACTTGAATAGGCAAGACTGCCTCCATGCCATAAACCAAGGAATAGGGTGTTGCCCCTGTTGACGTCCGTGTTGAGGTACGGTACCCATGAAGAGCAAATGGTAACATCTCGTTCCAGTCTTTGTATGTCACTGTCATCTTTTGCAAAATCTTCTTAATGTTCTTATTTGCTGCTTCGACAGCCCCATTCATCTTCGGCCGGTAGGAAGAAGAGTTATGATGTTGTATCTTGAATTGCTCGCAGAGCTCAGTGATCATCTTGTTGTTGAGATTGGTGCCATTGTCTGTAATGATCCTCTCTGGTACACCGTATCGACAGATCAGATTGTGCCGAATAAACCGTGCCACGACGTTCTTGGTTACAGTAGCAAAGGAAGCTACTTCAACCCACTTTGTAAAGTAATCAATTTCTACCAGGATGAAACGATGCCCGTTGGATGCCGTAGGTCTGATCTCGCCGATCATATCGATGCCCCACATTGCAAAAGGCCAAGGTGTTGTCAAAACATTCAGAGGAACTGGAGGTATGTGCACCTTATCAGCATAGACCTGGCACTTGTGACATGTTCGAGAATGCTGATAACAGTCAGCTTCCATTGTGGACCAGTAATATCCTGCACGGAGGATTTTCTTTGCCATGGTATGTCCATTGGAATGAGTTCCGAAAGTACCTTCATATAGCTCTGCCATGATCCTTTCTGCGTCAATCTTATCCACACAACGCAGTAAGGTCGAATCATGGTTGCATTTGTAAAGAATGCCATTGCTGATGAAGAACTTCACAGCGAACCTCCTCAGAAACTTCTTGTCATTAACAGATGCACCCTAAGGGTATTCTTGAGCTTCAAGGTACCTCTTTACTTCGTGAAACCAAGGCTTTTCTGTTACCTCTTCAGTCTCAAGATCACAGCAATGTGCAGGTTCGTCCAATTTTTCAATAATGATCCGAGGAGCCTCATTGTCCCAATTGACCTTGAACATAGAAGACATCATAGCCAACGCGTCCGCCAACTGATTCTCCTCTCTAGGGAAGTGTTCAAAGGTTATCTCCTTGAAATGGGGAAGCAATGTCAACACGTACTCCTTGTAAGGAATAAGATTTGGGTGTTTCATATCTCACTCGCCTTTGATCTGACTGATCACGAGAGCGGAATCTCCGAAGACACTCAGAAACTTAATCCTTAGGTCAATTGCAGCTCGAAGACCCATGATGCACGCTTCATACTCCGCCATGTTATTGGTGCAGTTGAAACCAGTCGGGAGGTGAACAGAGTATGAGAGCCTTTAGGAGATATGATCACGACACCAATGCCATTACCCAAAGCGTTTGAAGCTCTATCAAAGTACATAGACCATCGGGATCCTTCCTCAGGTCCTTCATTCGGTCCAGGTATCTCACAATCAGTTACTAGCATGATATTCTCGTCCGGAAATTCAAAGTTCATAGACTGGTAATCATCCACTGCCTGATGTGCCAAATGGTCTGCCAATACATTTCCCTTGATTGCCTTTTGAGTCGTGTACTGGATGTCATACTCAGTCAATATCATCTGCCATCTTGCAATTCTTCCAGACAAGGCAGGCTTTTCGAAGATATACTTGATTGGATCCATCTTTGATATCAACAGAGTAGTGTGAGTCAACATATACTGTCTCAGCCGGCGAGCAGCCCATGCCAAAGCGCAGCAAGTTTTCTCGAGCAGTGAGTATCGGGTCTCACAGTTGGTAAACTTTTTGCTAAGGTAATAAATAACATTCTCTTTTCGTCCAGACTCGTCATGTTGACCCAGCACACACCCCATTGACTTATCGAGCACAGTCAAGTATAAGATCAGAGGTCTCCCTTCAACTGGTGGCATCAGGATGGGTGGCTCCTGGAGATACTCTTTGATTCTTTCGAAAGCGGCTTGGCATTCATCATTCCAACGTACCACTTGATTTTTCTTCAGTAGCTTGAAGATTGTCTCACAAGTAGCAGTTAGGTGTGAGATGAATCGGGCAATGTAGTTTAGTCGTCCTAGAAAGCCTCTGACCTCTTTCTCTGTCTTGGGAGCTGGCATCTCTTGTATGGCTTTCACTTTTTCAGGATCCACTTGAATACCTTTGTCGCTCACGATGAAACCCAGTAGTTTACCAGACCTCACCCTAAAGGTGCACTTGTTCGGGTTTAACCTCAGCTTGTACAACTTCAACCTGTCAAATAGCTTCAGTATATGGTCAAGGTGTTCTTCCTCAGTCTGGGACCTTGCAATCATATCGTCAACGTATACTTCAATCTCATGATGGATCATGTCATGAAACAAAGCAACCATGGCACGCTGATATGTTTCCCCAGCACTTTTCAACCCAAAAGGCATGACCTTGTGGAAAAAGGTACCCCACTGAGTAATAAAGGTGGTCTTTTCCATGTCTTCGGGAGCCATTTTTATCTGATTATAACCGGAGAAACCGTCCATAAAGGAGAAGACCTTGTGCTGAGCAGTATTGTCAACCAGAACATCGATATGAGGTAGATGGAAATCATCCTTGGGGCTCGCCCTGTTCAGATCCCTGTAGTCAACACACATTCGAACCTTCCCATCCTTCTTCGGCACAGGAACCACATTGGCGACCCACTGAGGGTAAGAAGTCACTGCTAGAAAACCGACGTCAAATTGTTTCATAACTTCAACCTTGATTTTCTCATACATTTCTGGGCGCATTCAGCGAACCTTCTGTTTCACTGGAGGACAGTCTTCCTTGGTAGGCAGGCGATGAACCACAATGTCGGTATCCAAACCAGGCATATCTTCGTAAGACCAAGAAAAGATCTCAACATAGTCATGCAGCATCTGAATTAACCGTTGTTTCACACTAACTTCCAGATTTGCACCGATCTTGACTTCCTTCTTGTTTGTCTCAGTACCCAGATTCACTGATTCCACCGGCTCTTCATGCGGCTGAATAACCTTCTCTTCTTGGAGCAACAGTCTTGCAAGTTCACTAGGCACTTCGCAATCATCTTCACCTTCATCTTCGGCTAAGTTGATTGGATTTTTAAAGTCATAACTGGAAGTAGCAGAGTCGTTACCAGTGAGATCCAGAGTGGATGTGGACCTGTATATGTGAGTGTGTGTAAAATTGTTGTTTTGCAATATATAATAGAGAAAAACAAGGAGCGCAAAATTTTGAAATGAAAAAACGTCCAATGCTATTATTAATGATATATAAAGATGACACACAAAAGCCCTCACAAATGAAGCCACAGTGCCCCGGGTAAGACACCAGGCCATAAAGTTTCAAAACATTGTCTATTACAAATTCAAAACAAAAAGTTCATTACTGGGTAACAAAAGTAATAGGGATGAAGTCCTTTGCTGTCCAGTTGCTTGGTCCACCGTCGGTCGTAGGATAGATCCAGCTATTGAATTCAGACTCTTCCACATCATCTTCAATGGCATTTACTCCCGAGTTGCTGATGAACACAGAAGGTCTTCCGATCCTTGCACTTCGAACAACTCTTTGAGCTTCTGCAGTGAAACCCAAACAAAACTTGTTAGTCTTATGTGTAAAATCAGGGAGTCGGCCCCAATTTGCACACTCACCCTTCTTAATAACAGCCCGGGCATCTTTTAAGGAAGCCATCTTCATAGGAGAATCTTCAACCCCAGTCTCAGCTGATGCTAGTGTCTGGGGAACCTCTTCAAAGTGCTGAAATGGGGTCTCAATGAACTCCCCATCCATCTCTACGTATCTGAACGAGTTGAGGTGGCTGACCATGTACTCTTCCTCCCCTTGTACTGTCACAATCTTCCCTTTGACCGGGTACTTTAGCTTCTGGTGAAGCGTTGAGGTTACGGCCACGGCTTTATGGATCCATGGACGACCCAACAAACAAGAGTAGGATGGCTGAATGTCCATCACATAGAACGTAGAATTGAAGACCTGAGAACCAACTTTAATTGGAATATCAACTTCACCGTGCACCATCCTTTTAGACCCATAAAAGGCCCTGACAACAATGTTACTTGGTTTTAGCTCCAACCTTTCGCAATCCAACTGGTCTAGAGCTTTTTTAGGCAATACGTTCAATGAGGAACCAGTATCAACCAATACATGTGCAAGAGTAGTTCCCCTGCATTCAATGGAGACATGCAGGGCATCGTTGTGATTCTTCCCTTTAGTAGTCAAATCGGCGTCTGAGAAACCCAACCCATTATCAGCAGTCAAGTTAGCCACGCAATCTATAAATTGATCAGCTGATGTCTCTTGTGGCACGTGGGCAGTCTTCAGGAAGGTAATCAGAGCCTTGGCATGGGCCTCTGAGCACAACAATAGTGACAACATAGAAATCTTGGATGGGGTTTGCCCCAGTTGCTCAACTACGTTGTAATCACTCTTCTTAATAATCTTCAGAATCTCTTCTATCTCCTGTTTGGAAGCTTCAACAGTAATTGTCTTCGGTGCCTCCGTCTGGGCAGGCACATCAGTGGTGATCCCTTTTCCCCGAGCGTCAGATGACTCGGCGACAGGGGTAAGAATAGAGACTTGATCAGGAATAGTGGTAGGTTCACTTGCAGGTGTAATAACGACAGGTCTTCGGGCTATTGGTGGAGCAATATCAGGTGAGAAAAGTCTTCCGCTGCGGGTGACTTTATCAGGTCCAGTAATGTTGCTGACGCCAGTATCATTATCCAACTCTTGCTTAACTCCATCAACATAAACATCTGCCCCATAGTGCCAAGGGACAACTTTGTCAGAGGTGTAGGGGATGGGCCCCGGAACAGTGATAATCACAGGTGCGATCTTCGGAACAGATGTAATTCTAACAGGCTTCCTCGATGGAGCCTTGGAAGAATTGTCGAAAATGGTAATGATGGCGACTTCTTCAGTAGGAATGGAAGGAACAACAGTCTTCTCAAACAAGATCTCCTTACTATCCATCAGGGTTTGGATACCTGACTTCAGGAATGGGCAACCGGTAGGTAAAACAGAACACATATGGCAACCTTCGTCACAACCCAGAAATAAACCGGCTAGCAAAAGGTTCTTCTTTACCGTCAACAGAGGGGTAACAATTTCATCCACAGAAACTACAAACAGGTCTTCTTCTAGAGCATTCACTCCATGCTTGGGAATGGGAGCAGTCACGACATTAGGCCTTTCGGGCGCCTCGAACTCAATCTCTTTTGCATCAATTAAGTCTTGTATCTTACTTTTCAGACTCCAACAATCATCTGTATTATGCCCCGGGCTATTAGAGTGATAAGCACAACGGGCGTTAGGGTTATACCTTGATGACGTTGTATTTGAATTCTTTGGGGGTTCCCTTAGAGTCACCAGATTAGTCTTTAGCAACTGTGGCAGAATCTGAGATAAGGTCATGCTGAGACGAGTGAATTGCCTCTTAGGTCTCTCGTCCTTTTGTTGATTGTTGTGCTGAGGAGCACCAGCAGGTTTTGAAATAACAACCGCATTGACAGCTTGGCGGTGTTCAGGTCTATTCTGTCTTCTTACACTGTAGACAACACTGGACTCTTTCTTAAACGGCTTCTTCTCGGTGCTTGATGAAGCACCCTTATGTATCTTCCCAGCCTTAATACCAGCTTCCACCCTCTCACCAGTCAAAATAAGATTTGTAAACCCAGATGAAGATCTTCTAATCAAGTGGTTGAAAAATGGACCAGACAGGGTCCCCAGAAACATATAAACAAGTTCCCGATCAGCTAAGGGTGGTTGTACTCTTCCTGCGAGGTCCCTCCACTTCTGAGCATAATCTTTAAATCCTTCACCCATTCCCATTGACATACCCTGGAGTTGGGTACGCGTAGGAGCAAGGTCGGAGTTGTACTAATACTGCCTGTAGAATGCAGTAGCCAAATCTTCCCAACTGCGGATACTGGCTCCGTCCAACTGATAGAACCACTCAAGCTGAGTCCCTGAGAGACTGTCTTGAAAGAAATGGATCCATAAGTTCTTATCAGCAGTGTAAGGCTAGATCTTCCTCACATATGACCGGAGGTGCAGCTTCGGACAGGAAACTCCGTCATACTTGGAAAAGGTTGGTGCCTTGAATTTATGGGGAATCACCACTCCAGATGATAGACCTAGATCTCCGAAGTCCAGACCGGGAACCTTCTGAATTTCCATAACGCTCAAACGATCTTCCAATTGTTTATACTTATCCTCAACAGGAGGATACTGTTCTTCATCGTAGTCCGTCTCGTTGTCGGAGACCACAGGGCTAGGAGCCCTCCTTTCTTGTGGACTATCTTTCCCTCTAGATGAGGTGGTCAGATCAACTTCATTTTGTAGCCTGTTCCCAAACCCGTGTCATGTGTTAAACAGGATGGTCCTCCTCTTCTTCTTCTTCTTCTTCTTCTCTTTCAGAATCAAGGTCTTCAAGTCTTGCTGACCCTTGGCTAGATTCATGAACAACTCTTGAAATTGGGCATTCTGGGCCTGGAGGGCCTTGATAGCTTGCTCAGTTGAAGGTTCAGTAGACATGATGATTGCTGAAATAAACAGTGAAGAAGATAAGAGACCTGTAAAGGGTAGCTGTTTATGAAATGCATGAGATGAAATGCGTATGATTTATGATTTCAAAGACAATCAGGATTCAAATTTGTAAACAAGAAAGGAAACACACTTTATTAGATTTAAACTTCAAAACTTAAATTGTTCAACAAACTGCCCTTAAGGCGTTACAAGAATGGAAATACTGAAAAGTAAAATAAAAACTGTAAAAGAAATCATCAAAGGTCCATCAATGCTCCCATGGTCTCTTCCTATCAGTGAAGACATAATCGTTTAGAATCCGCTCATTCTCTAACTGCCTAGTCAACCTCTGGATCTTCTGTTCCTGCTCGTTGAACTTCTCCCGATAAGAATCCCGTTCTTCCCGCAGTTGCATCCAAGATCTCTTCAGTGCCCCAATGTCAGTGGGCATATAAGGATGGAGAATGGTTGGAAGAACCCCTTCTTCATTAGCAACTTCAAGAGTGACAGGCCGGACGACTTCATATGGCATACCTAGCTTCTGGGCACGGATGCAGACCCATCTGAGATATGGATCCATTGGCAGAGAAGTCTTTGGACCCAAATCATGTGGATCTGATTGGTGAACTCTGTCCCAAGCCCTTATGAATCTACAAAGTTGTTCGTCGCTATCCCCTTGAAAATCAAAGATGATATGAGGCATTAGCATCTTGTGAGGTCCTTCTCTTCTGGCTCTTCCAAACTGACAGATAGCTAAGCATGGGTTGTAAGAAATTCCTCCATGGGTTCCCAGCAATGGAACATTAGGATACTCTCCACAGTGATCAATGATAGTCACTTCATCCATAACTTTGAGAGTCCAGATAATGTCATTATGAGAAAGAGACATCACCTTATAAGCCCATCCCATTCCTTCTTTATTCTTTAGCACTGACTTGGGGAGGTGCGAAATAAACCACCTCGACAATAAAGGAGCACAGCACATCAAGGTTCCCCGCTTTCGGGCAGTACGAGCATAGAGCTGATGAAGAATGTCACTCAAGAGAGTGGGTACAGGGTTCTGAGAGATGAAGATCTTTATGGAATTCACATCAACAACAGTGTCAGGATTCAGAAACAATACCAGGCCATAAATCAGAAGAGCCAGAATATCTTCGAATGCCTTAAAGTCTAGGCTATCCCAGAAGTAGTTAGCCTTGCCAACCAAGAACTTAGTCAGAAATCCTTTAGCTCCACTTCTAGTCTCCCAATTAGCCATTACCTCTTCTTTGGTCAAATGAAGGGTTGCAGCAATTTCTTCAAGCCTAAGAGTCTTCTCCCAACCAGTGAACGAAGTCTGCTCCAAAACAGAGATATCGAGCAGCTCAGAGAACTCTTCTAGGGTAGGAACCAGCTGATAGTCTTGAAAAGTGAAGCAATGGTACAGCGGATCATAAAACTGGACAAGGACACTCATCATTTGTTCGTCCAATTTGGAGGTGACCAAACTGAAAAGATAACCATGCCTCCTGATGAAGGAAGTAGTGTCAGGCATCTTGGCAACCAACTCTTTAAGCAAGGTAGGTACTTGGACAAAGTTGATCCGGATGGTATTCTTACGCATGGGCATCATGATGGCCTACAAAACAGAGAAAAGATGAAACCCTCCTGTCTTTGAAATAGGTTAGTCCTTATGCAAGATGTATGCAATGTTATGATGTCATGATGTCATGATAGTAAGCACACCACAAGTATCCACAAATAGCAAACATGGTAAAGGCACACAAGTCACACCGAGAGCCCTTAGATTTCAGGATGGCATGGAGCTTAGGTACTACCCTCTTTCAGTTGAGTTGGTTTAAACCTGTCCTAGAAATAGTAATCGGGTTCTAGAGGATCTCAATATCACTGACTACCCTCAATCGGTCATAATTCCAGTTTAGCAACCTTTTCTTGCGGACGGAATCATCGTGAGAGTTTAGTCTCAATGAGTGTAGCATACTGCTACTGTTTTATGGCCAAGTTGGTCAATTTAAGGTTCTAAGGTCAGTTGGTGCTTAATGACCCCTTAGAAGACCCATATTCTCCTCGTTCCAACACAAGGGATATCGGTACAGACTAAAGTGCCACACCAACGTAGCTACTGCTTCATCCGTATCGGTCTACGCCGTACAGATCCCTCATAGTTTATTGCTACTTACCTAAAGGGTATCCCCAGATCCGGGTTAGGATCTATAGAACTCCGATACAAGCCCATAAAATTAAAGCATACAAAGCATACAATTGAAAACACAATGATCTAATCCTAAGGTACACCTCACTTATAAAATCCCCAACAGAGTCGCCAGTTCTGTGATCGGTGGGAATGAGAACTGATTGTTTTGGAATGCTGGTTCGCGTTTGCGTTTGTTTTTGCAAAATGTCGCGGTAAGCAAGAGTCGCCACCGTCTTTTATTTTATCCAACAAGGAAAGGACAAAAGCACAGAAAAATTCCTTTTTGAGATATTTCTTGGGTTCAGGAGGTAGATTATAGAAAGGGAAGGTGTTAGCACCCTTTCTATCCGTGGTTATCCATGGGCTCTTAGGTACTTGCTCATTGTGTTTTCAAAAGTTTGCTTTTCTTTGTGTTTGTGGGTTTGAAAGAGTTTTTGTTTGAAGAGAGTGTAAGTGCGAAAAGTTTTGTTTTGTTTTAAAAGGAGCAAGTACTTAAGAACCATCTACCTACTCGAAAAAAGGAATTAATATGTACAAATGTTCTTTAGACAATGATATCCCACTATTGAGGAGTAGGTAGCATCGTCATTGGAGTTTAAGGGTCAATTCGATTAAGGGACGTGTGGTCACTAAAGCAATGTTAGGACGCCTTAGTGGTAACCCTAATGTATTAGATAATTTTTTCTGAGGCAACCATTTCGAGGCAACTTATGATCTTTGGATAAGAGGGAGACCTATAAAACTTCCTATACTCAATGACCACGTTCGAGGCAACCAAGTGAGGTATACCCTAAGAGTGCGCATGTGCGAGTGTGTTATTTCGGTTAATTTTATCTGTACATGTTATGGGTGAGCTATGTTGATTTTAAGTTCATACATTGGATCTTGTCATGCATTCTCTATTATCAAACATCTAACATTGTATATTGTGCGGAAATTAAATTGCGGAAAATTAAATTTAAGCTATTACAAGCGTCAGGTATTTACATCGCCAAAAACAAACCCTTTAATTTAAATTGCGGAAAATAAAAGTAAAGCGGTAAATAAATAAAGTCCTAATTAAATGTTATTACATACCGGAAGCAGTTACAATATTGGAAATAAATAGATCGCGTTCAAAAAATTAAGACAGCGCATTTTTAAGGTTTTGACCCTTTTTTTATTAAAGAAAGCATATTTTTGTTATTTTGAGTTAAATGGAAATTAAATCTAAGTTAACTAATTAATTAAATAAAAAAATATATTTTTTTGGGTTTTTGAATATTTAAGGAAATAAAAATAAAATTGTTTTAAAATTAATAAAAACCTAATTCTACATTAGTTTTAATTTATTGCAAAAATGTTAAATGTTTAAACCTATTTAAAAACTAAGTCAATTAATTAATATTTATTTACAAAAATAAAATAATGAAATTGATAAAATAATATTTTTTTGTTTTCTGATTTTATGAAGAAAATTATTATTTGGTTAGTAATTAAAAATAACAAATAAATGACAATAAATAAAAATAAGAAAAATAATGAAAGAAATAAAAAAAAAGAAACAAACTCAGGGGGGTTTGGGCCCCAGATGGAGGTATGATTTGCAATTTGCTGGCCCATTTTCATTCAGCCTTGTTTGACTTTCCCAATCCAGCGCGTTCCTTTGACTGGAGAGTATGGTGGATATCCAACTTTGGCCATTGGATTTGATTTGCAGTCCATCTGGCATCTGAGATCAGGAGGAGCATAATAGTCCACGCTTGCTGAAACCACACATAATTGCTTGGAGAAAAATAAGACCTGGGATTCGAACCCATGTCCCAAGGGACAATCCACTAGCGCCTCCACCAACTGAGCTGTGTGTTCTTTTGGTTAATAGAATAAGAAAGGAGTATTATATGTATAACAAACAATTATGCCTGAATAAAAAATAAAACAAGCGCGAATTTTCAAAACTGGCCAATCAGGAGAGGATACCTAGTCGTCTTCTCCAATGGTCCTGATATATTTTCCTGCGGATTTGAATCCGCAACAAAATTCGTGGCATCATCCTATAATGGATTCTAGGTCACAAAAATGCAAACTAAAACCATCATCTTGCTCGCCTCGTTCTCCTGAATCCATCCATGGCCATGGCTTGTTTCAATTTTCCCTGAAATCAAAACACCTAAAAACAAGAAACCCAAACCCTAGTTTCGGGTAGGGCCTTACAGGCTACGAAAATCAAATTGAATAATGTAGAAATGTTGGAATTTAAACGTTAAGCATGATGGTACAAGAAAATTGGCAAAAAGATGCAAGAAAAACGATTCAAGATTCCATGTACAGGGCCATATTCGTGGATACTTACAGCGTGATTTAGGAGGTTTTAGGACTTGGTTTTGATTCCAATCGCTTCAGCAGACGTCCAACAAGAGATTAGTGTCAAGTTTTTGCTTTGAATCGAGCCCTTAGATCGTTTTCGGATTCCACTTTTTAAAGCTTTTTTTCAAAGTTTGTCTGGCTGTTTTTGTAGTGCTCAGCTCGTGTTCTTGATTTGTATGGATTGTGTTTGTATATGGGAATGAATTAGGTCAAGAGTTGGGCTTTCAATCCATGTGCATTCAAGGTTTGGAATTTGATATGATCACCATTGATAAAGTTTCCAAAATTTTACCAAATCTGATATTTTGTGCACAACAATGCTTGATACGAATTTGGTTAGGTGTATCTTGGTAATGAAGACCTATAATGATCAAAAAAATCTCATTCCATTAATTTTTGGATTTTATTTGAATTAATATTGATTTAAAATGAATTAAATCAATAAAAATTAAATAAAAATAGAAAAATAAATGATTGGTCATGAAATTGAAGATGGGACACGTGTGTGGTGTGAAAAGACCAAATCAAGTGGAAAAAAGTGGGCCCTTTTGTCAAAAATTGGAGTTTTGAGGATAGTTGACTTTTGGCACTTTTGGAAAAATGCCCAACCTCAACAATGCATAACTTCTTCAATTTTGAACTTTTGGAAGTGTTATTGGACTTTTTAGAAACCTTGTGATGTCCTCTAAACTACCTTTTTTGTCTCATCCAATTTTTATATTCCATGCTCAAGTTATAAGCTTTGGCAAAAAAGGTGTTTTTGTTGACTTTCAAAAATGACCTATAATGTCCAAATTTGTAACTTCTTGTGAGTGAATTTCTTGATCTTGGGGTGTGAATATGGATTGTAGGAAATTGAATCCTATTAAAAATGAGATTTGGATGGGTCATTTCTCATAAAGTATGAGAAAGTTATGCTTGGTCAAAGTTGAGTTGACTTTTCCTACCAAACCCTAATTTAGCAACTTTTGAATCTTGATGAATCTTTATCAATCCTTGATGAATCATGATCAAACCTTGATCAAATGATGAATTATCCTTAAAAATGAGAATGTTGACAAAAAATCTTGAGGTTTGACTATTTGTAGGTCACAGTTTACTTTTGCCCTAGCACAGTCAATTTTTGGACTTCTTGAGCAATTGACTGACCAAACTTTCTCTGCAAGGCTTGAAATTTGACATGGATGAACTTGAGAGAATATTAGGACATTGGGGAGCACTTGAGACCATTTGGATATGAGGACCTTGATGCAACACAAAACCCTAATTTTGAATTAACTGCCTTAGGAGGTGATTTGACTGTCTAACTCTTGAGCCATCTTGAACAACTTGGAGATAATTCTTGACATGTCTTGAGAAATATGGGAGGGTAAATTTTGGGGTACAACATATGTCTATATTTTATCTTTGAAAATGGAAACCAAATGATGCCTATATGAAGAGTTCAAAAGTCAGAAAACTCACCTTGAAAATGGAATTCGTGTTTTGAGTCTGAGCTTGCTTCAAGGTGCTACAATGATCTGGATAGCTTTCTTGGACCTCTAGGAAGCTAATGCAGTGCTTAACTTGAGTTAAGACTAGTTGAAACTCCTTGTAGAATTCAATGTGCATGCTTCTGGTTTTGAGTTTGGAAGAAGATGAAAATAGAGTTACAAAACTATAACAGGTGTTGGGATGGATTATGTTTGATGTATAGAAGTTTTGAGAATTATTTAGAGGGAAAACGCAGGAGTGGATTATGAGATTGAAGGTTTTGGCCATAAATGACAAGTTATGGAGGCTTGGATGCAGCTATGAGTTCTGAGAAGTTTGAGTGAGTTTTAGGGCTCTTGAATTCGTGTCCTTGACTTGTAGATGATGGCTCAATTTATAGAGAAAGGTTTAAGGGCTTGAAGTGATCAGAAAACAAAGATCACATGTTTTGGATTTGAAACATGTTTTTGAAGCAAAGTTAAAATTCATGGTTTCAATATGAAGTACAAGAGCTTGTAGGGTGGTTAACAGGTTATCGATATTTTGCTTCTTTCTTTTCAATGTTTTGGAGTCATAGGCAATAGTGTATGGGATCAAGAAGAGTTGACATTGTGATTAAAGTCACTTATCCAAAATGGAAGTGGTGACTTTGTGCCAAAAATGGAAAATCAACTTGGACAAAGCTTCAAACACTTGGATAATGGATCCAATAGTTGTGTAAACATTTAATTTTGAGTGATTATCAAGTTTGAAGCCTGCAAAACAAGATTTATGCAGCATGTCTTGAGATTTATTCAAGTGCTCTTCATGAACATGACCTGTAATTCAAGAATGGATTCCCAACTTCTTGCCTTCAATTCTCTTAGCTCAAAAATGATCTCTTCAAGTTCTTGGACATTTCAGAAAGCTTGAAACATCCTATACAACTTTAATGTTTTCCACTTTTGAAAAATCCAATTGTAACTATGTAAAAAATTTCCAAGAAGTTAGGACAAAAGTTTGCCTAAACTAGGTCAACAATTCACTAAGTGTTTAAGAAAAAGTGCATGACTTCATGGACCTATAACTCAAAATCTAAGCATTTTTTTGGATATGAGCCCTCTAATACAAAGTTGTAGAGATAATCAAGATATACAACTATAATTTTGAAAGTTTATTTTGAATCATCTTGCATCTTGGTGAAAAATTGACATGAAGTAATGAAATTATCATGTATAAAACACTTAGAAAAAATTCTAATTCTTGAAAAGTTTAACTTTTCAAATTGACTTTTGACTTTCTTGATTTCTTGATGATCAAGCTTCATATTTTTGAATGTCTTTATGAATTGTGATATTTGAAACTCAAATTTGACCAAAAAGTCAAAGTTTGACTTTTGGTGTATTAGTTGACTTTTCATCAGTTGACCCAAAATTCAACTATCAATCCATTAATTTTGCAAGATAATTTGAGCCATGAGATTAGGTCAACATATTGTATTTGAATCCTTGATATTGTGCTTTAATCAATTGGATCATGTATTAGGTCAAAAGCCAGTGATCAGTCAATTATAGTCAAAACCCTAATTTTGACCATTTTGCCCTTTTGGTAAATTGAGTGCTTTTCTTGAGGGATTGTGATCAATACTTGATCCAATAATGCATATGACTTTAAAATGTTGATATTGGTCAAAAATATTGAATTTTGACTGTAGGTTGATCAAAGTTGACTTTTTACCCAATATAGCTGATTTTCAGTCATCTGAGCAATTGACTGAGCAAATTTGTGATGCAAGACCTGAAACTTGGTATGGGCAATCTTGGAGACCTATAATGAATCATGAAAGCCATTTGAGGAATCAAAAGTCAAATTGTCCTTGATAAAATCAAAACCCTAATTTGGGGTCCCAGTGCTCAAGAGGTGATTTGACCTAGTCAACACTTGTGCAAACTTGTGCTATTAAAGATCTTTGTGAGAAATGTCTTGAGAAAAGAGAGGGAAAATTTTAGGGTACAACATCTGCCCCTTTTCAATCTTCTTAAACCTAAGGATTTAGATTGGCGTGTCCGCCATTCGTGACTTGAAGGTGGAAGATGATTGAACACTAAAGTGCCCAGAAATTTGCACTCGTTAATGCATAAGGTAATGTGTTGATTGATTGTATCGTGAATGGGATTAAAGATTACTTTTGGAGAGGTGATAAAGAGTTATCGAAGATAGGCGTATAGATGTCATCCATAGTTTGACAGAAAATTGTCAAAGATGGGCTTATAGATGCCATCTAGAGCGACTGTTGGTAGATATTGGAAGAAGTACCAGAATAAATCTTTGGTCGGTTTATACTGAAACCGTAGATGTCCTCCACCTATTTTTAACTGGAAGAAATAAATCTAACCCATAAGAGGTCTTTCGCTTTCTTGTCTTTAACTGGAAGAAATAAATCTAAACAAAAAGAGGTCTTTTATTCACCTGCCTTTAACTAGAAGAACTAAATCTAAACCAAAAGAGGTCTATTGTCTGTCCACCTTTAACTGGAAGAAATAAAGCTAAACCAGAAGAGGTCTTTTGCTTTCCTGTCTTTAACTGGAAGAAATAAATCTAAACCAGAAGAGGTCCTTTGTTCGACTGTCTTTAACTGGAAGAAATAAATCTAAACCAGAAGAGGTCTTTTTTCCGCCTGCCTTTAACTGAGAGAAATAAATATTAACCATAAAATGTCTTTTGTCCGCCTGTCTTTAACTGGAAGAAATAAATCTAAACCAGAAGAGGTCTTTTGTCCTCATGTCTTTAATTGGAAGCAATAAATCTAAACCAGAAGAGGTCTTTTGTTCGTTGATTGATTCTTTCCTGAATAGGTAAAGAATTAGTTATATGAAATGTCATGATGCATGCATTGCTTAATGATGTTCTCAAAATAAATGAGATTATGCCATATATTTTGTATGCATATGTCATGATACATGAATGTTGTTGAAATGTATGTTAGTCTGGGAAAATAAATCCCTGACTACTGCTGGGGAGTTTTGGGAAGCTAAATCTTGGACTACTGCTGAGATGAAGAGTATGTATATCTTCAATCTTGTTTAGAATGCTTCCGCTGGGAATTCCTGTTTGTTGTTTGAGGAAACTCTGCAGGGAATGTTGGCTTCTGCTTGGGGAGTAGAATTCAGGAGCTCTAGTTGACCATTACTCTACTGTGGAAATTGATTAGGGATAAAAGAGACGATTAAACTTCCAATGTGTCTAGGGAGGATAAAGTTAACTGGTATCTGGTCGAATTCCAGGTTTCACAACAACTTTCTGGGGATAGTATCAACTCTGTTGGGGAAAAGAGGTTTTGTTCGTTGATTTGTAGTAGTCCAAGAAGTAAACTTAAGTTGGGGATTGTTGTACCCCAAAATTTTCTATCTCATTTTACTCAACACATGCCTATTAAGGTCCCCAACTTGCTCAAGGATGCCCAAGAATTGACCAGACAAGCTCTCTCATAAGGCAATGTACCTCAAATTAGGGTTTCCATTTTCATCAGGGTGTGGGAGTTCCAAAGGTCCCAAATGCTTTCCATGGTCCTAATATGTTCTCAATATCATCCATGTCAAGTTTCATGCCTTGCACAAGAAGTTTGCTCAGTCAGTTGTCCAGATGCTTGAAAATCAATTGTACTAGGTCAAAAGTCAATTGTGGCCCATGTACAGTCAAAATTTAAGATTTTTGGTCAACATCAACATTTTGAAGGGATATTCATCATTTTAACAAGGTTTTATCATGATTCCTCAAGGAATGCCCTAAATTCATCAAAACCCAAAAGTTGCTAAATTAGGGTTTCTTAGGAAAAGTCAACCAAACTTTGACCAAGCATAATTTCTTCATACTTTATCAGAAATTTCCCATCCAAGGCTCATTTTGAATAGGATTAAATTACATATAATTCATATTCGTCCCACAAGTTCAAAATATGAACTCATCAAAAGATATGAATTTCTAAATTATAGGTCCTTTTGAAAAGTTAACAAAAACACCTTTTGGGTCAAAGCTTCTTACATGAACCTGGAAGACCCAATTGAGATAAGACAAAAAGGGTTGTTTAGGGGACATCCTAAGATTTCTAAAAAGTCCAAGAACACCTCTCTAGGGTTAAAATTGGAGGAGATATGCATTGTCAAAGTTTACCATTTTTGCAAAATTGCTAAAAGTCAAATGTGCTCAAAAATGCATTTTTGTCAAATGGGCCTAGTTTTTCATGATTGAATCTTGCTTGTGACATGGTCCACGACCCAAATAAGAACCCACACATTATTTGCTTTATTTATTTATTTTATTTTGATTTTTATCATTTAAAAGTCAAATTAAATCAAATAAATAGCAAAAAATATCAAAGATTTGTTTTGTGATCAGATTTTTCGTGGAATCAAATCCAATTAGGCTGACAAATCATATCCAAAACGTGCAAAACAAATTGAATCAAAATTGGCATGATTAGGCTTATTTTGGAAACATATCATACAAGATAAAAACCAAATCAAATATCCATGAATGGAAAAGATACCAACTGTTTTTGTTGACCTAATTCATTCTATTACATATATAGAACACAACCAGTGCACAAGAGAGAGGATAGGAGGTCGTAAAAAGCTGCAAGTAAGAACTGAAAATTGTCAAAAAAAGTGGTAGACTGATTTCCAGTTTAGAGGCCGATTCAAAGACTTTCCAATCATTTTCCAGTCCTCCCAAGCCCAGAAACAGGACATACAATCGTCACGGTTTGCTTCTTTTTCAAAATCCGATTACCATGATTCTTGCATCATAAACATGTTTTAATGGTATATTCGTTTTTGTTGTCATGTTTGCAACGTGTCTAGACCCTTTAATTGAATTTTTAACGCCTGTATGAATATTTTCCATAGCTAGGGTTTACCTTGTTGTTTTAGGGCTTTCAAATGCAAGAACAATTGGCCCTAAAGAAGGATACCATTGTGATCATGGGGTCAAACCCAATCGATCCATGGTCTTGAATCTTATTTATATTGCTTGTACGTAATTTTTGAATGGCACAGGGTTACAGCCATGGAAGCTTGGCCGTAGGTAAAGGTTACAGACCTAATACGACGGACAAGGAAGAAGAAGCTAATGTGTCTGACTATCATTGGACCATTTGAATGGCTGGCGCGCATTTTCTTTTATTTAATTATCCACTTAATTTTCATATATTATATATTGTTATTGTTATGTTAACAACTAATCCACGCAGCTCAGATGGCAAAGGCGCAAGCTTGAAAGTGGGAGGGCATGGGTTCGATCCAAGGTCCTAACAATTTTATTTTCTAACTTTGTTTCAGCAGATCATGTGTATCATGCCTCCAAACGTCCACTATGCAACCCAGGATCTCAACCACTAGATTCATCATCAATCCAGAACCCACGTCCGTCAATGAAAGACTATGGTATACCTTCCAAACTTGGCCAACACAGAATCAAGCACGCTGGCTAGGCTCAGCTCTTTGGGTCTAAAGAAAAATTCCTCATGGCACCCCCCCAATTGCTAAAACAGGCCCAGTTTCTATCTTTTCTATTTTTATTTCTCTTAATTATTTTCTAAATCATTTTCTTTTTTTACAAAATAACACAAAATCATGTTTTTTTATTAACTCAAAATCACAAAAAACATAAAAATCTTTTTTTTATAAAATATTTTATTTTCTTTAATTAATTAGTTTAATTATTTAGGGCAATTTAATTGTTATTCTAAATAATTTAAATTAATTAGAAATTAGGTTTTTTTTTTTTAATTTGTACATAACCCAATTATTTTTTTCTCAAATAATAATAATAACCTAAATATTTTTCAATTAAATTTTTAGGGTTCTTTAATTATCGCATTTAAATTTGCCGTGCGCATTGTTTTAATTTCCTTTTATTATTATTGTAACTGTTTCGAGGTTCTAATAGTAATTAGGGTTTATATTCCGCATTTTTATTTTCAGCCCAAGACGATTATATATCTGCGAAAGCCCTGTAATAGCGTAGGACCTTTACCTTCTTGCTTTTATATTTTGGATGCTTATATATAATTGCTAAAAACTTAGGAGTGTATGACTAATGAATCAATCTTAGATCACTAAACTGCAAAGATAAATATAACTGAAATCAAACACTTTTGCACACTTGCACCCCTAGGGTTTTGCCTCACTTGGTTGCCTCGGAAATAATGGTCGTGTCCCTCGAACATAGGGATACCTTAACAATGACCCACGATTCAAAGTCGTCATAAAGATCACAGTCCCTACTTGTCCCTCAAGTTGCCTACGAATTAATCTTATGACGATAGTCCCTTCGAAACGCTAAGGTATCCTTACTTGTTGCCTTCAGTGACCATTTCTTCCCTTCGAACGTCCCTTTAAAACTCCAACGACGGTGCTACCTATTTCTCAATAATTGGATAGCCTTGTCTAAAGGAAAATGAATAGTCTTTTTCGAGTAGGTAGATTAGTTCCTAGGTACTTGCTCAAAACAAACAAACTTTTTCACACCAAACACTTTTCAAACGAAATTTTCAAAAACAACTTCGTAACACTCTTGAGGACAGAAACAAGGGTTAAAATGAAGTAAAACAAAACTTTTCAAAGCAAGCACACACAAGCAATTTCAAAATGAGCAAGTACCTAAGAGCCCTTGGAGAACCATGGATAGAAATGGTGCTAACACCTTTCCTTTCTATAATCTACACCCCATACTCAAAAATATTCTCGAAAAAGGTTTTTTCTGTTCTTTTCACTTTTCCTGATTGGATAAAATAAAAGTCAGTGGCGACTCTTGCTTACTGCGACATTTTACGAACAAAAAACGCAAACCAGTATAATAGTCGGTTCTACCACCGTATCACAGAATTGGCGACTATAAAGTGGGGTTTACCTTAGGATGTAGGTCATTTTAAAATTGCTTTCTTGTTTTACCTTGCCTGCTTTAAATTCAACGGTTTTGTTTGGGTATTGTTAAAGATCCTACACCCGGATCTGGGGACACTTTTTAGGTAAACAGCAATAGATCATGGAGACTGTACGGCATAAACTGATATGGTTTAAGCGATGGCTGTGTTGGTGTGACACTTTGGTTGGTACCGGTATCCTTCGTGTGGAAACAGGGAGAATACGGGGCCGCCGCGTGGTGTCGTGAAGCAATAACAGACCTTAGAATCTTAGTTGAACAAACTTGGCCATTAGAAAGTAGTGAGATAGCCGGCCTCGGTATAAAGCTGAGGATTGGTTGATACTCGATGCTACATTCATTGAGATCGGACTTTTGTGATATTTCGGCCGCAAGAAAATATTGCTTGAGCTGAAACAATGCCCGATAAAGGATGATCAATGATATTGAGAATCTTTAGAACGTGGTTACTTTTCTAAGACAGGTTTGAAACCAACTAAACTTCAAGAGGTTACTTACCTTTAACCTCATGCAAGCCTTTGAACCTAAGGTCTATTGTGTGTTTTGCTTATATGTGATTTATCCTGTTTGAACATGACATCATGCATCGTAACATAACATCCATTCTTATTGCACTAACCATTTCAAGGACCAAGGGAATTTATCTTTGTTCTGTTTTGCAGATCATGGCTTCCGCTCATAGAAACACTATCCGAATCAGCTTTGTGAAAATACCTTCCCAACTCAAGGAGCTAGTATCAAAGGTCCCTGAAACTTCTGCGTTCACTAAGAGACACGGTCGATATCTCAACCAGGTTACTTCAAACTTTGATGAAAAGATGATGAGTGTACTCTTTTAGTTCTTTGATCCCAAGCACTACTACTTCACCTTTCCAGACTATCAGTTGGTGCCTACCATGGAAGAGTTCTCTCAGTTGTTGGATATACCCATTCTTGAGCAGTTGCCTTTCACAGGTCTGGAAGAAGTTCCTAAGCCAGAAGTCATTGCCTCAGCCTTGCATCTGAAATGGGTCGACGTGGTATCCAATTGGGAAACAAGAAGCGGAGTCAAGGGTTTTCTAGCCAAGTTCCTAATAGACAAAGCCCAACTATTTTGGGATGATATGGATTTTCAGGCTTTTGAGGAGGTCTTGGCTCTTCTAATCTATGGGTTAGTACTATTCCCTAATCCAGACTCATTCATAGATGTGAATGCTATCAATATCTTCCTCTCTCGCAATTCCGTGCCTACCTTGCTCGGAGATATTTTGCACGCTCTCTATACTCGTACCATGAAGAGAAGAGGGGTTCTTATGTGCTGCATGCCATTGCTGTCGAGGTGGTTTATTTCTCAGCTCCCTAAGTCCATACTGAATAATGAAGAAGGTTTGGGTTGGTCACAAAGGATAATGTCACTCGCTCACACGGATATTTTCTGGTGTTCCCGAGCTATGGAAAACATTGCTATTATTGACCGATGTGGGGAGTACCCTAATGTCCCGTTACTTGGCATCAAAGGGGGTATAACCTACAATCCTTGTTTATCTCTATGACAATTTGGTTAAGCTCGAAGAGATGGTCCCCATGAGTTGCTTATTGAGGGAATTGTATTTAACTATGAGGATGATGTTCAAGGGTATCGCCAGAGGTTCATACGAGCTTGGAGCATGGTAAACAGATCTGGCGCCAAGGCTTTGGGGCCAAAGGCTTCCATTCCTATGGAACCATATCTCCAATGGGTACGAGCTCGCGCCCAGAAACTTGTGACGCCCTATATGGCCGTTTTACCAGTGATTATGGAACCCACTACTGAAGGGGGTATTCCTTACACGGTTCTCTATCCTGATATGCCCACTGATCTTGGAGAGTTACAATGGTCTTGGATTCAGTTTAAGAAATAGCGGGATACTTACAGGGATCAGTGTTATGCCCAAGAGGGGAAGGTTTTAGAGCTCACAAAGCAGCTCCATGAGGAAAGAGGACTTAATGTCTATCTCGTCACAAATAGGAAGCATCCATGGGATTTTTGATTTTTTCTAGTTTTTATAATTGTTTTAATTGTAACGCCTAAAAGGCAACTGAACTTTGAATTCTACTAATAAAAGCTTTGTTTCATTTTGGTTCGCAAATTTAAATTTCCCAAAGTCTTTGAAAACATTGTATACATATCATACATATCATTGCATAACAGGATTCATAACAGGTTTCTCATCTCCTCTGTTGTTTATTTCAGCAATGGCTCTTGAACAAATTGTGAAAGATCTTCAGACTCAGAACACACAATTCCAGCAAATGATTGTGACTCTGGCCAAAGGATAGGAAGAGCTGAAGGCTCTGATTGTTAAGAAGAACAAGAAGACCAAGAAGACAGCCGATGTGGCACATATGAGCAGAAGGTTCAGAGGGCCGCCAAGACGGGTTGTTGACTTAGCTTCTTCATTTAAAGAGGGGGAGAATCAAGAGGGTGAAGGCAGAGAAGGGGACCTTAGTCCTAAAGAGTCTGACAATGAAACTAATTATAATGAGGAGCAATACCCTCTGGTTGATGAAAAGTATAAGCAGTTAGAAGAGAGTCTGAGTGCTATAGAAATCCAGAAGGTTCTTGGGTTGGATTTTGAAGAGTTAGGTCTGGTCTCCGGGGTTGTCATCCCCCCAAAATTCAAGGCACCGGTATTTTCTAAGTATGATGGGGTCTCTTATCCTAAAATGCATCTCCGTTCCTATGTGAGGAAGATACAGTCTCATACTGCTAACAAAGACTTATGGGTTCACTTCTTCCAAGACAGTCTGTCTGGAACACAACTGGATTGGTTCTATCAGCTGGAAAGAGCCAATGTTCGTAACTAGGAAGACCTTGCTGCTGCATTTTATAAGCAATATCAGTATAATGCAGACCTCGCTCCCACTCGTACACAACTCCAAAATCTGTCTATGGGTTTGAACGAGGGTTTCAAGGGTTATGCTCAGAAGTGGAGAGATT
Source organism: Vicia faba (assembly GCA_948472305.1). Lineage (NCBI taxonomy): Eukaryota > Viridiplantae > Streptophyta > Magnoliopsida > Fabales > Fabaceae > Vicia > Vicia faba. The sequence continues at coordinate 919,606,007 of OX451736.1, read as the reverse complement.
TGGCTGGAAGAGTTCAACCTCCCTTGGCTGACAGGGAGCTCGTGGATATGTTTCTAGGAACTTTGACTGGGCCATTCTTCAACCATCTGATTGGAAGTTCATCGGCGGGTTTTACTGAACTGATCTTAACAGGAGAAAGAGTGGAAGCTGGAATCCGAAGTAGAAAAATTCAAAAGGATGCCTCTTCTAGTGCTGCAAGGAAGCCGTTTGCAGGTAAAACGGAAGTCAGTGTCATCTATAACCAAAAGAATCAGCATCGAACCGAGCGCCGTCCGACGATATGGGCTGTTATGATTCCCAAACCTGCACCTACTCAGCAAGGAAACAATCAGCCAAGAGCAGAAAGACCAGCTAGACAGTTCACTCAGATCAACATGACGCTATCTCAGGTTTTACCTCATTTGCTGAAGTCCAATCTGGTTACTCTGAGGGAAGCTCCAAAGAATTCGAACACCACCTCTCCTTACTATAAACCGAATGCTCGTTGTGCTTATCATTCGGAAAGTCCAGGCCATGATACTAATGACTTATGTACTTTGAAGAACAAAGTACAGGATCTGATTGATGCTAAGGAGATTGAATTTGATTCCCCAGAGACTCCCAACATGATCACCGCTCCCTTGCCAAAACATGGCTAGGATTGAAAGCATTTTTGTTCATTTGAATTCTCAAGTTGTATTTTCTTTTCTTATTCGAACAATTATTGTCATGTTAAACTTTATTATTTCATCAATGCATTACACATGTTTGTCTTGAATCAATTCATTCGTATTCACTATTCAAAAATGCATTCTTATTTCCTTTTGTGATATTCAACTCTCGATTAAAAACTCTAAGCCTTAGAGGGAGGATGACAAAAATGGTACCACGATCTCTACAATATTCTTTTGAACAGACCGTGCTGACGATGTACAAGCGTTGTTTCACATCCCAAACAATGGAGTTATAAGGACCATAATCCCTAGTCAACCCCTTCGAGCCAAAGAAGTAGGAGTTTTTCTTTTCACAGAAATTAAAACCCTTAATCATAACCTGGGGCAGGGTAGTTTTCTCAGCTAATTCAGAGGCGCATCCAGTCATAATCTGCCGCTTCGTACACAACGAATGGAATCGAAGACTGTTGTACCCCAAAATTTACCCTCTCATTTATCAAGGTTTTCCTCACAAGACTTCTTGGACTCAAGACAAGATTAGGGTTTGGTCAGCTCAAGACATCACCTTGCACTAATAGCCTGAAATTAGGGTTTGAGTTTGCACAAGGATTTTTGGACCATCAATGCTTCATATGACTTTCATACATCATCTTGGACCCCTAAGATTGCTCATGTTAAGTTTCAAGACTTGAATCATACTTTTGCTCAATCAATTGGACAGTTGACCTAAAAATCAGTTGTATTGGGGAAAAAGTCAACCATGGCCAATTTACAGTCAAACTTCATAATTTTTTATCCACAACAACATTTTAGACTCATATGTACCATTTGATAAAGTTTGGATCACAACTCCTCAAGAAATTTGATCAAATCATCAAAAGGGCAATTTCTGATTTTTAACCTAGCCAATGGCCAATTGAGTTCAAGCATGGTTTCAAGGATTCAATGGCATCATCTTGACCTAATTGCATAGTTCAAAAAATCTCAAGTTCATTGGATTGACAGATGAATTTTCCAGTCAACTGATCAAAAATCAACTATACACTGAAAAGTCAAACTTTGACTTTTTGGTCAAAATCAAGTGCCAAAGGTAATAATTCATCAAGATATGTCAAAATGTGAAAATTGTTGACCAAGAAAATCAATTTTGCAAATTAGGGTTTTAATTTGAAAAAATTTCATAACTTAGAAATTTTCTAAGTATAAAAATTTTCTTATTTCTTCCCATCTTTTCACAACTTTTTCACCATGATGCAACTTGATTCAAAGAAAACTTCCAACATGAAAGTTGTATTCCTCCATGAAATCTACAACTTTGATTCACAAAGTTTTCCCAAAATATTCTTGGATCTCAAGATATAAATTTGTGAATAGGGGTCCATGAACTAAATAACTTAGTGAAATTTTGCCCTAATTTAGGCTGGTTTTTGACCCAACTTCATGGACATTTTTCACCTAGTTCCAAGAGGTATATCAAAATGCATTTCAAATATGGATTGTAGATAATGTTGCAAGCTTTCTAAAATGTCCAAGAAATCTCCAAGATCATTCGTGGTTAGGGAGAATCGAAGAAGAGAAATTGGAATTTTATCAGTTTTGTTCATGCCATTTTCATAAAGTGTCAAGTTGCAAATCTGATCAAGCATGCTTGTACCTTGCATTACAGGTCCTAAACTCATTCTAAACTCTATAATTAAATGCTAACTCAGTGGATAAAGGCTTTGTTTTCACTATTTGAGCATTGTACAAGAAATAATTCTATAAATGGCCAAAAGTTCACAATGCCATTTTGATAAAGCAAGCTTTTCCAACTTTATCAGCCTTGAGCCTTGGACTTGTTCTTTTGGTGCAGACAATTTCCACAGGAATTAAGCAAAGCATACCAACTCCCATCATCTCAAGAACTAGCAAGGACAGGCCTGTTGCATAAGTCACTTCACTTTTCTTCAAAAGCAAGAAAAGTGGCCAAAAGTTCAAAACTTGTACAAACTGATAAAGGGTGGACTTGGTATCTTTCTAGACATCTTCACAAACTTGTTACAAGCCAAGACACGAAGGCATAACCTCTGAAACACTCAAAAACTCAAAAACTCAAAATTTCTGCCCAAACATTGCAGTTTTGCAAAACTCTTGCCATTTCATTTTTGGCTCGTGTGTTTCTTGTTTCAACACTTCAAACACCTTCCATATATCCTACCAAAGCTATCCAAGCCCTTGCCCTGGTTCTGTAAGCTCCATTTCAGCCATTGCCATTTTCACTTTGGAAGGTTGCAGCTTGACTTCTACAGAGAGTTTCAGCCATCCACAAGGCCAGCTAAGCATTGGAATAGCTTGAGGGAAATTCAAGGAAGCTCACACGATCCTCAGGCCTCATTCAAAGTCCCCATATTGTCATATCCAAATCCAGCTGAAGGAGGTATTTTTAAAAACTCTATCTCTCTATTTAGGCATCCTCAAGCCATAATTTGTGAAGCAAAAATGTAGTCCTTAACATGGTGAAGCTGTACATATGCATATTTGTCATTTATATTATCTGAGCAGTGAGAATTTAAAGCTTGAAGTTCATGAAATAATTAGGTCACGAATTAGGGGTGATTAAATTCTCTCTGATCTTTGAGAGTTAGGTTACAAATTTTATATTATTAGAATCGTGAGATTACAAGCTACATGTTTTGTGTTATAAGTTTTTGTTTTTGTGCAAAGAATAGAGAGATACATTTTTGAAGCAAACACGTGCGCGCATGAAGGAGCTGGAGGACAGGGACGACTGTCTGGGCCTTGGCGCGCCTTGGGCCTTCTGTTTTCACTTTTCACACCCCCTGACCACTATTTGCAACCCTGCTTCATATTTTATATTTTTGCATATTTTCTCATATTTTTTATGTTTATTGATTTTAATAATTTTTTCTGAACATTAAAAAATCAAAAAAATATTTTTTTAATTTTTTTTCAATTTTATTTTATTTTTATTATTTTTTCCACATATAAAAATAGTTTTATTTTAATAAATAGAACTTATTTTCTTATTTATTTGTAAATACATTTAATAAAAATACTATACATTTTTATTTTATTATTTTTCACATAAAATATTATTTTCATACATATTTTAATTTTTAATATTTGTTAATAATATTATTTATTATTTCTTGTACAAAAAATGGATAAAATAATTAATATAAAGCATTATTTTCTTTTAATTTAAAAATTAGGGTGTCCCCCTTTCAAAAATAATACTATTATTTTTCCTTATTTTCTAGGGTTTCATAAATCATTTTCTCATACAAAAAATCAAATACAAAACATTTTAGCATAAATACATTTGCATTGCATTTTAAATACTTGTTTATTTATTTAATTTGCACTTAATTCAATTGGGTTGTAATGGTATTTTAGGGTTTATTTTTGTGCAATATCCCCATTCAAAAACTTGTATTCCCCTCCCATAATAATTGTTGTAATAGCTTAGTTTACATTTACGCAATTTATCGCTTTATATACTTGTGTAGTAAATTAGGGTTTTGCATGATAAGACCAAAAACAAACAAATAGACAATGACCTAATCCAAGACAAATCAAATGCATACAAAATGACACACATTACACACAAGCACCCCTAGGGTTTCACCCACTTGGTTGCCTAAAATAAAATGTCCATGCTATGCATGCAAAGTATCTTGGCAAAACAAAACAAAACAAAACAAAAGATCATAGTCCCTCGATGACGCTATCAAAAGGTTGCCTAAACAAAAATGATCTTAGTCCCTCAAACATGCTAAGATACTTGGCAACATTGCTACCATGGTCATATGATGACCCACGTCCGCCCCGTTTAACATCCAAAGATAGGGTTTTTTACCAATTCAATGGTAAAACAACAATGTCAAAGGAATAAAAATGCATAGGAAAGAGATTTGAGTAGGGCAGATAGTTCCTAGTTACTTGCTCTCTTCCAAAAAATCCTTGCTATTTTCAAAATAAACACACAGACATTTCAAAATATTCCCAAACAACTTTCAAAACATTGAAACATTTTTCAAAAGACAAACATCTTTGTATACATTCTTACGAATGAGAATCATTACAAAGATTGCCTAAACGATGACCTCTTTTCAAAATACTTTCAAAATCACACCAAACACATGTGAAATCAAGCTTTCCAAATGTTTTGATGAAGACAAGCTAGCATGCAAAAATGAATGGATCAAGATAGAAGATTTATCTCAAGCAAAGATTCATTGATCAAGATCAACTTTTCAAGACTTATGGCTTAAGGTATATGAAAATTTTGATCTTATGCTCTTAGTTCTCAAAACTATTTTTAATCATGCATTTACTTTATTAAAATAATATTTTGAGTATATACTATGTATGATTAAAGAAGGATGTTTTAAATTGCTTAAAATCTTTGAAAAATAATGATTTTTTAATTTTTGTACACAAGCAATCGATTGTCATCAAACGAAAATCGGTTGCATCCAAAAAACATTTGCTTCTGTTTGACATACAATCGATTTTCATCTAGCAGCAATTGATTGTCATGTGTTTTATTTTCAAATTTTTTAAACGTTGGCCTATGAGCAATCGATTGCTCCTCAATGACAATCGGTTGTCATAGTTATATTTTCCAAATTTTTTAAAATGTTACTGTGCTGCAATCGATTGTTGCTTTAGTGCAACCGATTGTTGTACTTCATATTTTGAAAATTTTTATTTTTCCAACAACTTTTAGTAACACCTTTTCATGGCAATCTTTGTATCTTTTCAAATACATTCTTTTAGTAAAAATGGCTTAAACATTGCTATGTTTCATTGAAGAGGTATTACTACACTATAAATTATTTTTTGTTTAGAATTTTAAAATCAATAAAAGAAAATCATTACAACAATCACTAACAACTTTCTATTCTTTTGATCATACTCTTTATACTCAAGATTTTTTTGTTCATCATTTTCATATGCATACTGAAAATTGTTCTTGAGCACTTAGAAGAGTATTCCATCTTAAATTTCATATTGAATAGAAAAGATCAATCAAGTGATTGACATTGCTCTTTCATCTTTCAAACTCTTATACAAATCAAACAAAATATTGTATACTTGTTTTCAGGATTGTTGGAAACAAGAAAGACACTTAGGGAGGATTGTTCTCTTTGTGGTCTTAGTGAAAATCCAAGAGGATTGTTATTGGTCCAAGAGGATTGTTCTTGGTTGTTATGTAGTCTTTGTACAAATTACCAACTATAAGGAAATCTCTTTCATGTTGAAAGGGGACTGGAGTACTCTCGGACTGTGAGGGGAACCAGGATACATCACTGTGTTCTTTACTTTCGGCATTTACGGCTTTCATAACTTATCAGAAAAAGAAAGAAAAGAAACTCGTGCAAAAATATTCATACAATTCAGAAAAAGTTTTTAAAGAACCTAATTCACCCCCCCCCCCCCCTCTTAGGCGCATCTAAACTTACAATTGGCATCAGAGCAGGTTATAGGTAACCTGTTCCTACTAGTTCCATAATGGATTCCGCAAACAACAATTTTGTGTTTAGAGACGGTGGCAGTAGCAACAAGCCTCCTCTATTCTGTGGTGAATATTTTGATTTCTGGAAGAACCGTATGAAGACTCATCTAGAAGCACAAGGAGAAGAAATATGGGATGCTGTCCAAAATGGACCTTTTATTCTGGTAACTAGTAAACGGAGTTGGTTCATCAAAGCCTAAAACTGCATGGGATGATGATGATAAGAAAAAGGTCTTGTATGACAAAAAGGCAATAAACCTCCTTCAAAGCGCACTTAGTATGGATGAATTCTTCCGTGTCTCAGCATGCACAATGGCAAAAGAAATTTGGGATACACTGGTTGAAACACATGAAGGAACAAATGAAGTTAAGAGATCAAGACTTAATACGTTAAGTCAAGAATAGGAATTGTTTCGCATGCAACCCGGAGAATCCATTCTTGATTTACAAAAGAGATTTGTGCATCTAACAAATCATCTAAGGGCACTTGGCAAAACATTGACTACTGATGAATTGAACCTAAAAGTGCTCAGATCCTTGACTAGAGAATGGCAACCAAAGGTAACGGCAATCTCATAAAAGAAGAGTCTCGCTACTATGACATCCGCAACCTTGTTCGGAAAACTTCAAGAATACGAGACAGAACTTGGTAGATTGGAAAAGCGTGAAAATCAAGAAAAGAAGTCTAAGAACATTGCCTTGAAGATTGACTCCAAGGAAGACAAAAAGAAAGATAATCATGATGAAGATGAAAACTTCATGCTTCTCGTTAGAATACTTGGAAAATTCTTTGGTAAAAATGACAAAGCCTTCTCGCACTCAAAGAAGAAGAAACACTTCAAGAAGAAGGAAGGATCCTCATCAACCCAAGAAGTTACTTGTTATGAATGTGGTAAACAAGGTCACATCAAACCAGATTGTCCAAAACTTTCAAAGAAAAGTGGAACAAAGGCAAGAAGGAATCAAAAGATAAGAAAGCATATGTTGCATGGGAAGATGTTGAATTAAGTTCGTCATCCGACTCCAATAGCGACGAAAGTGCAATTCTTGCGTTAATGGCATCACACCACTCCGAAAACGAAGATGATGAGGTTAGTAACGTATTCTATCTTTTTGATAGTGATGCACAAGGTGCTATAAATGAACTGTTAAATGAATGCAAAATTCTGTAGAAAACTATCTCATCACAAAAGAAAAAAATTTCATCGTTGGAAGAAAAATGTGGATCTATTGAAAAAGATCTCAAAGATGAAAAGCAAAAGGTTAGTGATGAAAAACAGAATTTTGTATGCAGAAAGTGTGAATCTCTCTCTTTCCAAATTGTCCAATTGAAAAGGGTTATTTAAAGGTATGAAAAAGGATAATTTGGATTGGAAGTTGTTCTTAGCCAACAAAGATACTCAAATGACAAAAGTGGTCTTGGATACTCAAAATTTTCAAAACCAAGTACCAACAAAACCATCTTTGTCAAGGCTAGCGACCAACCAACCAAAGAGAAAGAAATCACTCCAAAAATAGTTCATCACTATCCTAAAAAGAAAATACCCTCTAAGAAGAAATCTTATCCTTCTATATATAGAAGTAAATTTGAACTTACTTCTTTTTATTGTGGTATTCGAGGACACACGCCTAATGCTTGTTATGTTAGATACTTTGGCATGGCAAGTGGGCATTATGTGTGGGTTAAGAAAGGAACTAATTATAAAGGACCCAAAGCAACTTGGGTACCTAAAAAAACCTAATCTTGTTTTGTAGGTAAGCTTGACAACCACTTCAAACCTATGGTATCTCGATAGTGGTTGTTCCAAGCATATGACGGGATATATCGACAAATTTTCACATCTAACGCTTAAGGCCAAGGGTTATGTGACGTATGGAGATAACAACAAAGGAAAGATTCTTGGAATAGGCAAAGTTGGTGGTCCACCTTTCACATCAATCGAAGATGTTCTTTATGTCGAAGGACTAAAGCATAATCTTCTAAGTATTAGCCAACTATGTGACAAAGGCTTCAAGATCAAGTTCACTAAAGATGAATGTTTGATAGAAGATGAAGTCACACATGAGGCTAAACTTAAAGGTAAAAGAGTAAATAATATTTTTATGATTTCCCTTAACGATTTGTCTTTGAAAGTTAAATGTCTCATGGCAAACAACAACGACTCATGGCTATGGCACAAACGAATCGCTCATATTCATATGGAGCACCTAAACAAATTGATTAAGCATGACCTTGTTGTTGGACTTCCTAAGATAAAGTTCATCAAAGATAGACTTTGCGATGCATGTCAAAAGGGAAAGCAAACAAAATCAACTTTCAAATCCAAGAATGTGGTATCCACTACTAGGCCACTACAACTGCTTCATATGGACTTGTTTGGCCCTTCTAGAACGAGGAGCTTCGGAGGTAATGTATACGCTCTAGTTATTGTTGATGACTTTTCTAGATATACTTGGACACTCTTTTTAGTGCAGAAAAATGATGCATTCAAGGCGTTCAAGAAATATGCAAAGCAAATTCAAAATGAGAAGTCACTATCTATTGCCTCCATAAGAAGCGACCATGGTGGAGAATTCCAGAATTCCTCCTTTGAAGATTTCTGTGAAGAACATGGAATATCACATAATTTCTCAGCAGCAAGGACTCCTCAACAGAATGGAGTTGTAGAAAGGAAGAATATGTCTCTTATTGAACTTGCAAGGACAATGCTTAGTGATTCAAACCTTCCAAAATACTTTTGGGCGGATGCTGTAAGCACGACATGCTTTGTGAGCAATAGAGTTAATATTCGACCTATCTTGAAGAAGACTCTGTATGAACTCTTTCGAGGAAGGAAACCAAATATTTCATTCTTTCATGTATTTGGCTGCAAATGTTTTGTCCTTAACAACGACAAAGACAACCTTGGTAAGTTTGATTAAAAATCAGATGAAGGTATTTTTCTTGGATACTCCTTATCTAGTAAAGCTTATCGTATATACAATAAAAGAACTTTAACTATTGAGGAATCTATGCATGTATCATTTGATGAATCTAACCCCTCCGAGGAGGATACTATTGTTTTAAATAATGATGATGAGATTTTAGATATTCCTCAAGAAGATGGCTCCAAGACCAACAATGAGAATCAATTTGAACAACAAGAAGAACAAATTCCGGATGAATCAAATGTCAATGATCTACCTAAGGAATGGAGAACCCATAGAGATCACCCTATTGATAAAATCATCGGTGACATCAGTCAAGGCATTTCAACAAGATTGAATCTCAAATATGCTAGCTTGAACATGGCGTTCGTTTCTCAAATCGAACCTTCCAAAGTCGACGAAGCATTAGGAGACGGCCAATGGATGATTGCTATGCAAGAAGAATTAAATCAGTTCGAGAGAAATCAAGTTTGGGAACTTGCTTCTAGACCAAGTGACAAACACATCATAGGTACAAGATGGGTGTTCAAAAACAAACTTGATGAGAACGGTATAATTGTCCGAAACAAAGCAATATTGGTAGCCCAAGGATATAACCAAGAAGAGGGAATTGACTTTGAAGAAACTTTCGCTCCGGTTGCAAGGTTAGAAGCTATCCGTGTTTTACTTGCTTACGCTTGTTCATTGAATTTTCAGCTTTACCAAATGGACGTCAAAAGTGCATTCTTAAATGGCTACATCAATGAAGAAGTCTATGTCAAACAACCCCCGGGCTTTGAAGACTTCAAGAATCCTTGACATGTCTTTAAGTTGAGAAAAGCTCTTTATGGCTTAAAACAAGCACCTAGAGCATGGTATGACAAACTCAGTACATTCTTATGCGAAAAAGGTTTCGAGAAAGGTAATGTGGATAAGACCTTGTTCATAAATAAGATCAAAGGTAACACTTTATTAGTACAAGTCTATGTCGATGATATTATATTTGGTTCAACTAACCAAGATTTGTGTGAAGAATTCTCGTTGATGATGCAAGGAGAATTTGAGATGTCTATGATGGGCAAGATGAACTATTTCCTTGGATTGCAAATTAAGCAACTGAAAGATGGTATCTTCATCAATCAATCAAAATATTGCAAGGAACTTTTGAAAAAGTTTGATATGGATAATTGCAAATAAATGCACACGCCAATGGGCTCCGGTACTTATGTTGACCAAGATGAATCTGGTATTTCCATTGATATTACTAAATATCGAGGCATGATTGGATCACTGCTATACTTGACGACAAGTCGTCCTGACATCATGTTCAGTGTATGTCTGTGTGCATGATTTCAAGAAAACCCGAAGGAATCTCACCTCATAGCGGTAAAAAGAATCATGAAATATCTCAAAGGAACAACCAATGTCGGCCTATGGTACCCAAAAGGTAATATATGCAATTTAATTGGTTATTCTGACGTTGATTATGCAGGATATAAAACAGATAAAAAAGCACAAGTGGCACTTGTCACATTTTGGGAAATGCATTAGTCTCTTGGGCATGCAAGAAACAAGCTTGTGTGGCTCTCAGTACGGCCGAGGCGGAATACATTGCAGCAAGTAGTTGCTGTGCGCAAATTCTATGGCTCAAGCAACAACTCCGTGACTACAGACTCGACCTTGGATGCATTCCACTCCGATGTGACAACACAAGTGCAATCAATATTACAAAAAATCCTGTGATGCATTCTAGAAAAAAGCATATCGACATTCGACATCACTTTCTTCATGATCATATACTTTAAGGAGATGTCAAAGTCACCATCGTGGATACGCATAATCAACTATCAGATATTTTCACTAAACCGTTGTCAAGAGAACCATTTTTCAAGATTCGAAGAGAGCTAGGTATCTTGGACCAAAATGACATTATCTAATTAAGGTACATGGCTATGATCTTAATCTTAACTTTATGGTAATATATCATGATCCATGTTTTATTACTAAACTTTTGATATATGACCATGAAATCCCCAAAAATTAAGTATTTTTCACTTTTTCACTAATGACAATCGGTTGTCATAGAGTGACAATCGGTTGTATCTGAAAATGTTTAGATTCTGTCTTCACAACAATCAGTTGTCACTCCACGACAACCGGTTTCTTTCTCATTATTGTTGCCCCTGTTTGCATTTTTCAAAGGATGTAATCGGTTGTCACTCCATGACAACCGGTTGCTTTCTCATTATTTTTGCCCCTGTTTGCATTTTTCAAAGGATGCAATTGGTTGTCATCAAACGACAATCAGTTGTGTATCACTTTCAGAGGATGACGGTTCTTCTACCAAGGTTCGGTAATCTTGACAACTTTTATTCCGAATGCTTTAGTTTTCCAACATTATTTAGATCTCAAGGGATATACAAGTTGATTGGTGTTAATGGAACCATTTACCCCACTTTGGTTAGAATTTTCTATAGCAATCTAACCATTAGTAGAGGATTCATGATTTCAAATGTCAAAGGGGTTCCTATAGAACTCACAGTGCAGAATTTTGGTGAAGCTTTGGATATTCCAAATGATGGTGCTTGCATTAAACTTCTCTCAAATGAAAATCTGCCTGGCTACAACAAAAGAGACTTCTACTATAGAATTGCAAGAATTCCTGAGCGTGATTTTATTCAGAAAAGGCAAAGACTTATTGGTGGAACTCCGAAGAGGAACTCTTGGTCTGCAGGAATTCTCACTATTGATGATCGTTTGATCCAGTACTTTTTGGCGTATGTGGTTATGCCAAAGTTCTCAAATATTTCCAATGTCAATGATTGTGAGATGCAGATTTTGTATGCGATGAAGAATGGGATTTAAATCAACTGGTCTTATGTGATTCTACATCATATGGCACTACATAATGAAAATGCTTCTGCTTTGCCCTATGGCTCCTGGCTTACCCTTGTTTTTGAGAAGTTCAATATTCCCTTGTCTGGTGAACACATGGTGCCTATGACTAACCCCAAACATGAAATCACTCCGAAGAAAGTATGTAATACCAAAATCGGCATCAAATTTGATCTGATTAATAGAACCATCACATACATTCATACTCCTCCACAAAACAAACCTCCACAAGAACAACCACTTCAAAACCAACCTCCAAAACCAATGGAAAACTCTTACATTCAAGTTTTTGACTATCTTCAATACATGAACAACAACATGAACAATAAATTTGCTCATCTCTATGCCCATACCAATGTCCCTCCTTATGAAGCTCAACCCTATCATTACCCTTTCATTCAACCTCAAACCAATGAAGGCAATGATGGTGAAGATCAAGATGATGAAGACCTTGTTGAAGGCATGGATGATTAGTTTTTAAGTTGTTATATTTCTTAGTACTTTATGTTCTTATGTTTTATGTCGTTTTTCTAGTTTCGTTTAAGACACTTCGTGTATTTTGATCCCTTTCGTTTTGTGCACTTTGTTTCTGTTATATCTATGTATGCAAACTTTATTTATGCTATGTTGTTTCTATGTACAAAATTTTATGATCTTCTTTTCCATTCCTTTTTGCTAATGACAAAGGGGGAGAATACTTTGTAGTTTCTTTTGTGTTTCTCTAACTGAAATTGCAGCAAGCAAACAATCTTCAAAACTCTCATGCAATAGATCAAGCGGGAGTCTTTGACTTAGGGGGAGTTTTTAAACAACTTGATTAGAGAAAACCAAGATGCACTCCAAACTTCAAGCAATGGTTGTCATCATCAAAAAGGGGGAGACTGTGAAATCAAGCTTTCCAAATGTTTTGATGAAGACAAGCTAGCATGCAAAAATGAATGGATCAAGATAGAAGATTTATCTCAAGCAAAGATTCATTGATCAAGATCAACTTTTCAAGACTTATAGCTTAAGGTATATGAAATTTTTGATCTTATGCTCTTAGTGCTCAAAACTATTTTTAATCATGCATTTACTTTATTAAAATAATATTTTGAGTATATACTATGTATGATTAAAGAAGGATGTTTTAAATTGCTTAAAATCTTTGAAAAATAATGATTTTTCAATTTTTGTACACAAGCAATCGATTGTCATCAAACGACAATCGGTTGCATCCAAAAAACATTTGCTTCTGTTTGACATACAATCGATTGTCATCTAGCAGCAATCGATTGTCATGTGTTTTATTTTCAAAATTTTTAAATGTTGGCCTATGAGCAATCGATTGCTCCTCAATGACAATCGGTTGTCATAGTTATATTTTCCAAATTTTTTAAAACGTTACTGTGCTGCAATCGAATGTTGCTTTAGTGCAACCGGTTGTTGTACTTCATATTTTGAAAATTTTTATTTTTCCAGCAACTTTTAGTAACACCTTTTCATGGCAATCTTTGTATCTTTTCAAATACATTCTTTTAGTAAAAATGGCTTAAACATTGCTATGTTTCATTGAAGAGGTATTACTACACTATAAATTATTTTTTGTTTATAATTTTAAAATCAATAAAAGAAAATCATTACAACAAGCACTAACAACTTTCTATTCTTTTTGATCATACTCTTTATACTCAAGATTTTTTTGTTCATCATTTTCATATGCATACTGAAAATTGTTCTTGAGCACTTAGAAGAGTATTCCATCTTAAATTTCATATTGAATAGAAAAGATCAATCAAGTGATTGACATTGCTCTTTCATCTTTCAAACTCTTATACAAATCAAACAAACTATTGTATACTTGTTTTCAGGATTGTTGGAAACAAGAAAGACACTTAGGGAGGATTGTTCTCTTTGTGGTCTTAGTGAAAATCCAAGAGGATTGTTCTTGGTCCAAGAGGATTGTTCTTGGTTGTTAGGTAGTATTTGTACAAATTACCAACTATAAGGAAATATCTTTCATGTTGAAAGGTGACTGGAGTACTCTCGGACTGTGAGGGGAACCAGGATACATCACTGTGTTCTTTACTTTCCGCATTTACGGCTTTCATCACTTATCAGAAAAAGAAAGAAAAGAAACTCGTGCAAAAATATTCATACAATTCAGAAAAAAATTTTAAAGAACCTAATTCACCCCCCCCCCCCCCCCCTCTTAGGAGAATCTGAACTTACAACACAAAGCACCATTTCAAACAATTTCAAAAGCAAAGCAAGTGATCTAAGCAAGTAACTAAGAGCCCATGGAAAACCATGGATGAAAAGGGTGCTAGCACCTTCCCTTTTCATAATCTACCCCCCGAACTCAAGAAAACATCTCAAAAGTATTTCCTGTGCTTTTTTACCTTTCCTTTTGGATAAAATAAAAGTCGGTGGCGACACTTGCTAAACCGCGACATTTGCGACAAAATGCAAAACCTCAAGTCAGTTCTCCCACCATATCACAGAACTGGCGACTCTGCTGGGGAAAATTATAAAAGTGGGGTTACCTTAGGGTTTAGATCACCTTTAATTGCTTATCTTGTTTGACTTGATTGCTTTACACTTTGGTTATATTGTTTGGGTTTGTATCCTCTACCCGGATTTGGGAAACATTATAGGTAAATAGCAATACATTGTGGAAACTGTGCGGGGTATACCGACACGGTCTAAGCAATAGCTATGTTAGTGTGACATATTTGTGGGTACCGGTAGCCTTTGAGTCAATCAAAGAGAATACGGGGCCGCTGAGTGATGTCATGAAGCACTAACGAACTTCTAGAACCTTTACTTGACCAACTTGGCCTTTTAGGATGTAGTGAGATGACCGGCTTTGGTGCAGTCCGAAGTTGGTAGATACTCGATACTACACTCATTGAGGGTTGGTTCCTTGGAATATTTCGGTCGCCAGTAAAGAGGCTTAATTGAAACAATGAACAAGGAAACAACCCAGTGATATTGAGCTCCTTATAACCCAGTTACTATTTCTAGGACAGGTTGAGCCAACTAAACTTCAAGAGGGTACTTACCTATGAAACCCAATGCAAGCCTAAACTAGGAACTTGTGTGATTTTCTTGTACATATATACTTGTGCATAACATCATGGGCATCATGAAGCATCATATGCATCCACTAACCATTTCAAGGATTTTGGAAATTCATCTTTGTTCCTGTTTTGTAGGTTATGGATTCACTTCGCTAGAAAACTATCCAAGTCAACCTTGTAAGAATTCCTCCACAACTCAAGGAGATAGCTTCAAGGATTCCTGAGAACTCTCCATTCACTGAGAGACATGGTCGTCTACTCAACTTGGTCACCTCTAACACAGAGGAATACATGATGAAAGTTCTCTTCCAGTTCTTTGATCCTTTGCATCACTGCTTCACATTTCCTGACTACCAGCTTGTGCCTACTTTGGAAGAATTCTCTCAACTCTTGAGGATTCCTATTCTCAATCAACTACCTTTCAACGGTACAGAAAGAGATCCAAAGCCAAAAGAGATTGCTCAAGCCCTGCACTTGCACTCATCTGATGTCACAACCCATTGGGAAACTAGGAGTGGTGTCAAAGGCTTCTTGGCAAAGTTCTTGTTCGAGAAGGCCCAAAGCTGTTGGAATTCCTTGGACTTACAAGCTTTTGAGGAGATTGTAGCTCTTCTCATCTATGGGATGGTCTTGTTCCCTAACCCTGACCAACTCATAGATGTGAGTGCTGTCAAAATCTTCATGTCACGCAATCCGGTGCCTACTTTGCTTGGAGATATCTTACACTCTTTTCACACTCGTACAATGAGGAAAAGAGGTGTTCTCATGTGTTGCACTCCTCTTCTGGAAAGATGGTTTATTTCTCATCTTCCCCAATCAGTCTTGAAGAATGAGCAAGGTTTGAGGTGGTCACAAAGGTTGATGACTCTTACACATTCAGACATCCATTGGTGTTCTCGATCCAAAGAGAATGTTATCATCGTCGACCGTTGTGGGGAATTCCCTAATGTCCCTCTACTTGGCATTAGGGGAGGCATCACCTATAAACCCTGCTTGGCTCTAAGACAGTTTGGTTATGCCCAAAGGGATGGCCCACATGACATGTTGATTCAAGGCTTGGTTTTCGACTTCGACAACGACAATCAAGGACTCCGACAAAGGTTCATCCGAGCTTGGAGGATGCCAAACAAGGTAGACAGTAAGACCTTGGGACATAAGAATTCCATCCCTCTTGAGCCTTACCTCAAGTGGGTACGAACCCGCGCCCAAAGTCTTATGATGCCTTACCCCTCCATTCTCCCAGTGATTATAGAGCCTGTTAAGGAAGGAGAGGTTCCATACACCCTCCTACATCCTGACATGCCAACATCACTCAAAGATCTACAAAGGAGTTGGATACAGCTCAAGGGAGAACGCGATACTTTTGAAGCCCAATTCTACGCAAGCGAGAAGAAGGTTTTGGAACTTACTCGGTTAATTCACGAAGAGCAGACTCTTAACACCTACATTGCACCAAAGAGGATGCGCAACGTCTTTTTATCTTAGAATTTTGTACTATTTTTCCCTAAGGGCATTGATGTATTCCAATTCTATTTTATTAATATAACGTGTGTTCCTTTTTGTTTAAAACAAATTTGATTTTCAAATCCTTGAAAGCATTACATGAATACATATCATTCATCATATGCATAAACAGGTCTTTGCAAGAAGTTTCCTCATCCTTCTGCTGTTTATTTCAGCAAAATGGATCTTGAACAAACGGTGAAAGACTTGCAAGCTCAGAATTCACAATTTCAACAGCTACTCTTGACCTTGGCCAAGGGGCAGGAGGAGCTCAAGACTCTGCTAGAGAAAGAGAAAGAGAAAAAGAAGAAGAAGCCAGTCGGTGTGGTTATCATGGGCAGAAGGTTTGAGGGATAAGCCAAAAGCACCTTAGAATTTCCAACAACCTCTGACGAGGGGGAGAGAAAAGGAAAAGAAATGGCAGTGCCATCAGATTCTGAAGCAGAAGAAGAGGAAGAAGAGGACTACTGTGAACAACAGTACCCTCCGGCCGATGACAAATACAAACACTTGGAAGAGCGTCTAGCTGCTATGGAAGTACAGAGAGTACCGGGGTTAGACTTTGAGGAACTAGTCTGGTGTCTGGAATAGTAATCCTGCCGAAGTTTAAAGTGCCACTATTTTCCAAGTATGATGGGGTGTCTTTTCCCAAGATGCACCTACGATCTTATGTCAGGAAAATTCAACCACATTGTGCTGACAAAGACTTGTGGGTCCACTTTTTCCAGGACAGTTTATCGGGGACGCAACTTGATTGGTTCTACCAGTTGGAGAGGTCTGATGTCCATAATTGGGAAGACGTGGCAGCCGCCTTCTATAAATAGTATCAATACAACTCCGACTTGGCACCAACCCATACTCAACTCCAGAGTATGGCCATGGTGTCCAATGAGGGCTTCAAAGACTACGCCCAAAAGTGGAGGGATTTAGCCAGAAGGGTGCAACCACCTTTATCTGAAAGGGAGCTAGTGGACATGTTCCTGGGAACCCTATCAGGTCCTTTCTTTAATCATCTGATTGGAAGTTCCTCTGCAGGATTTACAGAATTGATCTTGACTGGCGAGAGGATATAGGCCGGTATAAGAAGCGGGAAAATTCAGAAAGACGCGTCTACCTCTGCTGCTGTAATAAAAGCCCTTCACGGGAAAGAAGGAAGTGTCTGTTGTCTATGCATAGAGGAATCAGGGAAGAACCGAGCGTCGTTCAATGGTGGGGGCCGTTATGATTAAAAAGTCTGCATTGGACCAGCCAAGAAACAATCAGCCGAGAAATGACCAGCTGAGAAATAATCAGCAAAGGGTGGAAAGGCCTATACAGCAATTCACCAAGATAAACATGACTCCTGCTCAAGT
Source organism: Vicia faba (assembly GCA_948472305.1). Classification (NCBI taxonomy): domain Eukaryota; kingdom Viridiplantae; phylum Streptophyta; class Magnoliopsida; order Fabales; family Fabaceae; genus Vicia; species Vicia faba. The sequence goes on along the minus strand of OX451736.1, from coordinate 919,588,114 downwards.
CTTACCACATCTCCTGAAGTTGAATCTAGCCATGCTGAAGGAGGCCCCTAAAAACCCCAATACTACATCTCCATACTACCATACGAATGCCAAGTGCGCTTACCATTCTGAAAGTCCAGGGCACGACACCAACAATTGTTGGACTCTGAAGAACAAGGTTCAAGATCTGATCGACACAAAAGAAGTTGAATTTGAAGCTCCTGAAAAACCGAACGTTATCTCTGCTCCAATGCCTAGGCATGGACACAATGCCAGTGCTATTGAGGAAGACTTATTTGTTGACACAGTGGATGAATTACTGACTCTACTCTCGACCATCAAGTTGAATTTGTTAAAGGCTGGGGTGTTCCCAGGTTGTGACAAAGATTGTCGTATTTGCCTATCCTCATCATTTGATTGTCCTCTATTGAATAAAGGTATCCAACAACTGATTGATAACCAGGAAATTTTGTTTGAGAAAGCTCCTATTTCACCCATTCCAGTTCCAGAAGTTTCAATAATAACCATATAGCCAATCCTTCCAGGGTTCCTAAAAAACCCGTTAGGATTACATCTGCTCCTATGAATACTCCATTGAAGATAACAATGCCCGGGCAAACCCCATACAAATCAGATAAGACGATACCATGGAACTATGGTGGAGAAATCTACTATCATGGTGTCAAACAGATTGAACAGACTGCCGAAGAGGAGAGCTCCAAAGAGGACAATTCCGGCATCAGTAAGATTGCCGGAACAAGCAAAATTACCCACAGTGGGAGAATTTTCTCTCCAGAGATTGCTCATCCAAAGGAAGTCTTTGGACACGTGGTTGTTCCAAAGATTACATTTGTTCCAGTAATTACACCTGCAAGTGTACCTACCAACAATGACAATACAATTCCTATCCCTACTTCCGCTGCTGAGAATAAAGGAAAGAATGTTCAAGAGGAGCCTGTCTTGACGAAGGCTTAACCACTAGCTATTCCTGAGACATCCAATAAGGAGATGGAAGAAATCCTGAGGATAATTAAGAAGAGTGATTAGGATGTGGTGGAACAACTGGGGCAGACCCCCTCTGAAATCTCTATGTTAGCATTGCTGCGTTGCTCTGAGGCACATGATAAAGCTTTGGTCAAGTTTCTGAAGACAGCGCATGTGCCGTAAGAGACTTCGGCCGATCAATTCCAAGAGTGTGTGGCCAGTCTAACAACTGACAATGGCCTGGGTTTCTCCGATGCTGACTTGACGTCCAAAGGGAGAAAACACAACGATGCACTACATATCTCGGTGTAGTGTAGGGGAACGACCTTAGCCCATGTCTTGGTTGATACGGGATCATCTCTGAACGTCTTGCCAAAGAAAGCCCTGGATAGGTTGGATTGTGAGGGGCTGACTTTAAAACCTAGTAATATAATTGTGAGAGCATTTGACGGCTCTAAAAGGATAGTCCATGGGGAGGTGGACATCCCGATCAAAGTGGGTACCCAGACGTTCAATTCAACATTCTATGTGATGGACATCCGTCCTTCTTACTCTTGCCTGTTGGGACGCCCCTGGATTCACAATGCCGGTGTTGTCACTTCCACCTTGCATCCGATGCTGAAGTACCCTATCCAAGGGAAGATTATAATTGTCCATGGGGAAGAGGAATACATGATTAGTCATCTGAATTCTTTCTGATATGTAGAATTGGATGGCGAATTCATTGAGACCCCTTTCCAACATTTTGAAGAAGTCTCTCAGGAAATAGCAGCAACCAAGGCGGTATCCTCAACTCCTGTAATCACAAGACCACCACCTCGGATGTCTTCTCTAAAAGATGCAAAGGCAGTAGTGGAAGAAGGGGGAAGCACCATCTGTGGTCAGCTTCCAAACTTTCCCTACAAATCAGACAAGTTTGGCCTAGGATTTACTTCGACCGCTTAGAAGGTTGTGCATCACGCCCGTGCCGGAGGGCCACCTGTGAAGATCAGCCACCAAGGGGTTAATGCACTAGAGGACAGTGAAGAAGATGGCAGCTTGGAAGACTAGATTTTTCCTACTGTTGGCGGAGGACTGTGCAACTGGGAAGCCAAAGACTTCATTCCGATTACTTTCATCCGGCAGTAATTTATCTTTTATATTTCTGTTGGACTTGTAATAATTCACAAACAATTCGTACTTTTTCAACCTTGTGTATTACCCGAGACACAACGGTCCATTTGTAAGGGTTCTTATTTCATTTTCATATGTCATTTCAATGAATCATGGACGCTTTTTCATATTTAAACCTTTTTGTGCTCATTGTCTTTCTTTTACATTTTGTTGTTTTAAAGATGGCTATACCCTTACACGCACCCACACTCACAAATGCAGGTACCCTTCCATTCCAGAACCCATGGGTAACGATACTGCTATAGCCTTCAGTGACTCTGAAGATCTGGTCTACCAAGCCGAATACGAAGGTGAGGAAGATTGTGAGGTGCCAGGGGAATTGGCCAGACTATTACAACAAGAAGAAAGAGCTATTCTGCCTCATGAGGAGCTGTTGGATACAATCAACTTGGGTACTGAGGAAGACAGAAAGGAAATCAGAGTGGATGCCAACCTAGAGCCGAGTGTCAAGGAGCGCCTAATTCAACTGTTACATGACTATGTTGAAATCTTTGCCTGGTCATACAAAGACATGCCGGGACTCGATACAGACATTGTGGTACACCGTCTACCCACAAGAGAAGATTGTCCACCAGTGAAACAAAAAGTCCGCCGCATGAGACCTGACATGTCAGAGAAGATCAAAGCAGAAGTTATGAAGCAGTTCAATGCTGGATTTCTGGCTGTTACTTCCTATCCACAATGGGTTTCTAACATTGTTCCCGTGCCTAAAAAGGACAGAAAAGTCAGAATGTCCGTGGACTATAGAGACTTAAACAGGGCCAGCCCTAAAGATGACTTTTCACTTCCGCACATCGACATCCTGGTTGACAACACAGCTCAGCACAAAGTATTTTCTCTCATGGACGGATTCTCAAGCTATAACCAGACCAAAATGGCACCTGAGGACATGGAGAAAACTACTTTTGTTACACAGTGGGGTACGTTCTGCTACAAAGTGATGCCATTTGGACTGAAGAATGTCGGGGAAACCTATCAACGCGCCATGGTAGCTTTGTTTCATGATATGATACATCATGGGATAGAGGTCTACGTAGATGACATGATAGCCCGATCACAAACTGAAGAAGAACACCTTGATCACTTGCAAAAGCTGTTTGTCAGGTTGAAGGAGTACAAGCTAAGGTTGAACCCGAACAAGTGCACATTTGGAGTCCGGTCCGATAAACTCTTGGGTTTCATTGTCAGCAACAAAGGCATCAAGGTTGATCCTTCCAAAGTCAAAGCTATACAAGAAATGCCTGCTCCTCGCACTGAGAAGGAGGTCAGAGGTTTCTTGGGACGCCTAAACTACATTGCTAGGTTCATTTCTCACCCAACGTCTACTTATGAGCCAATCTTCAAGCTGTTGAAGAAAGATCAGGTAGTTAGATGGAATGATGACTGTCAAATTGCTTTTGATAAAATCAAGGAGTATTTACAAGAGCCTCCTGTATTGATGCCACCCGTCGAAGAAAGACCGCTAATCATGTATCTGACCATCTTAGAAAACTCAATGGGGTGCGTATTGGGGCAGCATGACGAGTCTGGCTGAAAAGAGCATGCCATTTATTACCTTAGAAAAAAGTTTACCGACTGTGAAACCAGATATTCATTGCTCGATAAAACTTGATGCGCTTTGGTATGGGCTGCTCGCTGGCTAAGACAGTATATGTTGACTCATACCACTTTGCTGATATCTAAGATGGATCCGATAAATTACATCTTTGAGAAGCCTGCTTTGTCTGGAAGGATAGCTAGATGGCAGATGATCCTAACGGAATATGACATACAGTACACTACCCAAAAATCTATAAATGGTAGTATACTAGCTGATCATCTGGCCCATCAAGCTGTAGAAGATTATCAATCCATGAAGTTTGACTTCCCTGACGAAGACATCATGACATTGGACAGTGTTGAAGATTTCAGACCATATGACGGACCTGAACAAGGATCCCGATGGACCCTGTAATTTGATGGGGGCATCCAATGCACTTGGTAACAGTATCGGTGTTGTACTTATATCTCCGGAAGGTTGCCATACTCCTTTCACTGCCAGACTTTGCTTCAACTGTACGAACAACATAGCAGAGTACGAAGCATGTATCTTTGGACTCAAGGTTGCCATAAACTTGGGAATCAAATCTTTAGTGGTATTTGGGGATTCAGCTTTGGTCATCAGTCAGATCAAAGGAGATTGGGATACTAAGCATCCAAACCTCATCCCTTACAAAGAACATGTCTTGACATTGCTACCACATTTCGAGCAGATTACCTTCGAGCACTTCTCGCGAGAAGAAAATCAGCTAGCAGATGCTCTAGCTACAATGCCATCTATGTTTAAACTTAATTGGGATAACGAGGCTCCCCAGATCACCATTGAACAGATGGACGAACCAACACACTGTCATGATATTAATACCGAAGAAGTAGTGGAACAACCTTGGTTTCATGAAGTCAAAAGGTATCTCGAGGCTCAAGAATATCCTGAAGGAGCTTCAATCAATGACAAAAAGTTCTTAAGGAGATTCTCAGCTAAGTTCTTCCTAAGTAATGGTATCCTGTAGAAACGCAATCATATTTCTATTTTGTTCCGTTGTGTGGACAAGCTTGAAGCTGAAAGTATTATGGCTGAATTGCATGAAGGTACCTTTGGCACTCACTCTAGCGGGCATACGATGGCTAAGAAGATTCTACGGGCAGGCTATTACTGGTCTACCATGGAAGCAGATTGCTATCAACACTCCCGAACTTGTCATAAATGTCAAATTTATGCAGACAAGGTACACGTGCCTCAAGTTCCTCTCAATGTCTTAACAGCTCCTTGGCCCTTCGCTATGTGGGGAATCAATATGATTGGGGAGATCAAGCCTACAGCCTCCAATGGACACCGCTTCATTCTAGTGGCCATTGATTATTTCACAAAGTGGGTCGAAGCAGCTTCCTTCGCATCCGTTACTAAGAATGTTGTTGCCCGTTTCATCAAGGAAAATCTCATTTTCCGATACGGTATCCTAGAAAGGATCATCACTTACAACGGTACAAACCTTAACAATACTATGATCACCGCCTTATGCGAGAAGTTCAAGATTCAACATCACAATTCATCTCCCTATCGGCCAAATATGAATGGTGTTGTCGAAGATGCGAACAAAAACATCAAAAAGATCATACAGAAAATGATAGTCACCTACAAGGACTGGCATGCGATGCTACTGTTTGCTCTCCACGGGTACCGTACCAAGGTTCGCACATCAACTGGGGTAACACCCTATTCTTTGGTTTATGGCATGGAGGTTGTTTTACCTGTTGAGGTTCAGATCCCCTCTTTAAGAATCATGAAGGATGCAGGTTTGAGTGAAGACGATTGGATTCAAACCCGACTTGATCAGTTGAACCTAATTGATGAAAAGAGACTTACTGTTGTTTGTCATGGTCAAACGTATCAAAAATGGATGATCAAGGCTTTTAACAAGAAAGTCAGACGCCAAATGTATCAAGTTGGAGATCTAGTGATCAAGCACATTATCTTGCCACAAAGTGATCCCAGGGGAAAATGAACTCCTACTTATGAAGGACCATTTGTAATCAAGAACATCTTTTCTGGTGGGGAAATGATTTTAACCACCATGGACAGTGACGACCTGCCACACCCTGCGAACGCAGACATAGTCAAAAGATACTACGCATAAAAGACCCGCTAGGTTGACACACCTAGGCAAAACAAGGGTATCCCGGTGAATCGAAAACCTAAAAGGGAGGTTCAGGCAAAAATTAGGGATAAAAAAATATAAAAAATCTGTACACCCGGCAAGTTGAAAACTCGAAAGGGAGACTTGGGCAAAAAAGGGTTCCCCGGTGGATCGAAAACCCGAAAGGGCGGTCCAGGCAAAAGTTAGGGAATTAAAGCGTATGACTATGTCTCGTCGGATCACTTTAAGGATAATCTCTTCACTGACAAACTTAGAGCTTCTGATCAATCCAATCATTTTCGAACGAAGCAACGAATGGACAAGATATTCGGAGATACGAAGGCTATAGCAGAATGGGAACCCCATGGGATTTTTTACACATAGCTATCTTTCTTTGTATAAATTTTTCTCAATTTTTACGACACTGTCCTCTTACTAGGATGTATGTCTCCTTTGTACAAAATACTTATTCAAAGTAAATACAAAGATATCTCTTTAAAGTGCAGAAAACCATTTGTCTTTTTCTTTTTACACTTGTGCTTTATTTGCAAAAACGTCCAATGATTCATAAATGAACATATGCATTTGAACATAATTATTGTTTACAAATAAACAGGATGAAAAAGAACAATTACTGACAGGTTGAAAGGATAGGAAAATGTCTTTAGGCTATTCCATGAGCAATCCCTACAATACATCATTAAGAACACCAGCAGAGTTGAAACTTCAAACCCTTAATCCCCAGCGGAGCCAAAACTTTGAACTACAGATCCCCAGCGGAGCTGAAACCTTCAATCCCCAACGGAGTCAAATTTTCCAACTATCAATCCCCAGTGGAGACCATCCAGTTTCTCCAAATTTTCCAGCAAGTTATTTTGAAGCCTGGAAACTAACCAGACAACAAACTTCTGATAACTCCCAAGTAGAGTGGCATATAACCCAAACTCCTGAACCTACTCCCCAGAAGGATAGATTTCTTCCCCACAGAGTTTTTATTGCTCCCCAACAGAATGAAGATTCTCATTCTTATTTCCTAGCAGAACAAGGATTCCCTTTGTGTAATCCCCAGTAGACGTCATCAAAGTTCTCTGGATTTCTCCAAGCAGATTCCTCAGGTAGTACATGGCATTACTCTTACTTCAAGACATGAAGGATTCCTATATCCCCAGAGAAGTCGTCAAGGATTTATTTTCCCCAGCAGCAGTCAAGGATTTTATTATCCCCAACTGTCAAGGATTTATTTTCCTCAACAATACAGCAAATCAGCTTACATGCGCATACATTATATCCATAAATCATAAACATTGATAATGTATATTTATTGCATCATAAATTTCATGCAACATAACTTTGTGTTTCAGCTAACACTTTACCCTTTTCAGGATAAGATTAACAGCTATCATTAACAATGTTAAGAGATTCCATGATACAGTATAGATACGCTCCAGACACAGAAGTCATTCTATTACTTATTCAAATTTCAAATTCAGATGCAGTACGGATACACTCCAGACACGGAAGTCATTATGTCACTCATTCAGATTTTCAAATTCATATACGCTTCAGACACGGAAGCCATTATGTCACTTATTCAGATCTATTATTCAGATACAATAAAGATACACTCCAGACACGGAAGTCATTATTTTACTCATTTAGAATTCAAAGTCAAGATACAGTTCGGATATGCTCCAGACACAGAAGCCATTCCGTTACCCATTCAGATTTTCAAGTTCATATACGCTCCAGACACGGTTGCCATTCTGTCACTTGTTCTAATTTCCCCCAGCTTAGATACGCTCCAGACACGGAAGCCATTCTGTCACTCATTCAGATTTGTTATTCAGATTCTCACAGTTTAGATACGCTCCAGACACGGTTGCCATTCTGTCACTTATTCAGAGTCAAGTTCAAGATACAGTTCAGATACGTTCTAGATACGGATACCACTCTGATGCTCATTCTGCTGATTTACAACAGACAATCTTGGATGGCATCTACAAGCCCATCTCCAGCAAGATTCTATCACCTTTCCAAATGGCATCTTTAAGCCCATTCCCTCAACTACACTTCGTCGAGAGCAAATTTACGGGCACTCTAGTGTCCAATCATCTTTTACCTTCGAGTCACGAGCGGCAAAACTCGCCAATCTAACTCTTCAGGTTCAAGAAGATTGAACAGGGGCAGCTGTTGTAGCCAAAAATTTACCCTCTCATTTATCAAGGTTTTCCTCACAAGACTTCTTGGACTCAAGACAAGATTAGGTTTTGGTCAGCTCAAGACATCACCTTGCACTGATAGCCTGAAATTAGGGTTTGAGTTTGCACAAGGATTTTTGGACCATCAATGCTTCATATGACTTTCATACATCATCTTGGACCCCTAATATTGCTCATGTTAAGTTTCAAGCCTTGAATCATACTTTTGCTCAGTCAATTAGACAGTTGACCTAAAACTCAGTTGTATTGGGGAAAAGTCAACCATGGCCAATTTACAGTCAAACTTCATAATTTTTTATCCACAACAACATTTTAGACTCATATGTACCATTTGATCAAGTTTGGATCACAACTCCTCAAGAAATTTGATAAAATCATCAAAAGGGCAATTTTTTATTTTTAACCTAGCCAATGGCCAATTGAGTTAAAGCATGGTTTCAAGTATTCAATGGCATCATCTTGACCTAATTTCATATTTCAAAAGATCTCAACTTCATTGGATTGACAGATGAATTTTCCAGTAAACTGATCAAAAATCAACTATACACTGAAAAGTCAAACTTTGACTTTTTGGTCAAAATCAAGTGCCAAAGGTCATAATTCATCAAGATATGTCAAAATGTGAAACTTGTTGACCAAGAAAATCAATTTTGCAAATTAGGGTTTTAATTTGAAAATTTTTCATAACATAGAAATTTTCTAAGTATAAAAATTTTCTTATTTCTTCCCAACTTTTCACAACTTTTTCACCATGATGCAATTTGATTCAAAGAAAACTTCCAACATGAAAGTTGTATTACTCCATTAAATATACAACTTTGATCCACAAAGTTTTCCCAAAAGATGCTTGGATCTCAAGATATAAATTTGTGAATAGGGGTCCATGAACTAAATAACTTAGTGAAATTTTGCCCTAATTTAGGCAGGTTTTTGACCCAACTTCATGGACATTTTTCACCTAGTTCCAAGAGGTATCTCAAAATGAATTTCAAAGATGTATTGTAGAGCATGTTGCAAGCTTTCTAAAATGTCAAGGAAATCTCCAAGATCATTTGTGGTTAGGGAGAATCGAAGAAGAGAAATTGGCATTTTATCACTTTTGTTCATGCCATTTTCACAAAGTGTCAAGTTGCAAATCTGATCAAGCATGCTTGTACCTTGCATTACAGGTCATAAACTCATTCTACACTCCATAATTAAATGATAACTCATTGGATAAATGCTTTGTTATCATTATTGTAGCATTGTACAAGAAATAATTCCATAAATGGCCAAAAGTTCACAATGTCATTTTGATAAAGCAAGCTTTTCCAACTTTATCAGCCTTGAGCCTTGGACTTGTTCTTTTGGTGCAGACAATTTCCACAGGAATTAAGCAAAGCATACCAACTCTCATCATCTCAAGAACTATCAAGGACATGCCTGTTGCACAAGTCACTTCACTTTTCTTCAAAAGCAAGAAAATTGGCCAAAAGTTCAAAACTTGTACAAACTGATAAAGGGTGGACTTGGTATCTTTCTAGACATCTTCACAAACTTGTTACAAGCCAATACACGAAGGCATAACCTCTGAAACACTCAAAAACTCCAAAACTCAAAATTTCTTCCCAAACATTGCAGTTTTGCAATACTCTTGCCATTTCATTTTTGGCTCGTGCGTTTCTTGTTTCAACACTTCAAACACCTTCCATATATCCTACCAAAGTTATCCAAGCCCTTGCCCTGGTTCTGTAAGCTCCATTTCAGCCATTGCCATTTTCACTTTGGAAGGTTGCAGCTTGACTTTTACAGAGAGTTTCAACCATCCACAAGACCAGCTAAGCATTGGAATAGCTTGAGGGAACTTCAAGGAAGCTCACACGATCCTCATGCCTCACTCAAAGTCCCCACATTGTCATATCCAAATCCAGCTGAAGGAGGTATTTTTCAAAACTCTATCTCTCTATTTAAGCATCCTCAAGCCACGATTTGTGAAGCAAAAATGTAGTCCTTAACATGGTGAAGTTGTACATATGCATATTTGTCATTTATATTATCTGAGCAGTGAGAATTTAAAGCTTGAAGTTCATGAAATAATTAGGTCACGAATTAGGGGTGATTAAATTCTCTTTGATCTTTGAGAGTTAGGTTACAAATTTTATATCATTGGAATCGTGAGATTACAAGCTACATGTTTTGTGTTATAAGTTTTTGTTTTTGTGCAAAGAATAGAGAGATACAGATTTGAAGCAAAAACGCGCGTGCAGGAAGGAGCTGGAGGACAGGGATGACTGTCTGGGCCTTGGCGCGCCTTGGGCCTTCTATTTTCACTTTTCACACCCCCCTGACCACTATTTGCACCCCCTGCTTCATCTTTTATATTTTTGCATATTTTCTCATATTTTTTATGTTTACTGATTTTAATAATTTTTTCTGAACATTAAAAAATCACAAAAATATTTTCTTAATTTTTTTGCAATTTTATTTTATTTTTATTATTTTTTCCACATATTAAAATAGTTTTATTTTAATAAATAGAACTTATTTTCTTATTTATTTGTAAATACATTTAATAAAAATACTATACATTTTAATTTTATTATTTTTCACATAAAATATTATTTTCATACATATTTTAATTTTTAATATTTGTTAATAATATTATTTATTATTTCTTGTACAAAAAATGGATAAAATAATTAATATAAAGCATTATTTTCTTTTAATTTAAAAATTAGGGTTTCCCCCTTTCAAAAATAATACTATTATTTTTCCTTATTTTCTAGGCTTTCATAAATCTTTTTCTCATACAAAAAATCAAATACAAAACATTTTAGCATAAATACATTTGCATTGCATTTTAAATACTTGTTTATTTATTTAATTTGCACTTAATTCAATTGGGTTGTAATGGTATTTTAGGGTTTATTTTTGTGCAATATCCCCATTCAAAAACTTGTATACCCCCTCCCATAATAATTGTTGTAATAGCTTAGTTTATATTTACGCAATTTATCCCTTTACATACTTGTGTAGTAAATTAGGGTTTTGCATGATAAGACCAAAAACAAACAAATAGACAATGACCTAATCCAAGATAAATCAAATGCATGTAAAATGACACACATTACACACAAGCACCCCTAGGGTTTCACCCACTTGGTTGCCTAAAAGAAAATGGCCATGGTATGCATGCAAAGTATCTTGGCAAAACAAAATAAAACAAAAGATCATAGTCCCTCGATGACGCTATCAAAAGGATACCTAAACAAAAATGATCTTAGTCCCTCAAACATGCTAAGATACTTGGCAATATTGCTAACATGGTCATAAGATGACCCACGCCCGTCCCGTTTAACATCCAAAGATAAGGTTGTTTACCAATTCAATGGTAAAACAACAATGTCAAGCGAATAAAAATGCATAGGAAAGACATTTGAGTAGGGTAGATAGTTCCTAGTTACTTGCTCTCTTCCAAACAATCCTTGCTATTTTCAAAATAAACACACACACATTTCAAAATATTCCTAAACAACTTTCAAAACATTGAAACATTTTTCAAAATACAAACATCTTCGTATACATTCTTACGAATGAGAATCATTATAAAGATTGCCTAAATGATGGCCTCTTTTCAAAATACTTTCAAAATCACACCAAACACAAAGCACCATTTCAAACAATTTCAAAAGCAAAGCAAGTGATCTAAGCAAGTAACTAAGAGCCCATGAAAAACCATGGATGAAAAGGGTGCTAGCACCTTCCCTTTTCATAATCTAACCCCCGAACTCAAGAAAACATCTCAAAGGTCTTTCCTGTGCTGTTTTACCTTTCCTTTTGGATAAAATAAAATTCAGTGGCGACTCTTGCTAAACCGCGACATTTGCGACAAAACGCAAAACCTCAAGTCAGTTCTCCCACCGTATCACAAAGACGTCCTTCCAAAACAAAAGATGGTGATGGTTCCGTATAATCGTTAAGACAGGCAATCATTATCTCTCGAAATAAAAGCCCATTAAGTTAAAACCTATGAAGGAGACTTAAGAGAAAAATTGGGGCATCCCGCTGACTGTAATCACAAAAGAAACAGTTCGGGCAAAAGAAGGGATAACGAAAACAAAAAAAAAAGAGGTTACTATAAATCCTCGACAAAAAGAAGATTACAAAAATGACTGCCTTTTCAAAACAAATGTTCAATTTCTGAATCATCACCAAGTATCAGAGCAAAGATTCTAGACTCAATAGGGATCTAAACGCGCAATTATTTGAGCATAGGACTGAAGAACATCACGAAGAGCGGGTTGGGTACAAATAAAATTTGAGCCTTTATCCTTTGTTTCTTGAACCATGAACCAGGCCACATTATAACACTTAAAAGTCCTAGCTGAAGCATGGGTTAGTTTGAGAGCATATTGTTACAAAGGTATCCTGACTCCTGTAGGCTTTATTATGAATCCTGAGTTGATATCACATTCTTGCAAATTTCGTTTTACTACACAAAACACATTTTAAAAAAAATTTCAAGACAAACATGAGTTTTGCATTCTTTAGATGACATTCTTTGCATATGACTAATTGTTTGACAATAGAGAAATCCACACAATGGATATTCAATGAACAGACATCCTCTCAATGGACAGAATCACCACAGCGGGAAAAACACTTTCAATAACAGGTCTTCCATAAGCAAGGGGCGTGACATGATGCCTAATCACACCTGGGGCAGCCTTTCCAAAAATTCCAAATAACCAGAGGCAGATCTCCATCTGAATCGCTTGGGGAATTACACACGCATTCCATCAACGAATCATGTGCCATTAAGAAAACATTTTTGTCAGTATTACAACACAACACTTTGGACAGTGACAACTCTCAACATCCTAAAAGCGTGGACATAGTCGGAAAATACTACGCATGAAAAAAAGACCCGCTAGGTTGACACACCTAGGAAAAAATAAGGGAATCTCGGCGAACCAAAAGGGTTCGGGAAAAAGTTAGGGATATACATTAAAAAAATCTGTACACCCGACAAGTCGAAAACCTGAAAAGGTGGCTTGGGAAAAAAAAGGTATCCCGGTGGACTGAAAACCCGAAAGGGAGGTCTAGGCAAAAGTTAGGGATTTAAAATGTACGACTATGTCCCGTCACCTGTCTATCAGTGGAAGACTTATACCTTGATCAACATTCATCAAGAGCACCAGAATTGAGAAATGGTTTAAATACGATCCAGAGACGGATGTCATCCTGACACTCATTAAATACATGTTCAAGTACAATCAAGATATAGATCCATCCATAAAATCTTCGCATGTACTTTTTCCAGCATGGTACAAGGGGCAGAGACAGTTGGAAGCGAAGTCATTATCACATACAAGCCAGTGAGACCTATATTCCCCACAGAGTCGAGACAACTAAGGTTCGACCTCCGTATCCCCAAGCAGGAATTCCTTCCCCAACAGGCTCTCTTAGAAAGCTAATGTATGTATTCCCCAGCCTAGATTTATAATCATAAACAGTTTATAAAGTTTTTCTCCCGAGCAGAGTTTATTTATCTGACAACGGAAGCTCAATCTCCAACAGAGCTCTTCTCTCCAGCAGTGGAATTTCATCCCCAGCTGAGTTTATTTCTCCAAATCAGCATATCTTCCAACAGAGTATCTCCCTTCCCCAGAGTCATTCCCCCGCAGGATTATTCTCAGACAGAGTCTCTCCTGGCAGAATATTCTCAAGCCAAATGGATGTAAATCTCCAGCTAATCATCTTTGATCACTATCCCCAGCGGAAAAGAAGAACTCAACTCCTTATACTCTCCAGCAGCAGTCTAAGATTTATTTTCCCCAGCTAGAAAATATCACAATAGCATTGCATATCCATACATCATGGCATGTGCATACATATTATACAGCACAATCTCATTTATTTTGAGAACATCATTACTCAATACATTTCATACATCATGACATTACATACAACTAACTCTTTACCATTTAGGGAAAGATGCAATCAAGTTCTCACGAGTTCTCTCTGGTTCAGTCAAACCGACACCAAGGTTTCTATTCCAGTTGAAGATATTTCAACACTTTCTCTGGTTCAGTCAAACCGACACTAAGGTTTCTATTCCAGTTGAAGATATTCCAAAACTTTCTCTGGTTCAATCAAACTGACACTAAGGTTTCTATTCTAGTTGAATATGTTCTAAGACTTTCATCTGGGTCAGCCGAATCGTCGCTAAGATTCCCCTGATTTCTATGCCAGTCAAATTTAATCTGAGACCTCTCTCGGGATCAGTCAAATAGATACTAAGATTTCTCTCCCAGTTGAAGTTCTCACAAGTTTTCCATGGTTCAGTTAAATCGATACTAAGATTTCTATTCTAGTTCAAGCTATGAAGCTCGGAAATCGACCGGATAATATCTTGATTTCTCCAAAATACTATGAAGCATGGAATCGACCAGATAAGTGTATATCTTAAATTCAAGCTATGAAGCCCGGAAATCGATCGGACAATATCTTGATTTATACAAAATACTATGAAGCCTGGAATCGACCAGATAATGGTATATCTCAAATTCAAGCTATAAAGCCCGGAAATCGACCGGATAATATCTTGATTTCTCCAAAATACTATGAAGCCTGGAATCGACCAGATAGTGGTATAAGACACCATGAAGCCTGGAGCATGACTAGATAACGGTATAAGACGTTGTAATGACTGGAGCACGACTAGATAGTGGCAAGAGACACTGTGAAACCTGGAGCACGACTAGATAACAGTATGAGGTACTGTGAAGCTTGGAAATCGACCAAATAGCATTTTACTCGGCCAATTAATGTGAAGCCCGGAAATCGACCGGATATTAGTATGCCTTAAATTCAAGTTGGAACCCGGATGCGACAGGATAAACACTTCTGAAGCCTGGAACACGACTAGATAAGAATTGAGAAATTGAAAAGCCTAGAGCATGACCAGATAGCAAGTGTAATCTCATCTTCCCAATAAGTCACTGTAAAACCTGGAGCACGACCATATAGCAATTAATCTTATTATCCTCAGCAAATCACTGTAAAGCCTGGAGCACGACCAGATAGCAGTTCATTTTCATCTCCTCGACTAAGAGATGATTCCTCAGTAGAGTAACGGACAACTGAAGCTCCTAAAATTCTACTTCTCCCAAGACAGAGACTGATATTCCTCAGCAAATCCCTCCTCAACAACAGGAATAGGAATTCTCATCGAAGGAGTATCTCACAAAATTAACATTACTCTGGATGGAATCTTTAAGCCCATCTCTGAGGACTATCTGTCATATCTTCCGGATGGAATCTTTAAGCCCATCTCCGATGATTCTCCGTCATGTTTTCCAAATGGCATCTGTAAGCTCATTCCCGATATTATCGATCACCATTCACTTCATGCGAGTGCAAATTTCTGGGCACTCTAGTGTTCAATCATCTTCCACCTTCAGATTACGAAAGGCAGGCAACCAATCTACATCCTCAAGTTTAAGAAGATTGAACAGGGGCAACTGTTGTACCCCAAAATTTTCCCTCTCATTTTACTCAACACATGCCCATTAAGGTCCCCAACTTTCTCAAGGATGCCCAAGAGTTGACCAGACAAGCTCTCTCCTAAAGCAATGTACCTCAAATTAGGGTTTCCATTTTCATAATGGTGTGGGAGCTCCAAAGGTCCCAAATTCTTTTCATGGTACTAATATGTTCTTAAGATCATCCATGTCAAGTTTCATGCATTGCACAAGAAGTTTGCTCGATCAATTGTCCAGATGCTCGAAAATCAATTGTACTAGGTCAAAAGTCAATTGTGGCCCATGTACAGTCAAACTTCAAGATTTTTTGTCAACATCAACATTTTAAAGGGATGTTCATCATTTGATCAAGGGTTGATCATGATTCGTCAAGGAATTCCCCAAATTCATCAAAACCCAAAAGTTACTAAATTAGGGTTTCTTAGGAAAAGTCAACCAAACTTTGACCAAGCATAACTTCTTCATACTTTATCAGAAATTTCCCATCCAAGGCTCATTTTGAATAGGATTCAATTCCCTACAATTTATATTCAGCCTACAAGTTCGAAATATGCACTCATCAAAAGATATGAATTTCTACATTATAGGTCCTTTTGAAAAGTCAACAAAAACACCTTTTGGGTCGAAGCTTCTTACATGAACCTGGAAGATCCAATTGAGATAAGACCAAAAGGGTTGTTTAGTGGACATCCTAATCTTTCTAAAAAGTCCAAGAACACCTCTCTAGGGTTAAAATTGGAGGAGATATGCATTGTCAAAGTTGACCATTTTTGCAAAATTGTTAAAAGTCAAATATGCTCCAAAATACATTTTTGTCAAATGGGCCTAGTTTTTCATGATTGAATCTTGCTTATGACATGGTCCACGACCCAAATCAGCACCCACACATTATTTGATTTATTTATTTATTTTATTTTGATTTTTATCATTTAAAAGTCAAATTAAATCAAATAAATAGCAAAAAATATCAAAGATTTGTTTTGTGATCATATTTTTGGTGGAATAAAATCCAATTAGGCTGAAAAATCATATCCAAAACATGCAAAACAAATTGAATCAAAATTGGCATGATTAGGCTTATTTTGGAAACATATCATACAAGATAAAAACCAAATCAAATCTCCATGAATGGAAAAGATACCAACTGTTTTTGTTGACCTAATTCGTTCTATTACATATATAGAACACAACCAGTGCACAAGAGAGAGGATGGGAGGTCGTAAAAAGCTGCAAGCAAGAACTGAAAATTGTCAAAAAGTGGTAGGCTGATTTCCAGTTTAGAGGCCGATTTAAAGACTTTCAAAGTCACCAATCAATTCATGGGCATCTCCAGAACACGATCCAATCATTTTCCAGTCCTCCCAAGCCCAGAAACAGGACATACGATCGTCACAATTTGCTTCTTTTTCAAAATCCGATTACTATGATTCTTGCATCATGAACATGTTTTAATAGTATATTCGTGTTTGTTGTCATGTTTGCAACGTGTCTAGACCCTTTAATTGAAGTTTTAACACCTGTATGAATATTTTCCATAGCTAGGGTTTGCCTTGTTGTTTTAGGGCTTTCAAATGCATGAACAAATGGCCCTAAAGAAGGATACCATTGTGATCAGGGGGTCAAACCCAATCGATCCATGGTCTTGAATCTTATTTATATTGCTTGTACGTAATTTTTGAATGGCATAGGGTTACAACCATGGAAGCTTGGTCGTAGGTAAAGGTTAAAGACCTAATACGATGGACAAGGAAGAAGAAGCTAACGTGTTTGACTATCATTGGACCATTTGAATGGCTGGCGTGCGTTTTCTTTTTTTTTTAATTATCCACTTGTTTTTCATATATTATATATTGTTATTGTTATATTAACAACTAATCCATGCAGCTCAGATGGAAAAGGCGCAAGCTTGAAAGTGGGACGGCCTGGGTTCGATCCCAGGTCCCAACAATTTTATTTTCTAACTTTGTTTCAGCAGATCATGTGCATCATGCCTCCAAACGTCCACTATGCAACCCAGGATCTCAACCACTGGATTCATCATCAATCCAGAACCCACACCCATCAATGAAAGACTATGGTATACCTTCCAAACTTGGCCAACACAGAATCAAGCACGCTGGCTGGGCTCAGCTCTTTGGGCCTAAAGACAAATTCCTCATGGCACCCCCCCAATTGCTGAAACAGACCCAGTTTCTATCTTTTCTATTTTTATTTCTCTTAATTATTTTCTAAATCATTTTCTTTTTTTACAAAATAACACAAAATCATGTTTTTTTATTAACTCAATCACAAAAAACATAAAAATCTTTTTTTCATAAAATATTTTATTTTCTTTAATTAATTAGTTTAATAATTTAGGGCAATTTAATTGTTTTTCTACATAATTTAAATTAATTAGAAATTAGGTTTTTTTTAATTTGTACATAACCCAATTAATTTTTTCTCAAAAAATAATAATAGCCTAAATATTTTTTAATTAAATTTTTAGGGTTCTTTAATTCTCGCATTTAAATTTGTCGCACGCATTATTTTAATTTCCTTTTATTATTATTGTAATTGTTTCGAGGTTGTAATAGTTATTAGGGTTTATATTCCGCATTTTTATTTTCAGTCCAAGACGATTATATATCTGCGAAAGCCCTATAATAGCGTAGGACCTTTACCTTCTCGCTTTTATATTTTGGATGCTTATATATAATTGCTAACAACTTAGGCGTGTATGACTAATGAATCAATCTTAGATCACTAAACTGCAAAGATAAATATAACTGAAATCAAACACTTTTGCACACTTGCACCCCTAGGGTATTGCCTCACTTGGTTGCCTCGGAAATAATGGTCGTGTCCCTCGAACATAGGGATACCTTAGCAATGACCCGCGATTCAAAGTCGTCATAAAGATCACAGTCCCTACTTGTCCCTCGGGTTGCCTACGAATTGATCTTATGATGATAGTCCCTTCAAAATGCTAAGGTATCCTTACTTGTTACCTTCAATGACCATTTTGTCCCTTCGAACGTCCATTTAAAACTCCAACGGCGGTGCTACCTATTTCTCAATAATGGGATAACATTGTCTAAAGGAAAAATGTTGTACCCCAAAATTTATCCTCTTTTCATACACGCATATTATTGGTTTTATGGTTATGAAATAAAGGTATATTTATCAAGCTTCTTCAGGTTACAAGTGACGTTTATTTCGCCAATGGATGTTCTCAGAGTATTTTCCGTGTTGAAGATCGGTTCGTCGTTTTGCAATGATTTGGGGTTCAAAGATTCACAAGTCCAACCCGGCGCGTCATATTCAGGTGTTCTTTCGCCAAGATATCTCTGATAATGCATTCTGAAATTCAGGTTCGGCTCAAGAGTCAATTCTTTAAAGAAGGTCTCCGAATGTGTGAGTTTTTTAGAAGAAATATGGCGAAAAAGTGTGTTGAAAGTACGCACTAAAAAGTTCATAACTTGAAGATCGTGGCTTGTTTTGAACACGTTCTGGTGGCCAAAATTCTATCTTGATGTCATCTATGTTTTCATCTCTCACAACTGGAAGCCAATTTCGATCAAAAGGTCTTCAAAAATGCGGATTTATCAAGTATTTTCGTATAGAAAATTTGTGACAGAAGTTTATTTGCGTCATGTTCAGAAAATCATAACTTGGTCGATTTTCATCGTATAGAGCTGGTTCCAGCGCCAAAATTTCACAAATTGAGTTGGCTAAGTTTTCACAGGAGGTATTGAGTTCGAATGGTATCAAAAAGGCCTTCGTTTTTTGCTCAGAGTGCACGTGACACGCTGAAAATCCTGAATGCTGAATACTATTTCATCTGGGTTGAAACTTTAAAATTTTATAACTCGGATAATTTTTATCGGATCAGGCCCATCTTTTTACACAAGGTCACTGACTCAGAGACCTACAACTTTTCTTCCAAATTCGAGACCGGGTTATGCTCCGATCAATACCATTGAAGAACGTGTCAGAGTTGACACTGGAGCCCAAAATAATTTTGTCTGAGCCAAAACTTCAAAAATTCATAACTAATTCACCGTTTATCCGATTGAGCCTATTTTCGGACAGGAGTTAGTTCTCAATATCGGCTACATTTTGTTTTCATATTCCAACTTCAAAAATTGCACTTAAGCCCCTGCAATTTAGCCTGTAACGTGACGGACTCAAGTGAATAAAAATCTGCACTATTGCTTGTGGTTATTGGAGGCCCAATTGCACATTCAAAGCCCATTTTTTTCTATAATTTCCATTATATAATCTCATTCTTTTCACACAAACAAAACGACAAAAAAAAACCTTCGCCACAACTCTGTCAAAATATCAAATTTTTTCAAGAACCATAAAAACAAGAAATCCTTGTTACAATATCACTACAAACAAGTCATCCTCATTACAAACCCACATCTCACTACATACAACGTATGGCAAGACAGACATCCTGAGGAGGTTAAGGAAACCATCTGTTTAAAACTTTTTTCATAAAATATAACATTTTTCACAAATCTTTGATTTTTTTTATAATAAACTTGAATAATTAATTTTAGGTTTTTTAATTTAATTTTAGGTTTTAAATTAATTTTTGGTTCAACAACCACCCATGACATTTGCATTATTTTTATTTTCTAACCCTATTTTTCATTGATGTTTCTTCCCCTATCTATTTTTTGGCAAACTTAATTCTTTCTTATTAATCATTACACATAAACCTTTTTTTCAAAATTAACTTTTTTTAATTAAAATTAATTAGGTTTTAGGGTTTTTAATTAACCTTTACTTTTTTCAAAATTAACCTTTTTTTTAATTAAAATTAATTAGGTTTTATATTTTTAATTAACCTTTTTTTTTCTTTTCAAAATTAACCTTTTATTAATTAAAATTAATTAGGTTTTAGGTTTTTTTATTAACCTTTTTTTTCTTTCAAAATTGACATTTTTTTATTAATTAAAATTAATTAAGTTTTTTAGGTTTATTTAATTAATTATCATAAATCATTTTTTTTCATAAAAAATCAACAAAACATTTTCTTTGCTATTTTCATCTTATTTTTATTTTCCTAGATAAAGTGTATAGGGCGCGTTCAATTGTAATAGCGTAGCTTTATTTTTCCCGCTTTTATTTATTTATCATTATCATGTAATTGCTTCCGGGATGTAATAGTTTTATGATTTCTTTTCCGCTCTCTTCGCTATTATGTAACTGCCCCAAAGCTCTGTAATAGCTTAGGTTTACATTTCCGCTTTTATCTCCTGCTACTATATTTTATGCAATGCTTAGATTAATAGGATTGTATGAAAAGATAAAAATGAACGATAGAAAACTCTAATTGCAAGATAAATATAACTGAAAAAACACATTGTTGCACACTTGCACCCCTAGGGTACTCCACACTTGGTTGCCTCGGAAAACAATGGTCATGTCCCTCGAACGTAGGGATATCTTAACAAAAGACCCTCAATCTAAAAGTCATCATAAAGATCATAGTCCTTTAACGTCCATCGAGTTGCCTACGAGAAATGATCTTGTCCCTCGATGTTGCCTACGAATATATGATGACAGTCCCTTTGAAATGCTAAGATATCCTTACATGTTGCCTTCAATGACCATTACGTCCCTTTCGATAGTCCCTCAAACATCCAATGACTAAGGTTACCTACTCACTAATAGTAGGATAACACGGTCCAAAGGATAGGAGAAAAAGAACGCCTTTTTTCGAGTAAGTAGATAACTGTTAGGTACTTGCTCAAAAGAAACAAACTTTTTCACACCAACACTTTTCAAACAGTTTTCAAAAACAACTTCGTAACACTCTTGAGGACAAAAACAAGGGTTAAAACAAAGTAAAAAAAAACTTTTCGAAATAAGCACACACAAGCAATTTCAGAATGAGCAAGTACCTAAGAGCCAATGGAAAACCATGGATAGAAAGGATGCTAACACCTTCCCTTTCTATAATCTATCCCCCAAACTCAGAAACATCTCGAAAAATGTTTTTTCTGTTCTTTTTCCTTTTCCTGATTGGATAAAATAAAAGTTGGTGGCGACTCTTGCTTACCGCGACATTTTGCGAACCAAAAAACGCAAACCAGTATTAAACAGTCGGTTATGCCACCGTATCACAGAACTGGGGACTCTGCTAGGGAAAATTAATAAAGTGGGGTTTACCTTAGGATCTAGGTCATTTTTAAATTGCTTTCTTGTTTGTTTTTCCTGCTTTATCTTTAAGGGTTTTCGCTTGGGTATTGTTGAAGATCCTACACCCGGATCTGGGGAAACTCTTTAGGTAAACAGAAATAGATCATGGAGATTGTACGGCATAGACCGATATGGTTTAAGCGACGGCTATGTTGGTGTGACACATTGGTTGGTACCGGTACCCTTTGTGTGGAAACAAGAAGAATACGGGGCCACCGCATGGTGGCGTGAAGCACTAACAGACCTTAGAACATTAGTTGAACAAACTTGGCCATTAGAAAGAAGTGAGATAGCCAGCCTCTGTATAAAGCTGAGGATTGGTTGATACTCGATGCTACACTTATTGAGATCAGACTTTCGGGATATTTTGGCTGCAAGAAAAGATTGCCTGAGCTGAAACAATGCCCGATAAAGGATGATCAGTGATATTGAGAATCCTTAGAACCCGGTTACTTTTCTAAGACAGGTTTGAAATCAACTAAACTTCAAGAGGATACTTACCTATTGAATTCATGCAAGCCTAAACCTAAGGCTTCTTGTGTGACTTGCTTGCTTTCTTTGCCTAACAATTTGAACTCATTGCAGGGCTTTGTTTGTGTTCCTTGCAGGACCTTGTTTGTATAAATCCAATAAATTGGTTTCTTACCCTGCATTTTTGCTTGATGCATAACATACACATTATAGCATCATAACATGACATATCATACTAACCATTTCAAGGATCTCGAGGGTTTGCGATGCAGGTTATGATGAATCAGACGTCTAACAAGGGGCAATGGGATTTATTTTCCTCTAGCCAATGTCGTCAAAAGATTAAAATATGACAACTTGAGTCAGGGGATATGACCCACTTGATATGGTGATCTTGACTCTTGTAGAAGGACTCTCAAAGATACAAAGTTCTTCAATCAAAGCTGCAAAATTTTAACTTCTGACATTTCTTGTTTACCCCATGAGATCCTTGAAAACATTGCATACATATATAATACATATCATTGCATAAGCAGGTTTCAAAGCAAGTCTCTCATGTTCTCGCTGTTTATTTCAGCAATGGCTCTCCAACAAGACAACAGAGATCTCTGAGCTCAAGATGCCCAGTTCAAGGAATTTATCTTTAATCTATCCAAGGGGCAAGAAGACCTGAAAACACTCTTCGCCGGGAATCTGACCAAGGAACGTCCTGACAACAACAAGGATGAACAATTGCAACAACTGCAAGCTGAGGTAGAAGCAATGAGAATCCAGATGCTGGGGAAGATGGATCTTATCCAAAACTTAGCTCGAGGACAAGAAGGGCCAAGAGCTTTCCTCAACAAGCTTCACCAAGATGGATGCAGATCCATGAAACAAATAGTTAAAATTATGGATCAAGGCATTAATCATCCCCCAGTGAGAGAAGAGGTTGGTTTGGTCAGGAACAGACCTTTCCAGATTGCTACTACATCACAAGCCCACTACAACCTCGCCAACAACAACGGGACAATCAGCATAAGAAGAATACATCTGAAAGATGCTTCAACGAAATCAACATGTCATTGGCTCAAGCATTGCAACGCCTGTTGAAGGCCAAATTGGTTATATTAAGGAACCTCCTTAGAATCACAAAATAGCCTCCCCAAGGTACAATCCAAATGCAAGATGTGTGTACCACTCCAACAGTCCTGGACATGACACCAACAGCTGTTGGGCGTTGAGAAATAAAATTCAAGAACTGATTGATGAAGGAGTTCTAGAATTCGCGCAAGACGGCCAGGATGAGTTCTTCCGCCATCCCTCCAAGGCATACCATCTAAAGTGACAAGTTCTCACAAGAAGACTTTTCGTTCATTATAATTTTCAATGTGTAATTTTATTTTGATTTGTTTGAACATTTATTCATATCAAACCTCGTTATTTCATCAATGCATTTCACATGTTTGTCTTGAATCAATTCATTCGTATTCACCATTTCAAAAATGTGTTCTTATTTTCTTTTGTGATATTCAACTCTTGATTAAAAAACTCTAAGCCTTAGAGGGAGGATGACGAAAATGATACCACAATCTCTACAATATGCTTTTGAACAGACCCTGCTGACAATGTACATGCGTTGTTTCAAATCCTAAACAATGGAGTTATAAGGAAGATAATCCCTAGTCAACCCCTTCGAGCCAAAGAAGTAGGAGTTTTTCTTTTCACATAAATTAAAACCCTTAATCATAACCTGGGGCAGGGTAGTTTTCTCGGTTAATTTAGAGGCGCATTCAGTCACAATCTGCCGCTTCGTACACAATGAATGGCATCGAAAACATCCTTCTAAAAAAAAGATGGTGATGGTTTCGTATAATCGTCAAGACAGGCGGTCATTACCTCTCGAAATAAAAGCACATTAAGTCAAAACCTATTAAGGATTCTTAAGAGAAAAATTGGGGCATCCCGCTGACTGTAATCACAAAAGAAATAGTTCAAGAAAAATAAGGGATAACGAAAACCAAAAAATAAGAGGTTACTACAAATCCTCGACAAAAAGAAGATTACAAAAATGACTGCCTTTTCAAAACAAATGTTCAATTTCTGAATCATCACCAAGTATCAGAGCAAAGATTCCAGAATCAATCGAGATCTAAATGCACAATTAACTGAGCATAGGACTGAAGAACATCACGAAGAGCGGGTTAGGTACAAATAAAATTTGAGCCTTTATCCTTTGTTTCTTGTACCGTTAACCAGGCCATGTTATAACCCTTAAAATTCCTAGCTGAAGTGTGGGTTAGTTTGAGAGCATATTGTTACAAAGGTATCCTGACTTCTGTAGGCTTGGTTACGAATCCTGAGTTGATATCACATTCTTGCAAAGTTAGTTTTACTACACAAAACACATTTTCAAAAAAAATTCAAGACAGACATGAGTTTTGCATTCTTTAAATGACATTGTTTGCATATGACTAATTGTTTGACAGCAGAGAAATCCGCACAATGGATATTCAATGAACAGACATCCTCTCAATGGACATAATCACCTCAGTGAGAAAGACACTTCCAATAACACGTCTTCCATAAGCAAGGGGCATGACATGATATCTAAACACACCTGGGGCAGTCTCTCCAAAAGTGCCAAATAACCAGGGGAAGATCTCCATCTGAATCGCTTGGGGCATTACGCACGCATTCCAGCAATAAACCATGTGCCGTCAAGAAAACATTTTGATAGTACTATAACACAACACTATAGACAGTGACAACTCTCTACTTCCTGAAAGCATGGACATAGTCCGAAAATAATACGCATGAAGAAAAAAAGACCCGCTAGGTTGACATACCTAGACAAAAATAAGGGCATCCCGACGAACCAAAAGGGTTCGGGAAAAAGTTAGGGATATACGTAAAGAGAAACCTGTACACCCGACAAGTCGAAAACCTGAAAAGGCGGCTTGGGCAAAAAGGTATCCCGGTGGACTGAAAACCCGAAAGGGCGGTCCAGGCAAAAGTTAGGGATTTAAAACGTACGACTATGTCTCGTCACCTGTCTATCAGTGGAAGACTTATACCTTGATCAACATTCATCAAGAGCACCAGAATCGAGAAACGGTTCAGATACGATCCAGATATGGATGTCATTCTGCTACTTATTCAAGATTTTCATACATCGAGAAACGGTTCAGATACGATCCGGATACGGGTGTCATTCTGCTACTTATTCAAGATTTTCATACATCGAGAAACAGTTTAGATACGATCCAGATATGGATGTCATTCTACTACTTATTCAAGATTTTCATACATAGAGAAACGGTTCAGATACGCTCCAGATACGGATGCCATTCTGATACTCATTCAGATTCAGCTTTCAGATATAGTTCAGATACGCTCTAGATACGGATGACATTCTAATACTCATTCAGATTCAGCTTTCAGATACAGTTCAGATACGCTCCAGATACGGATTCCATTCTGATACTCATTCAAATTCATCTTTCAGATACAGTTCCGATATGCTCCAAATACGGATGCCATTCTGATACTCATTCAGATTCAACTTTCAGATACAGTTCAGATACGCTCCAAATACGGATGCCATCTTGATACTCATTCAGATTCAGCTTTCAGATACAGTTCAGATACGCTTCAGATACGGATGTCATCCTAATACTCATTCAGATTCAGCTTTCAGATACAGTTCAGATACGCTCCAAATACGGATGCCATTCTGATACTCATTCAGATTCAGCTTTCAGATACATTTCAGATACGCTCCAGATACAAATTCCATTCTGATACTCATTCAGATCCATCTTTCCGATATAATTCAGATACGCTCCAGATACGGATGCCATTTTGATACTCATTCAGATTCAACTTTCAGATACGGTTCAGATATGCTCCAGATACGGATTCCATTCTGATACTCATTCAACACATGTTTCAAATACAGTTCAGATACAATCCAGAGACGGATGTCATTCTGACACTTATCCAACACATGTTTCAAATAAAGTTCAGATACGATCCAGATACGGATGTCATTCTGACACTCATTCGACACATGTTTCAAGAATAGCATGTTTCAAATACAGTTCAAATACGACCCAGAGACGGATGTCATTCTGACACTTATCCAACACATGTTTCAAATACAATTCAGATATGATCCAGAGACGGATGTCATTCTGACACTCATTTGACACATGTTTCAAAAACAGTTCAAATACGATCTAGAGACGGATGTCATCCTGACACTCATTAAATACATGCTCAAGTATAATCACGACATAGGTCCATCCACAAAATCTCTGCATGTACTTTTTCCATCATGGTACAAGGGGCAGAGACAGTTGGAAGCGAAGTCACTATCACATACAAGCTAGTGATACCTATATTCCCCACAGAGCCGAGATAACCAAGGTCCTACCTCCGTATCCCCAAGCAGGAATTCCTTCCCCAACAGGTTCCTTCAAAAAGATGATATGTGCATTCCCCAACCGAGTTTTATAACCATGAGCAGTTTATAAAGCCATCTCCCGAGCAGAGTTTATTTTTATGACATCAGAAGCTCAATCTCCAACAGAGCTCTTCTCTCCATCATTAGAAGTTCATCCCCAGCTGAGTTTATTTCTCTTAATCAGCAGATCTTCCAACAGAGTATCTCTCTTCCCCATAAAGTCATTCCCCTGCTGGATTATTCTCAGACAGAGTCTCCTTCGGCAGAATGTTCTCAAGTAGAATGGATGTAAATCTCCAGCTAATCATCTTCGGTCACTATCCCCAGCGGAAACTAAGAACTCAACTCCTTATACGCTCCAGCAGCAGTCCAGGATTCATTTTCCCCAGCTAGAAAATATCACAATAACATTTCATATCCATACATCATGGCATGCGCATACATATTATACATCACAATCTCATTTATTTTGAGAACATCATTACTCAATACATTTCATACATCATGACATTACATACGACTAACTCTTTACCTTTCAGAGAAAGATGCAATCAAGTTCTCACGAGTTCTCTCTGGTTCAGTCAAAACGACACTAAGGTTTCTATTCCAGTTGAAGATATTCCAACACTTTTCAAGATTTTCTCTAGTTCAATCAAACCGACACTAAGGTTTCTATTCTAGTTGAAGATATTCTAAGACTTGCGTCTGGATCAGCCGAATCGCCGCTAAGATTCCCCTGATTTCTATGCCAATCAAAGTTAATCTGAGACCTCTCCCGAGATCAGTCAAATCGATACTAAGATTTCTCTCCCAGTTGAAGTTCTCACAATTTTTATCTGGTTCAGTCAAACCGACACTAAGGTTTCTATTCTAGTTGAAGATGTTCTAATACTTTCGTCTGGGTCAGTCGAATCGCCGCTAAGATTCCCCTAATTTATATGCCAGTCAAAGTTAATCCGAGACCTCTCCCGGGTTCATTCAAATCGATACTAGGATTTCTCTCCCAGTTGAAGACAACTCGAGACCTTTCCCTGGTTCAGTCAAATTGATACTAAGATTTCTATTCCAGTTAAAAAACTATGAATTCCGGAAACTGACCGGATAATAGTCAACAAACAATACATCATACTGTGAAGCCTGGGACACGAAGGATAACAGTACAAAATACTACGAAGCCTGGAATCGACCAGATAGTGGTATATCTCAAATTCAAGCTATGAAGCCCAGAAATCGACCGGATAATATCTTAATATCTCCAAAATACTATGAAGCCTGGAATCGACCAGATAGTGGTATATCTCAAATTCAAGCTATGAAGCCCAGAAATTGACTGGATAATATCTTAATTTCTCCAAAATACTATGAAGCCTGGAATCGACCAGATAGTGGTATATCTCAAATTCAAGCTATGAAGCCCGGGAATCGACCGGATAATATCTTAATTTCCCCAAATTACTGAAGCCTGGAGCACGACCAGATAATGGTATAAGACGTTGTGAAGTCTGGAGCACGACCAAATAACAACATAAGGTACTGCGAAGCTTGGAATTCGACCAGATAGTAGTTTACTCGACCAATTACTATGAAGCCTGGAAACGACCGGATATTAGTATGCCTTAAATTCAAGTTGAAACTCGGATGCGGCCGGACAACCACTTAATTCCTTCTGAAACCTGGAGCACGTCCAGATAACAGTTTTTGAGATTGCAAAGCCCGGAGCATGACCAGATAGCAATTTTAATCTCATCTCCCCAGTAAGTCACTGTGAAATCGGGAGCATGACCAAATAGCAGTCAGTCTTATTATCCTTAGCAAGTCACTGTAAAACCTGGAGCACGACCAGAGAGCAGTCAGTCTTATTATCCTCAGCAAATCACTGTAAAGCCTGGAGCACGACCAGATAGCAGTTCATTTTCCTCTCCTCGACTAAGAGATGATTCCCCAGTAGAGTAACGGACAACTGAAGTTCCTAAAAATCCATTTCTCCTAAAATTGAGACCAACATTCCTCAGCAGATTCCTCCTCAACGACGGGAACAGGAATTCTCATCAAAGGAATATCTCTGGAAATCAACATCCTCTAGATGGCATCTTTAATCCCATCTCCAACGATTCTCCGTCATATCCTCTAGATGGCATCTTTAAGCCCATCTCCGACGATTTTCCGTCATATCTTCCGGATGGCATCTTTAAGCCCATCTCCGACGATTCTCCGTCATATCTTCCGGATGGCATCTTTAAGCCCATCTCCGACGATCTTTCATCATCTTTTCCAAAAGGAATCTGTAAGCTTATTCCCAATATTACCTATATAGTCCAGCACCATCTCAGATGAGTGCAAATTTCTGAGCACTCTAGTGTTCAATCATCTTCAACCTTCAGATCACGGAAGGCAGACTAGCCAATCTACATCTTCAGGTTTAAGAAGATTGAATAGGGGCAGCTGTTGTACCCCAAAATTTACCCTCTTTTCATACATGTATATTATTGGTTTTATGGTTATGAAATAAAGGTATATTTATCAAGCTTCTTCAGGTTACAAGTGACGTTTATTTGGCCAATGGATGTTCTCAGAGTATTTTTCGTGCTGAAGATCGGTTCGCCGTTTTGCAATGATTTGGGGTTCAAAGATTCACAAGTCCAACCCGGCGCGTCATATTCAGGTGTTCTTTCGCCAAGATATCTCTGATAACATATTCTAAAATTCAGGTTCGGCTCAAGAGTCAATTATTTAAAGAAGGTCTCCGAATGTGTGAGTTTTGTCGAAGAAATATGGTGAAAAAGTGTGTTGAAAGTGCAGTTTTTACGCACTAAAAAATTCATAACTTAAAGATCGTTGCTTGTTTTGAACCTGTTCCGGTGGTTAAAATTTTGTCTTGACATCATCTACGTTTTCATCTCTCACAGCTGGGAGCCAATTTCAATCAGAAGGTCTTCAAAAATTTGGATTTATTAAGTATTTTCGTACAAAAAATTTGTGACTGAAGTTTATTTGCGTCATGTTCAGAAAATCATAACTTAGTCGATTTTCATCGTATCGAGCTGGTTCCAGCGCCAAAATTTCACAAATTGAGTTGGCTAAGTTTTCACATGAGGTATTGAGTTCGAACGTGTTGTACCCCAAAATTTTCCCTCCCATATTTCTCAACAAATTTCATGTGAGGTCCCCAAATTGCTCAAGGAAGTTCAAGAGTTGACCAGACAAACTCTCTCCTAAGGCAGTCTACCTCAAATTAGGGTTTCATTTTTCATCAGGATATATGAAACACAAAGGAATCAAATGCTCACGATTGTCCTAATATGTTCTCAAGATCATCAATGTCAAGTTTCAAGCCTTGCAGAAGAAGTTTGCTCAATCAATTGCTCAAAGGCCTGAAAATCGACAGTGCTAGGTCAAAAGTCAACTGTGGTCCACATACAGTCAAACTTCAAGATTGTTGGTCAACATCCTAATTTTGAAGTATTATCCATCATTTGATCAAGGGTTGATCATGATTCCTCAAGGATTTCTCACAATTCATCAAAACCCAAAAGTTGCTAAATTAGGATTTTGCAGGAAAAGTCAACTCAACTTTGACCAAGCATAACTTTCTCATACTTCATCATAAATGACCCATCCAAAGCTCATTTTGAAGAGGATGCAATTACCTACAATACATATTCATATCCAAAGTTCAAAATATGCACTCACAAAAAGATATGAATTTTGACATTATAGGTCATTTTGAAAAGTCAACAAAAACACCTTTTGGGTCAAAGCATTATACATGAATATGGAAGACTCAATTGAGATGAGACAAAAAGGGTTGCTTAGGGGACATCCTAAGATTTCTAAAAAATCCAAGAACACCTCTCTAGGGTCAAAATTGAGAGAGTTGTGCATTGGCCAAGTTGACATTTTTTGCAAAATTTCCAAAAGACAAATGTTCTCAAATTTGCATTTTTTGTCAAATTGGCCTAGTTTTTCATGACTGAATCTTGCTTATGACATGGTCCACGATCCAAATCAGCACCCACACACTTTTTGCTTTATTTATTTATTTTATTTTGATTTTTATCATTTAAAAGTCAAATTAAATCAAATAAATAACAAAAAATATCAAAGATTTGTTTTGTGATCAGATTTTACGTGGAATCAAATCCAATTATGCTGGCAAATCACATCCAAAACGTGCAAAACAAATTGAACCAAAATTGGAATGATTTGGCTTGATATAGAAAGATATCATACAAAGATAAAGACCAAATCAAATCTTCATAATGGACCAAGATTCAGCTCGTTTTTGTTGACCTAATATGTTGCATTACATATACATAACATAGCCAAAGCAAGAGGAAGAGGTTAGAGGTCGCGTAGAGCCAAGAGCAAAACTGAAAAAGTTCAAGAAAAATGGTGATCCAATTCCCATCCTAGAGGCCAATCCAAGCCATTCTAACGATACCAACAGACTCCTGGACATCTCTAGAAGGGATCTCAATCAAGTGCAAGCCTTTCCATGCCTGGAATCGTAAGTACAGAGGCCACGGTTTGTCACAAAATTTTGTTTTCAATTTCATTGATTTACTCATCATTAGCATGTTTGATTCATATATTCTTGTTTATCATTGAGTTTGCAAGCTTTTGGTATTGTTTAATTGCGTTTTTAGTACAGGAATCAGGATACGCCATTGTTAGGGTTTCTTGGTTTGTTTTAGGGCTTTGCAGTATATGCTAAATTGGGCTTGGATTTTGGTACCATGATACTCGTGAGGATGAGACGAGTTGATTGGTACCTTTGAATTTCATTTATATTACTTGTAGAGAATTTTCGAGATGAACAGGTCTGTAGCTACAGTGAAGCATCCGTAGGTAAAAGTTATGTTGCCTAACACGACGGTTTGGTGAAGGAGATGATGGCCTGGCAATCTCTGGTTGGGTGGTTTGAATTTTCGTGCATTTTTTGAATAAGTTATTGGTTTTTGATTATATTATTTTACTTCCATTATGTGAATAACAAAAACGCGTGGCTCAGTTGGCAAGAAGGCATTGGAGTTGGATATAAGGGCCTGGGTTCGATCCCCAAGTCTCAATATTTGTTTCATATAATTTTGCTTCACATAATCAGGTACACCATAGGTCCTAACTTCCACCATATGCCACCAATATCTAGCCATCCAATTCTTCAGCAATCCAGATCCAATTCCTTTCCATTGAAGGTCCATCATGCACCTCAAGTCAACATGTGCATCAGATCCAGCAAAGTCAAACGGGCTTGGATTATTTGGGCTCAGAATTTCAACAATATACCCCCATAATTGCTAGCACAGGCCCATCATTCTTTTCTTATTTCTTTTATTTTATTTAATTATTTTAATATTTCTTTTATTTATTCTTAATTCACAAATTAATATATTTTACATAAAATCATAAAATCAATAATTCACAAAAAATTAGAATTAGTTTTTTTTTACTATTATCAAATTTAATTTAATTTAGTTTAACTTAGGGAAATTTTAATTTATTTTCACAATTAAAATTAAATTAGAAAATTAGGTTAACTTTTAATTTTATTTTCTCTTTTTCTCAAATAGATAAAAAACACAAAAATAGGCTTTTAGATTGAATTTATTTATTTTTTAATTTAAAATTAATTAGAATTAGGATTTTCCTTTAATTTAACTATTTCATTATTTTCTTAAAACATGACAAAAACATTTTTTTAATCAATCGTCAATAGGTTTGGTCAAGGGTCAGAACCCTAGTCGCTTCGTATTTGATTCATCTCGCGCTTATTATTTATTTTGACAATATTTTTGTAATTGCTCACTAGTTTGTAATAGTTTAATTTAGGGCTTTTACTTATCGCTTTTTCCCCGGGTTTTTGGCTATGTAATTAATTCACATCCCCGAAGCCTTGTAATAGCGTAGATTTACTTTCTCGCATTTTTAATCCCTGCAAATATTTAAACTGTTTAGATGTATGCTAATAGGATTGTATGGCAAGAATGCATGACAAATTAACACAGTTAGAAAACCCTAATGTGAAACGATAAATAACTGAAAACAAATCACTCACACATATCACTCTTAGGGTATACTCTCCCTTCGGTTGCCTTCGGTAAACGATCATTAAGCATAGAGTGTCTTAGTGGTTGCCCTCCTGTCTAAAAAAGATCTAATGTCCCGTTCGAATGTTGCCTCGGAAATGTTGCCTCGGAAATGTTGCCTTGAATATGATCATAAGACTCTAGGGTTATTACTAAGATATCCTAACATTACTTTAGTGATCGTACGTCCCTTTCGAATTGACCCTTACAACTCCAACAACGGTACTACCTATTTCTCAATAGTAGGCTAGTGCTGTCTAAAGGAAACAAGGATAGAAACAATCTTTTTTCGAGTAGGTAGATGCTAGTAGGTACTTGCTCAAATCAAAACTTTTCACACTTACACTTTTCAAACAAATTTTCAAAACAACTTCATCATACCTTTGAGGACTGACACAAGGGTTATCACGAAGTCAAACTTTTCAAAACAAAGCACATACACAAGCCATTTTTAAAAGATGAGCAAGTACCTAAGAGCCCATGGAAAACCATGGATAGAAAGGGTGTTAACACCTTCCCTTTATATAATCTACCCCCCGTACTCAGAATATCTCGAAAAAGGATTTTTTTTCTGTACTTTTTTCCTTTCCGGTTGGATGAAATAAAATTCGGTGGCGACTCTTGCTTACCGCTACATTTTGCAAACACAAAGCGCAAAATGCAAACCAGCGTCGAACAGTCGGTTCTCCTACCGTATCACAGAAATGGCGACTCTGCTAGGGAGTTAATAAGTGGGGTATACCTTAGGATCTAGTTCATCATAATTGCTTCTCTTGATTTCCTTGTTTGCTTTACTTTTAAGGGCACTGTTTGGGGTTACTATAGATCCTACACCCGAATCTGGGGATACCTTTCAGTTAAGTAGCAATAGACTATGAGGGAACTGTACAGCATAGACCCATACGGTTGAAGTAGTAGCTATGTTGATGTGGCACTTTGGTTGGTACTGGTATCCCTTGTGGAGAAACGAGGAGAAAATAGGGCCGCTGCGTGGTGTCATTAAGCATCAACTGACCTTAGAACCTTTAATCGCCCAACTTGGCCATTAGAAAGTAGTGAGATAGCCAGCCTCGGTGTAGAGCTAAGAACTGTTTGATAGCCGATGCTACACTCATTGAGACCATACTCTCGGAATAATTTCGGCCGCAAAAATAGATTGCGTGAGCTGAAACCATGATCGATGGAGGATGGTCAGTGATATTGAGATCCTCTAGAACCCGGTTAATTTTTTCTAGGATAGGTTGAAACCAGCTTAACTTTAAGAGGGTACTACCTTTGACCTCATGCAAGCCTTAAACCTAAGGGCTTTGTGTGATTTGACTGTGTTTTCAATATTTGTGTTTGTTATACATGTGGTTTATCATGACATCATGCATCATAACATGGCATTCATGCTTCATTACACTAACCATTTCAAAGACCAATGGAATTTATCTTTGTTCCATTTTGCAGATCATGGCTTTTGTGCGTAGAAATACCATCCGAGTCAACTTTGTGCAAATACTTGCCTAACTTAAAGAGTTAGCATCAAGAGTTTCTGAAACGTTTACTTTCATTAAGAGACACAATCAACTTCTCAACCAGGTTACTTCATACCTTGATGAACAGATGATGAGCGTACTATTTCAGTTCTTCGATCCCAAGCATCATTGCTTCACCTTTCCAGATTACCAGCTAGTACCCACCTTGGAAGAGTTCTCTCATCTATTGGGCATATCCATTCTTGAACAGGTACCCTTCACAAGTATGGAAGAGGTTCCTAAGCCAGAAGACATTGCCTCAGCTTTTCATTTAAAATGGGCCGATGTGGTATCCAATTGGGAAACTCGAAGCGGGGTCGAAGGTTTTCTAGCCAAATTTCTGATAGACCAGGCTCAGCTATTCTGGGATGATTTGAATTTTCAGGCTTTTGAAGATGTCTTGGCTCTTCTTAGCTATGGTTTGGTTCTCTTCCCTAATCTGGATTCCTTTGTAGATGTGAATGCTGTCAAGATTTTCCTTTCTCGCAACCCTGTGCCTACCTTGCTGGGAGATATCTTGCATGCTCTCTATACTCGTACTATGAGGAGAAGAGGGACTCTTATGTGTTGCATGTTGTTGTTATCTAGGTGGTTTATTTTTCACCTCCCTAAGTCTGTGCTGAAGAACGAAGAAGGTTTGGGTTGGTCATACAGAATAATGTAACTTGCTCATACGGATATTCTTTGGTGTTCCCGGGCTATGGAAGACACTGTTGTTATTGACCGTTGTGGGGGGTACCCTAATTTCCAATTGCTTGGTATCAGAGGGGGTATAACTTACAATCCTTGTCTAGCTTTGCGAAAATTTGGTCGTGCTCGAAGAGAGGGTCCCCGTGAGTTACTTCTCGAGGACATTGTATTCGACTATAAGGAGGATGTTAAGGAGCATCTCCGGAGGTTCATACGAGCATGGGGCATGGTAAACAGATCTGACCCCGAAGAATTGGGACCGAAGACTTCCCTTCCTATGCATCCTTATCTCCAATGGGTCCGAGCTCGTGCCCAGAAGCTTATGATGCCTTATGAGGCCGTGTTACCAGTGATAGTGGAGCCCACTAATGAAGAAGGCATTCCTTACACGGTTCTCTATCCTTACATGCCTACTGATCCTGGGGAGTTGCATAGGTCTTGGATTCAGTTGAGGAATGAGCGGGATACTTACCGAGAGCAGTTCCATGAGCAAGAAAGGAAGGTTTTAAAGCTCACCAGGAAGCTCGAGGAAGAAAGAGTGATCAA
The DNA here is from genome assembly GCA_948472305.1 of Vicia faba. NCBI lineage: Eukaryota > Viridiplantae > Streptophyta > Magnoliopsida > Fabales > Fabaceae > Vicia > Vicia faba. Next base: position 919,552,601 of record OX451736.1, on the reverse strand, counting down.
TGACTATATCAGCACAAAGAGGAAGCGTCCATGGGACTTTTGATTTTGCTTTTCTAGTTTTAGATTTGTTTATTTACTTATTTTGTAACGCCTTCAAGGCATTTTTGAACCTTTCAAAGTTAAGCTAATAAAGTTTTGTTTATTTTTGGTTTGCAAATTTAAATCTCCCAAAGTCTTTGAAATCATTACATGTGCATCCCATTATCATGCACATCATTACAGGTACCACTACAGGTTTCTCATCTTCTTCGTTGTTTATTTCAGCAGAAATGTCTTCCGATCAAGCCATCAAAGATCTTCAGGCACAGAATGCCCAGTTCCAACAGATGTTCATAAGTCTGGCTAAGGGGCAAGAGGATCTAAAGACCCTTATTATGAAAGAGAAGAAGAAGAAGAAAAAGGTCGAAATTCTGAATATGGGCAGAAGATTCGGAGAAAGGTTGAAGCATCAAACTGATCTGACCTCTTCATCCAAGGACGGGGAGAACCAAGAAAGGGAAAAAGACCCTAGTCCTGTAGTTTCTGACAACGATACTGATTATGATGATGAGCAATATCCTCCTGCTGAGGATAGATACAAGCAGTTAGAAGACCGTCTGAGTGCTATAGAGATTCAGAAGATACCTGGTTTAGATTTCGGAGAATTGGGACTGGTTTCGGGAGTGGTCATCCCTCATAAGTTCAAAGCTTCAGTTTTTGCCAAGTATGATGGAGTGTCCTTTCCAAAACTCCATCTCCGCTCATATGTCCGAAAAATACAGCCCCACACAGCTGATAGAAATTTATGGGTGCACTTATTTCAAGATAGTCTATCAGGGACTCAGCTTGAATGGTTCTACCAGTTGGAAGGAGTCAGTGTCTGAAACTGGGAAGATCTTGCTGCTACTTTTTACAAGCAGTATCAGTATAATGCCAACCTTGCTCCCACTCATACTCAGCTCCAGGGTATGTCCATGGGTGCAGGTGAAGGTTTTAAGGACTATGCTCAAAAGTGGAGAGACTTGGCTGGAAGAGTCCAACCCCGTTGTCTGATAGGGAGTTGGTTGACATGTTCCTAGGGACGCTATCTGGTCCATTTTTCAATCACTTGATCGGCAGCTTGTCATCTGGTTTCACTGAGTTAATTTTGACTGGAGAAAGAGTAGAAGCTGGCATTCGAAGTGGTAAAATACAGAAGGATGCCTCTTCGAGTTCGGTAAAGAAGCCTTTTGCTGGTAAGAAGGAAGCTAGTGTAGTCTACAGCCCTAGGGGCCAAAGTAGATTTGAACACCGTCAAACGGTAAATGCTGTAGTGATACCAAGACCCACAGTTGCTCCACAACGCAACAATCAACAAAGGGTGGAAAGACCACAATGGAAATTTACCCACATCAACATGACATTGGCTGAAGTTCTGCCTCATCTGCTGAAATCTAACTTGGCGACCTTGAGAGAGGCTCCCAAGAATCCAAACACTACTTCTCCCAGATACAATCCCAACGCGTGGTGCGCCTACCATTATGAGAGTCCGGGACACGATACAAATGATTGTTGGGCCCTGAGGAACAAAGTACAAGATTTGCTCGAAGCCAAGGAGATAGAGTTTGATGCTCCAGAAAAGCCGAATGTTATAATTGCTCCCATGCCCAAACATGGTCGTGGAGTTAATGTTGTTGACACCGATTTTTTTGTGACCTCTGTTGAAGAATTTACTATTGGTCGGTTTATTTTCAGGTTATCGTGAAGGTTGCCACATGTATTCGATTATACCTTCTGGTTTCTGTTTGTTGAAGTCAGGTGTTCAGCGCCTGATGGATAATAAAGAAATTTTGTTTGAGAAGACTATGACTCATGTTGTTCCAAATGAAGATGTTGCCATTATAACCATTTCCGCCAATCCTTCCAAGGTTTCCTCGAGAAGACCTATTAGGATTACACATGTTCAAAGAATTGCTTAGCTAATAATCATTGTTCCTGGTCCCATCCCGTACACCTCAGACAAGGTTGTCCCATGGCATTACGGTGCTGACGTGTATTATCATGGTGTTAAGCAAGATCTGAAGAATGAAGAAGCTGATACTGATGTCAGTAATATTGTCGGGACTAGTAAAGTTACCCGAAGTGGAAGGGTCTTCTCTCCCGAGATTTCCTCGAAGACTATCATCAAGCCTACTGTTATTCCAATTGCTGCTCCAACTAGCACTCCTGACATTTCTCCTATTCCTACTCCAGTTAGTACACCTGCAACTATTCCTGTTCTTACTCCAGTTATCACCCCTGCTGCTGAGCCATCTGGGACTCGGGGTAAAGAAATTATAGGTGAGCCTTCCCAGACGGAGGCACCCAAGAAAATCGTTGTGGAAACCACTTAACAAGAAATAGAGGAAATACTGAAAATTATCAAGAAGAGCGACTACAATGTAGTCGAGCAGCTGGGGCAGACCCCGCCAAAGATATCCATGTTGTCTCTGCTATTATGTTCTGAAGCCTACACGAAGGCTTTGATTGCATTTTTCAAAACTGCGTATGTGCCGCAGGAAACTTCAGCAGATCAGTTCAAAGATTGTGTGGCCAGCCTGACTGCTGACAATGGGTTGGGTTTCTCAGATGCGGATCTGACACCAAAAGGAATGAATCATAATGATGCTCTGCATGTCTCAATTGAGTGCAGGGGAACCACTATGGCTCATGTGCTAGTAGATATCGGGTCTTCGCTGAATGTTCTGCCAAAGAAAGCGTTGGACCGTTTGGATTGTGAAGGTTTGACCTTAAAGCCTAGTAACATTGTGGTAAGGGCTTTTGACGGATCAAAGAGAATTGTGCACGGGGAGGTGGACATCCCTGTCAAAGTGGGTTCTCAGACTTTTGGGTCCACCTTCTACGTAATGGACATCAAGCCATCGTATTATTGCTTGCTGGGTCGTCCTTGGATCCATAGGGCTGAGGCAGTTACTTCCACACTCCATCAAATGCTGAAGTATCCGGTGAAGGGGATGTAATTGCAAGCTTCTCAAGTCATATTTAAAGCATGTGTTTTGATGAAGACAACATGGACATCAACATTTCAAGGATGTGCAAAAAGCTTATCAACATGAAATAAAAGTCTTGAAGATTATTGAAGAATTATTGAAGAATCATCAAATGTCAATATGGTATAAATAATTCTTAAAATCTTGAATATAGATGTTCACAATATGCATTCATCAACATATACATATTCCATAACTTTAAGATCAAGAAAACTTTGTTTGAAATATCTTTCAAAAAGCATTTTTGAAAATAACCCTTTAGGAACCGGTTCCTCCCTAACAGGGAACCGGGTTCCAGCATTTCTCAAAAATCATGTCCCTGGATTTTGTACCAGGAACCGGGTTGTACCAATAGGGGAACCGGTTCCTGCGTTATAATTTTTGAATTCCAACTTCTAACGTTCACTAAGAACCGAGTTCTGTCAATGTCGGAACCGGTTCCTAGCGAACCAGTGCAGATTTTACTTTGTTTTTTGAACATTTTTCAAGTGGTATCTTTTCATGAATGCATTGCAACTTTTCATATGAATTGGCATGAATGAAGAGGTTCTTATAACTTTATAAAATGCATATTTTCTTATTTCAAAAATATACAACAATGCTTTAATTTTCAAATTAACAAAAAACTTCTTCAATAAACAATTTTCTCATTCATTCACATTTTGAATATATACTTTCATGTGTTCATAATTTTGTGAAACTTGCCATATACACTTTCATTATCATTACAAGTTCCATACATACATTGTGAACATTTATATACATTGTTGAGAATTGTTTTTATCTTGAAGAAGAAGATCAATTGAAGATTGATAAAGCTCTCCATATACTTCAAAATTAATCATTGTATTACTTAAAGGTTTTTCCCTTACTATCCAGGATTGTTGGAAGTAAGTGTTGTGATTTGAAGAGGATTGTTCTTCATTCACATTAGTGTTTGTTTGGTCTTAAAGGTGTTAAGAACCTTTGATCACCCTATAGGTTAGATAGTAAGCATAGGCTGTACAATCATTCTAACTATAGTGAAATCTCTTTCGTGTTGGAAAGGGGACTGGAGTACTCTCGGATTGTGAGGGGAACCAGGATATATCACCGTGTTCTTTACTTTTCCGCATTTATCGCTTTCATCACCATAATCAGGAAAAGATAAAGATATAAACAAAACCTTCAAACACTTAACCAAAAATTACTACCAAGCATTCTCATAAAACCGAATAAAATTTTATAAGACCTAATTCACCCCCCCCCCCCTCTTAGGCACTCTGAGACTTACAATTGGCATCAGAGCAAGTTATAGGTAACTTGTTCCTAAAGATCCAGAATGGCTTCCGCAAATCATCAACCAGTTTTCAGAGATGGTGGTAGTAACAACAAGCCTCCTCTATTCTGTGGTGAATATTTTGAATTCTTGAAAATACGCATGAAGGCGCATTTAGAAGCACAAGGAGAGGAAGTGTGGGATGCTGTTGAAAATGGTCCATTTATCCCGATATCAGTAATCAATGGCATTGGTTCTGTAAAGCCCAAAACTGCATGGGACGACGATGATAAAAAGAAAGTTCTCTATGACAAAAAGGCAATAAACCTTCTTCAAGGTGCACTCAGTATGGACGAATTTTTCCGTGTCTCGAACTGTAAGACAGCAAAAGAAATATGGGATACCCTGGTTCAAACTCATGAAGGAACGGTTGAAGTAAAAAGATCAAGGCTAAATACCTTGAGTCAAGAATATGAACTATTTCGAATGCAGCCCGGAGAATCCATTCTTGACTTACAAAAGAGATTTGTGCATTTGACAAATCACTTAAATGCTCTTGGTAAAACCTTGACAAATGATGAACTCAACTTGAAAATCCTTAGATCATTGACTAGGGAATGGAGACCAAAGGTAACGGCAATCTCGGAAAAGAAAAGTCTCTCCGCAATGACTTCCGCTACATTATTTGGCAAACTTCAAGAATATGAAACGGAACTCGGTAGACTTGAAAAACATGAAAATTTAGAGAAGAAATCCAAAGGCATTGCCTTGAAAGTTGATTCAAAGGAAAGTGAAGATAAAGATGCATCGGAGGAAGATGAAAACTTCTTGCTTCTTGTAAAAAGGTTAGGAAAATATTTTGGTCATAAAAATAATCTTCATAATGCTAACTTTGTCAAGAGGAAGAAATTTTATAATCATAAAGATAAAGAAGCCTCCACATCAACACAAGATGTCACATGTTATGAATGTGGAAAGCAAGGTCACATAAAGCCGGATTGTCCAAAACTCTCCAAGAAAAATGGATTCAAAGGCAAAAAGGAGTTCAAGAACAAAAAGGCTTATGTTGCATGGGAAGATAATTAGATAAGTTCTTTATCCGATTTGGAAAGCGAGGAATGTGCAAATCTAGCATTAATGGCTTCACATCACTCTGACGATGAAGAAAAGGTTAGTAATGAATTTAATCTTTTTGATGATGATGTTCAAGATGCTATTGATGAACTCTTGAAAGAATGCAAAAGTTTATACAAAAAGGTGTCAAATCAAGAAAAAGAACTTCTAAGTTGTTTAGAAAAAATTGACACCATGACTAAAGATTTTGAACTTCAAAAACAGAATTTTATTAAAGAAAAAGAAAACTTTGCATGCTCCAAGTGTGAATCAAATGTCTTTCAAATTGTTCAATTGAAAAGAGTCATTGAACGATATGAAAAAGGACAAATAGGATTGGAAGGATTACTAAGCCAACAACGTTATCCGAATGATAAAAGGGGTCTTGGTTATGTGAATTCTAAGAAACCAAGTAACAATCCCACTGTTTTTGTAAAGGCTAGTAATAGTTCCAATCTCAAGAAAGTAGAAAAGAAGCAAGTTGTTCATAATCATCAAAAGAAAAAGGGTAATGTATCGAAAAAGAAAACATTTTCTAAGAAGAAATCTTATCCTTCTAGATATAGAAGTAACTTTGAACCTACTTGTTTTTATTGTGGTATTAAAGGCCATACACCTAATGCTTTCTATGTTAGAAACTTTAGTATAGCAAGTGGGCATTATGTGTGGGTGAAAAAGGGAACTAACTATGAAGGACCCAAGGCAACTTGGGTACCTAACAAAGAATAATTTGTTTGTGTAGGTATGCTTGAAATCCACATCAAATGTTTGGTATCTTGATAGTGGATGTTCAAAGCATATGACAGGAGATGTACACCAATTTTCATATCTAGTACATAAAGCCAAAGGGTATGTCACCTATGGAGACAACACCAAAGGAAAGATTCTTGGCGTTGGAATAGTTGGCATACCTCCATCCATTTAAATTGAGGATGTTCTCTATGTTGAAGGATTAAAGCACAATCTTCTTAGCATAAGTCAACTTTGCGATAGAGGGTTCAAGATCAAATTCAACAAAGATGAATGTCTCATTATGGATGAGGCAACCAATGAGGTAAAACTCAAAGGTATAAGAACTAACAATATTTTTATGATTACTTTAGATGATTTGTCTCTGAAGGTACAATGTCTTATGGTAAACAACAATGACGCTTGGTTATGGCACAAGAGGATCGCTCACATTCACATGGAGCACTTGAACAAATTGGTTAAGCATGACTTAGTTATTGGTCTACCAAAGATGAAGTTCATCAAAGAGAAATTATGTAATGCATGCCAAAAGGGCAAACAGACCAAAACAACTTTCAAATCTAAGAATGTGGTGTCTACTACAAGACCACTACAATTGTTACACATGGATCTCTTTGGTCCATCAAGAACAAAAAGCTTCGGAGGTAATGTATACGCTTTAGTCATTATTGATGATTTTTCTAGATATTCTTGGACTTTGTTTCTTGTGCAGAAAAGTGATGCTTTCAAAGCCTTTAAGAAGTATGCTAAGCAAATCCAAAATGAAAAATCACTAAAGATTGTATCCATAAGAAGTGATCATGGTGGAGAATTCCAAAATGCTCAATTTGAAGAATTTTGTGAAGACATGGTATCTCTCATAATTTTTCAGCACCTAGAACTCCACAACAAAATGGAGTAGTTGAAAGAAAGAATAGGTTTCTAGTGGAACTTGCAAGAACAATGCTTAGTGATGTAAATCTTCCTAAATATTTTTGGGCGGATGCGGTTAGTACGGCATGTTATGTTGGAAATCGAGTTATCATTAGACCTATAATAAAGAAGACTCCATATGAACTCTTCAAAGGAAGAAAACCAAATATTGCTCACTTTCACATTTTTGGATGCAAGTGCTTTGTTCTTAATAATGACAAAGATAATCTTGGTAATTTTGACGAGAAATCCGACGAAGGTATATTTCTTGGTTATTCGCTTTCTAGTAAAGCATATAGAATTTATAATAAAAGAACTTTAAATATTGAAGAATCTATGCATGTATCTTTTGATGAAACTAACCCCTCCAAGGAGGAAGTAGTTGTTTGTGATGATGATGATCCTATAGATTTACCCCCGGAAGATCTTTCAATTGATCAAATTAAGAAATCACCGGAAAATCAAGAAAACATTGTACAACAAGATTCAAACACCAATGATCTACCAAAAGAATGGAGAACTCATAGAGACCATCCTCTTGACAAAATTATTGGTGACATTAGCCAAGGAGTATCAACAAGATTGAATCTAAAAGATGCTTGCTTAAACATGGCGTTTGTTTCTCAAATTGAACCTACCAAAGTTGATGAAGCCTTAGGAGATGATCAATGGATTATTGCTATGCAAGAAGAATTAAATCATTCGAGAGAAATCAAGTTTGGGAACTTGTTCCTAGACCAAGTGGTAAACACATCATAGGTACCCGATGGTTGTTTAAGAACAAACTTGATGAGAATGGTCTAATTGTTCGAAACAAAGCAAGGTTAGTTGCCCAAGGTTACAATCAAGAGGAAGGAATCGACTTTGAAGAAACATTTGCTCCGGTTGCAAGGTTAGAAGCTATACGTCTTTTACTTGCTTATGCTTGTTCATTAAATTTTCAGCTTTTCCAAATGGACGTCAAAAGCGCATTCTTGAATGGATACATCAATGAAAAAGTCTATGTCAAACAACCCCCGGTATTTGAAGATTTCAAACATCCTTCACATGTCTTTAAGTTGAGAAAGGCTCTTTATGGCTTAAAGCAAGCACCAAGAGCATGGTATGATAGACTTAGCAATTTTTTGTGTGAAAAAGGTTTCGAAAAGGGTAAGGTTGATAAAACCTTGTTCATTAAGAAAATCCAAAGTAACACTTTATTGGTTCAAGTCTATGTTGATGATATCATTTTTGGATCGACTAACAAAGAAATGTGTGAGGAATTCTCATTGATGATGCAAGGAGAATTTGAGATGTCTATGATGGGAAAGATGAACTACTTTCTTGGACTACAAATCAAGCAACTAGAAGATGGAATCTTCATCAACCAATCTAAGTATTGCAAAGAATTATTGAAAAAGTTTGATATGGACAATTGTAAAGCAATGAATACTCCAATGGGCTCCGGTACATATGTTGATCAAGATGAATCTGGTACTCCAATTCATATTACAAAGTACAGAGGTATGATTGGTTCTTTATTGTACTTGACGGCAAGCCGTCCTGACATCATGTTTAGTGTTTGTCTTTGCGCTAGCTTTCAAGAAAATCCAAAGGAATCACACCTCATGGCAGTTAAAAGGATCATGAAGTATCTTAAAGGAACAATCAATGTCGGCCTATGGTATCCGAAAGGTAGTACTTGCACTTTAATTGGTTATTCTGACGCGGATTATGCAGGTTGTAAAACTGATCGTAAAAGCACAAGTGGTACTTGTCACATTATTGGAAATTCATTAGTATCATGGGCTTGTAAAAAGCAAGCATGTGTTGCTCTTAGCACGGCCGAAGCAGAATACATAGCAGCAGGTAGTTGTTGTGCACAAATTCTTTGGCTCAAGCAACAACTCCGTGATTACGGACTTGATCTCGGATGCATTCCTCTTCGATGCGACAATACAAGTGCTATCAATATTACAAAGAATCCGGTCATACATTCAAGAACCAAACATATAGATATTCGACATCATTTTCTCCGTGATCATGTACTTAAAGGAGATGTCGAAGTCACTTTTGTGGATACTCATAACCAACTCGCAGATATCTTCACTAAACCGCTTGCTCGAGAACCTTTCTTCAAAATCCGAAGAGAACTTGGTATTTTGGATGAAGGTGATATCTAATGTTTCTCTTAAGATACACGTCTTAATTTTTATATGTATCTATTTCACTCTTTTTCCCCATCCTTTTTTATGTTAACAAAGGGCGAGAAGAATATGCATGTGTGTTGTTTTGTTTCAAAGAAATTGTAGGCCCAAATAAATATCAAACTCACTCCAAAATTCAAAGAATCATGGACTTAGGGGGGGCATACAATTTAGGGGGAGCCTTGCATGTGATCAACATGTTTACTACACAAAACAACATAAAACATTTCAAGAAATCGTTTTCAAGACTTGGTTGTCATCATCAAAAAGGGGGAGAATGTAATTGCAAGCTTCTCAAGTCATATTTAAAGCATGTGTTTTGATGAAGACAACATGGACATCAACATTTCAAGGATGTGCAAAAAGCTTATCAACATCAAATAAAAGTCTTGAAGATTATTGAGGAATTATTGAAGAATCATCAAATGTCAATATGGTATAAATAATTCTTAAAATCTTGAATATAGATGTTCACAATATGCATTCATCAACATATACATATTCCATAACTTTAAGATCAAGAAAACTTTGTTTGAAATATCTTTCAAAAAGCATTTTTGAAAATAACCCTTTAGGAACCGGTTCCTCCCTAACAGGGAACCGGGTTCCAGCATTTCTCAAAAAGCATGTCCCTGGATTTTGTACCAGGAACCGGGTTGTACCAATAGGGGAACCGGTTCCTGCGTTATAATTTTTGAATTCCAACTTCTAACGTTCACTAAGAACCGGGTTCTGTCAATGTCGGAACCGGTTCCTAGTGAACCAGTGCAAATTTTACTTTGTTTTTTGAACATTTTTCAAGTGGTATCTTTTCATGAATGCATTGCAACTTTTCACATGAATTGGCATGAATGAAGAGGTTCTTATAACTTTATAAAATGCATATTTTCTTATTTCAAAAATATACAACAATGCTTCAATTTTCAAATTAACAAAAAACTTCTTCAATAAACAATTTTCTCATTCATTCACATTTTGAATATATACTTTCATGTGTTCATAATTTTGTGAAACTTGCCATATACACTTTCATTATCATTACAAGTTTCATACATACATTGTGAACATTTATATACATTGTTGAGAATTGTTTTTATCTTGAAGAAGAAGATCAATTGAAGATTGATAAAGCTCTCCATATACTTCAAAATTAATCATTGTATTACTTAAAGGTTTTTCCCTTACTATCCAGGATTGTTGGAAGTAAGTGTTGTGATTTGAAGAGGATTGTTCTTCATTCACATTAGTGTTTGTTTGGTCTTAAAGGTGTTAAGAACCTTTGATCACCCTATAGGTTAGATAGTAAGCATAGGCTGTACAATCATTCTAACTATAGTGAAATCTCTTTCGTGTTGGAAAGGGGACTGGAGTACTCTCGGATTGTCAGGGGAACCAGGATATATCACCGTGTTCTTTACTTTTCCGCATTTATCGCTTTCATCACCATAATCAGGAAAAGATAAAGATATAAACAAAACCTTCAAACACTTAACCAAAAATTACTACCAAGCATTCTCATAAAACCGAATAAAATTTTATAAGACCTAATTCACCCCCCCCCCCCCCTTTTAGGCACTATGAGACTTACAGGGGAAGATTGTCACAGTGCAAGGTGAAGAAGAGTATATGGTGAGTCATCTCAATTATTTCCGCTACATAGAGATTGACAGGGAATTCATAGAAACTCCTTGTCAGAATTTCGAAGTGGTCCCTCAGTTCTTGGCATCAACTGAAGTTACTACCAACAAACATCCGCTAAAGTAGGCTTCTCTCAAGGATGCCAGGGATGTAATTGAAGAAGGTGGGTGTACCAATTGGGGTCAGCTCCCTGATTTCACTCACAAAACTGACAAATTTGGTTTGGGCTTTACTACAGGGGCTTAAAGGGTTGTTAGGCACGCGCGGGCTAGAAGACCTCCTCTACACATCAACAATCGGGGGATTAATGCAATTCAGGATAGTGAAGAGGATTTAGACATCGACAGCTGGATCTACCCAACAACCAACGGTGGACTGAATAATTGGACAGCGAAGAACTTCATACCTGTTTCTTTTATTCTGCAGTAATTGACTTTTGTTTTAAGATTTGTAATAAACAGTTTGAAACTTTACGGCCTGATGCCTTGCCCAAGGCACCTTGGCTTTGTTTGTGAGGGTTATTATTTGTCATTTCATATATCATTAATAAAGCATTGGACGTTTCTTGCATTACAAATTTTACGCTCCTTATTTTTCTTTTCTGTCTCTCACTTTATCAAAACAGCTATTCTCTTACACACACTCACGTATCATACTGCAGATCCATATCCACTCTGTATCCCATTGATGACAGCTCTGCTACTGCCAGTTGTGACTTCAAAAATCCGATCAACCAAGTTGAGGACGAAGGTGAGGATGATTGTGAGGTGCTTGGAGAACTTGCTAGACTATTACATTAGGAAGAAAGAGCCATACAGCCTCATGAAGAGCCAGTTGAGTCAGTGAATTTCGGTACAGAGGAAGACAGGAAAGAGGTTAAGATAGGTGCAAATTTGGAGCCTAGTGTTGAACAACGGTTAATACAGATGCTACGCGACTATGTTGAGATCTTCGCCTGGTCCTATGAAGACATGCCTGGTTTGGACACTGATATTATGGTACACCGCCTGCCGACTAAAGAAGACTGCCCTCCGGTAAAGAAGAAGGTCCGTCGTATGCGCCCTGAAATGTTAGAGAAAATCAAGGCAGAGGTCATGAAACAGTTCGATGCAGGATTCTTAGTTGTCACTTCTTATCCGCAATGGGTTGCCAACGTTGTTTCGGTACCTAAGAAGGACGGTAAGGTACAGATGTGTTTGGACTATAGAGATCTGAACAGGGCAAGCCCCAAGGACGACTTCCCACTTCCTCACATTGATGTTCTAATTGACAACACCGCGTAGCACAAGGTCTTCTCCTTCATGGATGGATTTTCTGGCTACAACCAGATAAAGATGGATCCTGAGGACATGGAGAAGACAACCTTCGTTACACAGTGGGGAACCTTCTACTACAAAGTATTTCCTTTTGGGTTGAAGAATGCTGGAGCAACTTATCAGCGCACCATGGTCGCTTTGTTCCATGATATGATTCACCACGAGATTGAGGTTTATGTTGATGACATGATCTCCAGGTCCCAGACTGAAAAAGACCACCTTGATCATCTCCAGAAATTGTTTGACAGGTTGAAGACATACAAGCTAAGGTTGAATCTGAACAAGTGTACCTTCGGGGTAAGGTCTGGTAAGCTTCTGGGTTTTGTTGTTAGTGACAAAGGTATTCAGGTAGACCCTGCAAAAGTAAAAGCCATATAAGAGATGCCGGCTCCCCGCATAGAAAAAGAAGTTAGAGGTTTCTCGGGACGTCTGAACTACATCGCCAGGTTCATTTCACATCTGACTGCTACTTGTGAGCCAATCTTCAAGCTGCTGAAGAAAGATCAAGTGGTAAAGTGGAATGATGAATGCTAGACCGCTTTTGAAAGAATCAATGAATACCTTCAAGAACCGCCAATCTTGATGCCTTTAGTTAAAGGAAGACCTTTGATATTATACTTGACAGTGTTGGACAATTCAATGGGGTGTGTGTTGGGGCAGCATGACGAGTTTGGTCAAAAAGAGCACGCCATTTATTACCTTAGCAAAAAGTTTACCGACTGTGAAACCCGATACTCATTACTCGAGAAAACTTGTTACTCTTTGGCATGGGCTGCTCGCCAACTGAGATAGTATATGCTGACTCACACCACCTTGTTGATATCAAATATGGATCCGATCAAGTATATTTTCGAGAATCCCGCCTTATCCAGAAGAATAACAAGATGGCAGATGATCTTAACTGAGTACGACATCCAATACACAACCCAAAAAGCAATCAAAGGGAGTGTATTGGCAGATCATTTGGCGCATCAGGCCGTGGATGACTACCAGTCCATGAATTTCGAGTTCCCGGATGAGAATATCATATTGGTAACCGACTGCAAAGAACCTGGACCGGATGAAAGACCCGAGGAGGGATCCCGATGATCTATGTATTTTGATGGAGCCTCGAACACATTAGGTAATGGCATTGGCGCTGTAATCATATCTCCTGAGGGCTGTCATACTCCGTTCACCGCCCGATTATGTTTTAACTGCACCAACAATATGGCAAAGTATGAAGCGTTTATCATGGGTCTTCGAGCTTCTATTGACCTGAGGATTAAGTTCTTGAGTGTATTCGGAGATTCCGCTTTGGTAGTAAGTCAGATCAAAGGCAAGTGGGATATGAAGCACCCGAATCTAATTCCTTATAAAGAGTATGTACTGACATTGCTCACACACTTTGAGGAAATAACCTTTGAACATTTCCCACGAGAAGAGAACCAGTTGGCGGACATGCTAGCTACCATGTCTTCAATGTTCAAAGTCAGGTGGGACAATAAAGCTCCCCAGATTACCATTGAGAGGTTGGACGAACCCTCATATTGTTGTGACATTGAGACTGAGGAGGTAGTAGATAAACCCTGGTTTCACGAGGTAAAGAGGTATCTTGAGGTTCAAGAATACCCCGAGGGGGCATCTGTTAATGATAAGAAGTTTCTGAGAAGGTTCACTGCGAAGTTCTTCATCAGTAATGGAATCCTCTATAAGCGTAACCATGATTCAACCTTACTGCGATGTGTAGACAAGGGCGAGGCAGAAAGGATCATGGAAGAGTTATATGAAGGTACCTTCGGAACTCATTCTAGTGGACACACCATGGTGAAGAAAATCCTACGAGCAGGATATTACTGGTCCACTATGGAAGCCGATTGTTATCAGCATTCTCGAACATGTCATAAGTGTCAAGTCTATTCTGATAAGGTGCATGTACCTTCGGTTCCCCTGAATGTTTTGATAGCTCCTTGGCCCTTTGCAAAGTGGGGCATCGACATGATCGGCGAGATCAGACCTACTGCGTCTAACGGGCATCGTTTCATTCTGGTAGCAATTGATTATTTTACAAAGTGGGTTGAGGCAGCTTCCTTCGCTACAGTAACCAACAACGTCGTGGCGCGGTTTATCCGACACAATCTAATCTGTTGATATGGCGTACCAGAGAGGATTATTACTGACAATGGTACAAATCTCAATAACACGATGATCACCGAGCTCTGTAAATAGTTTAAGATACAACATCATAACTCTTCTCCCTACCATCCGAAGATGAATGGGGTTGTTGAAGCGGCTAACAAGAACATCAAGAAGATTGTGCAGAAGGTGACGGTGACATACAAAGACTGGCACGAGATGTTACCATTCGCTCTTTATGGGTACCGTACCTCAGCACGGACGTCGACAGGGGCAACACCCTACTCTTTGGTGTATGGCATGGAGGCAGTCCTACCCATCGAGGTCCAGATACCCTCTCTCAGGATTATGAAGGATACGGGTTTGAACGAAGACGAATGGATCCAAACCCGACTTGATCAGCTGAATCTAATCGATGAAAAAAGACTTACTGCTATCTGTCATGGTCATACGTATCAAAAGCGGATAATCAAGGCTTTTAACAAGAAAGTCAGATGTCAAGAATATCGAGTCGGGAATCTAGTAATCAAGCGCATCATACTACCGCAAGGTGATCCCAGGGGAAAATGGACCCCCACATACGAAGGGCCATTTGTGGTTAAGAACATTTTCTCAGGAGGAGCTATGATTCTAACCACCATGGATGGTGACGACCTTCCTCACCCCGTCAATGCAGACATAGTGAAAAGATACTACGCATAATCAAAGACCCGCTAGGTTGACTGGCCTAGGAAAAAATGAGGGCTTCCCGGCGAACCAAAAGAGTTCGGGAAAAAGTAAGGGATGAAAATGAAGAAAAAAATTGTACACCCGGCAAGTCGAAAACCTGAAAAGGCGACTTAGGCAAAAAAGGGTATCCCGGTGGACTGAAAACCTGAAAGGCCGGTCCAGGCAAAAATTAGGGATCGAAGCGTATCACTGTGTCTCATTTGATCATCTTGCAACCAGACTTCGGTATCGACTATCAAGCTCGGACAACGCCAATCAATCTGATCAACCTTCGGCCAAGTAGCAAAGTGATGAGACGCTTAAAGATATAAAGGCAATAACAGAGTTGGAACCCAATGGGATTGTTTTACATAGCTGTTTTTCTTTCTTTTACAAATTGTAATTTCTTTTGGCGGCGTTCTCTTACTAGGACGTCAGTCTCTTTGTACAAAAATGCCTATTACAGGCCAACTTCAAAAAATCAATACAATTCATTTTCACAAGAAATTTCAATTTGTTTTTCTTTTTTCCGTTTTGTTTTGCAAGAACGTCCAATGATTCATTTTTGATATATGCATTTGAAAAAAATTGCCGCTCATAAATATTTACATGAAAAAACAAAAGACAATTACTCGTAATGCCAGGAACAGGGAAAAACAAGAAGCGCCCAAACCTTACAGTTACTCTACCCATCAAGTACCGGGATAGAGCCAGCTTGAGAACATGAGTGGTGGCACATACACTCCCCACAGAGTAAAAAGTATCCAAGGACAGTGATGTTAGCTTTCCCGAACAGGACGTAACTCTCCCTAGCTGAGGTTCACAATCGCGAGTGGGTCAGTAAATTGTTCCCCAAGCAGAGTTTATTTCTCTCATAGGTAGAAATTCAATCTCCAACAGAGTTCATTATCACCAGCAATGGAAATTCATCCCCAGCTGAGTTATCTCTCCAAGATAGCAGATCTATCAACAGAGTATCTTCTCTCTAACAGAGCTATTCCCCGCAGAGTTATCCTCGGACAGGGTCTCTTCCAGCAGAATATTTTCTAGACAAGTGGCAAATCCCCAGTATAGTCATCGTTGTTCACCATCCCTAACAGAAGCAGAGGAACTATGGTTTGTTACAGCAGTCAAGAATACCATTTCTCACACTCTCCAAACAACAGTCAGGGATTTATTTTCCCGGACTCAGATTATTATGTCAGCACTTCATGTTCATACATCATGACATGTGCATACATCACATATAACATAGTCTCATTTATTTTGAGAACTCCATTATACAATGCATCTCATGCATCGCACATAGCTAACCATGTATTTCTTTCAGGAAAGATAATTATTATCAACAATTTACAGCAGGTCCATGACCAACGCTCGAAGCTAAATAGAGTCATTATCAGTGCCAAAAAAGTAACCCTACCATCCAGGTTCCTTCTTACAGCCCTACTATCCAGGCTTTCATATCGAAGTAACCCTACCATCCAGGTTCCTTCTTACAGCCCTACTATCCAGGCTTTCATATCGAGCTAACCCTACTACCCAGGTTCCTTCTCACAGCCCTACTACCCAGGCTTTCATATCGAAGTAACCCTACTATCCAGGTTCCTTCTCACAGCCCTACTATTCAGGTTTTCATATCGAGGTAACCCTACTATCCAGGTTCCTTCTCACAGCCCTACTATCCAGGCTTTCATATAGAAGTAACCCTACCATCCAGGTTCCTTCTTACAGCCCTACTATCCAGGCTTTCATATCGAAGTAACCCTACTATCCAGGTTCCTTCTTACAGCCCTACTATCCAGGCTTTCATATCGAAGTAACCCTACCATCCAGGTTCCTTCTTACAGCCCTACTATCCAAGTTCCTTCTCACAGCCCTACTATCAAGGCTTTCATATCGAAGTAACCCTACTATCCAGGTTCCTTCTCATAACCTTACTATCCGGGTTCTGCCTCTCTTATCCCCAGACAGCAGTCCACCACACTATAAGACTGGGACCCAATCAAACACAATTGATTTCATATTTCCCAAGAAAGTCGTGATGCAGCATATACCCTAACCAGATATGCAGTTCACTGCCGCTCCCCAAACCGGAGTTATTCCCCAGTAGAGTAACAGACAACTGAAGCTCCTAAAACTCTATTTCTCTCAAGACAAAGACCAGTATTCCCCAACGAAGTCCTCCTCAACAATAGGTATACAGGATCTCGCAAAGGAATCTCTTATATGATTGACACCTCTTCGGATGGCATGTTTAAGCCCATCTTCCGTCATCGACTTCCAAATGGCATCCATAAGCCCATTCCCGATATCGCAAGTCAAGTATCACTTCATGCGAGTGCAAATTTCTGGGCACTCTAGTGTTCAATCATCTTCCACCTTTAGATCATGAAAGGCAGACGAGCCAATCTACATCCTCGGGTTTAAGAAGATTGAACAGGGGCAGATGTTGTACCCCAAAATCCCCCCCCCCATATTTCTCAATAAATGTCATGTGAGGTCCCCAAATTGCTCAAGGAAGTTCAAGAGTTGACCAGACAAACACTCTCCTAAGGCAGTCTACCTCAAATTAGGGTTTCATTTTTCATCAGGATATATGAACCACAAAGGAATCAAATTCTCATCATTTTCCTAATATATTCTCAAGATCATCCATGTCAAGTTTCAAGCCTTGCAGAAGAAGTTTGCTCAGTCAATTGCTCAAAGGCCTGAAAATCGACTGTGCTAGGTCAAAAGCCAATTGTGGCCCACATACAGTAAAACTTCAAGATTGTTGGTCAACATCCTCATTTTGAAGTATTATCCATAATTTGATCAAGGTTTGATCATGATTCCTCAAGGATTGCTCACATTTCATCAAAACCCAAAAGTTGCTAAATTAGGGTTTTATAGGAAAAGTCAACTCAACTTTGAACAAGCATAACTTTCTCATACTTCATCAGAAATGACCCATCCAAATCTCATTTTGAAGAGGATGTAATTCCCTACAATCCATCTTCAACTCCCAAGTTCAAAATATTCACTCACAAAAAGATATCAATTTTGACATTATAGGTCATTTTGAAAAGTCAACAAAAACACCGTTTGGGTCAAAGCATCATAAATGAACATGGAAGACTCAATTGAGATGATATCGAAAGGGTTTCTTAGGGGACATCCTAAGCTTTCTAAAAAATCCAAGAACACCTCTCTAGGGTAAAAATTGAGAGAGTTATGCATTGGCCAAGTTGACATTTTTTGCAAAATTTCCAAAAGACAAATGTGTTCAAATTTGCATTTTTTGTCAAATGGACCTAGTTTTTCATGACTAAATCTTGCTTATGACATGGTCCACGATCCAAATCAGCACCCACACACCTTTTTCTTTATTTATTTATTTTATTTTGATTTTTATCATTTAAAAGTCAAATTAAATCAAATAAATAGCAAAAAATATCAAAGATTTGTTTTGTGATCAGATTTTGGGTGGAATCAAATCCAATTATGCTGGAAAATCACATCCAAAACGTGCAAAACAAATTGAACCAAAATTGGCATGATTTGGCTTGATATAGAAAGATATCATACAAAGATAAAGACCAAATCAAATCTTCATAATGGACCAAGATTCGGCTCGTTTTTGTTGACCTAATATGTTGCATTACATATAGATAACATAGCCAAGGCAAGAGGAAGAGGTTAGAGGTCGCGCAGAGCCAAGAGCAAAACTGAAAAAGTTCAAGAAAAATGGTGATCCAATTCCCATCCTAGAGGCCAATCCAAGCCATTCTAATGATACCAACAGACTCCTGGGCATCTCCAGAAGGGATCTCAATCAAGTGCAAGCCTTTTCACGCCTAGAATCATAAGTACAGAGGCCACGATTTATCCCAAAATTTTGATTTTGATTTCATTGATTTACTCATCCTTAGCACGTTTGATTCATATATTCTTGTTTATCATTGAGTTTGCAAGCTTTTGATATTGTTTAATTGCGTTTTTAGTACAGGAATCAGGATACGCCATTGTTAGGGTTTCTTGGTTTGTTTTAGGGCTTTGCAATATAGGCTAAATTGGGCTTGGATTCTGGTACCATGATACTCGTGAGGATGAGACGAGTTGATTGGTACCTTTGAATTTCATTTATATTGCTTGTAGAAAAATTTTGAGATGAATAGGTCTGTAGCTACAGTGAAGCATCCGTAGGTAAAAGTTTTGTTGCCTAACACGACGGTTTGGTGAAGGAGATGATGGCGTGGCAATCTCTGGTTGGATGGTTTGAATTTTCGCGCATTTTTTGAATACGTTATTGGTTTTTGATTATATTATTTTACTTCCATTATGTGAATAACCAAAACTAGTGGCTCAGTTGGCAAGCAGGCATTGGAGTTGGATATAAGGGCCTGGGTTCGATCCCTAGGTCCCAATATTTGTTTCATATAATTTTGCTTCACATAATTAGGTACACCACAGGTCCTAACTTCCACCATATGCCACCAATATTTGGCCATCAAATTCATCAGCAATTGTTGTACCCCAAAATTTGCCCTCCCATTTCCTCAACATTCTCTCATCACCAGACCTTTGAAGATAAAGATCCAATTAGGGTTTCCTCTGCTCAAGATTTCTCCTTGCACTGATTGACCCAAATTAGGGTTTGTGTTTGCACAAAGATATTTTGACCTAAAATGCCTAAGATGACTTTCATGCTTCATGTTGGACTCCCAAGTTTATCCATACCAAGTTTCAAGTCTTGATTCCAAGTTTTGCCCAGTCAATTGGACAGATGACCTAGAAATCAGCTATATTGGGGAAAAAGTCAACTGTGGCCAATTGACAGTCAAATCTCATGAAAATTGACCCACATCAACATTATGAACTCATATGGACCATTTGATCAAGTTTGGATCACAATTCCACAAGAAATTTGATCAGATCATCAAAAGGGCAAAATGGTCATTTTTAGGGTTTTGACTGCAAAGGCAATTTTTGACTGTTTGACCTAGCCAATGGCAAACCAAGATCACATATGGACTCAAGGACCCCATGGAATTGTCTTTACATGCTCAACAAACTCAAAAGATCCCAAGTACACAAGATTGACAGTTGAATTTCCCAGTCAATTGATCAATTTTGACTGTATACTGAAAAGTCAAACTTTGACTTTTTGGTCAAAATCAAAAGTCAAGATTCATTTTTCATCAAAACATGCCAAATCATGAAACTTGTTCACCAAGAAACCAAGAAATGCAAATTAGGGTTTGAAATGGAATTTTTCATAACTTAGAATTTTTCTAAGTTATGGAAAACCCTAATTTTTTCCCAACTTTGCCCCACTTTTTCACCAAGATTCATTTGGATTCAAACAAAAGTCAAAACATGAAAGTTGTAGCTTGTTGCATAATCTACAACTTTGATTCAAAAAGTTTTCCCAAATGAAGCTTGTATCTCAAGTTACAAATTTTTGAATAAGGGCACTAAACCATTCTTAACTTAGTGAATTTTTGACCTATTTTGACAAGGTTATCTACCCCACTTCAAGGCCATTTTCCATACACTTCCACTTGGAATTTCAAATTTCATTTCAAATGTGGATTGTAGTACACATTCCAAGCTTTCCAAAATGTCCAAGAACTCATCAAACAACCTCATGACTTGAGAGATTCGAATTTCACAATTTGGCAAAAACTCACTTTTGAATTGGCCATTTTTCATGTTCATAAGTTATGCAAACTTCTCAAAACCAGCATGCCCTTGATTACAGGTCCTAAAACCATCCAAAACTCAATAATTTAATGCATGTCCATTGTGTTAAGACCTTGTTTCATGAGCTAAAGCATTATATGAAGGATTAGTCCCAAATTAGATAAAGCATTCTTTCCATTTTTGCAAAGGTTTCACTTTATGTCATGAAGCAAATCCACAAGTACAAACCAAATCTCTTTAGCACAAGATTATGAACAAATCACTCTGATCAAGAGAAGCTTTGCAGCAGGATTAGGGGTCTTCTACTGACCTAGAAACACAAGTTGCCTTTGTTTGCTTAAGAGTGAAGAAAAGTACCATAACACACACCAACTTCCATCTCAGCTTACACACACTTAGAAAAAGTTATCAAACATATTCCAAAGATCAGAACCAAGCTTTTGCACGACCCTAGCACCTCTCAAACACTCCCCTTGTCATAATCACTCTCAAACTGCAAAACAGGGCAAGGGCCTGCAGTTTGGGTGCCAACTTCCATTTCTCTCAAGCTCTCTTGCCCAAACCAGTTCACATACCTTCCCTACCATCCATACAAATTGTCCAAGGAATTAGAAGCAGACTGTAACACTCCTAACCATCATCACCATTTTCATTTTTCTGTTTTGCAGGTAAGGTGCTCTAGCACGATTCAGAAGCTCTCAAGACAAAGTAAACATTGAAATAGCATCCCTGGACCTCAAGGAAGCTTTTCCAATCATCACCTTGCACTGAGAACTTCTCCATTGCCAGATTGAACTTCAACTGAACAGGTAAGTTTTTGAATTCGTATCTCTCTTATTAGGCATTGTTAACTTTAGGTTTGTGAAGAGAATATGTCATAATCATTACCCTGAACATGCCCATATAATTAGATTTTATTTATATTATGTGTGTTGCAAGAATTTGATGCCTGAACTTTGAACAAAAATTAGGTTAAAAATTGGGAGAGAAGAAATTCTCTCTCATTTCTGAGAGTTAGATCATGTTCTTTATATGTATGAAATCGTGAGATGATGCTTTACATTTTTTGTGTTGAAAGTTTTCATTAAAAATCAAAGAATCAGGATCTTGATGTTGAAGCAAGAGGCGCGCGTATTTTTCAAACAGAGGTGGCTGGAGGTTGAAGAAGTTGGTCTTTGGGCTGGGCTTGTTTCATATTTTTTATTCACACCATGATTTTACTTTCACACCCCCTAGGCCTATTTGGCTTATTTTTAATGATTTCTGACTTTTTTCTTTTTTGATTGATTCATTTATTTTTTCTCATGTTATTAAAAATATAAAAATATTTTTTCTCACCATTTTTGATTTTATTAGGCATTTATTTAATTTTCTTTTAGTTTATACATAAATAGATATATATATATTTTGTTTAAAATACTAAAAAAAATAGTACAAATGCATTTCTATACATTTTTATTTTTGTTTTACTTTCTGAAAATATTTTATAGAAAAATTACTTTTTTTATTAAATATTAAATATTATTATTTTTTATATATAATACATATTTAGAACTTAATACATAAATATATATATTTATTAATATACTTAGAATAAAATACTAAAAATATACATATTTTATTTTATTAAATATTAAACACTAAAAAAATCATTTTTTACAAATATACTTTATCTTTATTTTATTTTATATATAATTACTAAATATTGCACAAATTAAATAATAATGCATTTCATTTAATAAAAATTAGGGTTTTGCCCTAAATTTAAAAAATACTCCAAAAATAATATCTTTTTATTTTCTTTTTATTTTACATAAAAAAAATACTTCTTTTTCATACATATACAAAACATTTTGCATCTTGCATATTTATTCCATTTTTATTTAATTATGGTACATTAATTAAATTGTATAAATTCAAATCTTGATGTAATAGTTTTAGGTTTAAATTCCTTGTCAAAATCCCCATTTGAAACATTGTACCCCCCTCCCCATATTATTGTGTTGTAATAGCGTATGAGTTTAAATTTCTCACTTTATCGCTTTCTAAATATACAATGCTAGAATTAGGGTTTATATGCGAACAAAATGAACAAAATAGTTATGACCTAATCTCAAGATAAACAAGCATGAAAATGGACAACACAAATCACACTTGCACCCCTAGGGTATTCCACTTGTTGCCTTCAATAAATGGGCCATATTGCATGTTAGATCTCTTTGGGCAAAACAAACAAATTGAATGATCATAGTCCCTCGATAACACTTTTCAAAATATTGCCAAACAAATGATCAAGTCCCTTAAAGAAAATGCCCAAAGATACTTGGCACCATTGCAATTATGGTCCAAACGATGACCCGCGCCCGTCCCTTTCACATCCTAATATGAGATTGTCCACCAAATACAATGGTGGAACAAACTTATGAAGAGGGTTAAAACATAGCAATAAACTTTGAGAAATTTAGGAGTAGATAACCCCTTAGTTACTTGAATCAAACTTGCAAAACAAAACACTTGCCTATTTTCTAAAAAACACACCTCACAACACTTTCAAAACAATCTTCAAAAACAAATGAAAACCTTTTCAAAAGACATACACCTTTGTATACATCCCAACATGGATCATTACAAAGGTTGCCACCACATTGGCTTCTTTTCAAAACATTTTTCAAACTCACACACACAAGAGCACCATTTCAAATAATTGAAAACGAAAGGCAAGTGATCTAAGCAAGTAACTAAGAGCCCATGGATAACCATGGATAGAAAGGGTGCTAATACCTTCCCTTTCTATAATCTACTCCCTGAACCCAAGAAAAATCTCAAAGGTTTTTTGCTGTGCTTTTTAAACCTTTCCTTAGGATAAAATAAAAAGTCGGTGGCGACTCTTGCTCAACCGAAACATTTGCGAAAACAAACGCAAAACCATAGTCAGTTCTCCCACCGTATCACAGAACTGGCGACTCTGCTGGGGATATTTTAAAAGTGGAGTAACCTTAGGGCTTAGATCACCCTCTTGCATGACTAATTGTTTGAATTGTTTGCTTTATACTTTGGCTCTATTGTTTGGGTTTGCAATCCTACACCCGGATTTTGGGAAACATTCATAGATAGCAATACATTGTGGAAACTGTGCGGGGTATACCGACACGGTCGAAGCAATAGCTATATTAGTGCGACATATTTGTGAGTACCGGTAACCCTTGAGTTCAATCAAGGAGAGTACGGGGCCGCTGAGTGATGTCACTAAGCACTAATGACCTAGAACCTTACTTGACCATCTTGGCCTTTTATTAGGGGTAGTGAGATGACCGGCTTTGGTGCAGTCTGAAGTTGGTAGATACTCGATATTACACTCATTGAGGGTTGTGTTCTTGGGATATTTTGGTCGCTAGTTAAGTGGTTAAACCAAAACAATGAACAATGAAAACAATCCAGTGATATTGAGCTCCTTAGAACCCGGTTACTATTTATAGGACAGGTTTTTAAGCCAACTACACTCAAGAGGGTACTTACCTATGAAACCCCATGCAAGCCTGAAACTAGGGTTTGGTGTGATTTGCTTGTACATATGTTTTGTGCATACATCATAAACATCATCAAACATCATATGCATTCACTAACCATTTCAAGGGTTTTGGATCTTCATCTTTGTTCTTGTTTTGTAGGACATGGAAATTCCTCGCAGAAACACCATTCAAGTCAACCTTGTGAGAATCTCTCCTCAACTCAAGGAGCTCACCTCAAGAATTCCGGAAAACGCATCCTTCAGTGAAAGACATGGTAGACTGCTCAGCCTAGTCAACACCAACATTGAAGAAGACATGATGAAAGTGCTATTCCAGTTCTTTGACCCTCTTCACCACTGTTTCACTTCCCCTGATTACCAGTTGGTACCCACTTTGGAGGAGTTTTCTCAACTCCTGAGAATCCCTATCCTTAATCAACTACCCTTCAACGGTACGGAAAAGGAACCAAAGCCGGAAGATGTTGCTCGAGCATTACATCTACAACCATCCGACATCAAGGGGAATTGGGAAACCAGAAGCGGCATCAAAGGATTCTTAGCAAAATTCTTGTTTGAGAAGGCACAAGAATGTTGGAACTCATTGGACCTACAAGCCTTTGAAGAGATTGTGGCACTCCTTATCTATGGGTTGGTCTTGTTCCCAAATCCTGACCAATTGGTAGATGTCAATTCCGTCAAAATCTTCTTGTCCAGAAATCCGATACCAACATTGCTTGGGGACATTCTTCACTCATTTCACACACGAACAATGAGAAAGAGGGGTGTTCTCATGTGCTGTACTCCTATCCTTGCAAGGTGGTTTATTTCGCACCTTCCACAATCTGTCTTGAAGAATGACCAAGGTACGAGGTGGTCCCAACGGTTGATGACTTTTACTCATTCTGATGTGCATTGGTGTTCCCGATCCAGAGAAAATGTCATCATTGTCGATCGTTGCGGAGAATTCCCTAATGTTCCTTTACTTGGAATTAGAGGAGGTATCACCTACAACCCTTGCCTAGCTTTGAGGCAATTTGGATATGCACGGAGGGATGGCCCTCATGATATGTTGATTCCTGACCTAGTTTTTAACTTCGACAACGATGCACAAGGACTTCGCCAAAGGTTCATCAGAGCTTGGGGAAAACTCAACAAGGTTGGTAGCAAGACTCTGGGACACAAGAACTCCATCCCTCTTGAGCCCTATCTCAAGTGGGTACGAGCCCGAGCCCAAAGTCTAATGATGCCTTATCCCCATGTACTCCCAGTGATTAAAGAGCCCGTCAATGAAGGAGAGGTTCCCTACACCATCCTACATCCAGACATGCCTACATCGTGGGAGGAAATGCAGAAAAGCTGGATTCAGCTCAAGGAGGAACGAAATACTTTTGAAGCTAGCTACTACGCCAGTGAAAAGAAGGTTCTAGAGCTTACCCGCCGACTCCACGAGCAAGAGGCCCTCAATACCTACATCGCACCAAAAAGGATGTGCAATGTCTTTTTGCCTTAAGAAGTTTATTTTGTAATATTTGGCCCATGGGGCATTTATGTACTGACAAATTTCTTCTTATTAATATGACGTGCGTTCTTCTTTGTCTAAAACAATTTTGAATGTCCTAAATCCTTGAATGCATTGCATACATAAGCATACCATTCATCATGTGCATAAGCAGGTCTCATTCCAGGTTTCCTTATCTGTCTGATGTTTATTTCAGTAGGATGGATCTCGAGCAAACAATCAAAGACCTACAGGCTCAGAATGCACAATTCCAGCAACTCCTGATGACCTTGGCTAAGGGTCAGGAGGATATCAAGACTCAATTGGGGAACAAAGACCCAGTGAAGAAGAAGAAAAAGAGACTCGGGGTGGCTACTTTGGGGAGAAGATTTGACGGAGAAGCTCGAAGAGTGCTTGAATTTCCTCCTACTTCTGATGAAGGGACCAGTAAGAGAGATGGAGTTGCGGTACCTTCCGAATCTGATGCGGAAGAAGAAGAGGTTGAAGAGGATGAAGATTATTCTGACCAGCAATACCCTCCAGCTGATGATAAATACAAATGGTTTGAAGACAGATTAGCATCCATGGAATTACAAAGAGTACCGGGTTTGGATTTTGAAGACTTGGGTTTGGTTGCCGGGATTGTGATTCCCCCAAAATTCAAAGTGCCAGTGTTTGTAAGGTATGATGGGTTGTCCTGCCCCAAAATGCATCTCAGGTCCTACGTGAGAAAGATCCAGCCCTATACGGCAGATAAAAACCTCTCGATTCATTTCTTTCAAGACAGCCTTTCTGGAGCTCAGTTGGAATGGTTTTATCAGCTAGCAGGAACCAGTGTCCGGAATTGGGAAGATTTGGCCACCGCTTTCTACAAACAATACCAATACAATTCTGACCTTGCCCCTACTCGTACCCAACTTCAGGGTATGTCATTAGGAACAAGCGAAGGATTCAAAGAATACGCACAAAAATGGAGGGATTTGGCTGGCAGGGTGCAGCCTCCTTTAACCGATCGTGAGCTTGTTGATATGTTTCTAGGGACCCTATCTGGGCCCTTTTTCAATCATCTCATTGGTAACTCTTCCGCGGGGTTTACCGATTTGATCTTAACGGGCGAAAGAATAGAAGCTGGCATCAAGTCAGGAAAGATTCAGAAGGGTGTTGCTGCAAGTACTGAGAAGAGGCCTTTTAAGAAAGAAGCAAGTGTCGTCTATGGTCCTAGAAGACAAGTCAAGCCAGAAAGTCGTCAAGCCGTCAATGCTCTGGTCATTTCAAAACCTGTTGCTGCTCCTCAGCAGTACAATCAACAAAGAAGTGAAAGGCCCAAGAGGCAGTATGCTCGGCTGAATATGACCTTATCTCAAATTTTACCCCAACTGTTATCAACCAATTTGGTGACCACCAAAGAAGCTCCTAAAGTCGTCAACACTGCGTCTCCTAAGTATAACCCAAATGCCCGGTGTGCTTATCATTCTGATAGTCCCGGGCACACTACTGATGATTGCTGGGCCTTGAGAAACAAAGTGCAAGATCTTATCGACGCAAAGGAAATTCAGTTTAAAGCGCCTGAGAGACCAAATGTTGTAACTGCTCCTATGCCCCAGCATAGAGTAAATGCCATTGAGGAAGAATTGTATGCTGTTTCGGTGAATGAAGTTGTTACCCCTCTTTTGACTGTTAAGAGGAACTTACTACTAGCCGGTTTATTTCTGGGTTGTAGTAAGGGTTGCCTCCTGTGTGTTGTTATCCCTACCGGTTGTCCACTGCTGAAGTCAGGCATCCAAAGCCTGATGGATAGCAAGGAAATTCTGTTCAAGAAAATTGTTGTTCCGTCTGTTTCCATTGAAGAAATATCTGTTGTCACAATTTACAATCCTGCCAAAGCTCCCGTGAAGAAACCAGTCCAAATTATGTCTATTGCACCCATCACTATTACTGCCCCGGGGCCTCTCCCGTATGAGTCTCATAAAGCTGTTCCATGGCATTATGGAGCCGACGTGTATGTGCTTGGGGTGAAGCAGGAGTTTAACACCAATACCAGTATCAGTAACATCACTGGTCCCGCCAAGATTACCCGCAGTGGTAGGCTCTTCTCGCCTGACATTGCACCGCCAGTCATCCGAAAACCTCTCACCATCACACCCGCAAGTGTGCATGTTCCAGTTCAAGTTCCTGTGTCTACTACTGCCGCCGAATCCTCTGATACTCGGGGCAAAGAAGTTGCTACCGATTCGCCTGCCAGGACGGAGGCACCAAAAAAGAAGACTGTTGTGGAAGCCTCCCAACAAGAAATGGAGGAAATCCTTAAAATTATCAAAAAGAGTGACTTTAATGTTGTTGAACAGTTGGGGCATACGCCCTCCAAAATCTCTATGTTATCACTACTGCTATGCTCAGAGGCCCATGCAAAAGCCCTGATTTCATTTCTGAAAACGGCCCATGTGCCGCAAGAGACCTCCGCGGATCAATTCACCGACTGTGTGGCTAATTTGACGGATGACAATGGCTTGGGGTTCTCAGATGCTGACCTTACCGCCAAAGGGAAAAATCACAATGATGCCCTGCATGTTTCCATAGAATGCAGGGGCACTACTCTCGCACGCGTGTTAGTGGATACCGGTTCTTCCCTGAATGTTTTGCCCAAGAAGGCATTGGACCGCTTGGATTGTGAGGGTCTGGAGCTGAAACCTAGCAACATCATTGTTAGAGCCTTCGACGGTTCTAAGAGGATGGTGCACGGTGAAGTAGACATCCCTATTCGTGTGGGTTCCCAAGTTTTCAACTCAACATTCTATGTAATGGATATTCGTCCATCTTACTCCTGCTTGTTGGGTCGACCCTGGATTCACAAAGCTGGGGCAGTAACTTCCACTTTACACCAAAAGCTCAAATACCCTGTCAAAGGGAAGATTGTTACTGTGCAGGGTGAGGAGGAATACATGGTGAGTCACTTGAATTCATTCCGGTATATCGAGATGGACGGGGAGTTTATTGAAACCCCCTTTCAGCATTTTGAGGAAGTACCTCCAGTGTTGGCATCAGCTGAGGCAGTGGTTGAAGAGGATTTTCCGTCGAAGATGGCGTCCTTGAAGGATGCCCGGGCTGTGATCGAGAAAGGCAATTGTGCGAACTGGGGTCAGCTTCCTGACTTCACTCAAAAGAATGACAAGTTTGGGTTGGGCTTTACGGCAGAGGCTCAGAGGGCTGTGCGCAAGGAAAAGATCAGAAAGGCTCCGGTGTTTATCTCCAACCCAAGGGTGAATGCTATTGAGGAGGATGTGGAGGAAGCAGAGTTTGACAGTTGGATCTACCCGACTACCAGCAACGGACCAAGCAACTGGACGGCAAAGGATTTTACACCTATCACATTTGTCACGCAGTAATTAATTTCTTTTGATTTCCAATTTGTAACAAACAGTGTGTTAAAACTTTTATTGGCTCGGTGTCCTACCCGGGGCATCGTAGCTCCATTTGTGAGGGCTTTTTGTATGACATTTCCATATATCATCAATCAAAACATTGGACGTTTGTTGCATTTCAAATCTTGTGCTCTTTTCCTTCTGTGTTATATATATTGCAAAACAGCTATATTTACACACACTCACTTATACAGGTTTAAATCCACTCTGGATCCCACTGGCAACAGCTCTGCTACCGCTAGTTATGACTTCGAGAATCCGATCAACTTGGCCGAAGACGAAGGTGAAGATGATTGCGAAGTGCCTGGTGAACTCGCAAGACTGCTGCTCCAGGAAGAGAGGGCTATTCAACCACATGAAGAGCCGGTGGAAACAATTAACCTGGGCACTGAGACAGATAAGAGAGAGGTCAAGATTGGTGCCAATCTAGAGCTCAGCGTGAAGCAACGATTGATCCAGATGCTACAGGATTACATGGAGATATTTGCTTGGTCCTATGAAGATATGCCTGGTTTGGATGCCGACATCGTAGTTCATCACCTGCCAACCAAGGAAGACTGCCCTCCGGTAAAGCAAAAGGTCCGCCGTATGCGCCCAGAGATGTCTGAAAAGATCAAGGCTGAGGTTATGAAGCAATTCGACGCCGGGTTTCTAGCAGTAACTTCTTACCCTCAGTGGGTTGCCAATATGGTGCCAGTACCGAAAAAGGACGGTAAAGTTAGGATGTGTGTCGACTACAAAGACTTGAACAGGGCAAGCCCCAAGGATGACTTCCCCTTACCTCACATCGACGTTCTTGTCGACAATACTGCTCAACACAAGGATTTCTCCTTCATGGATGGTTTTTCAGGGTATAATCAGATCAAGATGGCTCCGGAAGATATGGAAAAGACCACCTTTGTGACTCAGTGGGGCACCTTCTGTTACAAGGTCATGCCATTCGGGTTGAAAAATGCTGGGGCAACCTATCAACGTGCCATGGTTGCTTTATTTCATGATATGATCCATCATGAGATTGAGGTATATGTTGATGACATGATTGCAAGGTCTCAAACTAAGGAGGAGCATCTTGACCATCTGAGGAAGCTGTTTGACCGACTCAAGTTATATAAGCTGAGGTTGAATCCCAATAAATGCACCTTTGGGGTAAGGTCCGGAAAATTGCTAGGCTTCATTGTAAGTGATAAGGGTATTCAAGTGGACCCTGCCAAGGTTAAAGCCATTCAAGAGATTCCAGTCCCTAAGACAGAGAAAGAAGTCAGAGGCTTCCTGGGACGACTGAATTACATTGCCCGATTCATCTCACATCTGACTGCTACTTGTGAGCCAATCTTCAAATTACTGAAGAAAGATCAAGTAGTACGCTGGAACGATGAATGCCAGGCTGCCTTTGAAAGGATAAAGGAATATCTCCAAGAGCCACCCATTCTTATGCCACCAGTGGAAGGAAGACCTCTAATATTATACTTAACAGTACTTGATAATTCAATGGGGTGTGTGCTGGGGCAGCATGACGAGTCTGGCCGAAAAGAGCACGCTATTTATTACTTGAGCAAAAAGTTTACCGACTGTGAGTCTCGTTACTCACTGCTTGAGAAAACTTGTTGCGCTCTAGTATGGGCTGCTCGTCGGCTGAGACAGTATATGCTGACTCACACTACTCTATTAATTTCAAAGATGGATCCCATCAAGTACATATTTGAAAAGCCTGCTCTGTCTGGAAGGATAGCGAGATGGCAAATGATCTTGACGGAATATGACATCCAGTATACAACTCAGAAAGCTATTAAGGGAAGTGTACTGGCGGATCATTTGGCACACCAACCTGTGGACGATTACCAATCATTGAACTTTGATTTTCCGGACGAAGACATCATGGTGGTAACTGACTGTGAAGTACCTGGACCGGATGAAGGACCTGAGGAAGGATCCTGATGGTCTATGCATTTTGACGGAGCCTCCAATGCTCTAGGTAACGGCGTCGGCGCTGTAATCATATCTCCCAAAGGAACTCATACTCCACTCACCGCCCGATTGTGTTTCAACTGCACCAACAACATGGCAGAATATGAAGCATGTATCATGGGTCTGCAAGCTGCAATCGACTTAAGGATCAAGTTTCTGAGTGTCTTCGGAGATTCCACTCTCGTGATCAATCAGATCAAGGGCGAGTGGGATACGAAACACCCAAATCTTATTCCTTACAAGGAGTATGTGGCAACCTTGCTTCCCCACTTTGAAGAAATAACTTTTGAGCACTTCCCAAGAGAGGAGAATCAGCTAGCGGACGCACTAGCTACGATGTCTTCAATGTTCAAAGTTAAATGGGACAATGAGGCTCCCCGGATCATTATCTGGAAGTTGGACGAACCGGCATACTGCTGCGAGCTTGAGGCTGAAAAGGTGACTGAAAAACCCTGGTATCATGAGGTGAAGAGGTACTTAGAAGCTCAGGAATACCCTGAAGGTGCATCTGTCAATGACAAGAAGTTCATGAGGAGGTTTGCGGCAAAATTCTTCCTCAGCAACGGCATTCTCTACAAACGGAATCATGATTCAACTCTACTACGTTGTGTGGATAAGGCTGAAGCAGAGAAGATCATGTTGGAACTGCATGAAGGTACATTCGGAACACATTCCAGTGGACACACCATGGCTAAGAAAATCCTTCGGGCAGGATATTTCTGGTCCACAATGGAAGCTGATTGTTACCAACACTCTCGAACTTGTCACAAATGCCAGATCTATGCCGACAAGGTGCATATTCCTCCAGTTCCTCTGAACGTCCTGACGGCACCTTGGCCTTTCGCAATGTGGGGGATTGATATGATCGGTGAGATCCGACCGACAGCATCCAATGGGCATCGCTTCATCTTAGTGGCGATCGATTACTTCACGAAGTGGGTTGAGGCAGCTTCCTATGCCACAGTAACCAAGAGCGTCGTGGCACGTTTCATCCGGCATAATCTGATCTGTCGGTACGGCGTCCCGGAGAGAATCATTACGGATAATGGTACCAATCTCAACAACAAGACGATCACTGAGCTCTGCGAACAATTCAAGATACAGCACCACAATTCTTCTCCCTACCGGCCGAAGATGAATGGGGCTGTAGAGGCAGCTAATAAAAATATCAAGAAAATTGTGCAGAAGATGACAGTGACTTATAAAGATTGGCACGAGATGTTACCGTTCGCTCTTCATGGGTACCGTACCTCAGCAAGGACGTCAACCGGAGCAACTCCCTTCTCCTTGGTCTATGGCATGGAGGCAGTCTTGCCAATTGAAGTCCAGATACCCTCTCTCCGAATAATGAAGGATGCAGACTTGAGTGAAGATGACTGGATCCAGACTCGACTGGATCAATTAAACCTGATTGACGAAAAGAGACTCATCGCTATCTGTCATGGTCAGACGTATCAAAAACGGATGATCAGGGAATTTAACAAGAGAGTCAGACCACAAGAGTATCAAGTTGGAGACCTGGTAATCAAACGCATCATCCTTCCTCAAAGTGATCCCCGGGGCAAATGTACCCCTACTTACGAAGGGCCATTTGTGGTTAAACATGTGTTCTCAGGAGGAGCCATGATCCTAACCACCATGGATGGTGACGACCTTCCTTACCCCGCCAATGCAGACATAGTGAAAAGATACTACGCATGAA
The DNA here is from genome assembly GCA_948472305.1 of Vicia faba. Taxonomy (NCBI): domain Eukaryota; kingdom Viridiplantae; phylum Streptophyta; class Magnoliopsida; order Fabales; family Fabaceae; genus Vicia; species Vicia faba. Next base: position 919,519,817 of record OX451736.1, on the reverse strand, counting down.
TAAAAGACCCGCTAGGTTGACATACCTAGGCAAAAATTAGGGCTTCCCGGCGAACCAAAAGGGTTCGGGCAAAATAAGAGATGAAATGAATAAAAATCTGTACACCCGGCAAGTCGAAAACCTGAAAAGGCGGCTTGGGCAAAAATGGGTATCCCGGTGGATTGAAAACCCGAAAGGGTGGTCCAGGAAAAAGTTAGGGATAAAGCGTAATACAATGTCTCATTGGATCACTTCGCATCCGGAATTCGGCATCAACTATCTGGCTCAGACTTCGGCATCGACCAATCAGCTTCATCTTCAACTAGGCAGCAAAGCGATGAGACGCTTGGAGACATAAAGGCGATAGCAGAGTTGGAACCCAGTAGGATTGTTCACATAGCTGTTTTGTTTTCTTTTCAAAATTATAAATTCTGTGTTATTCGGCGGCATCCTCTTACTAGGATGTCAGCCTCTTGTACAAAAAAAAAACGCCTATTCACGGGCAAAATTCAAATCAATACGAATTCACTTGTCCATACAAATTGCCATTGTTTTTCCTTTTTCTGTTTTGTCTTGCGACGAACGTCCAATGTTCATTTTTGATATATGCATTTGACATTAAATTGCTGATTCATAAATATTTGCATATGAAACGAAAGATTAATTACAGGAGACATCAGAAACAGGGGAAATGCGGAGCCGTCTGATGCAGTCTGGTTGTTTTGTCCGCCAAGGTACCAAGGTAGATTCGACTGAAGAACGTGACCAAATGATCTCAGCTCCCCGCAGAGTAAGGCAAGATTCATCAATACTTCCCCCAGTGAAGTCGCCAACTTTCCCCGGCAGGTCTAAACGCTTATCCCCAGTAGATTCTGGAAGCTTGTTCCCTGCAGAATACGGACGTCTCTCCCGAGCTTTATTCAGAGTTATCCCTCACAAAGGGCTTATAACTGGGTTATCCTCAGCTATTTGCCATGGAAGATCGTCCTCGACTAGGTTCTTTCAATCCCCAGCGGAGTTTTTGGCATCCCCAGCGGAGTTTATCATCATTATCCCCAGCGGAATCCATCATTGAAGTCCTCAGCAGGCCCCTCGTCAAACTTCAGCAAAGTATCTCTTCCACAAAGCAATTCCTCGGCCGATCGTCAAGGATTCATTTTCCTAAGACAAAAATACACTCATAAACATTTCACATTTCATACATCTTGCTTACGTACATGATAAAGTGCATACAACACTATCTCATGTTGAACATCATGACATCATGCATATCATACATCATGACATTGCATACAACTTATGTTTTTGCCTTTTCAGGGAAAAAGACAATCCTAAAGACAACTACCTTCAACTGTCACAAATTCCAGATTCGATACCTGTATCTAGCCATGGCACATCTGAGAGTGATCAGTTTTCAGACTCGATTCCTGTATCTAGCCAGGGCACGTCTGAAGAGTTCCAGATTCGATTCCTGTATCCAGCCAGGGCACATCTATCAACTACAACATTTCCGGATTCGACTCCTGTATCCAGCCAGGGCATATCTGTTGACCACATTTCCAGACTCGATTCCTGTATCTAGCCAGGGCACGTCTGAAGAGTTCGAAGATTCGATTCATGTATCCAGCCAGGGCATATCTGTTGACAACTATTTCCGAATTCGATTCCTGTATCCAGCCAGGGCACATCTGTGAGCAACCATTTGTAGACTCGACACCTGTATCTAGCCAGGGCATATCTGCATAAAGAGATTGAAGATCAAACACCTGTAACAAGCCAGGAAAACATCTGTCTTTCTCAAATACACAAGTTCTCGCTAAGGAATCTCTTATGCGATCAACGCTTCCAAATGGCACCTATAAGCCCATTCCCGACAAGTTTCTGTCATATCTCCAGATGGCATCTATAAGCCCATCTCCCTATCCACCATCTCTCCAAATGGCAACTGTAAGCCCATTCCTGACATCACATTGTTGAGACTCCAACATGCGAGTGCAAATTTCCGGGCACTCTAGTGTCCAATCTCCTTTTACCCTCGAGTCACGAAAGGCAAACCTGTCAATCTAACTCTTCAGGTTCAAGAAGATTGAACAGGGGCAACTGTTGTACCCCAAAATTTTCCCTCCCATTTCCTCAACATTCTCTCATCACCAGACCTTTGAAGATCAAGATCCAATTAGGGTTTCCTCTGCTCAAGATTTCTCCTTACACTAATTGACCCAAATTAGGGTTTGTGTTTGCACAAAGATATTTTGACCTAAAATGCCTAAGATGACTTTCATGCTTCATGTTGGACTCCCAAGTTTATCCATACCAAGTTTCAAGTCTTGATTCCAAGTTTTGCCCAGTCAATTGGACAGATGACCTAGAAATCAGCTGTATTGGGGAAAAAGTCAACTGTGGCCAATTGACAGTCAAATCTCATGAAAATTGACCCACATCAACATTATGAACTCATATGGACCATTTGATCAAGTTTGGATCACAATTCCACAAGAAATTTGATCAGATCATCAAAAGGGCAAAATGGTCATTTTTAGGGTTTTGACTGCACAAAGGCAATTTTTGACTGTTTGACCTAGCCAATGGCAAACCAAGATCACATATGGACTAAAGGACCCCATGGAATTGTCTTGACATGCTCAACAAACTCAAAAGATCCCAAGTACACAAGATTGACAGTTGAATTTCCCAGTCAATTGATCAATTTTGACTGTATACTGAAAAGTCAAACTTTGACTTTTTGGTCAAAATCAAGAGTCAAGATTCATTTTTCATCAAAACATGCCAAATCATGAAACTTGTTCACCAAGAAACCAAGAAATGCAAATTAGGGTTTGAAATGGAATTTTTCATAACTTCGAATTTTTCTAAGTTATGGAAAACCCTAATTTTTCCCCAACTTTGCCCCACTTTTTCACCAAAATTCATTTGGATTCAAACAAAAGTCAAAACATGAAAGTTGTAGCTTGTTGCATAATCTACAACTTTGATTCACAAAGTTTTCCCAAATGAAGCTTGTATCTCAAGTTACAAATTTTTGAATAAGGGCACTAAACCATTCTTAACTTAGTGAATTTTTGACCTATTTTGACAAGGTTTTCTACCCCACTTCAAGGCCATTTTCCATACACTTCCACTTGGAATTTCAAATTGCATTTCAAAGATGGATTGTATTATACATTCCAAGCTTTCCAAAATGTCCAAGAACTCATCAAACAACCTCATGACTTGAGAGATTCGAATTTCACAATTTGGCAAAAACTCACTTTTGAATTGGCCATTTTTCATGTTCATAAGTTATGCAAACTTCTCAAAACCAGCATGCCCTTGATTACAGGTCCTAAAACCATCCAACACTCAATAATTTAATGCATGTCCATTGTGTTAAGACCTTGTTTCATGAGCTAAAGCATTGTATGAAGGATTAGTCCCAAATTAGATAAAGCATTCTTTCCATTTTTGCAAAGGTTTCACTTTATGTCATGAAGCAAATCCACAAGTACAAACCAAATCTCTTTAGCACAAGATGATGAACAAATCACTCTGATCAAGAGAAGCTTTGCAGCAGGATTAGGGGTCCTCTACTGACCTAGAAACACAAGTTGCCTTTGTTTGCTTAAGAGTGAAGGAAAGTACCATAACACACACCAACTTCCATCTCAGCTTACACACACTTAGAAAAAGTTATCAAACATATTCCAAAGATCAGAACCAAGCTTTTGCATGACCCTAGCACCTCTCAAACACTCCCCTTGTCAAAATCACTCTCAAACTGCAAAACAGGGCAAGGGCCTGCAGTTTGGGTGCCAACTTCCATTTCTCTCAAGCTCTCTTGCCCAAACCAGTTCACATACCTTCCCTACCATCCATACAAACTGTCCAAGGCATTAGAAGCAGACTGTAACACTCCTAACCATCATCACCATTTTCATTTTTCTGTTTTGCAGGTAAGGTGCTCTAGCACGATTCAGAAGCTCTCAAGACAAAGTAAACATTGAAATAGCATCCCTGGACCTCAAGGAAGCTTTTCCAATCATCACCTTGCACTGAGAACTTCTCCATTGCCAGATTGAACTTCAACTGAACAGGTAAGTTTTTGAATTCGTATCTCTCTTATTAGGCATTGTTAGCTTTAGGTTTGTGAAGAGAATATGTCATAATCATTGCCCTGAACATGCCCATATAATTAGATTTTATTTATATTATGTGTGTTGCAAGAATTTGATGCCTGAACTTTGAACAAAAATTAGGTTAAAAATTGGGAGAGAAGAAATTCTCTCTCATTTCTGAGAGTTAGATCATGTTCTTTATATGTATGAAATCGTGAGATGATGCTTTACATTTTTTGTGTTGAAAGTTTTCATTAAAAATCAAAGAATCAGGATCTTGATGTTGAAGCAAGAGGCGCGCGTATTTTTCAAACAGAGGTGGCTGGAGGTTGAAGAAGCTGGTCTTTGGGCTGGGCTTGTTTTATATTTTTTATTCACACCATGATTTTACTTTCACACCCCCTAGGCCCATTTGGCTTATTTTTAATGATTTCTGACTTTTTTCTTTTTTGATTGATTCATTTATTTTTTCTCATGTTATTAAAAATATAAAAATATTTTTTCTCACCATTTTTGATTTTATTAGGCATTTATTTAATTTTCTTTTAGTTTATACATAAATAGATATATATATATTTTGTTTAAAATACTAAAAAATAGTACAAATGCATTTCTATACATTTTTATTTTTGTTTTACTTTCTGAAAATATTTTATAGAAAAATTACTTTTTTTATTAAATATTAAATATTATTATTTTTTATATATAATACATATTTAGAACTTAATACATAAATATATATATTTATTAATATACTTAGAATAAAATACTAAAAATATACATATTTTATTTTATTAAATATTAAACACTAAAAAAATCATTTTTTACAAATATACTTTATCTTTATTTTATTTTATATATAATTACTAAATATTGCACAAATTAAATAATAATGCATTTCATTTAATAAAAATTAGGGTTTTGCCCTAAATTTAAAAAATACTCCAAAAAAAATATCTTTTTATTTTCTTTTTATTTTACATAAAAAAAATACTTCTTTTTCATACATATACAAAACATTTTGCATCTTGCATATTTATTCCATTTTTATTTAATTATTGTACATTAATTAAATTGTATAAATTCAAATCTTGATGTAATAGTTTTAGGTTTAAATTCCTTGTCAAAATCCCCATTTGAAACATTGTACCCCCCTCCCCATATTATTGTGTTGTAATAGCGTAGGAGTTTAAATTTCGCACTTTATCGCTTTCTAAATATACAATGCTAGAATTAGGGTTTATATGTGAACAAAATGAACAAAATAGTTATGACATAATCTCAAGATAAACAAGCATGAAAATGGACAACACAAATCACACTTGCACCCCTAGGGTATTCCACTTGTTGCCTTCAATAAATGGGCCATATTGCATGTTAGGTCTCTTTGGGCAAAACAAACAAATTGAATGATCATAGTCCCTCGATAACACTTTTCAAAATATTGCCAAACAAATGATCAAGTCCCTTAAAGAAAATGCCCAAAGATACTTGGCACCATTGCAATTATGGTCCAAACGATGACCCGCGCCCGTTCCTTTCACATCCTAATATGAGATTGTCCACCAAATACAATGGTGGAACAAACTTATGAAGAGGGTTAAAACATAGCAATAAACTTTGAGAAATTTAGGAGTAGATAACCCCTTAGTTACTTGAATCAAACTTGCAAAACAAAACACTTGCCTATTTTCTAAAAAACACACCTCACAACACTTTCAAAACAATCTTCAAAAACAAATGAAAACCTTTTCAAAAGACATACACCTTTGTATACATCCCAACATGGATCATTACAAAGGTTGCCACCACATTGGCTTCTTTTCAAAACATTTTTCAAACCCACACACACAAGAGCACCATTTCAAATAATTGAAAACGAAAGGCAAGTGATCTAAGCAAGTAACTAAGAGCCCATGGATAACCATGGATAGAAAGGGTGCTAATACCTTCCCTTTTTTTCTATAATCTACTCCCCGAACCCAAGAAAAATCTCAAAGGTTTTTTGCTGTGCTTTTTAAACCTTTCCTTAGGATAAAATAAAAAGTCGGTGGCGACTCTTACTCAACCGAAACATTTGCGAAAACAAACGCAAAACCATAGTCAGTTCTCCCACCGTATCACAGCAATCCATATCCAATGCCTTTCCATTGAAGGTCCATCATGCACCTCAAGTCAACATGTGCATCAGATCCAGCGAAGTCAAACGGGCTTGGATTATTTGGGCTCAGAATTTCAACAATATACCCCCATAATTGCTAGCACAGGCCCATCATTCTTTTCTTATTTCTTTTATTTTATTTATTTCTTTTAAAATTTCGTTTATTTATTCTTAATTCACAAATTAATCTATTTTTCATAAAATCATAAAACCAATAATTCACAAAAAATTAGAATTCATTTTTTTTACTATTATCAATTTTAATTTAATTTAGTTTAACTTAGGGAAACTTTAATTTATTTTCACAATTAAAATTAAATCAGAAAATTAGGTTAACTTTTAATTTTATTTTCTCTTTTTCTCAAATAGATAAAAAACACAAAAATAGGCTTTTAGATTGAATTAATTTATTTTTTAATTTGAAATTAATTAGAAATAGGATTTTCCTTTAATTTAAATATTTCATTATTTTCTTAAAACATGACAAAAACACTTTTTTAATCAATCGTCAATAGGTTTGGTCAAGGGTCAAAACCATAGTCACTTCGTATTTGATTCATCGCGCGCTTATTATTTATTTCGACAATATTTTTGTAACTGCTCACTGGTTTGTAATAGTTTAATTTAGGGCTTTTACTTATCGCTTTTTCAACGGGTTTTTGGCTATGTAATTAATCCCCCTCCCCGAAGCCTTGTAATAGCGTAGATTTACTTTCTCGCATTTTTAATCCCTGCAAATATTTAAACTGTTTAGATGTATGCTAATAGGATTGTATGGCAAGAATGCATGACAAATTAACACAGTTAGAAAACCCTAATGTGCAAAGATGAATAACTGAAAACAAATCACTCGCACATATCACTCTTAGGGTATACTCTCACATCGGTTGCCTTCGGTAAACGATCATTAAGTATAGGGTGTCTTAGTGGTTGCCCTCCTGTCTAAAAAATATCTAATGTCCCGTTCGAATGTTGCCTCGGAAATGTTGCCTCGGAAATGTCGCCTCGAATATGATCTTAAGACTCTAGGATTATTACTAAGATGTCCTAACATTGCTTTAGTGATCGTACGTCCCTTTCGAATTGACCCTTACAACTCCAACAAAGGTGCTACCTATTTCTCAATAGTAAACAATCTTTTTTCGAGTAGGTAGATGCTAGTAGGTACTTGCTCAAATCAAAACTTTTCACACTTACACTTTTCAAACAAATTTTCAAAACAACTTCGTCACACCTTTGAGGGCTGATACAAGGGTTATCACGAAGTCAAACTTTTCAAAACAAAGCACATACACAAGCAATTTTTAAAAGATGAGCAAGTACCTAAGAGCCCATGGAAAACCATGGATAGAAAGGGTGCTAACACCTTACCTTTCTATAATCTACCCCTCGTACTCATAATATCTCGAAAAAGGATTTTTTCTGTACTTTTTTCCTTTCCGGTTGGATGAAATAAAAGTCGGTGGTGACTCTTGCTTACCGCGACATTTTGCAAACACAGAGCGCAAAACGCAAACCAGCGTCAAACAGTCGGTTCTCCTACCGCATCACAGAACGGTTTCCAAAAGGCCTTCATTTTTGGCTTAGAGTGCGAGTGACGCACTGAAAATCCTGAATGCTGAATATTATTTCATCTGGGTCGAAACTTCGAAAATTCATAACTCGGTCAATTTTTATCGGATCGTGCCCATCTTTTTACACAAGGTCACTGACTCAGAGATCTACAACTTTTATTCCAAAGTCGAGACTGGGTTATACTCCGATCAATACCAGTTTTTTATTGAAGAACGTGTCAGAGTTGATACTGGAGCCCAAAATAAGTTTGTCTGAGCCAAAACTTCAAAAATTCGTAACTAATTCACTATTTATCAGATTGAGCCTATTTCCGAACATGAGTTAGTTCTCGATGTCGGATACATTTTGCTTTCACATTTCAACTTCAAAAATTGCGCTTAAGCCCCTGCGATTTAGCCTGGAACATGATGGACTCAAGTGAATAAAAATCTGCATTATTGCTTATGGTTATTGGAGGCCCAATTGCACATTCAAAGCCTTTTTTTTCTCTAATTTCCATTATATAATCTCATTCTTTTCACACAAACAAAACGAGAAAAAAAAACATTTGCCACACTGTCTCAAAATATCAAATTCCTTCAAGAACCCTAAAAACAAGAAATTATTTTTACAAACCTCCATCTCACTACAAACAAGCCATCCTCGTTACAAACCCACATCTCACTACATACAAGAAATCCTTGTTACAAACCCCCATCTCACTACAAACAAGTCATCCTCGTTACAAACCCACATCTCACTACTTTCACTACTTTTCCAATAAGGGTTTATTACAAAACACTGAGGTCGGATCATAACAACCACCAATATATGGCAAGACAGACATCCTGAGGAGGTTAAGACAACCATATGTTTAAAACTTTTTTCATAAAACCTAACATTTTTCATAAACCTTTGATTTTTTTTTATTATAACAAACTTGAATAATAAATTTTAGGTTTTTTAATTTAATTTTAGGTTTTAAATTAATTTTTGGTTCAACAACCACCCATGACATTTGCATTATTTTTATTTTCTAACCCTATTTTTCATTGATGTTTCTTCCTCTATCTATTTTTTGGCAAACTTAATTCTTTCTTATTAATTATTACACATAAACCTTTTTTTAAAAATAAACTTTTTTTAATTAAAATTAATTAGGTTTTAGGTTTTTTAATTAACCTTTACTTTTTTCAAAATTAACCTTTTTTTTAAAATTAAAATTAATTAGGTTTTAGGTTTTTAATTAACCTTTTTTTCTTTTCAAAACTAACCTTTTATTAATTAAAATTAATTAGGTTTTAGGTTTTTTTATTAACCTTTTTTTATTTCAAAATTGACATTTTTTTATTAATTAAAATTAATTAGGTTTTTTAGGTTTATTTAATTAATTATCATAAATCATTTTTTCCATAAAAAATCACCAAAACATTTTCTTTGCTATTTTCATCTTATTTTTATTTTCCTAGATAAAGTGTATAGGGCGCGTTCAATTGTAATGACGTAGCTTTATTTTTCCCGCTTTTTTTTATTTATCATTATCATGTAATTGCTTCCGGGATGTAATAGTTTTAGGATTTCTTTTCCGCCCTCTTCACTATTATATAACTGTCCCAAAGCTTTATAATAGCTTAGGTTTACATTTCCGCCTTTATCTCCTGCTACTATATTTTATGCAATGCTTAGATTAATAGGATTGTATGGAAAGATAAAAATGAACGATAGAAAATCCTAATTGCAAGATAAATATAACTGAAAAAACACACTGTTGCACACTTACACCCCTAGGGTACTCCCCACTTGGTTGCCTCGGAAAACAATGGTCATGTCCCTCGAACGTAGGGATATCTTAGCAAAATACCCTCAATCTAAAAGTCATCATAAAGTTCATAGTCCCTTAATGTCCCTCAAGTTGCCTACGAGAAATGATCTTGTCCCTCGATGTTGCCTACGAATATATGATGACAGTCCCTTCGAAATGCTAAGGTATCCTTACATGTTGCCTTCAATGACCATTACGTCCCTTTCTATAGTCCCTCAAACATCTAACGACTAGGGTTACCTACTCACTAATAGTAGGATAACATGGTCTAAAGGATAGGAGGAAAAGAACGCCTTTTTTCGAGTAGGTAGATAATTGTTAGGTACTTGCTCAAAACAAACAAACTTTTTCACACCAACACTTTTCAAACAGTTTTCAAAAACAACTTCGTAACACTCTTGAAGACAAAAACAAGGGTTAAAACGAAGTAAAACAAAACTTTTCGAAACAAGCACACACAAGCAATTTCAAAATGAGAAAGTACCTAAGAGCCCATGGAAAACCATGGATAGAAAGGGTGCTAACACCTTCCCTTTCTATAACCTACCCCCCGTACTCAGAAACATCTCGAAAAAGGTTTTTTCTGTTCTTTTTCCTTTTCCTGATTGGATAAAATAAAAGTCGATGGCGACTCTTGCTTACCGTAACATTTTGCGAACCAAAAAACATAAACCAATATTAAATAGTCAGTTCTGCCACCGTATCACAAAAACGAACAGTCTTTTTCGAGTAGGTAGATTAGTTCTTAGGTACTTGCTCAAAACAAACAAACATTTTCACACCAAACACTTTTCAAACAAAATTTTCAAAAACAACTTCGTAACACTCTTGAGGACAGAAACAAGGGTTAAAACGAAGTAAAACAAAACTTTTCAAATCAAGCAGACACAAGCAATTTCAAAATGAGTAAGTACCTAAGAGCCCATGGAGATCCATGGATAGAAAGAGTGCTAACACCTTCCCTTTCTATAATCTACCCCCTGTACTCAGAAATATTCTCGAAAAAGGTTTTTTCTGTTCTTTTCCCTTTTCCTGATTGGATAAAATAAAAGTTGATGACGACTCTTGCTTACCGCGACATTTTGCGAACAAAAAGCACAAACCAGTATAACAGTCGGTTCTACCACCGTATCATAGGGATATTGTATTTCATTGGAGAAATAAGCCGCATCGAGGAAGGTATTTTGAAGACCTTACTAGGGAAATGAATTCTTTCGGGGAATAACTCTTACAAGGTTTCTTTTCTGGTTTCAGAAAGCTCGATTGGGGAAGAGAATTTCAGGAAATATGTTGATTGGAACTCTGGATGGAAAACTGTATGAATTCACTCTGTGGGGATAATCTTATTGAAGTGATTTTATGGGGATATCCCAAATGCTTATTACCGTTATTATGCGTGCATTTGTCTACGGTTAATCATGTTCATATGCATATGTTCATTCAATTTTAGTCATTGGACGTTTTTGCACTCAAAACAGAAAAACGAAAAGTTTGCACTTCAAAGTATATTTCTATTGAGGATTTGCCTAAAAACAGGCGTTTTTGTACAGGGAGACAGAAATCCTAGTAAGAGGAAGTGGTCGAAAAATGAAAAGAATACAAAGTGAAAACAAAACTTGTATAGCCATGTGGAAGTGATCTCATTGGGTTTCGACTCCGCTATTGCCCCTATGTCTTCGAACATCATCCTTTATCGTCGAAAGAAGTTGACTGAATTGATCTTGTGCCTTTTGAACTCTGAACTTGTTAATAAAGCTGGTCGTAGTGATTCAACGGGACATAGTCATACACTTTAATCCTTAACTTTTTCCTGGACCGCCCTTTCGGGTTTTCAGTCCACCAGGATACCCATTTTTGCCCAAGCCTCCCTTTCAGGTTTTCGATTTGCCGGGTATACAATCTTTTGTACATATCTCTAATTTTTACCCGAACCCTTTTGGTTCTCCGAGATGCCCTTATTTTTGCCTAGGTATGTCAACCTAGAGGTTCGTTCTTATGCGTAGTATTTTTTGACTATGTCCTCATTTACAGGATATGGGAAATATTCACCGTCCATAATGGTTAACATCGTAGCACCGCCAGAGAATACTTTCTTGAAAACAAATGGCCCTTCGTAAGTGGGAGCCCATTTTCCCCTAGGATCGCCTTGTGGTAAAATGATATGCTTTATTACCAAGTCTCCAGTCTGATATACTCAAGGCTTGATCTTCTTGTTAAATGCCTTGATCATACACTTTTGATATATTTGACCATGATAAACAGCAACCAGTCTCTTTTCATCAATCAAATTTAACTGATCCAACTTAGTCTGAACCCATTCGTCTTTGCCTAAGCCTACTTCTTTCATAATCCTCAGGGAATGAATCTGAACTTCGACAGGTAGGACGGCTTCCATGCCATAGACTAAAGAGAAAGGGGTTGCCCCAGTTGAGGTTCAAGCTGAAGTACGATAACCATGAAGAGAAAATGGTAGCATCTCATGCCAGCCTTTATAGGTCACCACCAACTTTTTCACAATCTTCTTTATGTTTTTGTTGGCAGCTTCCACTGCACCATTCATGTTAGGTCTATATGAAGAAGAGTTGTGATTCTTGATTTTGAACTGCCTACAAAGGTCAGTGATCATAGCATTGTTGAGGTTAGTTCTATTGTCGGTGATGATCCTTTCAGGGATGATGTACCGGAAGATAAGGTTATGCTTGATAAACCGGGCTACAACGTTCTTAGTAACTGAGGCAAATGAAGCAGCTTCGACCCATTTGGTGAAGTAGTCAATGGCGACGAGCATGAAACGATACCCGTTGGAGGAAATGGTCTTAATTTCTTCAATCATGTCAATTCCCCACATTGCAAATGGCCACATAGCAGTTATGATGTTCAAGGGTATTAGAGGTACAAAACCTTGTCGACATATATCTGACACTTATGGCAAGTCCTCAAGTGGTGGTGACAATCAGTTTCCATAGTCGACTAATAATATCTAGCTCTTAGATGTTAGAATATAGTTTGGTTCTACATCCCTGTAAGATTTTTTATGATAACAAACACATGATATATATAAAGAACATATATGCTCTATAATAAAGTATTTTAATATGCAGAGAAGTTCTGATGTAAGAAGCATAGAAGATGAGAAAAGATCTGCTAGAACGTAGTTTTGTTCTACATCCCTGGAAGTTCTGATGTAAGAAGATAAGAGAGTTTCGTTTTGAAGATTTGTTCAGACACAACATACTTAGAAAAAAATCTGTGTAAAACTCTAAATGAAGAAGTTCTATGTTACAACTTTTGAATCCACCAGCGTTGTGAAACAACAACTCTGATATTCTGATATGTAAAGTTCTAGAAAGCAAAGGAGTCTCAATAGTAACATTCATCTTCTGATGTGAGCATGTTCTGAAGCGTTACATTTTATTCATGGATAATCAATAGTAACGGCTGAAAGAAGACAAGAATCTATATGTTTGGAAAGTACATTTACTACTATTGATTAACCTTCCAAAAGCTTCTTCTTATATCTCTCATGCATTTCCTATATAAAGAAGACATGAAGAAGATATCAAAAACAACTATTGCGCACGAAAAAGAAAAAACATAATTATCCAGTTCTACCTTGTGCTCCTCTGTTGTGTAATACATCACTTTTATGATATTGTTTTTGTTAGAAAACATATTTGTACACGCCTTTCAATTATTACTTTTAATTTCTTGAGAAAACTGGGTTGTGGTTTAGACTCAAGAAGACATTGACAGTTGTCATTGTATTTGTGTAATCAAGTTTGATTAGTGGATTAAGATATCATTTGAGACAGGCAAAATCACCTTGGCGGATGGACTGGAGTAGTTTGAGTTCAAACGAACCAGGATAACCAACGTGTCTTTTTACTTTAAGTTTTAAAAACCCAAATTCAACCCCCCCCCCTTTCTTGTGTTTTTCCATTCTTCAATTGGTATCAGAGCACCTGGTTATGGGTGCAAACACTTAACTGTGTCAGAAAAAGATCCAAGCAGGAAAAACACTATGTTGGGACCAAGTCAGATCATCAGCAATGATTATCATGATGAGAAAGACAGAATCAGCAGCAGACCCCCAATATTTAACAGTGAAAAGTTTGATTACTTGAAAGACATAATTAAAAGTTTCTTTCTAGCTCATGATGTTGATCTATGGGATATGGTGGCTGATGGATATATTTATCATAGTGATGAAAACGGTCAGAAGATTGACAGAAAAAGAATGACACATCATCAAAAGAGAGAATTCAGAAATCATCACAAGGCCAGAACAATTCTCTTGAGTTCTATCTCGTACACAGAGTATGATAAGATCACAAACAGAGAATCAGCAAAACACATGTTTGACTCCTTAAGAATGACGCATGAAGGCAACACGCAAGTCAAAGAAACCAAAGCTCTTGCACTCATCCAGAAGTACGAAGCTTTCAAAATGGAAGAAGAAGAAACTATTGAGACAATGTTCTCAAGATTTCAAACTCTGGTTGCGGGATTGAAAGTTCTGGACAAAGGGTACTCCATAACAGATCATGTAAAGAAGATCATAAGAAGTTTACCTAAGCAATGGAGACTCATAGTCACAACATTAAAACTAGCCAAATATCTCGATAAAATTTATCTTGAAGAACTTATCAGCTCTCTGAGAAGTCATGAGATTTAACTAGAAGAAGATGAACCCTAAAAGCATGGTAAGTCTCTCGCTCTTAAATCTAATAAAAAATATAAACCTAAAGTTTTGCAGGAAAAAGAAGAAAACTCTGGTGAATCCTTGTCAGAAGAAGACAAATTATATCTTCTCTCCAGAAGAGTCAATCAGTTGTGGAAACACAGGCAGTGGAAATTCAGAACTCCCAGAAGAACAGGGAATATTTCTGAATCTTATTCTGGATACAGAAAATCAAGTAACAGAGACATTGTTTACTATAAATGCAACAAAGCAGGCCATTACAAAAGTGATTGTCCAAATCTACAGAAAGAAATGCCTAAAAATAAGTTCTCCAAAGATAAGAAGAAAATTCTTATGGAAACGTGGGATGACTCATAATCTTCTGAAGCTGAAACAGAATCAGAAGATGAACAAGCCAATATAGCCCAAATGGCCAACTTATCAGATGACTCTGGATCATCTGAATTAGAACCGGACTCAGAGGTAGAAGATGTATTCTCTAACTTTTCTAGATCTCAATTAGAAGAAAGTCTGTCAGAAATTCTTGAGAGATATCAGCAACTTCGAGTAAAAAACAAGAACCTGAAAAACGATCTAGTTTCTGACTCTGAAGAAACTAAGAAACTGAGAATAGAAAACTCTGAGCTTAAAAAACTATTTCTAAAATTGAAAATAAATTACAAAAGGCTCAGAAAGAAAGTGTCTCATAAGTTTCTAGTAACTCTAATAAGATCATAAAAGAATATGATCATAGCTTTCAAACATTTCTTGCTAAAAACATAGATAGGAGTAAAATGGCTTCAATGATCTATGGAGTTAGCAGAAATGGCAGAAAAGGGATAGGATATAAGGTTAAAGTATCTCAACCTAAGAAATTTAAGGATATGGTCATGAAACACACACCCCTTTATTCTCACTTTACCTATGGACATACACATGATATAAAATATACTAGTAAGGCATTTTCTGCTAAACCAAAATTCAAACAGAATTTTGGAAACTCTAACAATCATGGACCCAAAAAGATATGGGTACCAAAGGATAAAATCATCTATGTTGCAGATATTTTTAATAGCAAGGTTGAAGAACCAATTATAAAACTGGACTCTGGATGCTCTCTACACATGATGGGAAGAAAGCATATGTTCCAAAGCCTGAAATTTAAATCTAGAGGATACGCAGGTTTCAGAGGAAATCAGAAAGGAAAGATTATTGGCTCTGGAACTATTGGTAACAGTACTGAGGACACATCATCAGAAGAATCCCAGTCAAATATAGAAGATGATGTCACAAACATTACAGAAACATCTGAAGATCCCATCCAGAAAAGACAACTCAAAAGATCTAAAAAACTGTTTTGCTTTTTCTCGTTGCTTCATCTTAATATTCTGTTTTTCTCGTGTTGTTACTAATTTTTTATTCTTGACAAAAAGGGGGAGAATGTAAGATATTTTGACTCCTTCTAGAAGCTATATTCAAAAATCTTCAGGGAAGTATTTTTTCTTCATTTGAGTATCCAACTCAGGGGGAGACTTCTATGATTTATGTTCTTTAAGTATTCTATCAAAATATACAAGTTTTTGTCATTATCAAAAAGGGGGAGATTGTTAGAACATAGTTTGGTTCTACATCCCTGTAAGAGTTTTGATGATAACAAACACATGATATATATAAAGAACATATATTCTCTCTAATAAAGTATTTTAATATTCAGAGAAGTTCTTATGTAAGAAGCATAGAAGATGAGAAAAGATCTACTAGAACATAGTTTTGTTCTACATCCCTAGAAGTTCTGATGTAAGAAGATAAGAGAGTTTCGTTTTGAAGATCTGTTCAGACACAACATACTTAGAAGAAAATTCGTGTAAAATGCTAAATGAAGAAGTTCTATGTTACAAATTCTGAATGCACCAACGCTGTAAAACTAGAACTCTGATATTCTAATATGTAAAGTTCTGGAAAGAAAAGGAGTCTCAACGGTAACATTCATCTTCTGATGTGAGCATGTTCTAAAGCGTTACATTTTATTCATAGCTAATCAATAGTAACGACTGAAAGAAGACAAGAATCTCTATGTTTGGAAAGTACGTTTACTACTATTGATCAACCTTCTAAAAGCTTCTTCTTATATCTCTCATGCATTGCCTATATAAAGAAGACATGAAGAAGATATCAAAAATAACTACTGCGCACGAAAAAGAAAAAAATATAATTATCCAGTTCTACCTTGTGCTCCTCTATTGTGTAATACATCACTTTTGGCATATTGTTTTTGTTAGAAAACATATTTGTACACACCTTTCAATTATTACTTTGTAATTCTTTGAGAAAATCGGGTTGTGGTTTAGACTCAAGAAGACAATGACAGTTGTCATTGTATTTATGTAATCAAGGTTGACTAGTGGATTAAGACCTTGTTTGAGAGAGGAGAAATCACCTT
This sequence comes from Vicia faba, assembly GCA_948472305.1. Classification (NCBI taxonomy): domain Eukaryota; kingdom Viridiplantae; phylum Streptophyta; class Magnoliopsida; order Fabales; family Fabaceae; genus Vicia; species Vicia faba. The sequence continues at coordinate 919,503,068 of OX451736.1, read as the reverse complement.
GGCGGGTGGATTGGAGTAGTTTGATTTCAAACGAACCAGGATAACCAACGTATATCTTACTTTAAATTTTAAAAACCCCAATTCAAACCCCCTTCTTGTGTTTTTCCATTCTTCATTAGAATCTTCTTGGCCATAGTGTGTCCAAAGAGAATGGTGCAAAGAGAATGGTGCATGGGGAGGTGGACATCCCCATAAAAGTTGGAACCCAAACCTTTGATTCAACTTTTTACGTAATGGAAATTCGCCCTTCCTATTCCTGCTTATTGGTCTGACCATGGATTCACAATGCTGGAGTCGTTACCTCTATATTACATCAAATGCTGAAATATCCAACCGAGGAGTAGATCATTAATGTCCATGGAGAAGAGGAATATATGGTCAGTCACTTAAACTCCTTCAGATACGTGGAATTGGATGGTGAATTCATTGAAACTCCGTTTCAGCATTTCGAGGAAGTTCCACAAACCGTGGCAGTAACCAAGGTTGTTTCCAAGTCCCGAAGATTACAAGACTGCCACTAAAGATGTATTCTCTGAAAGATACCAAGGCAGTAATCGAAGAAGGTGGGTGCACTGTTTAGGGCCAACTCCCAGATATCCCATACAAATCTGACAAATTTGGTTTGGGTTTCACTTCAGGAGCCCAGAAAGATGTGTGCCATGCTCGTGCCGGGGGACCACCCTTGAAGATCAGCAACCACAAAGTCAACAAAATGGAGGATGATGAGGACAGCTACGACCTGGAGGAATGGATTTTCCCAACTGTTAACGGAGGACTCGAAAACTGGAAAGCTAAAGATTTTGTCCCAATTACTTTTATCCAACAGTAATTGTCTTTAAATTTTTGTCGGACCTGTAATAATTAAACAATTCAGACTTTTAAAACCTTGTGTCTTACCCGAGGCACAATGGTCCATTTGTAAGGGTTATTACCTCATTTTCATACGTCATCAATGAATCATGGACGTTTTTGCATACAAACTTCGTGCTCTTTGTCTTTCTTTTTACATTTTTATTTATTTCAAAGATAGTTATACTCTTACACACACTCACATTCAAAATGCAGATCTACATCCATTCGGGATCCCATGGGTAACAATTCTGCTATGGCTTTCTGTGACTCTGAGAATCTAATCTACCAAGCCAAAGACGAAGGTGAGGAATATTGTGAAGTCCCTGGGGAATTATCCAGGTTACTACAACAAGAAGAGAGGACCATACAGCCCCATGAAGAACCAGTGGACACAGTTAACCTAGGTATCAAAGAGGACAAGAAAGAAGTCATAGTGGGTGCCAATCTGGAATCCAGTGTCATGAAGTGTCTGATTCAATTGCTACATGATTATGTTAAGGTCTTTGCCTGGTAGTATGAAGACATGCCAGGACTTGAAGCTGATATCATGGTACATCGTCTGCCAACAAAAGAAGACTGCCCTCTGGTAAAACAAAAGGTCCATCGCATGCAACCAGACATGTTAGAGAAGATCAAAGCGGAAGTCATGAAACAATTCAATTTCGGATTCTTGGCCATCACCTCCTATCCGCAATGGGTCGCCAATGTTGTTCTGGTGCCTAAAAAGGACAGTAAAGTGCGAATGTGCGTGGACTATGGAGATTTAAATAGGGCAAGCCCTAAGGATGATTTCCCACTTCCCCACATTGATATTTTGATTGATAATACAGCACAATATAAGGTGTTTTCCTTCATGGATGGTTTCCCAGGTTACAATCAAATCAAAATGGCGCCTGAGGACATGGAGAAAACAACCTTTGTCACACAATGGGGCACTTTCTGTTACAAGGTTATGCCATTCGGGTTAAAGAACGCTGGGGCAACCTATCAGCGTGCCATGGTAGCTCTATTCCAAGACATGATACATCACGAAATAGAGGTCTATGTAGACGACATGATAGCCAAATCTCAAACTGAAGAGGAACATCTTGATCACTTACAGAAACTGTTTGAGAGACTAAAGAAATACAAGCTGAGTTTGAACCCAAATAAATGCACATTTGGGGTGAGGTCCAGTAAACTCCTAGGCTTTATCGTCAGCGGTAAAGTCATCGAAGTGGACCCTGCTAAAGTGAAAGCTATACAAGAAATGCCTGCTCCTCGTACTGAGAAGGAAGTCAGAGGATTCTTAGGACGGCTAAATTACATTGCCAGATTCATTTCTCACTTAACAGCTACTTGTGAACCAATCTTCAAATTACTGAAGAAAGATCAAGTAGTCAAATGGAATGATGAATTCCAAACTGCTTTCGACAAGATCAAAGAGTACCTGCAAGAGCCTCCTGTTTTGATGCCACCGGTCAAGGGAAGACCATTGATCATGTATCTAACTGTTTTGGAAAATTCAATGGGGTGTGTGCTGGGGCAACATGACGAGTCTGGCCAAAAAGAGCATGTTATTTATTACCCGAGCAAAAAGTTTACCGACTGTGAAACAAGATATTCACTGCTCGAGAAAACTTGCTGCGCTCTGGCATGGGCTTCTCGCCGGTTAAGACAATATATGATGACCCATAATACCTTATTGATATCCAAGATGGATCCAATAAAATACATATTCGAGAAGCTTGCCCTCTCTAGGAGAATAGCGAGATGGCAGATGATCCTGACGGAATATGACATTCAGTATACTACCCAAAAAGCAATAAAGGGAAGTGTACTAGCTAATCACCTTTCTCATCAAGTTGTGGATGACTACCAGTCCATGAAGTTCAAATTTCCAGATGAAGACATCATGATGGTAAACAACTGTGAAGAATTCAGACCATATAACGGACCTAAACAAGGATCCTGATGGACCCTGGTTTTTGATGGGGCGTCTAACGCACTCGGCAATGGCATCGGTGTTGTACTTATATCTCCGGAAGGATGTCATACTCCCTTTACTGCAAGACGCTGTTTCAAATGTACAAATAATATGGCAGAATACGAAGCATGCATTTTTGGTCTCAAAGTTGCCATAGATTTGGGGATCAAGTCCATAAGTGTATTCGGAGATTCAGTCTTGGTCATCAGTCAGATCAAAGGAGAATGGGACACTAAACACCCTAACCTCATCCCCTATAAAGAACATGTGTTGACATTAATCCCACATTTCGAGAGGATTACCTTCAAGCATTTCCCGCGAGAAGAAAATCAACTAGCGGATGTGCTAGCCACAATGTCATCCATGTTTAAACTTAAATGGGATAACGAGGCTCCCTAGATCACCATTGAACGAATGGATGAACCAACTCACTGTCACGAGATCAATACTGCAGAAGTAGTGGACCTGCCTTGGTTTCATCAAGTCAAAAGGTATCTCGAGGCTGAAGAATATCCGGAAGGAGCTTCAGTCAATGATAAAAAGTTCTTAAGGAGATTCTCTGCTAATTTCTTCCTTAGTAATGGCATTCTCTACAAACGCAACCATGACTCTGTATTACTTCGTTGTGTAGACAAGGTTGAGGCAGAAAAGATCATGGCTGATCTACATGAAGGAACTTTTGTCACCCATTCCAGTGGGCATATGATGGAAAAGAAGATCCTACGGGCAGGTTATTACTGGTCTTCCATGGAAGCAGATTGTTATCAACACTCTCGAACTTTCCACAAGTGTCAGATCTATGATAACAAGGTGCACGTACCTCCAGCTCCTCTGAATGTCCTGATGGCTCCTTGGCCCTTTACTATGTGGGGCATTGATATGATTGGAGAAATCAAGCAAACAGCCTCTAATGGACATCCCTTTATCTTGGTGGCCATTGACTATTTCACAAAGTGGGTTGGGCAGCTTATTTCGCTTCTGTAACCAAGAATGTTGTCGCCTGGTTCATCAAACAGAATCTCATCTGTTGGTACGGTATCCTGGAGAGGATCATCATAGACAATGGTATGAATCTCAATAACACTATGATCACCGCACCGTGCGCACAATTCAAGATCCAGCACCATAATTCTTCTTCTTACCGGACAAAGATGAATGGTGATGTCGAAGCCGCAAATAAGAACATCAAAAAGATCATACATAAAATGACAGTAACCTACAAGGACTGGCATGAGATGCTATCATTCGCTCTCCATGGCTACCGTACCATGGCACGCACATCAACCGGGGAAACACCTTACCCTCTGGTATATGGAATGGCAGTTGTCTTGCCTATTGAGGTCTGGATCCCCTCTCTAAGAATTATGAAGGATGCAGGGCTGAATGAAGAAGATTGGATCCAAACTCGTCTTGATCAACTGAACTTGATTAATGGGAAAAGGCTTATTGTTGTCTGTCATGGTCAGATGTATCAAAAATGGATGATCAAGGATTTCAATGAAAAGGTCAGACGCCAAGTGTATCAAGTCAGGGATTTGGTGATCAAGCGCATCATACTGCCACAAGGTGGTCCCAGGGGCAAATGGACTCCTACATACGAAGGACCGTTTGTGATCAAAAGCATATTCTCTAGTGGAGCAATGATCTTAACCACTATGGATGGTGATGACTTGCCGCACCCTGTAAATGCAGACATAGTCAAAAGATACTAAGCATAAGAGACCCGCTAGGTTGACACACCTAGGAAAAACAAGGGCATCCCGGTGAACCAAAAAAGGTTCGGGCAAAAATTAGGGATAAAACAAAAAATATGTACACCCGGCAAGTTGAAAACCGGAAAGGGCGACTTGGGCAAAAAAGGGTATCCCGGTTGACTGGAAACCCAAAAGGGCGGTCCAGGAAAAAGTTAGGGAATTAAGGCGTACGACTATGTCCCGTTTGGATTACCTTACAGACAACCTTTGGCTTCGATTGACAAACTAAACGAGTCTAATCAATCCAATCAACTTCGGACAAGGCAACAAGTGGACAAGACGCTCAGAGACACGAAGGCTATAGCAGAATAGGAACCCCATGGGATTATTCCACATAGCTATCTTTTCTTTGTATCAAATTTTCATTTTTTACGACGACATTCCCTTACTAGAATGTTCGTCTCATTGTACAAAAAAGACTTATGCAAGATAATACAAAGATACCCCTTTGAAAGTGCAAAACTATCTGTTTTTCTTTATTTTGTGTTTTGTTTACAAAAACGTCCAATAATTTATTTTTGAACATATGCATTTGAACGTAACTACTGTTTACAAATGAACAAAAATATAAAGATAATCACTAATGGCTTTAAGAAATAGGATAATATCTGTAGACTATTCCATAAAATCCCCCATAGTGTGCAGCTTAATCCCCAGCGAAACAAAACTTCTAGTTATCACTCCCAGGTAGAAGTCGCCAAATTTCTCAGGATTCCCCAACAGGATTTCACAAGCAATACACGATGTTTCCCTTACAACAGAGTTTATTTCTCTACCAAATAGAAGCACATCAACTCATCAGCACTTCAAAGCATGAATACTTACACTCCATGTCCCCAACAGCAATCAGGGATTTATTTTCCTTAATCCAACAGTATTACGGCAGCATAGCTTACATGCCCATACATCGCATCCGTACGTCATGATATTTACAACACGAACGCATACAACATAATCCCATTCATTTTATTGAGAACGTCATTATACAATGCATTTCATACATCATGACATTGCATATAACTAATCTTTCATCTCTTTAGGAAATATCAGTCAATCGATGGCTATCATCAACAATTTACAAAAAGGTTAGAGATTGATACCTGAAACAAGCTGGGACAATTATCTACACGACCAGCTGAACATTCAGATACAGTTCAGATATGCTCCAAACACGGACGCCATTCTGATACTCATTCAGTTTCAGCCTTCAGATACAGTTCAGATACGCTCCAGACACGGAAGCCATTCTGATACTCATTCAGATTCAGCCTTCAGATACAGTTCAGATACGCTCCAAATACGAACGCCATTCTGACACTCATTCAAATTCAACCTTCAGATACAGTTCAGATACGCTCCAAACACAGATGCCATTCTGATACTATTTAGATTCAGCTTTCAGATACAGTTCAGATATGCTCCAGACACGGACTCCATTCTGATACTCATTCAGATTCAGCTTTCAGATACAGTTCAGATACGCTCCAGACACGGACGCCATTCTGATACTCATTCAGATTCAGCTTTCAGATACAGTTCATATACGCTTCAGACACGGACGCCATTCTGATACTCATTCAAATCCAACTTTCAGAAACAAGTCAAATACGATCCAGTTATGGATATTATTCTAGTACTCCACCCAACACATCCATTATTCCAGTGTAAATCAACCAGAGATTTATTCTGACATTTCTTCTATTCCTACCAGCAATCATTTCGGATTGCATCTGCAAGCCCATCTCCAACAACTTCTCATCTCCCCTCCAAATGGCATCTTTAAGCATATTCCCTACACCATCAACCACCACATCCTCGAGTGCAAATTTCTGGGCACTCTAGTGTCTAATCATCTTCCACCTTCAAGTCACGAATGGCAAATCTGCCAATCTAACTCTTTAGGTTTAAGAAGATTGAACAGGGGCAGTTGTTGTACCCCAAAATTTTCCCTCTTATTTATCAAATATTTTCTCACAAAGATCTCTCTTGGTTCAAGACTGCACTAGGGTTGATCAACTCAAGACACCTCCTTAAGCACTGATGACCAAAATTAGGGTTTGAGATTGCACAAGGATAATTGAGCTTTAAATGCTTCATATGACTTTCCTGGATCATTTTGGACCTCCAAGATTACTCATGTCAAGTTTCAAGCCTTGGATCACACTATTGCTCAGTCAATTGAGCAGTTGAGATAAAAATCAATTGTATTGGGGAAAAGGTCAACTATGGCCAATTTACAGTCAAACTTCATAATTTTTTATCCATATCAACATTATAAACTCATATGTATCATTTGATCAAGTTTGTACCATAATTCTTCAAGAAATTTGACTAAGAAAGGGCAATTTCTGATATTTTGACCTAGCAAATGGTTAAGTGGTTTGAGGCATGACCTAAAGAGTTCAATTTCATCATTTTGACCTAATGGCATGACCCAAAACATTGTTTAAGATCAATTGGATTGATAGTGAATTTTCAGTCAACTGATCAAAAGTCAATTGTACACTGAAAAGTCAAATTTTGACTTTTTGGTCAAAATCAAATGTCAAAGATCACAATTCATAAAAACATGTAAAAATATGAAACTTATTCATCAAGAAATCAAAAAGTCAAGATTTCATTTTGAAAAGTCAAAGTTTTCTAACTTAGAAATTTTTCTAAGTGTTTAAAACTTCATGTTTTTTCACAACTTTGAGCCAATTTTTCACCATGATGCAAGATGATTCAAAAGAAAATTTTAACATGAAAGTTGTAGATATCCATGATATCTACAAAATTTATTTACACAAATTATTATAAAAGTGCTTGGATCTCAAGTTATTAATTCATGAAGTCATGGTCTTGAAACTAAACACTTAGTGAAATTTTGCCCTAGTTTAAGCAGGATTTTGACCTAACTTTATGGCACTATTTCATATAGTTCCAAGGGTAATTTTCAAAATTCATTCAAATAGGGGTTGTAGAGAACATTACAAGCTTTCCAAAATGCCCAAGAAATCCTTGAGATCATTCTTGAGCAGGGAGAATCGGAGAGAGGAAGTTAGGGTTTTCAAGCTTGAATTACAAGTCATTTTTGATGAACACATGAACCAAATCCATGATAGGCTGCATAATATTTTATTTGAAAGCCTCAAACTTGTTTGTCACTCCATAATTAAATTATTACACAACTGTTAGAACTTTGATCCAAGCAATTGAGCTATTATCCAAGTTGCATTTCCATTAATAGCACAAAGTTAACATTGTCATTCTTGTAAAACAAGCTTTTTGCATAAAGTCCATTCTTGAGCCTCTAACTTGTTCCCTATGATCATACTCCATCCTCAAAGTCATAAGAAAGTATTTTTAAAGCATAACCACAATATCTTAGCAAGTACACAAGGCATGGAAACTTGAATTTCTCAAAAATCACATGTTATGCATAAACTTGTGATTTTGAATTTTGATCAACAACAAGTCTCCAAACTTGTTGCTTATAAATAGAGTCACTATTTGTGAGCTGAGACACGAGCTTAAGGACCCTGAAACACTCCTAAATTCCCTCTAGCCAGATATTGCACAAAAAACTCCATTGGTACACAGTTCTGACCTTAAACTTGTATCTCTCATTTCCCTCGTGCATTTTCCCTCAAATTCATTTCTAAAGCTTCCTTACATCAAATATAGTCCATCCATGTCCTTGGTTTGGAAATGTAACTCCATCTTCATCATCCTCCATAACCAAAAACAGAGGTCTGCAACTTGACTTCTCCAGGCCATTCCAGCCATCCATTGCTCAAGCAAACCATTGCATTAGCTTCTTGGGAACTTGAGGAAGCTAACCTGATCATTGCAGCACTTTGAATCAAGCTTATTTGCATTTCACAATTTCCAATTTTGAGGTATTTTTCTTGAACTTCTATCTTCATATTTAGGCATTGTTAGGCTTGCATTTGTGAAGATAAAATGTAGACAACATTGCCCTGAAACTATACATGTCCATAGATTTCATTTATTTTGATTGAGCTAGGAGAATTTTGAGTTTGAACTTTCTGAAATATTTAGGTCATAATTTGGTACTTTTAGAAATTCTCATTCATCTTTGATTTATAGCTTATGATATTTATATGTTGGATTCGTGTGGAAAAATGGAGCAACTTTCATGTTTGCATCTTTCATTTTTGTTGAGAAATGAGCAAGTTACAGATCCTTTGGCTGGAGGTTGAAGATGAAGTACAGTCAGGGCACATTTTATGTTATGTATTTATCATTTCATACAAGTTAACGGATGTATCATCACCCCAGTGGTTAAAGCGCGCGCCTGTCACTATGAGGTCCTGGTTTCAAGCCCCAGCGTGACTTTTTCTCCCCATTTTTTCCACTTTTTTTGACATTTTTTGTTTTTGCAGCGTCTGGGCTTCCAGCAATTGGGCCTTGTTTTTTTTTTTGCTTTTGCTAACCCCTGTTGTTACTTCCATACACCTGGACCAAACTTTTTTCTAATTTATTTTATTTTCTTGTTTTCTTTTTATTATTATTAATATTATTATTATTATTATTATTATTATTATTATTTTATTATTATTAATAAAAATCCAAAAAATATTTATTCTATGATTTTTTTATACACTCATTTTAATTATTTTATTTGTTTTAATAAAATTAAAAATACTAAAAAACATTTTCTTTTAACAAATTAATTTTCTTTTTAAATAATCAATATTCAAACTTAAGTTTAAATTATTATATTATTTACTTGTAAATTAAAATTAACTTAGAATTTAGGTTTCTCTTAATTAATTAATTTTCTCATTTTATTTTTATTAGTTTAACACCTCTTTCTTAAAAAACCCTAAAAAATTATTATTTTTAACTTAATTTCTTTCTTAATTAGTTTAAACTTAATTTTGTTTAATTTTCATCAATCATTTTCTTTAATTTGGTCAAGACTAAACGCTTTCATAAAACAAACAAAAAAATCATTTTCTTTTTTACATTTGCATTTTTGCATCTTTATCCTTATTTTGTATATTTTATTCAAATTCAATATGGTTGTAATAATTATTTTAGATTTAATTTATTGCAATACTCCCCATTCGTAATTTGTACATCCCCCTCCCCTAAGTATTATAATAACGTAGTAATTTTAAATTCCACAATTTATCGCTTTATATACAAATGCTAGTAATTAGGGTTTTGTATGGAAAAGACTATAACCAATCAATTAGCAAACCCTAATCAAAGATAAATCAAGCATGAAAATCAATCCACTTGCACACAAACACCCCTAGGGTAAATCCACTTGGTTGCCTTACAAAAATGGCCATATTACGCATGTGAGGTATCTTAGCAAAGACAAGCAAAATATAAGATCATAGTCCCTCGATGACGCTATCAAAAGTTGCCTTTTCAAAATGATCTTAGTCCCTAAATAAAAATGCTAAGACACCTTGCAACATTTCTAATCATGGTTATACAATGACCCACGCCCGTCTCATTTACATCCAAAGATAGGGTTACTTACCTAATCAAAGGTAAGATAACAATGTCAAAGGAAAGAGGAAATGAACATGAAAGACTTTTGAGTAGGTAGAATGTTCCTAGTTACTTTCTCAATTTCAAAACAAAAACATCCTTGCTATTTTCAAAATAAACACCAAACACTTCCAAAACATCTTTCAAAACTTGAAAACATTTTCAAAAGATCAACACCTTTGTATACATTCTTACGAACGAGAATCATTACTAAAGTTTGCCTAAACAATGACCTCTTTTCAAAAATACTTTCAAAAACTACACAAAGCATATTTCAAACAAAAGCAAGTGATCTAGCAAGTAACTAAGAACCTATGGAAAACCGTGGATGAAAAGGGTGATAATACCTTCCCTTTTCATAATCTATCCCCCAAACTCAAGAAATAATCTCAAAGGTCTTTCCTGTGCTTTTTCACCTTTCCTTTTGGATAAAAGAAAAGTCGATGGCGACTCTTGCTAACCGTGACATTTGTGATCAAACGCAAAATACCCAAGTCAGTTCTCCCACCGTATCACAGTTACCAAATTAGATTTCAATAGGTGTTGCGGAGCTTGATATAGTGACATGTTGATTTTGGTAAATTATCTTCTCGGGATATCAGGCCTTTGTTGATTAGCTTGTTGTTGTGGTCTTTGAGTAGAAGTTGGATTGGAGATTAGAACTGCATTTACTGACTGATGGTGGTCCTTCCTAGCATGGCTTCTTAACCCATACATAACATTAGTCTCTTTTTTACCAATAAATGGCTTTTCCACAGCATTTGAGGTGGAGTCCATGAGTATCTTCCCGCTTTCAACCCTATCATCGGTTAAAATTAATTCAGTAAATCCGGATGATGAACTTCCAATTAGCAAGTTAAAAAATGGTCCAGTCAATATTCCCATAAACATGTATACCAATTCCCTATTAGTCAATCGTGGATGCACCCTGCCAGTCAGGTCTCTCTATTTTTAAGCGTATTCTTTGAAGCCCTTGTTGGAACCTATGGTCATACCTTGCAATTGCACCCTAGTTGGCGCAAGATCAGCGTTATATTGATATTGGCGGTAAAAGACAGTGGCCAAATCCTCCCAAGTATGGATCTTAGTCCCTTCTAATTGGTAAAACTACTCCAACTGTGTCCCAGATAGACTTTCTTGAAAAAAGTGCACCCACAATTTCTTATCAGTGGTATGCGGTTGAATTTTGCGGACGTAAGATCTTAGGTGAAGCTTCAGACATGAGACACCATCGTACTTGGAAAAAACAGGGATCTTGAATTTGTGGGGAATGACTACCCCAAGAACCAAACCCAAGTCACCAAAGTCCAAGCTAGGCACAACTTGGATTTCTACAGCCTTCAATTTGTCTTCTAGTTGCTTATACTTGTTGTTGGTCGGTGGATATTGCTCGTCAAAATAATCCTCGTCTTCAGAGGTTTGATTATTTCCACCCCTAGCAAGGGTGCTCCTAGCATCTTCATCTTGGTTCTCATCCTCCTTGGAGGAGTCCTCTTCATTTTGAACTTGTCGGACGGGGCCCTTGAATCTCTTCCTCATGTTGATTACAACTTTCTTCTTGGTCTTCTTCTTCATGACAAGAAGTGACATCATTTCTTGCTACCCCTTTGCTAAGTTGAGAAGAGTTTCTTGAAACTGAGAGTTTTGAGTTTGCAAGTCCTTCACAGTTTTCTCGAGACCCATCTTATACTCAAATAAACATTAGAAAGATGAGGAAACCTGTGTCAGAAAACATGATTATGATATGATGCATGTTATGCGTATGTGTAATACGATGAGAGAACTGAATTGGTGTTTTGCGTTTGATCGCAATTGTTGTGGATAGCAAGAGTCGCCACCGGCTTTTCTTTTATCCAATAAAGGAAAGGGTGAAAAGAACAAGAAAGACCCTTGAGATTATTTTCTTGAGTTCGGGGGGTAGGTTATGAAAAGGGAAGGTGTTAGCACCCTTTTCATCCGTAGTTATCTACGGGCTCTTAATTGCTTGCTAGATCCCTTTCTTTGTTTGAAAATGTGCTTGTGGGTTTGAAAATATTTTTAAAAAAAAAACGTCTTTGTAATAATTCTCGTCTCTATAAGAATGCGTACAAAGTGTTAGTTTTGAAGATAGTACAAAGAGATGTTTATTGTGGAAGATGTTTTTTGAAAGTGATTTTGAAAAGTGCCTTTGTAATGATTCTCGTCTCTATAAGAATGCGTACAAAGAGCTTTGACTTTTGAAAATGTTTCAATTGAAAGTGTTGGTGTGAAAATGGTTTTTTAGTTATGAGCAAGCAAGAAACTACGATCGTCCTACCTACTCAAAAAGTCTATGTTCTTTTCCTCCTCCTTTATATGTTGCTATCTTACCATTGATTGATAAGAATCCCCGTCGTTGGATGCGAAGGGATGGGCGTGGGTCGTTTGTATAGTCATATAAGGCAACCTATGAGACGTTTTAGCAATTTCGTTAGGGACTAGATCGTTTACCAAAGTCAACATCGAGGGACATCAAGGAACTATGATCTTTTATCGAGGGTCTTTTCTAAAACGCCCATATTTGAGGGACATGACTATTTTCCGAGGCAACAAGTCAGATTACCCTAGAGGTGCATGTGTGAAAAGTGTGTTTGATTGGATGCATTTTTCTTTGAATTTTAAGTTGTCTACTTGTTGTTTTTACCTTTCCATACATAACCTAGTTACTAACATTTGTATAAAGCGGTAAAAATGCATAAAATAAATATCCTACACTATTACAACCATATCGAATAGCAAGAAAATATAAATACAAAACAAAATAAAATAAGGGAACATAAGTTCTTCGATCCAGGAAGAATACACCCTTCGATTCTGCTCTTCCTGGCTTCTTTCGATTTGGGCCTAGCATTCAGCATGAGATGCACCCTTCGATTCACCCTTCTTGCTGCTTCTTTCTATTGGGCCTGGAAGTCAGCATGGCAAAGCCTAAAGCTTCGATTCACACCACACTCTTTGTTCTGTTTGCAACTATGAAGCAGCCAGGGGCGAAGCCTAAGGCTTATATTCAATAAACTTTGTTTTGTTTTCTTTTCTTTTGTTAGAGTCTGTACAGGTTAGTTCTACCATATATTTGGACAAGAAAAACAAACGAAAAGGGCAGAAACGAAAATTAATAAAATGTAATTTACATGCTTGAAACGAAAGAGTTAAGGTCAGAGTGACTTACCTTGCATCTGAAGCTGGTGCTTCTGGACCTTGAGTGATTGGACTAAGTGTTCCTGGATTCGAAGGAAAGAAACAGGTGTGGTGTTTCTTTGACTGGATTCGAAGGTCAAAAAGAGTGGGGTGGTGTTTGTTGTTTCTGGATTCGAAGGAGAAGAACAGGTGTAGTGTTCCTTCTGCTGGATTCGAAAGAAAGAACAAAGTATGGGGTTGCTCCTGGATTCGAAAGGGAAAAGAATCAGGTGTTGTGTTTCTAGTATTGGATTCGAAAGGGACAGAAACAAAGGTATGGTCTTTTAATTCTGGTTTGAGAAGGTGTTAAGTTTTTGATGATTTTCACACAATCAAAGTTTCTCCAGCTATCAAAAACCTCTGGATGTGTTGTCTAGCCCCCTTTAAATGTGTTATGGAGCCTCTTATTTATAGATGAAGTTGGCTGAGGTTTAGGATGGAAAACAAAAGAAATTTGAACAAATTGGGTATACTATTCTTGTAGTCTTCGAGGTGCAATATTTGTATGTGTTGTACCCCAAAATTTGCCCTCCCATTTTCTCAATATTTTCTCATCACAAGACCCTTGGAGCTCAAGATCCAGTTAGGGTTTCTTCTGCTCAAGACTTCTCCTTGCACTGTAGACCCAAATTAGGGTTTGTGTTTGCACAAAGATGTTTTTACCTAAAATTCCTAAGATGACTTTCATGCTTCATGTTGGACTCCCAAGTCTATCCATACCAAGTTTCAAGCCTTGATTCCAAACTTTGCCCAATCAATTGGACAGTTGACCTAGAAATCAGCTGTATTGGGGAAAAAGTCAACTATGGCCAATTGACAGTCAAACCTCATGATTTTTGACCCACATCAACATAATGAACTCATATGAACCATTTGATCAAGTTTGGATCACAATTCCACAAGAAATTTGATCAGATCACCAAAAGGTCAAAATGGTCATTTTTAGGGTTTTGACTGCACAAAGGCAATTTTTGACTATTTGACCTAACCAATGGCAAACCAAGCTCACATATGGACTCAAGTACCTCATGGAATTGTCTTGACATACTCAACAAGTTTAGAAGATCCCAAATGCACAGGATTGACAGTTGAATTTTCCAGTCAATTGATCAATTTTGACTGTATACTGAAAAGTCAAACTTTGACTTTTTGGTCAAAATCAAGTGTCAAGATTCATTTTTCATCCAAACATGCCAAATCATGAAACTTGTTCATCAAGGAATCAAAAATCACAAATTAGGGTTTGAAATGAAGATTTTTCATAACTTAGAATTTTTCTAAGTTATGAAAAACCCTAATTTTTTCCTAACTTTGTCCCACTTTCTCATCAAGATGCATTTGGATTCAAGGAAAAGTCAAAACATGAACGTTGTAGCCCATTGCAAAATCTACAACTTTGATTCACAAAGTTTTCTCAAAAGAAGATTGTAGCTCAAGTTACAATTTTTGGAACAAGGGTACCAAACCATTCTTAACTTAGAAAAATTTTGACCTATTTTAGGCAGGATTTTTGCCTAACTTCATGGAAACTTTTCACATGCTTCCACTTGGAATTTCAATTTGCATTACAAATATGGATTGTAGTAAACATTCCAAGCTTTCCAAAATGTCCAAGAACTCATCAAACAACCTCATGGTTAGGGAGAATCAAATTTGGCAAGTTGGAAAAAACTCACTTTTGTTATGGCCAATTTTCATGTTCATACACTTAGGCAATTTTGAACTCAGCTTGCATTCCTTGATTACAGGTCCTATATCCCTTTTGCACTCATAAATTTAATGCTAACTCATTGTGCCAAGACCTTATTTTGTGTGTTCAAGCATTGTATGCAAAACTAAGCCATAAATAGAAAAAGCATAATGTCCATTTTTGCAAAAGTAGAACTTTATGTCAATTAGAAAATCAAGAGGTACACAGCAAATCTCCTTGGTACAAGTTATTAGACTAATCCCACTGATCAAGGGAAAGCTTAGAAGCACATTAGAGGGGCCTCCATCAGTCTAGAAAACCACTTGACACTTTGTTGCTTAAAGTAGAAGAAACATTGCATAACAACACACAACTCTCATCTCAGCAAAAACCAACTTAAGCAAACTTGTTACAGACATTCTAAACAATCACCCTGACCTGAAACACGAGCTAACCATCTCCATTGCCCTCTCTAACACAGAATCACCCTAAAACTGCCAAAACAGGGCACCTGCTGCAGATTGAGTTCCATAACTCAATCCATTCGTGCATTCTTGCTGAAACCACTTCAAACACATCCCACATCATCCCTTGAAACTGTTCCAAGCCCTAAACACGACCTGTAACATCCCTAGCTACCATCACCATTTTCATTTTTCTGTTTTGCAGTTGAAGTACCATAGCACGATTCTCTTGGGTTCCAAGCAAACTAAAGGTTTGAATAGCATCCTGAGACATCAAGGAAGCTATACAAATCATTACCTTGCCTTGTAACCATCTCCATTGTTGCACACGATCCCAACTGAACAGGTAAGTTCATGAACTTGTATCTCTCTATCCAGGCATTGTTAGGTTTAGATTTGTGAAGAAATTATGTCACATTCATGGCCCTGAACATGCCCATATAATTAGTTTTCATTTATGTTATGTGTGCTATGAGAATTTGATGACTGAACATGGAACAAAAACTAGGTCAGGAATTGGGAATGGAGAAATTCTCTCTCATTTCTGAGAGTTAGGATGAGTTCTTTATATGTCCAGAATCGTGGCTTGATGCTTAACATTTTTTATGTTGTAAGTTTGTGCTAAAAGTCCAGGAATCCAGATGTTTGAATCAGTGTAGGAGGCGCGCGTTTTTTTTGACAAATTCTGGCCAGAGGTTGAAGAAGGTCTTTTAGGCTGGGCTTTGTTTCATTTTTCTTATTTGCACCCTTTTGTTACTTTTGAACCCCCTTGGCCCATTGTGCTTATTTGAGACATTTTCTTGACTTTTCTTTTTATTTCTGACTTATCTATTTTTTCTCATAATATTAAAAATATAAAAAAATATTTTTCACACCATTTTTATATTTATTAGACATTTATTTGTTTAAATTGATGTTTGTACATAAATAATACATAATATATTTTATTTAAAAATACTAAAATTAATACCAATACATTTTATTTTCTGATTTTTATTTTATTTTATCTTTTTGAAAATATTTTATGAAAATATACTTTTTTTGTAAATATTAAATATTTTATTTTTGTATATATTTAATATATTTATCATATAATATAAATATTTACATATTTATTAGGATATTTAGGATAAAAATACCAAAAATATACATATTTTTATTTTTATTAATATTTAACATTAAAAAAACCTTTTTGACAAATATACTTCTCTTTTATTTTATTTTTTGTATATAATTAGTAAATATTGTATATAATACATAATAAAAAATTAATACCTTTTATTTAGTAAAATTAGGGTTTTTGCCCTAAACATGAAAAATATCCAAAAATTAATACTTTTATTTTTGTTTCCTTGACACATAAAAAAAAAACACTTTTTACATACACATAAAAAATCATTTTTACATCTTGCATATTTATCTTATTTTATTTAATTATTGCATATTAAATAATTTGTATAAATCCATTTGGATTGTAATAGTCTAGGGTTTTAATTCTTGTCAAAATACCCCCATTTGAACATTTGTACCCCCCTTCCCATATATTGTGTTGTAATAACTTAGGAACTTTATTTTTCGCACTTTAAAGCTTTCTAATTATGCCATGTTAGAATTAGGGTTTGTATGCAAATCAATTAACCAAAAATAGTTTGACCTAAATTCAAGATAAACAAGCATAAAAATGGACAACACCAATCACACTTGCACCCCTAGGGTATTCCACTTGTTGCCTTCAATAATGGGCCATATTGCATGTTAGGTATCATTGGGCTAAAACAAAACAATCAAATGATCATAGTCCCTCGTTGACGCTTTCGAAAGTTGCCTAAAAATGATCAAGTCCCTTAAAGGAAAATTTCCCAAAGATACTTGGCACCATTGCAATCATGGTCTAAACGATGACCCGCGCCCGTCCCGTTAACATCCTAACACAAGATTGTCCACCAAATGCAATGGTGGAACAAAATTGTTAAAAGGGTTAAAACATAGCAAAAATCTTTGAGAACTTTAGGGTAGATAGCTCTTGAGTACTTGTCAACTTGCAAAACAAAAACACTTGCCTATTTTTTCAAACCACACATCACTACACTTTCAAAACAACTTTCAAAAAACCTTGAAACATCTTTTCAAAAAGACAAACACCTTTTGTAAAACATTCGAGTAAAGAATTGTTACAAGGGTTGCCTAGACAAGGCATCTTTTTCAAAACATTTTCAAAACCACGCACAAAGCACCATTTCAAACAATTGAAAATCAAGGCAAGTTGATCTAAGCAAGTAACTACGAGCCCATGGATAACCATGGATAGAAAGGGTGCTAATACCTTCCCTTTCTATAATCTACTCCCCGAACCCAAGAAAACATCTCAAAGGTTTTTGCTGTGCTTTTTTTAACCTTTCCTTAGGATAAAATAAAAAGTCGGTGGCGACTCTTGCTCAACCGAAACATTTGCGAAAACAAACGCAAAACCCTAGTCAATTCTCCCACTGTATCACAGAACTGGCGACTCTGCTGGGGAAAATTTTTTAAAGTGGAGTAACCTTAGGGCTTAGATCACCCTCTTGCATGACTAATTGTTTGATTTGATTGCTTTATATCTTGGCTCTCTTGTTTGGGTTTGCAATTCTACACCTGGATTTGGGGAAACATTTATAGATAGCAATACGTTGTGGAAACTGTGCGGGGTATACCGACACGGTTGAAGCAATAGCTATATTAGTGCGACATATTTGTGAGTACCGGTAACCCTTGAGTTCAATCAAGGAGAGTACGGGGCCGCTGAGTGATGTCACTAAGCACTAATGACCTAGAACCTTACTTGACCATCTTGGCCTTTCATTAGGGGTAGTGAGATGACCGGCTTTGGTGCAGTCCGAAGTTGGTAGATACTCGATACTACACTCATTGAGGGTTGTTTTCTTGGAATATTTTGGTCGCTAGTTAAGTGGCTAAACCAAAACAATGAACAATGAAAACAATCCAGTGATATTGAGCTCCTTAGAACCCAGTTACTATTTATAGAACAGGTTTTTAAGCCAACTACACTCAAGAGGGTACTTACCTATGAAACCTCATGCAAGCCTGAAACTAGGGTTTGGTGTGATTTGCTTGTACATATGTTTGTGCATACATCATAAAGCATCATATGCATTCACTAACCATTTCAAGGGTTTAGATCTTCATCTTTGTTCTTGTTTTGTAGGTCATGGAAATTCTTCGAAGAAAAACCATCCAAGTCAACCTTGTGAGAATCCCTCCTCAACTCAAGGAGCTCACATCAAGGATTCCGGAAAGCTCATCCTTCAGTGAAAGACATGGTAGACTGCTCAGCTTAGTCAGCACCAACATTGAAGAAGACATGATGAAAGTGCTATTCCAATTCTTTGACCCTCTTCACCACTGTTTCACTTTCCCCGACTACCAGTTGGTGCCCACTTTGGAGGAGTTTTCTCAACTCCTGAGAATTCCTATCCTTAATCAACTACCCTACAACGGTACGAAAAAGGAACCAAAGCCTGAAGATGTTGCTCGAGCACTACATCTACAGCCATCTGACATCAAGGGGCATTGGGAAACCAGAAGCGGCGTCAAAGGATTCTTAGCAAAATTCTTGTTTGAGAAGGCACAAGAATGTTGGAATTCATTGGACCTACAAGCCTTTGAAGAAATTGTGGCACTCCTTATCTATGGGTTGGTCTTGTTCCCAAATCCTAACCAGCTGGTAGATGACAATGCCGTCAAAATCTTCTTATCCAGAAATCCAATACCAACATTGCTTGGGGACATTCTTCACTCATTTTACACACGAACAATGAGAAAGAGGGGTGTTCTCATGTCCTGTACTCCTCTCCTTGCAAGGTGGTTTATTTCGCACCTTCCACAATCTGTCTTGAAGAATGACCAAGGCTCAAGGTGGTCCCAACGGTTGATGACTCTTACTCACTCTGATGTACATTGGTGTTCTCGGTCCAGAGAAAATGTCATCATCCTCGATCGTGTTGGAGAGTTCCCTAATGTTCCGTTACTTGGCATTAGAGGGGGCATTACCTACAACCCTTGTCTAGATTTGAGGCAATTTGGATATGCACGGAGGGATGGCCCTCACGACAAGTTGATTTCTGACCTAGTTTTTGAATTCGACAACGATGCGCAAGGACTTCGCCAAAGATTCATCAGAGCTTGGAGGATGCCCAACAAGGTTGATAACAAGACACTGGGGCACAAGAACTCCATCCCTCTTGAGCCTTATCTCAAGTGGGTACGAGCCCGAGCCCAGAGTCTAATGATGCCTTATCCTCATGTTCTCCCTGTGATTAAAGAGCCCGTTAAGGAAGGAGAGGTTCCCTACACCATCCTATATCCTGACATGCCTACATCGTGGGAGGAGATGCAGAAGAGTTGGATCCAACTCAAGGAGGAACAGAACACTTTTGAAGCCAGCTTCTACGCCAGTGAGAAGAAGGTTCTAGAGCTTACCCGGGGTGGCTACTTTAGGGAGAAGATTTGAAGGAGAAACCAGAAGAGTGCTTGAATTTCCTCCTACTTCTGAGGAGGGAACCAGTAAAGGGGGTGCGGCCGCGGTACCTTCCGAGTCCGATATGGAAGAAGAGGAGGCTGAAGAGGATGAAGACTACTCTGATCAACAATACCCTCCGGCTGATGACAAGTACAAAGGTTTAGAAGACAGGTTGGCAGCCATGGAGCTGCAGAGAGTGCCGGGTTTGGATTTCGAAGACTTGGGTTTAGTTGCCGGGATTGTGATTCCCCCAAAGTTCAAAGTTCCCGTTTTTGTAAGGTATGACGGGTTGTCCTGTCCAAAAATGCATCTCCGGTCCTATGTAAGGAAGATCCAACCTTACACCGCGGACAAAAACCTTTGGATTCACTTCTTTCAGGACAGCCTTTCTGAGGCTCAACTTGAGTGGTTCTACCAACTGGATGGGGCCAGTATCCGAAACTGGGAAGACTTGGCCACCGCTTTTTATAAACAATATCAGTACAATTCTGACCTTGCTCCTACGCGTACCCAACTTCAGGGTATGTCACTAGGAACGAGCGAAGGATTCAAAGAGTATGCACAAAAATGGAGAGATTTGGCTGGAAGGGTGCAGCCGCCTTTGATTGACCGCGAGCTGGTGGACATGTTCCTGGGGACCCTGTCTGGTCCATTTTTCAACCACCTGATTGGTAATTCTTCCGCGGGATTTACAGATCTGATATTAACTGGGGAGAGGATAGAAGTCGGCATCAAGTCAGGAAAGATACAGAAGGGTGCCGCTGCAAGTGTTGAGAAGAAACCTTTCAAGAAAGAAACGGCTGTGGTATACTCTCAGAGAAGAGCATGGAAGGCTAAGCGTCGGCCGACTGTGGGTGCCGTAATGATCCAAAACCCTTCAAGTGAGCAGCCTCGCTATAACCAGTCCAGACCAAATCAACAACGGGTGGAACGGCCACAACGGCAGTTTACCCGCATTAATATGACGCCAGCGCAAGTGCTTCCCCATCTGTTAAAGTTGAATCTCGCCACTATCAAAGAGGCACCAAAAAATGTGAATACGTCCTCTCTGCATTACCATCCTAATGCTAAATGCGCCTACCATTCTGACAGTGTCGGGCACGACACCAACGATTGTTGGGCACTCAAGCATAAAATCCAAGACCTGATAGAGGCGAAAGAGGTGGAGTTCGACGCTCTAGAGAAGCCGAACGTGATATCTGCTC
Organism: Vicia faba; assembly: GCA_948472305.1. Taxonomy (NCBI): domain Eukaryota; kingdom Viridiplantae; phylum Streptophyta; class Magnoliopsida; order Fabales; family Fabaceae; genus Vicia; species Vicia faba. Next base: position 919,481,912 of record OX451736.1, on the reverse strand, counting down.
CGATGCCGAAGCACGGTCGAAATGTCAATGCTATTGAAGAAGATTTGTATGTTGCTGATGTCAATGATCTGATGACTCCATTGTTAACCATCAAGTTGAATCTGTTAAAGGCCGGGATTTTTCCAGGATGTAAAGAAGATTGCTACTGTTGTTACTCTCTGCCGTTTGACTGTCCGTTACTGAAGAAAGGCATCCAAGGCCTAATGGACAGTCGACAAATTTTGTTTGAAAAATTTTCTGCTATTCCAACCCATACAGAAGATGTCTCAATCATAACCATTCACGCCAATCTTTCCAAGGCCGTCAGAAAGCCTGTTAAGATTACACCAGCTACGAAGTCTGTTCCTTTGAAGATAACAATGCCAGGGCCTGTCCCCTACATTTCTGAGAAGTCAATACCATGGAACTACGGCGGTGACGTCTACTACCATGGTATTAAACAAATTGAAATAACTGAAGGAAGCTCAGATAAAGAAGAAGCCAACATTGGAAACATTGCGGGCACAAGCAAAATCACCTGGAGCGGGAGAATATTTTCTCCAGAGATTGCCCCTCCAAAAGCAATCTTTGGACCCTCATCTGCTGCCAAAGTTATCCCCACACCAATAAAACTCTCCGCTAGAACCCCATTGATTGAAGATGTTGTTGTTCCTAGTATTGTCCCTCCTACCTCTGCTGATAAAGGTAAGGGAACCCAAGATGAGCTCGTCAGGACGAGGGCTCAACCCTTGGTCATCCCGGAAACCTCCAAGAAAGAAATGGAAGAAATCTTGAAGATAATCAAAAGGAGTGATTACGACATGGTAGAACAACTGGGGCAAATCCCCTCGAAGATATCCATGTTGGCACTACTACTTTGCTCGGAAGCGCATGCCAAGGCTTTGATAAAATTCCTAAAGGCAGCCCATGTGCCCCAGGAAACCTCTGTAGACCAATTCCAAAACTGCGTGGCCAGCCTTACTGCAGACAATGGATTAGGTTTCTCTGATGCCGACCTAACTCCCAAAGGTATAAACCACAATGATGCTTTGCACATTTCAGTCGAGTGTCGAGGAACTACTCTCACACATGTCTTGGTCGACACTGGTTCGTCGCTGAATGTACTGCCTAATAAAGCTTTGGACCGATTAGATTGTGAAGGTTTAGAGTTGAAGCCGAGTGATATTATTGTCAGAGCTTTCGATGGTTCGAAGAGGATGGTCCATGGGGAAGTTGATATTCCCATCAAGGTAGGCACTGAGGTGTTTAAATCTACTTTCTATGTGATGGACATTCGTCCGTCATACTCTTGCTTGTTGGGTAGGCCTTGGATACACAATGCCGGGGCAGTCACTTCTTCCTTACATCAAATGTTGAAGTATCCTGTCAAGGGAAAGATCATAACTGTCCATGGTGAAGAGGAGTACATGATCAGTCACCTGAACTCCTTTCGGTATGTGGAGGTAGAGGGTGAGTTCATTGAGACACCTTTCCAGCATTTCTAAGAAGTCCCTCCTGAAATAACAGTAGCAAAGTTGGTAGCTGAAGTACCAAAGCAGATGGCCAGGATGGCACCTCTGGAGGACGCGAAGGCCGCAGTGAAGGAAGGGAAGAATTCCACATGGGGGAAATTGCCTGATATCCCATACAAAACAGACAAATTTGGATTAGGATTCACTGCCGCGGGCCAGAAAGCTATGCGCCGTTCAAAGATTGAAAGGGCGCCAATCAAGATTTCTCCTTACGGAATCAACGCTTTTGAGGGTGAAGACGAAGAGGACAACATTGAAGAGTGGATCTACCCAACTATCAAAGGAGGACTATGCAATTGGGAGGAAAAAGACTTTGTCCCCATTACTTTTATTAATCAGTAATTTATCTGTCAAACATTTCCTTCGGTCTGTAATAATTACTTTTGAACAATCCGCACACTACCTTTTTACCTCATGCCTTGCCCGGGGCATGTAGGTCCATTTGTAAGGGTTTTGATTATCTTCATATCCATATGCCATGTTTAATGATTCATTGGACGTTTTTCATTTGATAAACTGCTGTGTTCATTTTCTTTCTTTTTGCATTTTTTGTTTAAGGATGGCTATCCCTTACACACACCCACACTCACAAATGCAGGTACCCCTCCACTCTGGATTCCATGGGTGACTATTCTGCTATATCCTTCAATAACTCTGAAGATCTGGTCAATCAAGCCGAGTATGAAGATGACGAAGGTTGTGAAGTACCAGGAGAACTAGCCAGACTTCTACAACAAGAGGAAAGGGCCATCTTACCTCACGAAGAGTCATTGGAAACTGTCAACTTAGGAACCGAGGAAGACCGGAGGGAGGTACAAGTGGGTGCCAATCTGGAACCAAATGTCAAGGAACGCCTGATACAATTGTTAAATGAGTACGTTAAAATCTTCGCTTGGTCTTATGAAGACATGTCGGGTTTAGACACAGACATCGTGGTTCAACGTCTCCCCACAAGAGAGGATTGTACACCGATCAAACAAAAAGTCCGCCGAATGAGGCCTGATATGTCTGAAAAGATCAAATCAGAAGTGATGAAGCAATTCGACGCTGGCTTTCTGGCTGTTACATCTTATCCTCAATGGGTCACTAATATCGTGCCAGTACCTAAAAAAGATGGCAAAGTCAGGATGTGTGTAGACTACCGGGATTTGAATAGGTCCAGCCCCAAAGATGATTTTCCGCTACCACATTGACATTTTAATCGACAATACAGCTCAGCATAAAGTGTTTTCCTTCATGGATGGATTCTCGGGCTACAATCAAATCAAAATGGCCCCCGAAGATATGGAGAAAACAACTTTTGTCACACAATGGGGTACTTTCTGTTACAAGGTGATGCCGTTCGGACTGAAAAACGCTGGGGCAACTTATCAACGCGCCATGGCAGCTTTGTTTCATGATATGATACATCATCAGATTGAAGTTTATGTAGACGATATGATAGCTCGGTCACAAGCAGAGGAGGAACACCTTGAACATCTAGAAAAGCTGTTTGCCAGGTTGAAAGAATACAAACTCAGGCTGAATCCAAGTAAGTGCACTTTTGGAGTTAGGTCTGGTAAACTTCTAGGATTCATTGTAAGCAACAAAGGCATTAAAGTCGATCCAGCAAAAGTTAAAGCAATACAAGAGATGCCTGCTCCCCGTACTGAAAAGGAGGTTAGAGGGTTCTTGGGGCGCTTGAATTATATTGCCAGATTCATCTCTCATCTGACTTCTACCTGTGAGCCAATTTTCAAACTCTTAAAGAAAGATCAGGTAGTCGAATGGAACGACGATTGCCAAGCTGCTTTTGATAAGATCAAGGAGTATTTGCTAGAACCTCCTATTCTGATGCCACCCGTCGAAGGAAGACCACTGATCATGTATCTAACCGTCTTGGATAACTCAATGGGGTGTGTTTTGGGCCAGCATGACGAGTCTGGTCGAAAAGAGCATGCTATTTATTCCCTTAGCAAAAATTTTACCGACTTTGAGACTCGCTACTCACTGCTCGAGAAAACTTGTTGCGCTTTGGTATGGGCTGCTCGCCGACTAAGGCAGTATATGTTGACTCATACTACCCTGTTGATTTCCAAAATGGATCCTATCAAGTATATCTTTGAGAAACCTGCTTTATCTGGAAGAATAGCTAGATGGCAAATGATCCTAACTGAGTATGACATCCAGTACACCACTCAAAAAGCTATAAAAGGAAGTGTACTAGCTGACCATCTAGCTCATCAAGCTATCGAAGATTATCAACCCATGAGATTTGACTTCCCAGACGAGGACATCATGAATTTGGACAATATTGAAAGTAACGGACCGTATGACGGACCCGAAAAGGGATCCCGATGGACCCTGTACTTTGATGGTGCTTCAAATGCAATTGGAAACGGTATCGGCGCGGTACTCATTTCCCCGGAAGGTTGTCACACACCTTTCACGGCCCGACTTTGCTTCAGTTGCACAAACAACATGGCTGAATATGAAGCTTGCATCTTTGGTCTCAAGGCTGCTATAGACTTGGAGATCAAATCTTTGATTGTATTCGGGGATTCGGCTTTAGTTATCAGTCAAATCAAAGGAGAGTGGGATACCAAGAATCCTAATCTTATCCCATACAAAGAACATGTCTTGACATTGTTGCCTCATTTCGAGCAAATTACCTTCGAGCATTTCCCGCGAGAAGAGAATCAGCTAGCAGATGCTCTGGCTACAATGTCTTCCATGTTTAAACTCAACTGGGATAACGAGGCTCCCCAAATCACCATCAAGCGAATGGATGAACCCGCACATTGTCACGAGATTAATACCGAAGAAGTAGTGGAACAACCCTGGTTCCATGAAATCAAAAGGTATCTCCAGACTAGAGATTATCCCGAAGGGGCTTCCGTAAATGACAAGAAGTTCTTAAGGAAATTTGCTGCCAAATTCTTCCTGAGCAACGGCATCCTTTACAAACGAAGCCATGATTGTGTATTACTCCGATGCATGGACAAAGCTGAAGCAGAGTTGATCATGACTGAGATACACAGCGGCACATTTGGAACTCACTTGAGCGGGCATACAATGGCTAAGAAGATCCTAAGGGCAGGCTATTACTGGTCTACCATGGAAGCTGACTGCCATCAACATTCCCGTACTTGCCACAAATGTCAAGTCTACGCTGACAAAGTTCATATCCCTCTGGTTCCTCTTAACGTTCTGACTGCTCCGTGGCCATTTGCAATGTGGGGCATTGACATGATTGGAGAGATCAATCCCACGGCATCCAACGGACATCGTTTCATCCTGGTCGCCATCGACTATTTCACCAAATGGGTCGAAGCAGCTTCCTTCGCCTCTGTTACTAAAAATGTGGTTGCCCGCTTCATCAAGCAAAATCTCATATGCCGGTATGGTGTTCCAGACAGGATCATCACGGACAACGGTACAAATCTGAATAACACGATGATCACCGCTTTGTGCGAACAGTTCAAGATTTATCATCACAATTCATCTCCCTATCGGCCGAAGATGAACGGTGTTGTTGAAGCTGCGAACAAAAACATTAAGAAGATCATTCAGAAAATGACAGTCACCTACAAAGACTGGCATGAGATGTTACCGTTTGCTCTACATGGATACCGTACGACGGCACATACTTCAATCGGGGCAACCCCATTTTCTTTGGTATATGGCATGGAAGTTGTCCTGCCTATGGAAGTTTAGATTCCTTCTCTAAGGATTATGAAGGACGCAGGTTTGAATGAAGATGATTGGATTCAGACCCGACTTGATCAACTCAATTTGATCGACAAGAAGCGACTCGCTGCTGTATGCCATGGTCAGACGTATCAAAAGCGGATGATCAAGGCCTTCAATAAGAAAGTCAGACGTCAAGTGTATCAAGTCGGAGATCTCGTAATCAAGCGGATTATCTTGCCGGAAAGTGATCCCAGGGGCAAATGGACTCCTACATACGAAGGACCATTTGTGATCAAGAGCATATTTTCTAGTGGTGCAATGATTCTGACCACCATGGACGGCGACGATTTGCCGCACCCTGCGAACACAGACATAGTCAAAAGATACTACGCATAAAATAACCCGACAAGTCGAAAACCCGAAAGGGCGGCTTGGGAAAAAATGGGCATCCCGGTGAACCGAAAACCCAAAAGGGCGGTTCAGGCAAAAGTTAGGGATAAAAATAAGAAGAAATTTGTACACCCGGCAAGTTGAAAACCCGAAAGGGCGGCTTGGGCAAAAAGGGGTTTCCCGGTGGATCGAAAACCTGAAAGGGCGATTCAGGCAAAAGTTAGGGAATTAAAGCGTATGACTATGTCTCGTCGGATCACTTTAAGGATAATCTCTTCATCAACCAATTCCAAGCTTCTGATCAATCCATCCATCGGCGGACGAAGCATTGAATGGACAGATATTCAGAGTTGTGAAGGCTATAGCGGAATGGAATCTCATGGAATTATTTCACATAGCCATCTTTCTTTTGTATAAACTTTTCAATATTTACGACGAAATCCTCTTACTAGGATGATTGTCTCCTTTGTACAAATATACTCATAGAAAGTTAATACAAATACTTTTCCAGAAATTTGCGTCGTTCCTTTTCTCTTTTCTTTTGCACTTATGTTTTATTTGAGAAACGTCCAATGTTTTGTTAAATAGGCATATGCATTTGAACATAATCATTTCCTTATGAATCGAGAAAGATGATTACTAGTAAGTTGAAGGTACGGTTAGATATCTTGATACCCTTTCAAAGGAAATCCGGAGCAGATTTGAAGTCCGCATTCCTCAGTCAGAACTCAATTCCCCTCAGAGTCAAGTTTCAGTATCCCCAGCTGAACCAAGCTAGTGAACCTTTTCCCCACAGAGATACTTCCCACCAGACTGAGAATGCCCAGCTCTACCTTTCCATCATGAGCCTATCAGCTTCTGAACTCCCCGGTAGAAATCATCAAAAATTCTCTTACCCTGCAAGTCACCAAGGAAATTCCAATTCCCCGCGGTGGTCCTGAGGCCCCTCAATGATTGAAGATCTGGTATTCCCCAGCAACAGCCAAGGAATTATTCTTCCCGGCAGCAGTCAAGTTGCTTTTATCTTCAGCCATCTAGGATTCATTTATCCTCCACAAGACAGCTTTCCAGCTTACATGCACATTCATTTACATTCACATCATATAACATACATTGCATCATGCATCATGACATTGCATATAACTAACTCTTTACCTTTTTCAGGTAAGATCAGTCGACAGACAAAAATCATTATTTTCCGAGATTCTTTCTAGAAATGGTTCAGATGTGACCCAGGCATGGCAACATTCTGATGCTTATTCCAGATGCATCCAGATGCAGTTTTACACGAACTCCTCATCAGGAAACCCTACACCGGTTCCTCCTCTAACTTCAAGACTTCTGAAAACAGTTCACGGGTTCTCCAGTAACGGATGTTAACCTATCGCTTGTTCAGATTCTTCTCAAGACTTCTGAAAACAGTTTATGGATTCTTCCCAACAACGGATGTTAATTTATCACTTGTTCAGATGCAATTTTTGAAAACAGTTTACTGACGCTTCCCAACAACGGATGCTGCTCTATTGCTTATTCAACTTCAAGACTTATGAAAACAGTTTACGGATTCTTCCCAACAACGGATGTTAATCTATCGCTTGTTCAGATGAGACTTCTGAAAACAGTTTACGGATTCTTCCCAACAACGGATGTTAATCTATCGCTTGTTCAGATGCAACCTCTGAAAACAGTTTACGGATTCCTCCCAACAACGGATGTTAATCTATCGCTTGTTCAGACTCTTCTCAACTTCTGAAAACAGTTCACGGATTCCTCCCAACAACGGATGTTAATCTATCGCTTGTTCAGACTCTTCTCAACTTTTGAAAACAGTTTACGGACGCTTCCCAACAACGGATGCTGCTCTATTGCTTATTCAACTTCAAGATTTCTGAAAACAGTTCACGGGTTCTCCAAGTAACGGATGTTAACCTATCGCTTGTTCAGATTCTTCTCAAGACTTTTTGAAAACAGTTTACGGACGCTTCCCAACAACGGATGCTGCTCTATTGCTTATTCAACTTCAAGATTTCTGAAAACAGTTCACGGGTTCTCCAAGTAACGGATGTTAACCTATCGCTTGTTCAGATTCTTCTCAAGACTTCTGAAAACAGTTCACGGGTTCTCCAAGTAACGGATGTTAACCTATCACTTGTTCAGATTCTTCTCAAGACTTCTGAAAACAGTTTATGGATTCTTCCCAACAACGGATGTTAATCTATCGCTTGTTCAGATGCAACTTTTGAAAATAGTTTACGGACGCTTCCCAACAACGGATGCTGCTCTATTGCTTATTCAACTTCAAGACTTCTGAAAACAGTTCACAGGTTCTCCAGTAACGGATGTTAACCTATCGCTTGTTCAGATTCTTCTCCAGACTTCTGAAAATAGTTTACGGATTCCTCCCAACAACGGATGTTAATCTATCGCTTGTTCAGACTCTTCTCAACTTCTGAAAACAGTTTACGGATTCCTCCCAACAACGGATGTTAATCTATCGCTTGTTCAGACTCTTCTCAACTTTTGAAAACAGTTTACGGAGGCCTCCAGCTACGGATGTCAATCTATTGCTTATTCAGACCCCCAGTTCAGAGATGGTCCTAAACATGGACACCTTTCCGATACTCATTCCGGATGGCATCTTTAAGCCCATCCCCGACATGATTCTGTCACCCTTCCAGATGGCATCTTTAAGCCCATCCCCAAATGGCATCTCTAAGCCCATTCCCACATCCATTGTTTTGACGAGTGCAAATTTAAGGGCACTCTAGTGTCCAATCTCCTTTTACCCTCGAGTCGCGAAAGGAAAACTTGCCAATCTAACTCTTCGGATTCAAGGAGATTAAACAGGGGCAACTGTTGTACCCCAAAATTTTCCCTCCCATTTTCTCAATATTTTCTCATCACAAGACCCTTGGAGCTCAAGATCCAGTTAGGGTTTCTTCTGCTCAAGACTTCTCCTTGCACTGTAGACCCAAATTAGGGTTTGTGTTTGCACAAAGATGTTTTGACCTAAAATTCCTAAGATGACTTTCATGCTTCATGTTGGACTCCCAAGTCTATCCATACCAAGTTTCAAGCCTTGATTCCAAACTTTGCCCAATCAATTAGACAGTTGACCTAGAAATCAGCTGTATTGGGGAAAAAGTCAACTATGGCCAATTGACAGTCAAACCTCATGATTTTTGACCCACATCAACATAATGAACTCATATGAACCATTTGATCAAGTTTGGATCACAATTCCACAAGAAATTTGATCAGATCACCAAAAGGGCAAAATGGTCATTTTTAGGGTTTTGACTGCACAAAGGCAATTTTTGACTATTTGACCTAACCAATGGCAAACCAAGCTCACATATGGACTCAAGGACCTCATGGAATTGTCTTGACATACTCAACAAGTTTAGAAGATCCCAAATGCACAGGATTGACAGTTGAATTTTCCAGTCAATTGATCAATTTTGACTGTATACTGAAAAGTCAAACTTTGACTTTTTGGTCAAAATCAAGTGTCAAGATTCATTTTTCATCCAAACATGCCAAATCATGAAACTTGTTCATCAAGGAATCAAAAATCACAAATTAGGGTTTGAAATGAAGATTTTTCATAACTTAGAATTTTTCTAAGTTATGAAAAACCCTAATTATTTCCTAACTTTGTCCCACTTTCTCATCAAGATGCATTTGGATTCAAGGAAAAGTCAAAACATGAATGTTGTAGCCCATTGCAAAATCTACAACTTTGATTCACAAAGTTTTCTCAAAAGAAGCTTGTAGCTCAAGTTACAATTTTTGGAACAAGGGTACCAAACCATTCTTAACTTAGAAAAATTTTGACCTATTTTAGGCAGGATTTTTTCCTAACTTCATGGAAACTTTTCACATGCTTCCACTTGGAATTTCAATTTGCATTACAAAGATGGATTGTAGTACACATTCCAAGCTTTCCAAAATGTCCAAGAACTCATCAAACAACCTCATGGTTAGGGAGAATCGAATTTGGCAAGTTGGAAAAAACTCACTTTTGTTATGGCCAATTTTCATGTTCATACACTTAGGCAATTTTGAACTCAGCTTGCATTCCTTGATTACAGGTCCTATATCCCTTTTGCACTCATAAATTTAATGCTAACTCATTGTGCCAAGACCTTATTTTGTGTGTTCAAGCATTGTATGCAAAACTAAGCCATAAATAGAAAAAGCATAATGTCCATTTTTGCAAAAGTAGAACTTTATGTCAATTAGCAAATCAAGAGGTACACAGCAAATCTCCTTGGCACAAGTTATTAGACTAATCCCACTGATCAAGGGCAAGCTTAGCAGCACATTAGAGGGGCCTCCATCAGTCTAGAAAACCACTTGACACTTTGTTGCTTAAAGTAGAAGAAACATTGCATAACAACACACAACTCTCATCTCAGCAAAAACCAACTTAAGCAAACTTGTTACAGACATTCTAAACAATCACCCTGGCCTGAAACTAGAGCTAACCATCTCCATTGCCCTCTCTAACACGGAATCACCCTAAAACTGCCAAAATAGGGCACCTGCTGCAGATTGAGTTCCATAACTCAATCTATTCGTGCATTCTTGCTGAAACCACTTCAAACACATCCCACATCATCCCTTGAAACTGTTCCAAGCCCTAAACACGACCTGTAACATCCCTAGCTAACATCACCATTTTCATTTTTCTGTTTTGCAGTTGAAGTACCATAGCACGATTCTCTTGGGTTCCAAGCAAACTAAAGGTTGGAATAGCATCCTGAGACATCAAGGAAGCTATACAAATCATTACCTTGCCTTGTAACCATCTCCATTGTTGCACACGATCCCAACTGAACAGGTAAGTTCATGAACTTGTATCTCTCTATCCAGGCATTGTTAGGTTTAGATTTGTGAAGAAATTATGTCACATTCATGGCCCTGAACATGCCCATATAATTAGTTTTCATTTATGTTATGTGTGCTATGAGAATTTGATGACTGAACATGGAACAAAAACTAGGTCAGGAATTGGGAATGGAGAAATTCTCTCTCATTTCTGAGAGTTAGGATGAGTTCTTTATATGTCCAGAATCGTGGCTTGATGCTTAACATTTTTTATGTTGTAAGTTTGTGCTAAAAGTCCAGGAATCCAGATGTTTGAATCAGTGTAGGAGGCGCGCGTTTTTTTGACAAATTCTGGCCAGAGGTTGAAGAAGGTCTTTTGGGCTGGGCTTTGTTTCATTTTTCTTATTTGCACCCTTTTGTTACTTTTGAACCCCCTTGGCCCATTGTGCTTATTTGAGACATTTTCTTGACTTTTCTTTTTATTTCTGACTTATCTATTTTTTCTCATAATATTAAAAATATAAAAAATATTTTTCACACCATTTTTATATTTATTAGACATTTATTTGTTTAAATTGATGTTTGTACATAAATAATACATAATATCTTTTATTTAAAAATACTAAAATTAATACCAATACATTTTATTTTCTGATTTTTATTTTATTTTATCTTTTTGAAAATATTTTATGAAAATATACTTTTTTTGTAAATATTAAATATTTTATTTTTGTATATATTTAATATATTTATCATATAATATAAATATTTACATATTTATTAGGATATTTAGGATAAAAATACCAAAAATATACATATTTTTATTTTTATTAATATTTAACATTAAATATACCTTTTTGACAAATATACTTCTCTTTTATTTATTTTTTTTGTATATAATTAGTAAATATTGTATATAATACATGTTGTACCCCAAAATTTGCCCTCCCTTTTTTTCAATATTTTCTCATCACAAGGCCCTTGGAGCTCAAGATCCAGTTGGGGTTTCCTCTGCTCAAGACTTCTCCTTGCACTGTTGACCCAAATTAGGGTTTGTGTTTGCACAAAGTTGGTATGACCTAAAATGCCTAAGATGACTTTCATGCTTCATGTTGGACTCCCAAGTTTATCCATACCAAGTTTCAAGTCTTGATTCCAAATTTTGCCCAGTCAATTGGACAGTTGACCTAGAAATCAACTGTATTGGGGAAAAAGTCAACAGTGGCCAATTGACAGTCAAATCTCATGAAAATTGACCCACATCAACATTATGAACTCACATGGACCATTTGATCAAGTTTGGATCACAATTCCACAAGAAATTTGATCAGATCACTAAAAGGGCAAAATGGTCATTTTTAGGGTTTTGACTGCACAAAGGCAATTTTTGACTGTTTGACCTAGCCAATGGCAAACCAAGCTCACATATGGACTCAAGGACCCCATGGAATTGTCTTGACATACTCAACAAGTTCAAAAGATCCCAAATGCACAAGATTGACAGTTGAATTTCCCAGTCAATTGATCAATTTTGACTGTATACTGAAAAGTCAAACTTTGACTTTTTTGGTCAAAATCAAATGTCAAGATTCATTTTTCATCAAATCATGCCAAATCATGAAACTTGTTCATCAAGAAATCAAGAATTGCAAATTAGGGTTTGAAATGAAGATTTTTCATAACTTAGAATTTTTCCAAGTTATGAAAAACCCTAATTTTTTCCTAACTTTGTCCCACTTTCTCACCAAGATTCATTTGGATTCAAGCAAAAGTCAAAACATGAAAGTTGTAGTCCATTGCAAAATCTACAACTTTGATTCACAAAGTTTTCCCAAAAGAAGCTTGTATCTCAAGTTACAATTTTTGGAACAAGGGTACCAAACCATTCTTAACTTAGAGAAATTTTGAACCATTTTAGGCAAGGTTTTTACCTAACTTCAAGACCACTTTTCACATGCTTCCACTTGGAATTTCAATTTGCATTTCAGAGATGGATTGTAGTACACATTCCAAGCTTTTCAAAATGTCCAATAACTCATCAAACAACCTCATGGTTAGGGAGAATCGAATTTGGCAAGTTGGGAAAAATTCACTTTTGTTATGACCAATTTACATGTTCATACACTTGTGCCATTTTGAAATCAGCATGCATGAGCTAGTTACAGGCCTCTAATCCCATTTGCACTCAATAATTAAATTCCAATCCATTGTGTGTTAGCATTATTTTGTGCATTTGGACATTACATGTTAGATTAAGCCTTAATTAGATAAAGCATTTTTGCCATTTTTGAAAAGTAGAACTTTATGTCAATTAGCAATCCAAGCAAGTACAGTGCAAATCCTTTTGGCACAAGTTTATGAACAAAACACACTGATCAAGGGGAAGGTTAGCAGCACATTAGGGGGGCCTCTATCAGTCTAAAACTCAAGTGGACATTTTGTTGCTTAAGATAGAAGAAACTTGCCATAACTTAGACCAACTGGCTTTGCTGCAACCACAAGCTTATACAAACTTCTTGAGCACATTCTAAACAATGACCCTGACCTGAGACACGAGCTAAACACCTTCCAAACCTCATCAAACCTCAAAACACCTTAGAACTGTCCAAAACAGGGCACCTGCTGCAGATTGAGTTCCATAACTCAATCCATTCATGCATTCTTGCTAAAACCACTTCAAACATATCCCACATCATCCCTTGAAACTATTCCAAGCCTCAAACACGGCCTGTAACACTCCCAAGCAACATCACCATTTTCATTTTTTTGTTTTGCAGTTGAAGTTCCATAACACGATTCTCTTGGTTTCCAAACAAAGTAAAGCTTAGAATAGCATCCCTGGACATCAAGGAAGTTATACCAATCATCACCTTGCATTGAAAACACCTCCATCACCAGATACGATTCCAACTGAACAGGTAAGTTCATGAACTCGTATCTCTCTATCCAGGCATTGCTAGCTTTAGGTTTGTGAAGAAATTATGTCACATTCATAGCCCTGAACATGCCCATGTAATTAGTTTTCATTTATGTTATGTGTGCTATGAGAATTTGATGTCTGAACATGGAACAAAAACTAGGTTAGGAATTGGGGGAGAAGAAATTCTCTCTCATTTCTGAGAGTTAAATCATGTTCTTTATATGTATGAACTCGTGAGATGATGCTTTACATTTTTTGTGTTGTGAGTTTTCATTAAAAGTCCAGGAATCAGGATGTTTGAATCCATGTACCAAGCGCGCGTTTTTTGAACAAGGTTTGCTGGAGGTTGAAGAAGATAGGTTCTGGGCTGGGCCTGGAATGTTTTTTCTTTTCACACCATGTTTTTACTTTTGAACCCCCCTGGCCCATTTTGAGTTTCATTTGCTATTTTTAATTTTTTTCCTTTTGATTCTGATTTATTATTTTTCATTAAAGCATAAAAATATTAAAAAACATTTTTCCACATTTTTTTTGCATTTTATTGGATATTTATTTGTTTTAGTTAGTTATATATAAATAAATACATAATATTTTCTTGTTTAGAATAGTAGGAATAATACCAAATATATTTTATTTTCCATTTTTATTTTATTTTATCTTCTGAAAATATTTTACATAAAATATACTTTTTTTTTATAAATATTAAATAGTTTATTTTTGTATATATAATATATTTAATAAATAATACAAATACATATATATTTATTAGAATATTTAGGACAAAAATACAAAATATTTACATATTTTATTTTTATTAATATTTAACATTAAAAATACTTTTTTTTTACAAATATACTTCATTTTTATTTTATTTTTGTACATAACTAATAAATGTTGTATATATTAAATAATTAATACCTTTTATTTAATAAATTAGGGTTTTGCCCTAAATACATAAAAACTCCAAAAAAATTAATACTTTTATTTTGTTTATTTGACATATAAAAAAATACTTTTTTCATACATATAAAAAACCTTTTTGCATCTTACATATTTATTTTATTTTTATTTAATTTGTGCAATTAAATACCTTGTAAATTCTCAATTTGATGTAATAGTCTAGGTTTAAATTCCTTGTCAAAATACCCCCCATTTGGACATTTGTACCCCCCCCCCCCTTCCCATATATTGTGTTGTAATAACTTAGGAACTTTATTTTTCGCACTTTAAAGTTTTCTAAATATACCATGCTAGAATTAGGGTTTGTATGCAAATAAATTAACAAAAATAGTTTGACCTAATTTCAAGATAAACAAGCATGAAAATGGACAACACTAATCACACTTGCACCCCTAGGGTATTCCACTTGTTGCCTTCAATAATGGGCCATATTGCATGTTAGGTCTCTTTGGGCAAAACAAACACAATTCAAATGATCATAGTCCCTCGATGACGCTTTCGAAAGTTGCCTAACAAATGATCAAGTCCCTTAAAGGAAAAATTGCCCAAAGATACTTGGCAATATTGCAATTATGGTCTAAACGATGACCCGCGCCCGTCCCTTTCACATCCTAACACAAGATTGTCCACCAAATGCAATGATGGAACAAAATTGTTAAAAGGGTTAAAACATAGCAAAAATCTTTGAGAACTTTAGGGTAGATAGCTCTTAAGTACTTGTCAACTTGCAAAACAAAAACACTTGCCTATTTTTCAAACCACACATCACTACACTTTCAAAACAACTTTCAAAAAACCTTGAAACATCTTTTCAAAAAGACAAACACCTTTTGTAAAACATTCGAGTAAAGAATTGTTACAAGGGTAGCCTAGACAAGGCATCTTTTTCAAAACATTTCCAAAACCACACACAAAGCACCATTTCAAACAATTGAAAACCAAGGCAAGTTGATCTAAGCAAGTAACTAAGAGCCCATGGATAACCATGGATAGAAAGGGTGCTAATACCTTCCCTTTCTATAATCTACTCCCCGAACCCAAGAAAATATCTCAAAGGTTTTTGCTGTGCTTTTTAAACCTTTCCTTAGGATAAAATAAAAAGTCGGTGGCGACTCTTGCTCAACCGAAACATTTGCAAAGACAAACGCAAAACCCTAGTCAGTTCTCCCACCGTATCACAGAACTGGCGACTCTGCTGGGGAAAAATTTAAAAGTGGAGTAACCTTAGGGCTTAGATCACCCCCTTGCATGATTAATTGTTTGTTTTGATTGCTTTATATCTTGGCTCTTTTGTTTGGGTTTGCAATCCTACACCCGGATTTTGGGAAACATTCATAGATAGCAATACGTTGTGGAAACTGTGCGGGGTATACCAACACGGTCGAAGCAATAGCTATATTAGTGCGACATATTTGTGAGTACCGGTAACCCTTGAGTTCAATCAAGGAGAGTACGGGGCCGCTGAGTGATGTCACTAAGCACTAATGACCTAGAACCTTACTTGACCATCTTGGCCTTTTATTAGGGGTAGTGAGATGACCGGCTTTGGTGCAGTCCGAAGTTGGTAGATACTCGATACTACACTCATTGAGGGTTGTTTTCTTGGAATATTTTGGTCGCTAGTTAAGTGGCTAAACCAAAACCATGAACGATGAAAACAATCCAATGATATTGAGCTCCTTAGAACCCGGTTACTATTTATAGGACAGGTTTTTAAGCCAACTACACTCAAGAGGGTACTTGCCTATGAAACCTCATGCAAGCCTGAAACTAGGGTTTGGTGTGAATTGCTTGTACATATGTTTTGTGCATACATCATAAACATCATAAAGCATCATATGCATTCACTAACCATTTCAAGGGTTTAGATCTTCATCTTTGTTCTTGTTTTGTAGGTCATGGAAATTCTTCGAAGAAAAACCATCCAAGTCAGCCTTGTGAGAATCCCTCCTCAACTCAAGGAGCTCACATCAAGGATTCCGGAAAGCTCGCCCTTCAGTGAAAGACATGGTAGACTACTCAGCTTAGTCAACACCCACATTGAGGAGGACATGTTGAAAGTGTTATTCCAGTTCTTTGACCCTCTTCATCACTGTTTCACTTTCCCCGATTACCAGTTGGTGCCCACTTTGGAGGAGTTTTCTCAACTCCTGAGAATTCCTATCCTTAATCAACTACCCTACAACGGTATGGAGAAGGAACCAAAGCCTGAAGATGTTGCTCGAGCACTACATCTACAGCCATCTGAAATCAAGGGGCATTGGGAAACCAGAAGCAGCGTCAAAGGATTCTTAACAAAATTCTTGTTTGAGAAGGCACAAGAATGTTGGAATTCATTGGACCTACAAGCCTTTGAAGAAATTGTGGCACTCCTTATCTATGGGTTGGTCTTGTTCCCAAATCCTGACCAGCTGGTAGATGTCAATGCCGTCAAAATCTTCTTATCTAGAAATCCAATACCAACATTGCTTGGGGACATTCTTCACTCATTTTACACACGAACAATGAGAAAGAGGGGTGTTCTCATGTGTCGTACTCCTCTCCTTGCAAGGTGGTTTATTTCGCACCTTCCACAATCTGTCTTGAAGAATGACCAAGGCTCAAGGTGGTCCCAACGATTGATGACTCTTACTCACTCTGATGTACATTGGTGTTCTCGGTCCAGAGAAAATGTCATCATCGTCGATCGTTGTGGAGAGTTCCCTAATGTCCCATTACTTGGCATTAGAGGGGGCATTACCTACAACCCTTGCCTAGCTTTGAGGCAATTTGGATATGCACGAAGAGATGGCCCTCACGACATGTTGATTCCTGACCTAGTTTTTGACTTCGACAACGATGCGCAAGGACTTCGCCAAAGAGGATGTTTCAGAGCTTACCCGCCGACTCCATGAGGAAGAGACCCTTAACACCTACATCGCACCAAAGAGGATGCGCAATGTCTTTTTACCTTGAGAAGTTGTTTTTGTAATATTTGGCCCATGGGGCATTTATGTACTAAAAAATTTCTTCTTATTAATATGACGTGCATTCTTTTTTGTCTGCAATAAGTTTGAATATTCTAAATCCTTGAATGAATTGCATACATAAGCATACCATTCATCATGTGCATAAGCAGGTCTCACGCCAGGTTTCCTTATCTGTCTACTGTTTATTTCAGTAGGATGGATCTCGAGCAAACAGTCAAGGACCTACAGGCTCAAAATGCACAGTTTCAGCAACTCCTGATGACCTTGGCTAAGGGTCAGGATGATCTAAAGACCTTGCTGGGGAATAAAGACCCAATGAAAAAGAAGAAAAAGAGACTCGAGGTGGCTACTTTAGGGAGAAGATTTGAAGGAGAGGCCAGAAGAGTGCTTGAATTTCCTCCTACTTCTGACGAGGGAACCAGTAAAGGGGGTGCGACTGTGGTACCTTTCGAGTCCGATATGGAAGAAGAGGAGGCTGAAGAGGATAAAGACTATTCTGATCAACAATACCCTACGGCTGATGATAAATACAAAGGTTTAGAAGACAGGTTGGCAGCCATGGAGCTACAGAGAGTGCCGGGTTTGGATTTCGAAGACTTGGGTTTAGTTGTCGGGATTGTGATTCCCCCAAAGTTCAAAGTGCCCGTTTTTGTGAGGTATGACGGGTTGTCCTGTCCAAAAATGCATCTCAGGTCCTACGTAAGGAAGATCCAACCTTATACGACAGATAAGAACCTTTGGATCCATTTCTTTCAAGACAGCCTTTCTGGGGCTCAATTGGAGTGGTTCTATCAGCTAGAGGGAACCAGCGTCCGAAACTGGGAAGACTTGGCCACTTCCTTTTACAAACAATATCAGTATAATTCTGACCTTGCTCCCACACGTACCCAACTTCAGGGTATGTCACTGGGAACAGGCGAAGGATTCAAAGAATATGCACAAAAATGGAGGGATTTGGCTGGCAGGGTGCAGCCTCCTTTAACCGACCGTGAACTTGTTGACATGTTTCTAAGGACCCTGTCTGGTCCATTTTTCAACCATCTAATTGGTAACTCTTCCGTGGGGTTTACCGATTTGATCTTAACAGGCGAGAGAATAGAAGCTGGCATCAAGTCAGGGAAGATTCAAAAGGGTGTCGCTGCAAGTGTTGAGAAGAAGCCTTTCAAGAAGGAAACGGCTATGGTATACTCTCAGAGAAGAGCAGGGAAGACTGAACGCCGGCCAACTGTGGGGGCCGTAATGATTCAAAACCCTTCAAGTGAGCAGCCTCGCTATAACCAGTCCAGACCACAACGACAGTTCGCCCGCATTAATATGACGCCAGCGCAAGTGCTTCCCCATCTGTTAAAGTTGAATCTCGCCACTATCAAAGAGGCACCAAAAAATGTGAATACGTCTTCTCCGCATTATCATCCTAATGCTAAATGCGCCTACCATTCTGACAGTGTCGGGCACGACACCAACGATTGTTGGGCACTCAAGCATAAAATCCAAGACCTGATAGAGGCGAAGGAGGTGGAGTTCAACGCTCCAGAGAAGCCGAACGTGATATCTGCTCCAATGCCGAAGCACGGCCGAAATGTCAATGCCATTGAAGAAGATTTGTATGTTGCTGATGTCAATGATCTGATAACTCCGTTGCTAACCATCAAGTTGAATCTGTTAAAGGCCGGGATTTTCCCGGGATGTAAATAAGATTGCTACTGCTGTTACTCTCTGCCGTTTGATTGTCCGTTACTAAAGAAAGGCATCCAAGGCCTAATGGACAGTCGACAAATTCTGTTTGAAAACGTTTCTGCTATTCCAATCCATACTGAAGATGTCTCAATCATAACCATTCACGCCAATCTTTCCAAGGCCGTCAGAAAGCCTGTTAAGATTACACCAGCTACGAAGTCTGCTCCTTTGAAGATAACAATGCCAGGGCCTGTCCCCTACATTTCTGAGAAGTCAATACCATGGAACTACGGCGGTGACGTCTACTACCATGGTATTAAACAAATTGAAATAACTGAAGAAATTTCGGATGAAGAAGAAGCCAGCATTGGAAACATTGCGGGCACGAGCAAAATCACCCGGAGCGGGAGAATATTTTCTCCAGAGATTGCCCCTCCAAGAGCAATCTTTGGACCCTCATCTGCTGACAAGGTTATTCCTACACCAATAAAACTCTCCGTTAGAACCCCATTGATTGAAGATGTTGTTGTTCCTAGTATTGTCCCTCCTACCGCTGCTGATAAAGGTAAGGGAACCCAAGATGAGCTCGTCAGGACGAGGGCTCAACCCTTGGTCATCCCGGAAACCTCCAAGAAAGAAATGGAAGAGATCTTGAAGATAATCAAAAGGAGTGATTACGATGTGGTAGAACAATTGGGGCAAACCCCCTCAAAGATCTCCATGTTGGCACTACTACTTTGCTCAGAAGCGCACGCTAAAGCTTTGATAAAATTCCTGAAGGCAGCCCATGTGCCCCAGGAAACCTCTGCGGATCAATTCCAAAATTGCGTGGCCAGCCTTACTGCGGACAATGGATTAGGTTTCTCTGATGCCGACCTAACTCCTAAAGGTAGAAACCACAATGATGCTTTGCACATTTCAGTCGAGTGCCGAGGAACGACTCTCGCACATGTTTTGGACGACACGGGTTCTTCACTGAATGTACTGCCTAAGAAAGCTTTGGACCGACTAGATTGTGAAGGGTTAGAGTTGAAGCCGAGTGATATTTTTGTCAGAGCTTTCGATGGTTCGAAGAGGATGGTCCATGGGGAGGTTGATATTCCCATCAAGGTAGGCACTGAGGTGTTTAAATCTACTTTCTATGTGATGGACATCCGTCCGTCATACTCTTGCTTGTTGGGTAGGCCTTGGATACACAATGTCGCGGAAGTCACCTCTTCCTTACATCAAATGTTGAAGTATCATGTCAAGGCAAAGATCATAACCGTCCATGGTGAAGAGGAGTATATGATCAGCCACCTGAACTCCTTCCGGTATGTGGAGGTAGAGGGTGAGTTCATTGAGACGCCTTTCCATCATTTCGAAGAAGTCCCTCCTGAGATAACAGTAGCAAAGTTGGCAGCTGAAGTACCAAAGCAGATGGCCAGGATGGCATATCTGGAGGACGCAAAGGCCGCAATAAAGGAGGGGAAGAATTCAGCATGGGGGCAGTTGCCTGATATTCCACATAAAACAGACAAATTTGGATTAGCGTTCACTGCCGCGGGCCAGAAAGTTATGCGCCGTTCGAAGATTGAAAGGGCGCCAATCAAAATTTCTCCCTACGGAATCAACGCTTTGGAGGATGAAGACGAAGAGAATAACATCGAAGAGTGGATCTACCCAACTATCGAAGGAGGATTGTGCAACTGGGAGGCAAAAGACTTTGTCCCCATCACTTTTGGTCTGTAATAATTATTTTCGAACAATCCGCACACTATCTTTTTACCTCATGCCTTGCCCGGGGCATGTAGGTCCATTTGTAAGGGTTTTAATTATTTTCATATCCATATGCCATGTTTAATGATTCATTGGACGTTTTTCATTTGATAAATTGTTGTGTTCGTTTTCTTTCCTTTTGCATTTTTTTGTTTAAGGATGGTTATCCCTTACACACACCCACACTCACAAATGCAGGTACCCATCCACTCTGGATTCCATGGGTGACTATTCTGCTATATCCTTCAATAACTCTGAAGATCTGGTCAATCAAGCCGAATATGAGGATGACGAAGGTTGTGAAGTACCAGGGGAACTAGCCAGACTTCTACAGCAAGAGGAAAGGGCCATCTTACCTCATGAAGAGTTGTTGGAGACTGTCAACTTAGGAACCGAGGAAGACCGGAAGGAGGTGCAAGTGGGTGCCAATCTGGAACCAAGTGTCAAGGAGCGCCTGATACAGTTCTTAAATGAGTATGTTGAAATCTTCGCTTGGTCTTATGAAGACATGTCGGGTTTAGACACAGACATCGTGGTTCACCGTCTCCCCACAAGAGAGGATTGTCATCCGATCAAGCAAAAAGTCCGCCGAATGAGGCCTGACATGTCTGAAAAGATCAAAGCAGAAGTGATGAAGCAATTCGACGCTGGCTTTCTGGTTGTTACATCTTATCCTCAATGGGTCGCTAACATCGTGCCAGTACCTAAAAAAGATGGCAAAGTCAGGATGTGTGTGGACTACCGGGATTTGAATAGGGCCAGCCCCAAAGATGATTTTCCACTTCCACACATTGACATTTTAATCGACAACACAGCTCAGCATAAGGTGTTTTCCTTCATGGATGGATTCTCGGGCTACAATAAAATCAAAATGGCCCTTGAGGATATGGAGAAAACAACTTTTGTCACACAATGGGGTACTTTCTGTTACAAGGTGATGTCGTTCGGACTGAAGAACGCTGGGGTAACTTATCAACGCGCCATGGTAGCTTTGTTTCATGATATGATACATCATGAGATTGAAGTTTACGTAGACGACATGATAGCTCGGTCACAAACAGA
Source organism: Vicia faba (assembly GCA_948472305.1). Taxonomy (NCBI): domain Eukaryota; kingdom Viridiplantae; phylum Streptophyta; class Magnoliopsida; order Fabales; family Fabaceae; genus Vicia; species Vicia faba. Next base: position 919,460,160 of record OX451736.1, on the reverse strand, counting down.
GGAGGAACACCTTGAACATCTAGAAAAGCTGTTTTCCAGGTTGAAAGAATACAAACTCAGGCTGAATCCAAGTAAGTGCACTTTTGGAGTTAGGTCTGGTAAACTTTTAGGATTCATTGTAAGCAACAAAGGCATTGAAGTCGATCCAGCAAAAGTGAAGGAAATACAAGAGATGCCTGCTCCCCGTACTGAAAAGGAGGTTAGAGGGTTCTTGGGGAGCTTGAACTATATTGCCAGATTCATCTCTCATCTGACTTCTACCTGTGAGCCAATTTTCAAACTCTTAAAGAAAGATCAGGTAGTCGAATGGAACGACGATTGCCAAGCTGCTTTTGATAAGATCAAGGAGTATTTGCTAGAACCTCCTATTTTGATGCCACCCATCGAAGGAAGACCATTGATCATGTATCTGACCGTCTTGGATAACTCAATGGGGTGTGTTTTGGGCCAGCATGACGAGTCTGGTCGAAAAGAGCGTGCTATTTATTACCTTAGCAAAAAGTTTACCGACTGTGAGACTCGCTACTCACTGCTCGAGAAAACTTGCTGCGCTTTGGTATGGGCAGCTCGCCGACTAAGGCAGTATATGTTGACTCATAATACCTTGTTGATTTCCAAAATGGATCCTATCAAGTATATCTTCGAAAAGCCCGCTTTATCTGGAAGAATAGCTAGATGGAAAATGATCCTAACTGAGTATGACATCCAATACACCACCCAAAAAGCTACAAAAGGGAGTGTACTAGCTGACCATCTGGCTCATCAAGCTATCGAAGATTACCAACCCATGAGATTTGACTTCCCAGACGAGGACATCATGAATTTGGACAACATTGAAGGTAACGGACCGTATGACGGACCCGAAAAGGGATCCCGATGGACCCTGTACTTTGATGGTGCTTCAAATGCACTTGTAAATGGTATCGGCGCGGTACTCATTTCCCCGGAAGGTTGTCACACACCTTTCACGGCCCGACTTTGCTTCAGCTGCACAAATAACATGGCTGAGTATGAAGCTTGCATCTTTGGTCTCAAGGCTGCTATAGACTTGGGGATCAAATCTTTGATCGTATTTGGGGACTCGGCTTTAGTTATCAGTCAAATCAAAGGAGAGTGGGATACCAAGCACCCTAATCTTATCCCATACAAAGAACATGCCTTGACATTGTTGCCTCATTTCGAGCAAATTACCTTCGAGCATTTCCCGCGAGAAGAGAATCAGCTAGCAGATGCTCTAGCTACAATGTCCTCCATGTTTAAACTCAACTGGGATAATGAGGCTCCCCAAATCACCATCGAGCGAATGGATGAACCTGCACATTGTCACGAGATTAATACCGAAGAAGTAGTGGAACAACCCTGGTTCCATGAGATCAAAAGGTATCTCCAGACTAGAGATTATCCAGAAGGAGCTTCCGTAAATGACAAGAAGTTCTTAAGGAAATTTGCTGCCAAATTCTTCCTGAGCAACGGCATCCTTTACAAACGAAGCCATGATTGTGTATTACTCCGATGCATAGACAAAGCTGAAGCAGAGTTGATCATGACTGAGATACACAGCGGCACATTTGGCACTCACTTGAGCGGGCATACAATGGCTAAGAAGATCCTAAGGGCAGGCTATTACTGGTCTACCATGGAAGCTGACTGCCATCAACATTCCCGTACTTGCCACAAATGTCAAGTCTACGCTGACAAAGTTCATATCCCTCCGGTTCCTCTCAACGTTCTGACTGCTCCTTGGCCATTTGCAATGTGGGGCATTGACATGATTGGAGAGATCAAGCCCACGGCTTCCAACGGACATCGTTTCATCCTGGTTGCCATTGACTATTTCACCAAATGGGTCAAAGCGGCTTCCTTCTCCTCTGTTACTAAAAATGTGGTTGCCCGCTTCATCAAGCAAAATCTCATATGCCGGTATGGTGTTCCAGACAGGATCATCACAGACAATGGTACAAATCTGAATAACACGATGATCACCGCTTTGTGCGAACAGTTCAAGATTTATCATCACAATTCATCTCCCTATCGGCCGAAGATGAACGGTGATGTTGAAGCTGCGAACAAAAACATTAAGAAGATCATTCAGAAAATGACTGTCACTTACAAAGACTGGCATGAGATGTTACCGTTTGCTCTACACGGATACCGTACGATGGCACGTACTTCAACCGGGGCAACCCCATTTTCTTTGGTATATGGCATGGAAGCTGTCCTGCCTATGGAGGTTCAGATCCCTTCTCTAAGGATTATGAAGGACACATGTTTGAATGAAGATGATTGGATTCAGACCCGACTTGATCAACTCAATTTGATCGACGAGAAGCGACTCGCTGCTGTATGCCATGGTCAGACGTATCAAAAGCGGATGATCAAGGCCTTCAATAAGAAAGTCAGACGTCAAGTGTATCAAGTCGGAGATCTCGTAATCAAGCGGATTATCTTGCAGCAAAGTGATCCCAGGGGCAAATGGACTCCTACATATGAAGGACCATTTGTGATCAAGAGCATATTTTCTGGTGGTGCAATGATTCTGACCACCATGGACGGTGACGATTTTCCGCACCCTGCGAACGCAGACATAGTCAAAAGATACTACGCATAGAATAACCCGGCAAGTCGAAAACCCGAAAGACTTGGGCAAAAATGGGCATCCCGGTGGACCGAAAACCCGAAAGGGCGGTTCAGGCAAAAGTTAGGGATAAAAACAAAAAAAAACCTGTACACCCGGCAAGTTGAAAACCCGAAAGGGCGGCTTGGGCAAAAAGGGGTTTCCCGGTGGATCGAAAACCCGAAAGGGTGATTCAGGCAAAAGTTAGGGAATTAAAGCGTATGACTATATCTCATCGGGTCACTTCAAAGACAATCTCTTCATCAACCAGTTCCAGGCTTCTGATCAATCCAGTCATCGGCAGAAGAAGCATTGAATGGACAGATATTCAGAGTTGTGAAGGCTATAGCGGAATAGAATCCCATGGAATTATTTCACACAGCCATCTTTCTTTTATATAAATCTTTCAATATTTACGACGAAATCCTCTTACTAGGATGATTGTCTCCTTTGTACAAATATACTCAAAGAAAGTTAATACAAATACTTTTCCCAGAAATTTGTGTCGTTTCCTTTTTCTTTTCTCTTGCACTAATTGTTTTATTTTGAGAAACGTCCAATGTTTTGTTAAATAGGCATATGCATTTGAACATAATCATTTCCTTATGAATCAAGAAAGAGGATTACTGATAGGTTGAAGGTGCAGTTGGATATCTTGATACCCTTTCAAAGGAAATCCCGAGCAGATTTGAAATCCCCATTCCTATGTCAAAACTTAATTCCCTAAACAGAGTCAGACTTCAGGGTCCTCATCTATAAAAGCTCTCTCAAAACTGATTTCCCCAGCCAGAGAACCCTCCTGAACTCAATTCCCCTCAGGGTTAAGTTTCAGTATCACCAGCGGAGCTAAAACTTCAAACTATCGACCCCCCAGCAAAACTAGACTAGTGAACCTTCTCCCCACAGAGATACTTCTCACTAAACTGAAGATTCTCAGTTTTACATCCCCAGCATGAGTCTACCAGGTTCTGAAATCCCCAGTAGAAATCATCAGAAATTCTCTTACCCTGCAAGTCACCAAGGAAATTCCAAGTCCCCGCAAGTGGTTCTAAGGCCCCTCAACGTTTGAAGGTCTGGTATTCCCCAAGCAAATCTGAAGACTTTCAGTTTTCAGTTCCTCATTGTATATTCGAAGATTCTCCAGTGAAGATCTTCTCAAGACAGGAATTCCCCAGAAGATTATAACCCAAGCTCCTTATTCCCCAGCAACAGCCAAGAATTTTTTCTTCCCGGTAGCAGTCAAGATGCTTTTATCTTCAGCCATCTCGGATTCATCTATCCTCCGCAAGACAGCTCTCCAGCTTGCATGCGCATTCATTTACATTCATATAACATACATCGCATCATGCATCATGACATTGCATACAACTAACTCTTTACCTTTTCAGGTAAGATCAGTCAACAGACAAAAAAAATCATTATCTTCCGAGACTCTTTCTAGAAATAGTTCAGATGTGACCCAGACATGGCAACATTCTGATGCGTATTCCAGATTCATCCAGATGCAGTTTTATACGAGCTCATCATCAGGAAACCCTACACCGGTTCCTCCTCAACTTCAAGATTTCTGAAAACAGTTCACGGGTTCTCCAAGTAACGGATGTTAACCTATGGCTTGTTCAGTTTCTTCTCAAGACTTCTGAAAACAGTTTATGGATTCTTCCCAACAACGAATGTTAATCTATCGCTTGTTCAGATGCAACTTTTGAAAACAGTTTACGGATGTTTCCCAACAACGGATACTGCTCTATTGCTTATTCAACTTCAAGATTTCTGAAAACAGTTCACGGGTTCTCTAAGTAACGGATGTTAACCTATCGCTTGTTCAGTTTCTTCTCAAGACTTCTGAAAACAGTTTATGGATTCTTCCCAACAACGGATGTTAATCTATCGCTTGTTCAGATGCAACTTTTGAAAACAGTTTACGGACGCTTCCCAACAACGGATGCTGCTCTATTGCTTATTCAACCTCAAGACTTCTGAAAACAGTTCACGGGTTCTCCAGTAACGGATGTTAACCTATCGCTTGTTCAGATTCTTCTTCGAAGACTTTTGAAAACAGTTTACAGATTCTTCCCAACAACGGATGTTAATCTATCGCTTGTTCAGACTCTTCTCAACTTTTGAAAACAGTTTACGGATGCCTCCAGATACGGATGTCAATCTATTTCTTATTCAGACCCCAGTTCAGAGATGGTCCTAAACATGGACGCCTTTCTGATACTCATTCCAGATGGCATCTTTAAGCCCATCCCCGACAAGTTTCTGTCACTCCTCCCGATGGCATCGTTAAGCCCATCTCCAAATGGCATCTCTAAGCCCATTCCCGCATCCATTGCTTTGACGAGTGCAAATTTATGGGCACTCTAGTGTCCAATCTCCTTTTACCCTCGAGTCACGAAAGGCAAACTTGCCAATCTAACTCTTCGGATTCAAGAAGATTGAACAGGGGCAACTGTTGTACCCTAAAATTTGCCCTCCCTTTTTCTCAATATTTTCTCACCACAAGGCCCTTGGAGCTCAAGATCAAGTTGGGGTTTCCTCTGCTCAAGACTTCTCCTTGCACTGTTGACCCAAATTAGGGTTTGTGTTTGCACAAAGTTGTTGTGACCTAAAATGCCTAAGATGACTTTCATGCTTCATGTTGGACTCCCAAGTTTATCCATACCAAGTTTCAAGTCTTGATTCCAAATTTTGCCCAGTCAATTGGACAGTTGACCTAGAAATCAACTGTATTGGGGAAAAAGTCAACTGTGGCCAATTGACAGTCAAATCTCATTAAAATTGACCCACATCAACATTATGAACTCACATGGACCATTTGATCAAGTTTGGATCACAATTCCACAAGAAATTTGATCAGATCACTAAAAGGGCAAAATGGTCATTTTTAGGGTTTTGACTGCACAAAGGTAATATTTGACTGTTTGACCTAGCCAATGGCAAACCAAGCTCACATATGGACTCAAGGACCCCATGGAATTGTCTTGACATACTCAACAAGTTCAAAAGATCCCAAATGCACAAGATTGACAGTTGAATTTCCCAGTCAATTGATCAATTTTGACTGTATACTGAAAAGTCAAACTTTGACTTTTTTTGGTCAAAATCAAATGTCAAGATTCATTTTTCATCAAAACATGCCAAATCATGAAACTTGTTCATCAAGGAATCAAAAATCACAAATTAGGGTTTGAAATGAAGATTTTTCATAACTTAGAATTTTTCTAAGTTATGAAAAACCCTAATTATTTCCTAACTTTGTCCCACTTTCTCATCAAGATGCATTTGGATTCAAGGAAAAGTCAAAACATGAATGTTGTAGCCCATTGCAAAATCTACAACTTTGATTCACAAAGTTTTCTCAAAAGAAGCTTGTAGCTCAAGTTACAATTTTTGGAACAAGGGTACCAAACCATTCTTAACTTAGAAAAATTTTGACCTATTTTAGGCAGGATTTTTTCCTAACTTCATGGAAACTTTTCACATGCTTCCACTTGGAATTTCAATTTTCATTACAAAGATGGATTGTAGTACACATTCCAAGCTTTCCAAAATGTCCAAGAACTCATCAAACAACCTCATGGTTAGGGAGAATCGAACTTGGCAAGTTGGAAAAAACTCACTTTTGTTATGGCCAATTTTCATGTTCATACACTTAGGCAATTTTGAACTCAGCTTGCATTCCTTGATTACAGGTCCTATATCCCTTTTGCACTCATAAATTTAATGCTAACTCATTGTGCCAAGACCTTATTTTGTGTGTTCAAGCATTGTATGCAAAACTAAGCCATAAATAGAAAAAGCATAATGTCCATTTTTGCAAAAGTAGAACTTTATGTCAATTAGCAAATCAAGAGGTACACAGCAAATCTCCTTGGCACAAGTTATTAGACTAATCCCACTGATCAAGGGCAAGCTTAGCAGCACATTAGAGGGGCCTCCATCAGTCTAGAAAACCACTTGACACTTTGTTGCTTAAAGTAGAAGAAACATTGCATAACAACACACAACTCTCATCTCAGCAAAAACCAACTTAAGCAAACTTGTTACAGACATTCTAAACAATCACCCTGGCCTGAAACACGAGCTAACCATCTCCATTGCCCTCTCTAACACAGAATCACCCTAAAACTGCCAAAATAGGGCACCTGCTGCAGATTGAGTTCCATAACTCAATCTATTCGTGCATTCTTGCTGAAACCACTTCAAACACATCCCACATCATCCCTTGAAACTGTTCCAAGCCCTAAACACGACCTGTAACATCCCTAGCTAACATCACCATTTTCATTTTTCTGTTTTGCAGTTGAAGTACCATAGCACGATTCTCTTGGGTTCCAAGCAAACTAAAGGTTGGAATAGCATCCTGAGACATCAAGGAAGCTATACAAATCATTACCTTGCCTTGTAACCATCTCCATTGTTGCACACGATCCCAACTGAACAGGTAAGTTCATGAACTTGTATCTCTCTATCCAGGCATTGTTAGGTTTAGATTTGTGAAGAAATTATGGCACATTCATGGCCCTGAACATGCCCATATAATTAGTTTTCATTTATGTTATGTGTGCTATGAGAATTTGATGACTGAACATGGAACAAAAACTAGGTCAGGAATTGGGAATGGAGAAATTCTCTCTCATTTCTGAGAGTTAGGATGAGTTCTTTATATGTCCAGAATCGTGGCTTGATGCTTAACATTTTTTATGTTGTAAGTTTGTGTTAAAAGTCCAGGAATCCAGATGTTTGAATCAGTGTAGGAGGCGCGCGTTTTTTTGACAAATTCTGGCCAGAGGTTGAAGAAGGTCTTTTGGGCTGGGCTTTGTTTCATTTTTCTTATTTGCACCCTTTTGTTACTTTTGAACCCCCTTGGCCCATTGTGCTTATTTGAGACATTTTCTTGACTTTTCTTTTTATTTCTGACTTATCTATTTTTTCTCATAATATTAAAAATATAAAAAATATTTTTCACACCATTTTTATATTTATTAGACATTTATTTGTTTAAATTGATGTTTGTACATAAATAATACATAATATCTTTTATTTAAAAATACTAAAATTAATACCAATACATTTTATTTTATGATTTTTATTTTATTTTATCTTTTTGAAAATATTTTATGAAAATATACTTTTTTTGTAAATATTAAATATTTTATTTTTGTATATATTTAATATATTTATCATATAATATAAATATTTACATATTTATTAGGATATTTAGGATAAAAATACCAAAAATATACATATTTTTATTTTTATTAATATTTAACATTAAATATACCTTTTTGACAAATATACTTCTCTTTTATTTATTTTTTTTGTATATAATTAGTAAATATTGTATATAATACATGTTGTACCCCAAAATTTGCCCTCCCTTTTTCTCAATATTTTCTCATCACAAGGCCCTTGGAGCTCAAGATCCAGTTGGGGTTTCCTCTGCTCAAGACTTCTCCTTGCACTGTTGACCCAAATTAGGGTTTGTGTTTGCACAAAGTTGGTATGACCTAAAATGCCTAAGATGACTTTCATGCTTCATGTTGGACTCCCAAGTTTATCCATACCAAGTTTCAAGTCTTGATTCCAAATTTTGCCCAGTCAATTGGACAGTTGACCTAGAAATCAACTGTATTGGGGAAAAAAGTCAACAGTGGCCAATTGACAGTCAAATCTCATGAAAATTGACCCACATCAACATTATGAACTCACATGGACCATTTGATCAAGTTTGGATCACAATTCCACAAGAAATTTGATCAGATCACTAAAAGGGCAAAATGGTCATTTTTAGGGTTTTGACTGCACAAAGGCAATTTTTGACTGTTTGACCTAGCCAATGGCAAACCAAGCTCACATATGGACTCAAGGACCCCATGTAATTGTCTTGACATACTCAACAAGTTCAAAAGATCCCAAATGCACAAGATTGACAGTTGAATTTCCCAGTCAATTGATCAATTTTGACTGTATACTGAAAAGTCACACTTTGACTTTTTTTGGTCAAAATCAAATGTCAAGATTCATTTTTCATCAAATCATGCCAAATCATGAAACTTGTTCATCAAGAAATCAAGAATTGCAAATTAGGGTTTGAAATGAAGATTTTTCATAACTTAGAATTTTTCTAAGTTATGAAAAACCCTAATTTTTTCCTAACTTTGTCCCACTTTCTCACCAAGATTCATTTGGATTCAAGCAAAAGTCAAAACATGAAAGTTGTAGTCCATTGCAAAATCTACAACTTTGATTCACAAAGTTTTCCCAAAAGAAGCTTGTATCTCAAGTTACAATTTTTGGAACAAGGGTACCAAACCATTCTTAACTTAGAGAAATTTTGAACCATTTTAGGCAAGGTTTTTACCTAACTTCAAGACCACTTTTCACATGCTTCCACTTGAAATTTCAATTTGCATTTCAAATATGGATTGTATTACACATTCCAAGCTTTTCAAAATGTCCAATAACTCATCAAACAACCTCATGGTTAGGGAGAATCGAATTTGGCAAGTTGGGAAAAATTCACTTTTGTTATGACCAATTTACATGTTCATACACTTGTGCCATTTTGAAATCAGCATGCATGAGCTAGTTACAGGCCTCTAATCCCATTTGCACTCAATAATTAAATGCCAATCCATTGTGTGTTAGCATTATTTTGTGCATTTGGACATTACATGTTAGATTAAGCCTTAATTAGATAAAGCATTTTTGCCATTTTTGAAAAGTAGAACTTTATGTCAATTAGCAATCCAAGCAAGTACAGTGCAAATCCTTTTGGCACAAGTTTATGAACAAAACACACTGATCAAGGGGAAGGTTAGCAGCACATTAGGGGGGCCTCTATCAGTCTAAAACTCAAGTGGACATTTTGTTGCTTAAGATAGAAGAAACTTGCCATAACTTAGACCAACTGGCTTTGCTGCAACCACAAGCTTATACAAACTTCTTGAGCACATTCTAAACAATGACCCTGACCTGAGACACGAGCTAAACACCTTCCAAACCTCATCAAACCTCAAAACACCATAGAACTGTCCAAAACAGGGCACCTGCTGCAGATTGAGTTCCATAACTCAATCCATTCGTGCATTCTTGCTAAAACCACTTCAAACATATCCCACATCATCCCTTGAAACTATTCCAAGCCTCAAACACGACCTGTAACACTCCCAAGCAACATCACCATTTTTATTTTTTTGTTTTGCAGTTGAAGTTCCATAACTCGATTCTCTTGGTTTCGAAACAAAGTAAAGCTTGGAATAGCATCCCTGGACATCAAGGAAGTTGTACCAATCATCACCTTGCATTGAAAACACCTCTATCACCAGATATGATTCCAACTGAACAGGTAAGTTCATGAACTCGTATCTCTCTATCCAGGCATTGTTAGCTTTAGGTTTGTGAAGAAATTATGTCACATTCATAGCCCTGAACATGCCCATGTAATTAGTTTTCATTTATGTTATGTGTGCTATGAGAATTTGATGTCTGAACATGGAACAAAAACTAGGTTAGGAATTGGGGGAGAAGAAATTCTCTCTCATTTCTGAGAGTTAAATCATGTTCTTTATATGTATGAACTCGTGAGATGATGCTTTACATTTTTTGTGTTGTGAGTTTTCATTAAAAGTCCAGGAATCAGGATGTTTGAATCCATGTACCAAGCGCGCGTTTTTTGAACAAGGTTTGCTGGAGGTTGAAGAAGATAGGTTCTGGGCTGGGCCTGGAATGTTTTTTCTTTTCACACCATGTTTTTACTTTTGAACCCCCCTGGCCCATTTTGAGTTTCATTTGCTATTTTTAATTTTTTCCTTTTGATTCTGATTTATTATTTTTCATTAAAGCATAAAAATATTAAAAAACATTTTTCCACATTTTTTTTGCATTTTATTGGATATTTATTTGTTTTAGTTAGTTATATATAAATAAATACATAATATTTTCTTGTTTAGAATAGTAGGAATAATACCAAATATATTTTATTTTCCATTTTTATTTTATTTTATCTTCTGAAAATATTTTACATAAAATATACTTTTTTTTATAAATATTAAATAGTTTATTTTTGTATATATAATATATTTAATAAATAATACAAATACATATATATTTATTAGAATATTTAGGACAAAAATACAAAATATTTACATATTTTATTTTTATTAATATTTAACATTAAAAATACTTTTTTTTTACAAATATACTTCATTTTTATTTTATTTTTGTACATAACTAATAAATGTTGTATATATTAAATAATTAATACCTTTTATTTAATAAATTAGGGTTTTGCCCTAAATACATAAAAACTCCAAAAAAATTAATACTTTTATTTTGTTTATTTGACATATAAAAAAATACTTTTTTCATACATATAAAAAACCTTTTTGCATCTTACATATTTATTTTATTTTTATTTAATTTGTGCAATTAAATACCTTGTAAATTCTCAATTTGATGTAATAGTCTAGGTTTAAATTCCTTGTCAAAATACCCCCCATTTGGACATTTGTACCCCCCTTCCCATATATTGTGTTGTAATAACTTAGGAACTTTATTTTTCGCACTTTAAAGTTTTCTAAATATACCAAGCTAGAATTAGGATTTGTATGCAAATAAATTAACAAAAATAGTTTGACCTAATTTCAAGATAAACAAGCATGAAAATGGACAACACTAATCACACTTGCACCCCTAGGGTATTCCACTTGTTGCCTTCAATAATGGGCCATATTGCATGTTAGGTCTCTTTGGGCAAAACAAACACAATTCAAATGATCATAGTCCCTCGATGACGCTTTCGAAAGTTGCCTAACAAATGATCAAGTCCCTTAAAGGAAAAATTGCCCAAAGATACTTGGCACCATTGCAATTATGGTCTAAACGATGACCCGCGCCCGTCCCTTTCACATCCTAACACAAGATTGTCCACCAAATGCAATGATGGAACAAAATTGTTAAAAGGGTTAAAACATAGCAAAAATCTTTGAGAACTTTAGGGTAGATAGCTCTTAAGTACTTGTCAACTTGCAAAACAAAAACACTTGCCTATTTTTCAAACCACACATCACTACACTTTCAAAACAACTTTCAAAAAACCTTGAAACATCTTTTCAAAAAGACAAACACCTTTTGTAAAACATTCGAGTAAAGAATTGTTACAAGGGTAGCCTAGACAAGGCATCTTTTTCAAAACATTTCCAAAACCACGCACAAAGCACCATTTCAAACAATTGAAAACCAAGGCAAGTTGATCTAAGCAAGTAACTAAGAGCCCATGGATAACCATGGATAGAAAGGGTGCTAATACCTTCCCTTTCTATAATCTACTCCCCGAACCCAAGAAAATATCTCAAAGGTTTTTGCTGTGCTTTTTAAACCTTTCCTTAGGATAAAATAAAAAGTCGGTGGCGACTCTTGCTCAACCGAAACATTTGCGAAGACAAACGCAAAACCCTAGTCAGTTCTCCCACCGTATCACAATACATAATAAAAAATTAATACCTTTTATTTAGTAAAATTAGGGTTTTTGCCCTAAACATGAAAAATACCCATAAATTAATACTTTTATTTTTGTTTCCTTGACACATAAAAAAAACACTTTTTACATACACATAAAAAATCATTTTTGCATCTTGCATATTGATCTTATTTTATTTAATTATTGCATATTAAATAATTTGTATAAATCCATTTGGATTGTAATAGTCTAGGGTTTTAATTCTTGTTAAAATACCCCCATTTGAACATTTGTACCCCCCTTCCCATATATTGTGTTGTAATAACTTAGGAACTTTATTTTTCGCACTTTAAAGCTTTCTAATTATGCCATGTTAGAATTAGGGTTTGTATGCAAATCAATTAACCAAAAATAGTTTGACCTAAATTCAAGATAAACAAGCATGAAAATGGACAACACCAATCACACTTGCACCCCTAGGGTATTCCACTTGTTGCCTTCAATAATGGGCCATATTGCATGTTAGGTATCATTGGGCTAAAACAAAACAATCAAATGATCATAGTCCCTCGTTGACGCTTTTGAAAGTTGCCTAAAAATGATCAAGTCCCTTAAAGGAAAATTGCCCAAAGATACTTGGCACCATTGCAATCATGGTCTAAACGATGACCCGCGCCCGTCCCGTTAACATCCTAACACAAGATTGTCCACCAAATGCAATGGTGGAACAAAATTGTTAAAAGGGTTAAAACATAGCAAAAATCTTTGAGAACTTTAGGGTAGATAGCTCTTGAGTACTTGTCAACTTGCAAAACAAAAACACTTGCCTATTTTTTCAAACCACACATCACTACACTTTCAAAACAACTTTCAAAAAACCTTGAAACATCTTTTCAAAAAGACGAACACCTTTTGTAAAACATTCGAGTAAAGAATTGTTACAAGGGTTGCCTAGACAAGGCATCTTTTTCAAAACATTTTCAAAACCACGCACAAAGCACCATTTCAAACAATTGAAAATCAAGGCAAGTTGATCTAAGCAAGTAACAAAGAGCCCATGGATAACCATGGATAGAAAGGGTGCTAATACCTTCCCTTTCTATAATCTACTCCCCGAACCCAAGAAAACATCTCAAAGGTTTTTGTTGTGCTTTTTTTAACCTTTCCTTAGGATAAAATAAAAAGTCGATGGCGACTCTTGCTCAACCGAAACATTTGCAAAAACAAACGCAAAACCCTAGTCAGTTCTCCCACCGTATCACAGTATGCCAATTTGATGCAAGTATGGGAGCAGCGTAGCAGGACTACTGTGCAACAGTTTTGGAGCATTATGGCCAGTGCATCAGGTCTGAACTTGGCAGCAAGCATCTTTGAATATTTCATATCCTTCAATTTGACTTCATAAGTCCAACCTTTGACCAGATCCTCTCTTTGGAAAACAATATTTGTTCCCAACCAATATGTGTCTTTCGAGTGAGTCTATTGTGCACCCTTCAAAGGGGCCAAATGTGTATCCTTCGATTGGACGAAGGGGTCAAAATTCAATTCTTTGAACGGGTTATTAAGGCATGTCCTTAGAGTGGGACACTTATGTGTGCCCTTCAATTCCTCCAGTACATGTCCTTCGAAGGGGCCACCAACTATGTGGGTTGGAGGTTTTCAAAGGTAGAATTGAAGCAATCATGAGGGGAGTTCCTGTCTAGTCGAAGCCAGCATGAAAAAAATCAATGCTTTGTGGGTGCTAGCATGAAGATAGGCGTTGCTCTGTCGAAGCTTACAAGAGGATAGGCGTTGCCCTTGTGAATCGAAAGCAAGTTGTTTCAAAGGGAGACTTTGCCCAGACAGAACTAGCATAAAGACAGCCAATGCCCTGTGGGTGTTAATCTGAATTCTAGCCTTATGTAAGCTTTTTCCTTGTGAATTCTAGCCATGGGGAAGCTTTGGCCTTGTGCATACTAGCCTGAAGGAAGTCCTGGCTTTTGTGAATCGAAGGAAACATGCAAGGGGCAAATGGCTTCTGAATCGAAGGAAAGTTGCAGGAGGCCATTGTCTTCTGAATCAAAGTTTCAGAAGGTCATTTCCCTCTGAATCGAAAGGGTTAACATTAAGCCACTAACTTCTGACTCGAAGGGAGCTTTCAGAAGGCCCTTGCCTTCTGAATCGAAGGAAGCTAGTATGGAGCCACTAATCTTTTGAATCAAAGGACAACAACAGAAGGCCTTTGTCTTCTGAATCCAAGAAAGCCTAGATGCCCAATCGAAGGATGAATCGAACTTGCTCGAAGGAAACCTAGATGCCCAATCGAAGCTAAAATGAATCGAAGGAAGCTTGCTTTTCTTTTTTTTAAAAAATCATTTTTATCTGTTTTGCTCGTTTTTACTGTTTCCTCTTTAACTTGATGCTGGAAAATCCAATTGTACTTGTGCAAGCTTGAATTTTTGAGAATCCTTATGAGAGATGCCTTGAGAAAAGATAGGGCAAATTTTAGGGTACAATAGCTACCCCTGTTCAATCTTCTTAAACCTAAAGAGTTAGATTGGTGAGTCTGCCATTCGTGACTTGAAAGTAGAAGATGATTGAACACTAGAGTACCCAGAAATTTGCACTCGATGATGTGGTGGTTTATTATGTAGGGAATGGGCTTAAAGATTCCATTTGGAGAGATGATGGAGAGTTGTCGGAGATGGGCTTATAGATGCCACCCAAAAGTGATTGTTGACCAAAATTAGACTAAGTCTAAGCTTGACTGTATTTTGAAGAAGTATCAGAATAAATCTTTGGTTGATTTAAATCTGAAGGATATGCTGGAACGGACCCGTGTTAAGCCATGTCTGGAAATGTATTAGAAGGAATTTGTGTAAGATTGCTTTATGATGAGCCTGTGTAGGGCTGTTTTAGGAGATATATGAGAGGGAAGTATGGGTAGGGCTGATGAGTCCATGTGAAACTGCATCTAGAAATGAGAAGGAACCTGGATAGGGTTGCTTCAGGATGAGTCTGTGTGAAATTGCATCTGGAAATATGAAGGAACCTGGGTAGGGTTGCTTTAGAATGAGTTCGTGTGAAACTGCATCTGAAAATGAAAAGAAACATGGTAGGGTTACCTCATAATGAGTTTGTGTAAAACTTCATCTGGAAATGAGAAGGAACCTGGGTAGGGTTGCTTCATGATGAGTCTGTGTAAAACTTCATCTGGAAATGAGAAGGAACCTGGGTAGGGTTGCTTCATGATGAGTCTGTGTAAAACTTTATCTGGAAATGAGAAGGAACCTGGGTAGGGTTGCTTCATGATAAGTCCATGTAAAACTTCATCTGAAAATGAGAAGGAACCTGGGTAGGGTTGCTTCACGATGAGTCTGTGTAAAAATGCATCTGGAAATGAGAAGGAACCTGGGTAGGGTTGCTTCGTGATGAGTCGGTGTAAAACTTCATCTGGAAATAAGAAGGAACCAGGGTAGGGTTGCTTCACGATAAGTCTGTGTAAAACTTCATCTGGAAATAAGAAGGAACCTGGGTAGGGTTGCTTCAACTGGTCGTGTAGATAGTTGCCCTGGCTTATTTCAAGAATTAATCTATAATCAGTTGCCCTTAGATAGTTGTCCTATCTTGTTTCAGCTATTAATCTGGAACTTGTTTTTATCGGTCATTGAGATAGTTATTCTGGCTTGTTTCAGGTATTAATCTCTGATCTTAGAAAGAAAGATAGTTTTCTTGGCTTGTTACAGGTATTAATCTTCAATCAGTCGTCCACAGATATTTGTCCTGGCTTGTTACATGTATTAATATGGAACTTGTTTTTGTTAGTCATTGAGATAGTTGTCCTGGATGGTTTCAGGTATTAATCTCTGACCTTAGAAAGAAAGATAGTTTTCCTGGCTTGTTACAAGTATTAATCTCCAATCGGTCGTCCACAGATAGTTGTCCTAGCTTGTTACATGTATTAATTTGGAACTTGTATTTGTCGGTCGTTGAGATAGTTGTCCTGGATGGTTTCAAGTATTAATCTCTGACCTCTTTGAAAATTTTTTATGATAGCTATATGTTGTTTTATCTTTCCTGAAAAGGTAAAGAATTAGCTGCATGCAATGTCATGATGTATGAAATGCATGGTGTAATGATGTTCTCAAAATAAATGAGATTGTGCTGTATGCATTTATCATGTATGTAATATGATGCATGAATGTTAAGTATTTGTTAAAATGTAATTTTGTCTTTGAAAATAAATCCTTGACAGGTGTTGGGGAGCTATGGGAAGTTGATTCCCGGACTGTTGTTGGAAATGAAGAGTATGTGTATCTTCGAACTTTGTTTAGAATGTTTCTGCTGGGGATTCCTGTTTTACTGTTTGAGGAGAACTCCGTTGGGAAATGTTGATTTTACTTGAGAAGAAAAACTCTGTGGAGAGTGTTGATTCCTGCTTGGGGACAGGAGTTCAGGATTTTTAGTTGTTTGTTGCTCTACTGGAGAGTTATTGGGGATTGTAGAAAAGTCCACTGGGGAAGAGGGGATGTGGCCCCTTGACTTGTGATAGTCTGAAAGGCAAATTCGAGTTGGGGAATCTGTCATTCATTGGAGAAATAAACCATGTTTCTAATTTGCTGGAGAGGTGTTTTCTTTTGGCAGAATTCCTCGAGGATTCTTGAGATCAACTCAGTTGGGGAGAAGTTTTCCATAGATTGAAGCTCTGGTTGGGGATTGCCTGGATCCAACTTTATGGGGATTTTACTGAGGATCAACCTAATGAAAAGAACTTTGTGGGAGATTTGTCATTTCTCCTAGTGGTAGGTGTCATGGTACTGCCAGAAAATGTTTTCTTGGCCGTACGTAATCCTTTGCTGGAATTTATGTTCAAAACCCCAAGTTATTCAGATACAGATTTTCCCCTGGTGTTAAGTGTTATGAGAGGTTTCTTTGGATCCCAACTTAACTTCCCCAGATAATATGGACAGTGACATTCCATCCCCCCTACTTATGGTAGAATTTGTCATTTGGAAGTTGTGATACGGTGGGAGAACTGACTTGAGGTTTTGCGTTTGTGCCCGCAAATGTTTCAGTTTAGCAAGAGTCGCCATTGACTTTTTATTTTATCCTAAGGAAAGGTCAAAAAGCACAGGAAAGACCTTTGAGATGTTTTCTTGGGTTCTGGGAGTAGATTATAGAAATGGAAGGTATTAGCACCCTTTATATCCATAGTTATCCATGGGCTCTTAGTTATTTGTTTAGATCACTTGCTTTGTTTTTCAATTGTTTGAAATGGTGCTCTTCAATTGTTTGAAATGGTGCTTTGTGTGTGGTTTTGAAAGACGTTTTGAAAAGAGACCATCGTTGTGGCAACCTTTGTAATGATTCTTGTTTGAATGTATACAAAGGTGTTTTTATCTTTTGAAAAGTTTTTAATGTTTGAAAGTAGGGTTTTGAAATTGTGTTGTGAAGTGTGTTTTGAAAATAGCAAGGATGTTTTTGTAAGCTTTTGATCAAGTAACTAAGAGCTATCTACCCTATTTTACTCAAAGATCTTTCTTATGTTATTAAACCTTTTAACAGTGTTGTTTCACCATTGTATTTGGTGAACAACCTTGTGTTAGGATGTTAAACGGGACAAGCGCGGGTCATCGTATAGACCATGATAGCAATTGTGTTAAGTATTTTTGGCAATTTTCTTAAGGGACTTGATCATTTTTGTTTTAGGCAACTCAGATAGCGTCATCGAGGGACTATGATCTTTGTTTTGTTTTTGTTTTGCCAAAGTACTTAACATGCATACCATGGCCTGTTTTGAAGGCAACAAGTGGATTGTAACCCTAGGGGTGCAAATGTGTATTGTGTTAGTTTTTCATGCATTTTTATCTTTGCTTAGGTCAAACTATTTGTTAATTTGATTTTGCATACAAACCCTAATTCACTAATCATGGCATAATTGAAAGCATTAAGTGCGTAACAATAAATCTAAGCTATTACAATTTTGATATAGGGAGGGGGTACAATTTTGAATAGGGGATTATTTTGCAAGAAATAAAACCCTAAATTATTACAACCAAATTGAATTTACAATGCATAATATTTAAATGTGCAATATTTAAATAAACATAATAAATAAATGTTAAATAAAATGTATTTATGCAAAAAGAGTTTTTTATGTATGTAAAGTATTTTTTATGTAAAGAAATACAAAGAAATATGTAAAATAAAAAAGGTTAATTTTATTTATTAAAGGGGTAAACCCTAATTTTCTTTAAGAAAATAATATTATCTATTTATATGCAAAAATATATTAATATGTACAAAAATAAAAATATATTGAAAAAAAAGTGTTTTTTAGCATAATAATAATAGAAATAAAAATGTACTATTTTTTTGTATTTTTATTCTATGTTTTTAATAAAATAAAATAATATATATATATATATTATATATATAATATATATATATATATATATATATATATATATATATATATATATATATATATATATATATATATATATATATATATATATATATATATATATATATATATATATATATATATATATATATATATATATATATATATATATATATATATATATATATATATATATATATATATATATATATATATATATATATATATATATATATATATATATATATATATATATATATATATATATATATATATATATATATATATATATATATATATATATATATATATATATATATATATATAATATATATATATATATATATATA